>CM048053.1:9727500-10475000 GCA_026259375.1 Verasper variegatus | reverse complement strand
AATGTGTTTGATTAGTTTAATGTTTATTTGTAGGAGTTCCTATCCTGCCCTGGCTCTGAGACTAGGAGAACCCTGGGTGTCTCTCAAGAAGATAAAAAACAACCCTAATATGATTTACGGTGACTTAGACTTATCATCTGCTCCCTCTCATGTGGTTTAATACTGAATCACTTCAATTCAGGTATAAAAATGGACTCTGATGCAAAATCTGTGCCATTGTAATATTGTATATTCACATAAGAAGCACATTTTTTATTCACTAATGGGAAGGCCTTGTTTCATCAATCGCCTGAATACAAGTTTATACTTCATCAATCACAAATGCCATTTTTACTTTTTAGAACCAAATAATTTGGACAATGATAACAATTCAATGTGTGTATTTAGCCAAGCTGTGTGTAACCGAGTGTTATTTTGGTCCCTGCAGTCAGAGCTGTTCCCCTCTCTTACAGAGGTGTGAATACGCAGAGAAACTAAATCGCACCCGTTGGTGTGACTCTAAAGCTGAATACATGAATGAGAACAGACTCACATGATTTGAGAGTGAAAATAGACTTGGAATGTGTAAAATGCAAATTCAATCTCAAGCAATATTCACACCATTGAAGCGTTTATTAATGGATCTTTTTATACAATCATTATACAGTACACTGATCAATGGAGCAAACAAACGAAAAAGAAAATTTGTGTTAACTGACATTCTTAAAAAGCTCCTAAACACACACAGGGCTTGTCCTTCATCCTTTTTTAACATTTACATACTGCGTGTCCATAAACATTGTAAACAGATAAAATAGATATAGACTATCATTTATAATTAGTATTTAATCTTAAACTTCCTTTTGTCGCATTGGTAAATTCAGCTTAACAAAAATCACATTGCATATTTTTTTAATTTGAAGGTGGTTCACGTCAACATGTCTTCCCTTCTGTTTCATTTCACCCCAAATTATTTGAACCGACATCTCTTCATTTTGTCGATTGTATCAAGTATCGCCAAATTTGACAAATATAAATTTGTCAAAAAAGGTTTCTCTTAATGTGTCTCTTATTGCACACAGCATTTAAAGCTAGAAACTGTCTGAAGGATTTTTTATGAGACTTCTGTGAAGCATTTAGACGACCGGCGACGCTACGAGCTGCAAATGTTCATCGTTTCTGCTGCAACAGCTCAGACAATAGATGTTTGATAGTGAATTAAAAAGTGATGACAGTGCTTCTAGTGAGAGAAAGAAGTGAATACATTGACAAGAATGGCTAAATCTTTGTGATCACTATAGAGACAAAGGAAATACAAAGTCCAACTGATCCTCATGTCCCCGAAAGTCATTAACCTTTCTGAGAGAAGTGAGAAATAAAGTGTGCAGGCGTTTCCTCTCACTTACTGCACTAACATACATGTACATGAGTGTACTGTGCAAAAGTCATAAAGAGGTAAATCAGTGTTGGGGATGGAATGAGGTCAAAGTGTTTCCCCTACATCTGTGAAATATGCAAAGCAGCCCCCCCCCCCCCCCCCCCCCCCCCCCCCCGGCCTGTGACAACATCCTGACAACACGTATTATATCAGCTCTTCAGAAACAGTCAGCACAGATGGAGTTTCCTAAGTAACACTGGTGACGGCCCATGGAGCGATGCGGGTTGGATGACGTGCAGATGGACACACGTGAGGAACCGGGCCATGTGTTTATTTAGAGATGGATTTGTCTGCCTGCTGCCGATGGTGGCTGTGAGCGTGCCTGTCCCAAAAAACAACAATAAGACTTGAGCTCATGGACGTCCAGTTAAATGTCCAAACACAGCTTACTTGTTAGAATTTGACAGTCGGGAGAGAGAGGGGATGTTCACCTGGTGAGGTCCTCTATGTCCACCAGCATGGCGTCCTGCTCCACATGCAGCTCATCCCTCATTAGCAGTAACTGCACCAGCTCTTCATTCAAACCTGTGACAGATCATTCCATTTACCAAAAGCATTTACAACTCCTCAAAGTGACATCCAATCCACAGCTGTGCCTGTTTAACTTACTGTTGTGGTCGCTTGTTTCTATGACTCTGTGTCTGTCATTGTTTCTATCTTGTTTATCTGTCCTCATGTTGTTGCTCATTAATTGGTGAACCGAAGACAATTTTCCACTTTAGTGGACAATACAGTCCTAGTCTAGTCTACTCTACGACTTGAAAATACATTGAAAAACTATAAACTTTTAAATTTTCCTTTGTCAGGTGTTTAAGGCTGATTGATTCTTAACTCTTTAAAATATCTGAAGCCTCATTTGATGCTTCTGGACAGTTAAAAAGCATAAAGCTCAGTAACCTTAAAAGAAAAAGGGGATAAGATACTTTCTCAACTGTTAGCAGTAGTGTACATTAAAGAGTTTTTTGAAGCAAAACTCAAGTTAAAACTGCTGCTGATTATCAACTGCTGCTTCAAAGCTGATGTTTTCACTGGCACACAATAATATGCAAACATAGCGGGAAGACAGTAGAATTATTTTGTAAGAACAGGGGATTTGTTGAGTTTATCGATCGTCTTCCAGATGATCTGTTCTACTCACTCTGGATCTGGGAGTGTAGGTCATTTGTGATGACTTGCAGCTGTCCGAGACTCATGTCCCTCATGTCCCCCCGCCTCAAATTCCTCTTCATCAAGCACTCGCTGATGTGAGGCAAATGGGGAAGCTGCATATGTAAACACACAAACAGAGAGAGAGAGAGAGGAAAATGCTGTTTATATTAACGTGCACCACAGCCAGGATTAAGACAAAAACTTTGTTATTCAGTATTGATCAGTATTGTGTCTGGGTCTGCAAACATCCTGAGTTGATCAACAATCAGATTTTCTGATCTTTTGTGTGTGAGTATCAAGGGGTTTCTCTTGGTCACACACATACACACATCCACTTTTAAATAATTACCGACCTTCTAGTGAGAACATGCATTTATTGTGTTGTGTTGACTGTATTATTCGGCACTGATTTGTGTTTCTCTCTCTCACTGACTAACCATGTCAGCCACAGGTGAGCGTCTGTGCAGTTGTATCTGCCTCTCCACCTCCACCTGCATGCGGGCCATGGGTCGAGCTAGGGCCAATGCCACCCTGGCCTCCTCCTGCAGTCTCCGCTGCACCCGCCAGAACCCGCTGCAGTCATCTAACGGGTCAGAGTCCTCCTCTGCCGTGTCCCGGTCTGACAACGAAGAGCTCTGCTTGCTCTGGAAGGGGAAGTAGTGTAAGTGATATGATGATGTAACGGCCAATGTGGGTTCTCGGTGATAACATAGAGCGATCCGAGTATGTGGGATCAGACGCTTACCACAGGTGACAGCGGCGTGTCCAGACTGGTCTCTGTCCTGCTGTCCTCTGCATCGCTGTCTTTGTCACTGTTGCTGTCATTGACAAAACAAACCTGAAGGTTAACCCCGCCCTGCAGCCTGAGGAGAAACACACAGAACACGTCAGTGTTGAGTCACTGACACTCAAAAAGCTTTCGTCATTATGAAACCTGTTGGGAAAATTATTGATTTTATTCACACACAAAAAACAAACATTTCAAAAGACAGATACCGTACCATGTAAGATCAGGTATGAATTTTAGTATTTATATTTATCCTCAAGAAGATATCGAAAAAGATATCCGACAAAATTGTGCATAGTCATTTATCATGAAGAGAGGAGTGGAAAGTGGAGAAGCCAGGTGATGTTTGAAGAAGATATTCTAGCATTTGTAGGATTCTTAACAGAATAATTGCAAACTCATTTAATTTATTGTAATTTCCACACAAAAAGCTAAAAGTTGTGTAGGTCTTTGTACTGCTGCTGTTCCTCATTAGGCCGGTTACACAGGAAATCGTCCGAGTCCGTTTGTACAGTAAGACAAGACGAGTTATACTGTTTTGTCGTTGCAAAGATGGAATATATTTGTTTTGTTTTGGCAATGGGGAAAGGTGACACGTACTTACTGCAAACATTTTAAATACTCCTAAAAAAGAACGATGCCTTACAAATGGCAAATGTATTATAGCTTTCTCTTAAAACACTGGGCCACACTTTTAATGGTGTGTGCTAAGGTAAGGGGAATCCTATTGCTCCCCCATGTGATTATATGTTATTATACAATATTTTGCTTTCAACTTTGTGGTGACAGCTGTTTAAAGACCCTTTCCTGTTGGTGAGGTCCATAATGAAAAGTCTTCAGAGTTGTTGGTATTGTTGCTTGGGTTGACTTCAACTCCATCCATCAGCATCTTTAGGATGAATTAGAACACTGGGGCTTATTGCCAAACATAAGTGCCCGACCTCACTCATGCTCTTTGTGATAAATGGGTGTCCCTGCAGCCAGGTTCCAAAATCTGATGGAAAGAGCAGTGGAGGCTGTTATAGAAGCAGATTATTGATGTAGTTTTGGAACGACTTGTTCAATGATTGTTCAGAAAGTACAGTGGGACGTCAACTAACCAGAAGTTCGGTGGTTCAATTCTGGCTGCTGAAGTGCCCTTGGGGCAAGACCTTGAAGTCCACTTTCCCCCTGGCGGGGAGCATATATATACCGGCAGCATGTGAGTGATGTGTGATAGAGAAAGTGCTGCACATACATGCACTGCATTAATGTGGGTGCGAATGGGCGAATGGCAAAACTGTACTGTAAAGACTAGAAAAGCTGCTTTGTAAATACACACCATTTTACTATGTTCAGGTGTCCGAGTACTTTTGGCCCTGATGTCGTGTCACTACTGTGAGCTCATCACGCACAAAGACAAGCAACTGGACACTTCAGAGAAACAATTCAAGGGACAACCATCCCTCGGGGTCATCACAGCGGTTACACGTAAGCCATCGAAACCTCAACCTCAGCATTTCCAACAGCTCAAAACACAATTCACTGAGTTCCAGATCATGATACTCTGAAAGAACCTAAGAACCCAGAGTAACCTTCCCCTCCAGCCTTTATTAGGATGAGAACAGTAACACACACAAAATGTCCCTAACTGAACACAGTGGTGTTGGAATTTCCAACCCAAACTAAATCCCAGAGGGTGCACGCTTACCTCCAGAGGAGATCACATGACCCCATCCCCCCAATCATAGCGTCTGACTCATATCAGGCACCACTTCTTCTTTCAGGAGCATTTGAGACACACTCACAGACATAGACACACATCTGCACTTCCTCAAATCGAAGCCACTGCCATGGAGGGACAGCCCATCGTTCAAACACTCCTCAAGTGTAGAACGATGAGGGCCCATCATTCATAGTGGCTTTGGTTAACCAACTTGTGTCTGATGTAGTGCAACTCTTTCCACTATGTGTGTGTGTGAGAGAGAGTGTGTGGGTGTATGTACATGTGTCTGTAGACGTCACAAACCTCAATTACAAATATGGAATATCTGTTTAATGTGAAAAGGATTTTCTTCATTTTGATTTCACATTTTGATTCTACGTCTGATTTATGTATGTACCTTTTTGGAATGTAAGCTAAAAATTTCGAAATTTGTTAAACATTATTTAAGTTGCAATTTCATTGTAGATACAGGAGAAAAAATGAATGCAAGTCCTATAATCCATTTACTGTAATGATTTATTGGTATTGACTGTGTCGGTGCACTGAGTGCCATACATTGTCCATCTGTATCAACCATATACTGTTTTAAACATCAGCCCAGAATTTCACCATCACTGCATGCCTATTTCTTTGTTGTAGTCGGTAACGTCATTTTAATTGGGAAATATTTCATTTTGGCGTGAGACACTTCTCTTATTCTCTGTGATTCATGAAGCCGGGGCACGTTAGTTTCTGCCTCAGGGACTCATCACACCGTGAGGTTAACCATTGTGCCACCTCCTCTGTGCTGCACTCTTTCCACACTCTATTTCCATACGTCTTTGTTCTGCTGCTGGAGAGTAAATCAGTGATTGTTCAGTCCAACGTCATTTCCCCTTTCACTGACTGTAAACAAAACCTTTCACTTTCACTTTTGCACCATCACTCCAGTGGCTACTGGTTCCCAACTCTTACACAGACACAAGCGGAAGATAATTCACTGAACCTCACTCATCAGCACATGAACCAGTTTCCACAGAACCCTCTGTCATTTGTCTTGGTGACCTTTGAGTAAACAAGGCAAGGTTTTCTGGTCATTTTCTCAGTTTTTAGATGTACTGAGCTGCTGAACAGCTCCCTCTCATGGTTGTTAAATAACTACTTGTATTTGTCAGACAGGGCTCAGGTAAAGCGTTTCCGAAAGGCCAAGTTTTTACAAGGAAAGAAAAACTGTCCGGTTGTCGGCTTTGTCATGTCCAATATCGCTCCTTCATCAATATTACTTACGCACAGTATTATATACAATACTTGCATCTCATTTGATCATTTCTAATAATACTTTTTAATTCTTAGTCTCGTTTCCAGTTTATTCTTTTATATTTTTACAACTTATCTCAATTGTGTCGTTATATATTTAGGCTTTCCTCATTATTGATATTATTCTTTCTTACCGTAACTCTCGAGCGAGATTTTGCAGAACAATTACCTTTAGGATTAATAAAATAATAACTTATCTCTTCAGTTTCTCTTGAATTATTTTCAAATGAAACAGTCCTTTATCCATAAATGGGATATTTCACTTTATCTGCAAATATTTAATTTGCCAAATTAGGAGTTATATGGTTTTCCTTGGTGGCTTAAACTAATACTTATTTATTGGTTTGTCACTATGATGAGTAAGTATTACATTAATACTCTAAATTAGAAGGCTACTTATACAAGATGCATATACAATCCAAAGGTTTTACACTAGGTCTTTTAAATTAATGAAAAATAAATATATCACTGTTGTTGTGCAGTTATTCCTAAAATAAAATATTTTTAGAGCTTCAGTGTCAAATGTAAAATGTGAAATGAAAATATAGTTGTCAACCTTCAAAAAGCTCTATTGATCAAACTGTAACACACTCACACACACACAGACACACACACTTTTTTTTTTTCAAACCTACCGGGAGGATGGGCCGTTCTTGCTGCAGCTGGTGTAGATGACAGGCTCGTCGTCATAGAAACTGCCAAGGGCAAGTTTCTGCCTGATGGACTCTCTCTCGTTTCTCTGGGCCTGTGAGAAACCCAGAAAAACGCATGAATACAAAGAATATTGATTTATTCAAAGTGTTGAACTGCTCCTCCATCCCTGCTTGATTGATCAAGTGGGACATACTTGTGAGAGGAAATGATCAAGATGAGTGTGTCAATTGATATTTAGATTTTAGGCTATTTATACTTGTATGGTACCAAAAGCACTATCTGGTTGAAAGGAGGATGAAATGAAAACACAATATGGAGGAGGAATGAATGTGGCTTATAGGGAAAGGTGTAGATAGAAAGATACTGCCAACCAAGTTCCTGCTGATCACATGAAGATAATCCAGTCATTATGACTGTATATACATATTTTAACTACACTAAGGTAATTATAAAATAGGTTTGGTGCCTTCTCTTCTACTCTTCCATAAGCTTAAAGAAAAGCTGCAGACATCACCACTTAGACTTCTTCTCTTTTTATATTATGTCTCTTAGAAATCACTTAACCCAAAATATCATGTTCGTAACATTTTACAGCCATACACAGAAAAAACAAATCACATTTCCAGGCTCTCATTGTTATACAGGCAGTAAAGGACGACATTTATATGTTGATTTAAAAGGCCCATCAGACAAATCATATGCTCTGACTTCCTAACCACAGTCCCACAGAAACTCTGCCTTTGCTCGCAGGTACAAATGTGAGCTTTTGTGCATTTAATGCATCCACCAAAGAGGCTATGTTTCCATTTGTGCTTGTCTGTAGGTGTTAGTATTCTGCTTAAACTGCTGAACAGATTGCAATTATACTTGGTGGAAGGATGCCGTATGGGTTATACTGTATGTTGGTGGGAACTGTATCAGGGGGCGGATCCAGGAAATGTGAATGATTTGTGGACCTTGATGACGAAATCAACTTGATTGAATTTTAGAGGGTTATTGGATCTTGGAGTAGGTCCTCAGTGCCATTCTAGTTCATTCTGTGTTCGCTATGTTATAGACTGTTAACCTGCCGACAACCTGTCTAAGATGTCCCCTACCCCTGATGCATCCTGGGATAGGACTACAGCTCTCAGGAGTGAATGGATGACTATGGAAATGCACCAGTAACATCATGTTTCAACATGGAGATTCAGTATAGTGCCTATTTTTTGCTTTTGCTTTTCTCTTACACACACAATCAGACCTAAACGAGACAAAAAGATATCCTGTTTTCCAGTGTTCGTCCATTTATATTCTCAACGAGTCTGTTTCTGTCTACAGTGAAGAATTCTCTTCTTTTAACCGCTACAAATCTTTAAGGTCATTGGACTCTAGTTGCTCTAAGCCGTGATTTAGTTCTCTCCCTCGCTACCTTATCCATCATGAAGACAGCAGCTACTGTATCCATAGTAAACTGGTTAAAGATGCCATGTCATTCTGCTCTTGTATTTCACAACACTCCCTCTATCCTCTTCTTATCCTTTTCTGCAGGCATGGTGTGTCACTTCTCAGCATCCAGAGGTTTCCAGACACATTTCCTCCTCCTCTTTTTCCCTGGATCTTTAATTTTCCCTTCATCTCAGCTGTAGATGCCGTCTGGTTTGTCTCTGTTGACTATACAGAATTGTTTTGGGCCGTTTGATCTTCAAAGTCTCACCGTATTTTAGTCAAATTAAAAAGAAATGTTTCACCACAGCAGGATTTTCTACTCTGACACCATGGAAAGTATATCTGTATTCTGGGATTGTGCCAAATGCCAACATTTCCTCCATTTCCTACGTGTGTGTGTGTGTGTCTGTGAAACACATCCTCATCACCAACAGTTGTATAACACCAGCAAAAATGGAGATGTTTCTCTTATGTGACCTGATTCTCTAAATTACCTCAAGACCGGCCCTACACACACACACACACCACACAGACACACACGCACACACACACGCACACGCACACACACACACACACACCCCTTATTGTGATTCATCATTATATGATATTGTGATGTAAGAACATAAATCATAGTTGATAGCCTTGACCCAGCCAACGCAGTGCCTCCTGCTCCTCCTCCTCAGACAACCAAATGTCCTCCTTACCGGCTGTCTACACACACAAACACACAGATTCACACACACACAGTTTCACGCACACACTATCTTTATTTTATCCACTATATGGAATGAAAAAACATCGAATTGTCACTATAATTCACTATACATTACAGAATAATTCTATGAAAAATTGAAGAAAGCAGGTTATGATTCACATAGACATCAATCATATACTGGGATGGATTCATTGCTGATTTTACAGAACAGGTGTGAAAACACCGTGATAAGCAGATAAATATCACATAAAAACACACACACTCCCTCTACAATCACACATGCACTCGTCCAGATGGCTGATTCATCCCCAGCAGCACACCCATGATGGATACCCATCATGTATACCTGTGAATATTTTGCTTCATATGCCACACCCTTCAAATGACACACAACCACATACACAAGGAACAAATCCACACACCTGGTAAACGCGTTTCTCCTGGTGCACCATCCTTCAGCGCATCGTACTGAAACAGTCGCCGTGCCCTTTTCTACACTGCAGTGAAGCTAGACCCAGGAGACCCTCTCATATACTGCAGCTCCATTCAGGAGAGGGAGGGAGGGAGGGAAGAGAGAGGCATGAGAGAGAGGAGGGGGGGGGGGAGTAATGTGGGAACAGGAGAGGAAAGAGTAGGACGAGGCGGAAGCGGAGGAGGAGAGAAAAATGAAGGAGGACAGGGAGAGATGGAGCTGCTCAGTGCTGCCACGGCTCCTGATCTGTTTTCTGTTCCTCCATCTTCCTCACGCTCTCCTGGTTTCTCTTTGCTATCTTTCATTTATTGGAAGGAATTCAACAACTAGATGTTTCTAGCTGAGTCCTGATAAGAGGTGACAGATAAATAAATGAGTGTGCAGCAGTGGAAAACAAAAGAATTCGAGAGGCCGCAGCTGATCAATGAAACCTCCCCGAATAAATCTCAGCACTTTGGAGCAACACACCGTCATGGCGTCTGCGTCTCGACCCAAAGCAGAGCAGTGAATTTTTAATTGCACGCTGTCTTGTTTGTTTTGGCTCCTAAAGGAATTGGCTCCCCCAGCCCCATTGTACATGACAGATTCAAGTGTGATGAGCCGTATGAGAGAAACCAGGAAGAGCAGGGTGCACATGCCCACACGTGCGTACAAAAACACAAACACACACCCACACACTACACACACAAACACACGCACACAGTTAGTTTTGCTGTGTCACAATGCAGCAGTGGGATTATTAAACAACACATTTTGAATCATCCATCATCCCTCATCAGCATCAGGGGCCAAATATCCACAGACTCTCCCCGCCACACAATTCTCTGCAGGCCATTCTAATCCCACAGTCCCTAACCATACTATACTATACTATACTATACTATACTTACAGCCAGACACAGCAGAGGACTGCAGATTATATTATGTTCACACATTGTATCATCAGCATTTGCTCTTTGACTTGAGATAGTTTATCTCTATCTAAATGATTTGTTTACTGTCTGTATTAGCCCTGTTTGTTTTTAGGTCATGTTTCTTTCCACTTAAGTTTGGTAGTTTTAATATAATAATAATAATGATGACAATGAGTTTCATGAGTTTGACATCTATTTGACATTATGTATAGTATTGTTATTCTTCCACTAACAATCATTTTGCACTGGCCACCTCTTATGGTATTGGCTATTTGCACAGCCTCCATAGATTCATACTGTTGTACTTCCATAACTCTTGTAGGTTTTTCTTGTCCTGTATGATTATTTGAATCCATCTGTCTATCTGTCTAAATCTTTTAGATGTCTGCTATTCTCAGAAACCTGGACTTGATCTTGTCTGTTTTCTTCTGGTAAAGAGATGTCATGGAATTTCTCATAACACATGAAAGTGGATAAAGGAAACAGAAAAAGGAGAAATCACTCACAGAGATGCTGGAGATTCTGCTTCGCCCTCCGCTGTAACAGTCTACAGCCTGTGGTGTAAAGATATCCTGGAGCTCCTCGGCCCAGCTGCGGCTGTTTACCATGCAGCCTCTCCCCCCTCTCTGGTGATGTACATCACAGTTGCCATCACCACCACAGTCCTCCCACCAGTGGCCTGCTGTGGCCTTTCTCATGAATAAGTCTCCCTCTTCTTCCTCGTCCATGTCCACATCATAGTCGTCCATGAAGACGAGCTGTGTCGAGAGGGTGGGGCAAATGTTACATTTCAGGGAAGGGCTCAGTGCTCTGGCCGGGAGTATTGCCAAAGATAGACTGAAGATATTCAGAGTAGGGGGACAGATTGCTCTCTGAAACTGACCACTACAATGCTGGCACTATCGGCCTCTGCGATTTCCATGGTCTCTTTACATTTCCTGTCATAGCATGTATAAAATAAATAGAATAACCATGTTAAAGCATGTTATACAATTTTTCATGTCATTCAATAGAGTTAGTACTTCTCCAGACTGATCTTCCCTTTTACCTTCCCTTTGGGACAAAAATAATTTTCCCTAACATTTGGCACAAATGCATAAATTCCATGTTACATCCTCAATTCACATCACCTTTAAGATACAAATAAAAAACATATATAGCACATGCTGTACAGTGCACTCACCTACGTTGTAGACATGTGACAATTCCATGAAATGCTTCAAGTAAAGTGCACAAGCAGCGATTAAAACCCAACAGTGTTGCAGAAGACGACTGCTGTTCTGATGCCTCTGCAGAATAGTTTTACTCCTGGGCTCAGTGCCCTAATTCTGGCCAACTAACGCTCTAGAGCCGTGGTAAATGAAATGCCGACAAGCGTCCCTGCTCTCAAATAGACCAACATTGCATGCCTCTGTTGTCACGTGTGGTTTAGTTTCAGTGATGTGTGGAGATCCTTGATTGTGTGTGTCTTGCCATGGGGTGACTGGAGGAGATACCGCCATGTGGAAATGTATCGGAACAGACAGAATGGGGTGGGTGCACACAGCAATGAATTTCATTCTAAAGTTAAGCGACAAGATTTGAAGGAGCAAAATGGCATAAAAACCTTTAGCCATGCTAATTGTGCCGCATGGTATTTTGTTTTAGAACCAGGGGCACCAGGGCAATGATTCCAAGGGCCCAGCACAGACAGGGCTCTCAGAGAACACTATTAGTGTTTTAAAATATATTTACATTGTGTGGAAATAATGTGGGTCCTTTTCTATATTTTTGGCAAAATAATCAGGAAAGCATTTATATTCCCCCCCTCCCTGACTGCATGGTTCAGCAAGTAGGTGCTACAAGCAGAACAGAAGGTGAAGTGTCAATCCTTGACAGTTGTTTTACCTGTTGCGTATCATAGAGAGAAAACTGCCCATCACCTGAAGTTCTTTAGATTAACTTTTAACAGCCTTTGTGAGATTTCTGGTGTGACTAATACATTTCCTTGTATAAAACTAGTCATATATACTCAATACCAGTACTATAAAGTATGAAGCTATGCATCTCCTGAAAATATTTCAGAAAAAAAGTTTTAAAAACAAATGGATGGATTCAGTCAACAGAAAGGCTGTAGCACTTTTATTTTGAAGCGGATACAGAAGTATTGCAAACATTTGTTTGGCTTTTGAAATTTAAGTCATTGGCACAACAACTGCGAGAGAAAAAAATACAAATTTAATTGATCTTTAAAGATCAAACAACCCATTCAAATTAGTATACCTTTACTAGCATGTTAAAATAACTACCCTTTTGTGATTTTTAGTCATCCATCTCCAGGCAGCATGTCTGCATTGATTGATGTAAAATTCTATATTCTGATGCACAACATCCATAAATCACTTTAGAAATGTGTAGAGTGGTTATTGCTTATTTGGGCCTGTTATGTAGTCTAATGTAGGCTTGTTAAAGAGCACTTTCCTCATCAATGGGTTTTCCAGGCTGGTGGAAAACATGTCAATTACCTTTCAAGAGTTCCAAGCTACTTGAGATTTGGAGACATCCTAATGTAAAATAACTTGTCCTACCACTATCCAACCACCAGGATATGCTAAAGAAACTTTACCACCAGGGCATAAGAGGGAAACTCTGGAAGACATGAAAACAAAGTTTCAAGTAAAACACGTTTATTGAAGGCACAGTACGACAGAACAGCAGCCCCTGAAAGATGAGACCATTGTGTTTGAGAAACTGCAACTCAGACAATTCATACAAATGCTTAAGTTAGCTTTATCATTTGAACAACTATTTAAGTTGCAGATTTTCCCAGTCAATTTGAGGAATGCTTCTCCCAGTTGAGTCAAAAAGCCATGGCACAGCTCGCCAGTCGAAACCCGAGTGTGCTTGAGCCTGGGGTCCAGATTTGTAACCATTTTGAGCCATGTATTTTTGGTAGTCCGGGAATTTGCCAGCCTTATTGTAGGCATATGAAATGAAGGGAGCAAAGGGGCTCTCGTAGTACCCGACAAATGGACTTATTTGGCCTGGATAGCTGCCGGTTGTTGGTCTGGAACCTGGTATAGTCGTTTTTTTATTGGCACAAGTAGTTTTTGGCATTGCTGTAGGGCTTGTCACACTTGGCTTAGTTGTGCCACTTGGGTTAGTTGTGGAAGTAGGAGGCTGTGTAGTTGTTTGTATTGGATGGCTAGGGTATTGATGTGTTCCATAGATATGCTGTATGATAGGGTGGTAGTTAACAGCGTGGTCAGGGGGCAAATGCTGTCCTGGATGAGGGTGATGGTGATGGTAAGGATAAGGATAATGATAATGATAATGAGGATCCATTGGTTTTTGAGTCATAGTTGTTTTAGCTATTGTCGTGGCAGGTGCCAGTCGTAGGCAGGCGCAGTGGTGGCAGGCGCAGTGGTGGCAGGGAGAGGGTGGTAGTAGTAATAGTAGTATGGAGAGTACAAGTAAGGGTAATACATATAGGGAGGGTATACAGGTTTCTCCGTGGTCGGTTTGGATGTTGTGGTTGTGTCCGGCTCAGCAGTAGTTGTAGGTGCCATGGCATGGCCATGATTCAAATAGTAGTACCAATAGAGATATGTACTGACAGGATCATAGATGGAAATGGAATGAGTTAAATGTCGTTTAGGACGATAAAAGCTTGAGGGCCTGTGAGGTACAGGATGATTCGAGGGATGCTGAGCAGGCGTTGCATCAGGACTTTGCAAAATGGGGCAGGTCAATTTTACTTCAGCCTCTAGCCACATCATTGAGACCACATAGTTTCCATTCTGAAAGGGAAACAAGCAATTTGGTTTATAATGTACTTGATCTGTTCAATATTTGTACATTTTAATTATCAGGCTCATCCTAAAATCAATTAAATTTTACTTTTTGAAAAAATCCAATACAACTCTCAAAATGAAGTTGCATTTGTTGAGTAATACAACATAAATACCTTCACTAGTGGTTAACCCATTTGCAACAACATACGTTTTTAGCTGGTTAATTCAAAAGAGGTAGAGCTGTACCTCTTGTATCACATTGCAGCCATCATAGGGAGCAACCAAAACAAGACCCAAAGTGCTCTGCTGCAGCGAGTGGCCGCAGCTTTCAGGCAATTGGGTCAGAGGAAGTGGATGTTCATTTCCTATGAGACAGAGCAGAGCCAGAATTCCATGTCAGGTATTTACAGCTTTAACAAATTCCCTTATGCAGAAGAGTGTGCATTTGTTTACAATACCAATATCGAGTTGTAAATCAGCAGCTCCAGGTCCCATGGCTTTGAACTTCATCTTGGTTTGACCACAATGCAGAGCCGGGTTCAAGCGCCTCCATGCTCCTTCATTGGCCATCACTTCATTCAGCTGCGATGTCTCTGCAAACATCCCTTCAGAAGTACAGACACAAAATGAATGCCCTTGTGCTTTTAGGGTTTTTGAGTATCAAGCATTTTTCTATGGAGTTTTAGTAAGCAGCACATCAAATTAGCAAATAACTAGACAAAGAAAACCTCACCTGAGCCTTCTGGTTGATCTGTAACAACATGCGGCAGTCCATCATCATTTGTGGCAGCAGTAGAGGGAGAGCCTGACTCGGAATTCAGCTCTTTCCCTTTAAAGAGAATGCTCCCTGTCCTTATCTCCACCACTGATGCCTCACTAACTACCTTATCCTGTTGAGCATTTCTGCTCAATCCCCACAAGCTAACACAAGTTAAACTTGGGGCTAAAGTGCACAGGAGCAAAAGGACTGCTACAGTTTGAAGTGACCTGCAGCACCACCCATCGTCACCTGCCATAATGGAGCGTCACCTAAAGTTTAGATGGACAGCACTTCACTGTAGAACCAAACAACTGTAGGAAGCTTTTTATACTGGTGACTTCTTGGCACCTTGTGATCAACCAATCAGATTGGACTTCAGCTGCAGCTGCACAGGTGTTAATCAAAGTCACAGCAGGTGAGATTGTTTGGACTGATGTCTAATTACACTGACCCCTCAGGTCAAAGTCAGCTCTGCACATTTGAAATAGGAGACGTGATGATGTTTTACTACATCAATTATCCAAGGTGTTTATGAGATGTTAAAGGGAGTTTAATGGTTTTATTCATATACAAAATACATTTTATGTCAACATCTCATGCAGGAATGTGTGGGGCATGAGCCAAGGAATAAGCCGTTCATTTTTTTATTTTATTGTCTTGAACATTGTGAGTGAGGGCGTTTTTGAACATTTGCATTGATTTCTCAGGAAATCATTCATGAATCGTGAAGGAAAAGACAAAAAAAGAAAAAACGTCAATTCCAATGTAGCATCAGTGCATTTAATAACATTTGTTGATATGACCTTTTTCTACAGATTAATCTTATTCTTCTAATAAGACTAACAGCAAATGGATAATTGTCATTCAAACCTGTAAAATGATGTAAAGCACCAGTTAAGACTGGCCTGAGGTAATAGTTCTCACCATATTTCCAGTCTTGAAAATGGAGGTAGAGCTATTGTACACATAACATGAACTTGATATACCATTATATAATTACAAATAAACCAATAACAAAGTTTGACATATAAGTGGAGAGAGATATTTTGATAGCACCCAGGATTTTTATTTTATATAGCTTTTAAGTAAATGCTGAGTACTTATTGCATTTTTATGTTTTATGTTCATTGTATGCACCTTTTACACCAAGGAAAATTCCAGGCAGGTGTAAACCTACTTGGCAATAAAATACTGATTCTGATGTGTACACATTTACAAATGCTTAACAAATTGCCATTAATGGGATTTTGCTCTCTTGAACAGAATTACTTTGATGTGTTTTTACAATTGAGGAAATAATAGACAGCCCATTTCTCGCTAACATTCAACTAGTTTTAAGGAGTTTTGCGTTTGGTAAGATAGCAAGAAGATTTTAACATAAGAAAATGGGCCATTAAAATAAAAGAAACACCACTTTATGTACTGATTCAATCTACAAATGCCTATGCTTAAGAGCTGCTGTGATATGTACAATTTGGAAACAGAAAAAAAAAAACTCAATCCCCTTTGGTTAAAATGTTTTATAATCAAAAAAATGCTATACACTCAGAAAAGTATTACCTTTGTTCATTTTAACATTCACAGGATGGATCGTTTCAGAAATACTTTCTATAGAAAATTCTACAAGGGTACTATATATTATATATACATACACACTCATCCTTTGGATGTTTTGAGATGCAACACTGCCCATAAGTTTCTCCATTTTAGAAACAAACATTTTAATGTTACATTTCTAACTTTTAAATACAGGTCTATGTCTTGTCATTCAGCAATTTGCTTATTCATACAAAACAACCTTACACGGAAAAAGCTGGGGCCTCCAGCACAGGAAATGGTACTACCATGTGGACAACATGGACCATTCACAAAGCTGGAGACCCAGAAAGTTCTTGTCTCATGAGTAATGTGGATGTTTCTTATGGAAGAGTGAACATAACAGAACCAAAGTGCTCTCTAGTCACCTGATGACAAACCATCCTAAAGTGAGCAGGAGTCATTTTACCAATAACCTGAAATCAAGAGCACCAAACCTTCCACATCAACCCCTCAAGTTGAATTTTAAACTTGAAAGACAGACAGCCACAGTGTTATTCAAACCATTTTATTGTAGCCTGGAGGAGGGGCACACAAAAGGAAATTGCAATACTGGAAACTGGAGATTAACATTTGTTGGATATTGCGCTGCTGGAGTCAGTATGGGTTCAGTTTCTTCTTGTGGTCGTCATTTGTCTTTGGCTTAGAGGTTAGATATTTTGGGGCAAACTGAGGCAAATGATAGTGAGGAAATGGATGCAAAGGCCCGTATGATGGAAACTGCGGTCCATATAGTGGAAACTTTCCGTATGGTGGAAAATGTGGCAACTGCGGAAACTGGAATTGTGTAGTTGGGGGTTTAGTCGTAGTAGTCTCTGGAGGAGTTGGCAGAGGCAAATGATAGTGAGGAAATGGCGGCAAAGGCCCGTATGGTGGAAAATGCGGCAACTGATATTGTGTAGTTGGGGGTTTAGTCGTAGTAGTCTCTGCAGGAGTTGGCAGAGGCAAATGATAGTGAGGAAATGGCAGCAAAGGCCCGTATGGTGGAAAATGTGGCAACTGGAATTGTGTAGTTGGGGGTTTAGTCGTAGTAGTCTCTGCAGGAGTTGGCAGAGGCAAATGATAGTGAGGAAATGGCGGCAAAGGCCCAGTATGGTGGAAAATGCGGCAACTGATATTGTGTAGTTGGGGGTTTAGTCGTAGTAGTCTCTGCAGGAGTTGGCAGAGGCAAATGATAGTGAGGAAATGGCGGCAAAGGCCCGTATGGTGGAAAATGTGGCAACTGCGGAAACTGGAATTGTGTAGTTGGGGGTTTAGTCGTAGTAGTCTCTGCAGGGGTTGGCAGAGGCAAATGATAGTGAGGAAATGGCGGCAAAGGCCCGTATGGTGGAAAATGTGGCAACTGCGGAAACTGGAATTGTGTAGTTGGGGGTTTAGTCGTAGTAGTCTCTGCAGGGGTTGGCAGAGGCCCAGGAAGATACCAAGGAAAGCCAGGAAACTGAACCATAGGTTTAGGATCTTTAGCTGCTGGCTTTGCTGTCGTGGGTACTGAATGGTAATGAGGATAACCCCAATATGGTGGGGGGAACTTGAGTGTCTGAGGTACAGGATCATGTGGTTGAGCGGAAGTAGTTGCATGGGGGTGTTCAGCAGGTTTATTGCACCAGAGTGAGACTGGGATTCCCTGCCAACGCATTGGCAGCATGTAACTTCCACCCTTGGGACAAGAACAGAACAGTGTTAAAACTGAATAGCAACACTTTAGTTATTGGTAGTATCAATAACTAAGCTGCAACATTT
This sequence comes from Verasper variegatus, assembly GCA_026259375.1. Taxonomy (NCBI): domain Eukaryota; kingdom Metazoa; phylum Chordata; class Actinopteri; order Pleuronectiformes; family Pleuronectidae; genus Verasper; species Verasper variegatus. The sequence goes on along the minus strand of CM048053.1, from coordinate 10,456,594 downwards.
AGTGCATCAAAAAACAGCAAGTCCCTTAATAACCATCGGGAGTAGGATTTGACTTTTTGCCAGTGGAAATGTTTTCATTTTACATTTCATCAATGGAAATGAAAGTACCTCTTGAACCATATTGCAGCCATCATATGGAACCAGCATCACAAGTGCAAGAGAGTTCCTCTGCATGGTGTAGCCACAGGTGGAGGGGACCTGGGACAGAGGCATTGGGTGTGCAGTTCCTGGGCGGGGATACAAAATAAGGAAAATCTCAACACTGGGGCAAGACGTTAAGTGGACATTGCACATGTATGGCACAACAGAGCAATCTAAATCATTTACCTTGATCCACTGCAAACTGTGAAACCCCAGATCCCACTGCTCTGAACTTCATCTGGTCCTCGCCACACAGCAGGGAAGGTGACATGCGCTTCCATGACGCTTCTTTGGGACTGGTATCCTGTGCTTGTCCTTTTGACAAGCCTGGCAGGACACATTCAAATGTGAGCGTACTAATCAAGCCTTACGAACAGCTTAAAATTAGTTTTAACTGAACAACACCTGCAAAATTAAAGATCTCAAAGTCTTACCTGCAGAGTCCGCTTGATAAGCCCTTTCATCCTCCACAGCAGAAGCGTTTGACGGTGCTTTCCTGTTCCCGTTTGCAACGTGAGACTCAACACCCCTGCCGAACACAATGGTCCCCTCTCGGACACCTATCGTTGGTCCCCTCCGTTGTCCCGTTTCCTTCGGTCGGTGACAGTTCGCCGTTTGTGCCAAATAACACGCCACAATAAAGCCCGCAGCCCAGTAGACGGCAGCGCCCTTCCTTTTGCCTTCATGCATCGTCGTGTTGTGCCCTGAATCCGTAAGAACTGATAGACAACGGCTCCCCGAGGCTTTAAGAGACCGCTCGGTCACCCTCGGCAGGTACTTCGGGCGCTGCGACAGCCAATCAGAAACCGCGGCTGCAGATTCGTCACACCTTCTCCAATGATGCGCTATTGGTTACACCTGCGTAAAATACCTGCAGGTGAACGGGAGTGAGTGTCACATGAAGACAACTGCCAAGTCACCTTTAGAAATCGAATGATTATTATTCTCATTTGTATTCATTTTACATCTTCAATACTCATATTCCGATCACATTTACGTTTATATTCAATAAATCACCATCTATCTACAAGAAGTTGTCCTGGCACAAGCACTCTGCTGTCATCTTTTGGAGAAAGTGTGTCAAAACACTTCTGGCTGCATGTTTACATGGACAGCGATATTCCAATATAAAGGTTTTCTGACGATCTCAACCTGAATAAAGGTTCTAAATAAGCAATGAGACGTCAAGTATTCAGATCACATAATGTAGACCTTCTTTTTAATAATAATACATTTTATTTATACAGCATATTTCATACATAAAATGCAGCTCAAAGTGCTTTGCAATAAAATAAAAGACATGAAATATGATCAATCAATAGGAAAATGTCAGCAGTAAAACAAAGACTTAGGATGAAAGCATAAAACTAGCAAAGGGTATAAAAAGAAGTTAAAAAGTATATAACAATAGTTACAATAGAAAAGATCAAATTAATTAAAAGCTCATAGAAATAGGTCTTGAGTTGTTTCTTAAAACTATCAACAGAAGTAACGTGCCTGGTGTGTGGTGGGAGTTTGTTCCAAACATTAAGCTGCTTTTCCCAAACTTTTTGTAGTTCATTTTTGTGACGTTTAGCAAGCCTGCAGTAGAAGACCTCAGGGAACGGTTGGGAACATACTCCGATGAACAATCAGAAATGTACTGTTATAGAAAGAAATTATAAAACTAAAATCATTTTGAAATCAATCTTCAGTGATACTGGAAGCCAGTGTAAAGACGCTAAAGCCGCATTAATGTGATCTGTTTTCCTATTTCTCCTTAAAATCCTGAATTTTGTACAAGCCGAAGTGGATCAATGGATTTCTTCGGTAATACTGAATGAAGTGCATTACAGTAGGCCAGACAAGAAAAAGTATAAAAGCATGAGTCAACTTGTTGGCATCTTCCAGAGTGAAGCTTACACTTGCAATATTTCTTAAATGATAAAAGGCAATCTTTGTGAAATTGTTTATGTGTAAATTAAAATCTAGTTCTTAATCAATTAAGTCTTGTTTTTTTGTTGTTGTGATATTGTCATTACCAACAGCTTCATGTAATAGAAATATGAATGGAATAACTAATTAGCAATTCATGTAAAAACCATAATTGAAATAATGAGGTAATAAGGTCAAAGGTCAGAATGTTGCTGTTGTTGAATGGAATACAGTGAAAAATGACTGACAAAGGCATTAAAATTAAGTTTTACGTAATAATTTGGTGGAGATTCAAAGTTTACAATGATATTGTGTTTTGTAAATAAATCTAAATAAGGAAATATATTTGAAGATACTCCATCTGCTCTTGAAGGTCCAGAGCAGTAAAAGAATCTTAAGTTGAGATGATTATTTTTGTGTCTCCAAAACTTTTCTTGATTTTAGAGTAAAAATTCAAACCTTAAAACTTAAATCATCACATTTTTGCTTTTTCTTTACATGTGATCCTGTTGTTTTCCTTTCTGCAGAGCAAGTTGAGGAAGTGTACACGCAGCATTTTAATCAGTATTATACAAGTCCTGCTCCCACATTGCTGTACGCATGTAGTTATTTCATCTCCAAGGTTACCAACAACACCAGCAAGTGTCAAACATTATTGGATGTTTGTCTACCACTGAGGTGAGTGTGGCACTTTACTTTCACTTTATGTTTTGCTTTGTTAACTTTGCTGTTTTCATTTAATATTACCCACTCAAATTAAACTCTCAAGCAGATACATTTAGCCTGTGTACTCCCCTTGCCAACACTTGCTTTGTCTTTGTCTCCTTGCCAATATAACAACTGAGGTGGTTTGTAATTAGTTACATAAATATTTTTTAACATTTTATTTTTACGTTTTCTATTTTATTCTGCAATTCTTTCGGGATTCGTTGACCGACAACTCAAACGATTTCAATCATTCAAACATCAATTGTTTGAACTCATACTTCTTGAAACATTCAGCTTTTTCCGCTTCTACAGTGGTGACATAATCTCTCGTGCCTTTGGCATGTCACATTGTGCCTTTTTCAGCTTGATTCTAGTACTTCAACAACTCTGTATTCACATTGCATTTTCAGCAGGAAAATGCATTTTCTAGTTTGAATTAGAATTTTATTTATTTACTTTTTATTATCTAAGTGCTTCCTTTTCTATGTGTGTGTCTACTCATTCTGCAGGAGAGCAAAGTGACACAAGCAGTGTTGTTTCATCCTGGGACGAAGACACTGGAACTTCAGTGAGAACGACAGGGACAAAGATGAGGTCCAGGTTTTCCAGTGAGTCTGCTCCAAGTATAAGTACAATTAAACTATCAGACTAAACTACAATAATCAAATCATCATTATTCTGCAAAGCTGAATCATTGTATTCAGGTCAATGCTTTTGTTTTGCCATTAGATGCTGCTGCTAAATCAAAGCATGAGCTGCCGCGTGTCCAGAATTACCATGTAAAACAAATCATTAGTCATATATTGAGTAGTGGAAATAAATTGATAGATTTTCATGTTTGTTTGATTAGATGTTTTGTTTCTCTCTGGGTTTGGTAAGCGGATACAAGAGAGCCATTCACCCACCTATTGTATCAGAGCTGCAGGAGTGCTGAGGTACAATCGTGAGTCCGATGACAACAGGTTAAACATTCCAACCGTTCTTCAGGAGGTACTAAGATCAAATTTCCACCTACTGTTGTAAATTCATACTCAGGGCAACTTCTGTTACTGATTAGCCCGATTCCAAACTTTCTTCCAGCTCCCACCTCTGTCAGAATTGGCACTGAAATGTGAGTACTGTGGACAAAAGGCCAGACCATCACTCGGTCTAACACGGCTGCAGGAGCCTGAGGTGAGGCAGACAGTAAAAACAAAAATCCTCAAATTTGACCTGATGCACCATTGACCCCCTGTCCACCCTCTGTTTGTGTCCATCCCAGACAGCTCCACACTTTTGTTGTGCTCAGCATCAGCAGCTGTGTGAGATGCTGGTGAAGGAGAGAGCTTTGTGTGAGGGGAGATGTGACCTGACAGCTGTAAAGGAGGAGGAGGATGACAACAGGTTTTTTGAAGACATACCAATTGGACTTGGGTATGATTTAATTTTTTTAAATAACAAATAAAAGACCAACAAATGTAGTCACTGCTAATCAGGAATGTATTTGAACTTTGTCATAGAGCACAGTCAGAGGTGAAAATCAGCAAGGGTTACTCAATCCAAGCTGCGACAGAAACATGTAAGTGACTGCTCAGTAAGTTAGATACACATTGGAAACTCAGTTAATTGCATTGACCGTATATAAAGATGGACGACATGACAGCTCCCCATTATTGAAGGCAAAGTGTCTTGATCGCCATCTTGTGGCTGGCTGCTGTATGGGTCAATTAAGGATGACACATGGACTGAACGAAAACGTACATGTGCAGGGAAAATAGATTGTTCTCAAAAATGGTTGTATTGAAACGTCATGATTGACAGCTGAGACTCACTTGTGATTGGTCGAGTTTGTGTATTGACAGGACCTCACTACCATGGCTCCATCCCCCAATCACTACTGCACAGACTCTGGCTCCAAATGTGCTCCAAGCGTTCATATCCAGGATATTTTAACTTCCTCCCTGGATAGTGGGAGGAAGTGGAGATGTGTCATCCATCTTTATATGCAGTCTGTGGTTCATCCATGCAGTCATGATACAGTCTGCACAGGTTTTTTGTGTTATTTTTAATCTTGTTCAGAACCTCAACACATGAGACCAATACACTTTGTTTTGTGCTGTAAATTAGTCGCCCCTGCATCAAACATCCTCCGCTTCCGGCTCTCTTGTGCTCAAGGAAAAGGAAACTGGACAGTGTGTTCTAGTGGAGCGCCTGAGAGGTGCTTGAAAACTGAACAGGAGGAGCCTCCGGCGTTGGTCCCCTGTTGTGACCACAAGCCTCTTATGTTTGGCATATGTCATCATCAGGTAACCCCAAACTGTCATGTTCTCTTTCCTGACCCATTGTTTGCTTCCTTTGTCAGTTTGACCCTCTGTGAGTGGAAAATGCTTTTCTCAAACTCTACAGCATCTTTTTGTAATGTCTGCTTCCTGTTCTGTGCCCCTTTCTAAATAGGAGACATCTAAAGCATTTTAGTCTGACCTTGTTTAATGTTACTGTGTTTATTTGCAGGATGGGGCAGAATTTCTTCAAAAATATTATTCCAGTGGCAAAACATTTCTTACCTTGTTCCGTGACGGCTCCGCTCAGGTCTTGTATCCTCTCAGATTTAACGTTTGGAGATTTTATATCGTGTGATGCGATTTTTCAGTTAAAAAATTATATCAAAGTAATAATAACAAAGATGGAAATTTGAACCAGGGCAAATCACATGTGTTCGATGATATATGCAATGAGACGTGCACTCTACAGTGGGTGTTCCCATCCTTATCGCCATGGTAACAGTTATCCCTCAGGCCACTTGGCTCTTGTTGTGGTCACTGAAGAGAATGGAAGGGTCTGCATCGTGTATGATGACAGCAAGGACCTCAGTCCAGTGATGAGAGCCGTGTTCCAGTCTGATGGCAGGGCTGCATGTTACCACAGCAATGGAAACATATGGTATTAAGGATATTACATATAAATATTATTAGTTTAATTCATATTCAGGTGTGCCATTAACCGTGTGTGTTCTGTATGTGTGTATTTGTGTTCTTGTTGCAGGCTGTCCTTAAACACATCAGGGGGTCAGTGTTTGGACGAGGCAGGTGCCAGAGTTCGTCGGTGGAGGTGGGACAGTCCCCTGCACCCCGTCTTCTTATCTCTCAACAAAGCTGTTGGGGTCCGAGTCCTCGGGAGGAAACAAGTGTTTGTTTCCTTCCTGGCTCAAGGCCAACAAGCAAAGTTCAGCGTGGGCACCTGCTGTGCTCAGGTAAAAGTGAAGCATTGTTTCCATTTTTGTCAACACATATTAACCTTGCATTTTCCAGGAGCCTCCAGCTCTGCAACACAAGCTGTGCAAAAAGCTTCTTTGTCTCTTTTTCAATAACATTTCTACAGGATGTTAAATGTACCATTCTGACACTATGTCTTGAGCCTCTCCTGATATGTTCTCCTTTACTGTGTTTAAATGCCAGTTAGGAACTTGTGATTCTTGTGAAAATAAAAGAGTAGAAGTGGAAAAAAGATTAACAGAATAATTACATTTTAAAGTAAAAATGTAATTAAATGTTAAATTTATTATAAGACTTAATCAAAATAAAAGAGTAAAAGAGGCAAAATAAATAAAATCGATAAATATATATAAAAATCTGAAAAAAGTTTAAAGGGTAATAACGTAGTAAAACACATTCCATGAACTTATAACCTGCAATGCATGTGAATTTCTTGAATGTCTTATTAATCCCCTCTTTATCCCATTTTTCTTTACAGTGAGAAACAACTGACTGCCCATTACTTACTAAAAACTGCAGGACTACAATTTCATACCGAAGATCGAACCGTTTTTTGAAAGGCTTTGACCCCGGATTTTCTCTGTCTCTCCACCTGTTAACTGTTTTTGACAACTTGTGAACTTTGGATTTTTTTTTATTTCAATGTACATATTTTAATCGTACAATGTATAAGAAAGACAGCAAAACACTACAGTCCACAGTCAAAAGATTGGAGAGCGTTGTCTCCCCCGAGTCCCTGCACTCACAGGTTGAGGACCCTGAACCAGTGCAAAACGAGCACATTATACTTTGACGATGAATGCAGACGAGTCCCACACTGTGAACTGATCCACTAATCTATACTGTGATGTATAACATATTATGTGGTTTTCTAACTGAGTGTCAGTGCAAAAGCCCTCTGCTCCGAAGAGAAAAGGTGAAGTAATTTTCAAGCTACACGGATGTTCTGTTTACAAGAGTTTTTTTATTTACTTAAATGAAACGTAACCTACATTTGTAATGTTAATAATTATAAAACTATATTAAGGTAAATATAAAATAGCTTTTCCTCAGGATTTCTTCTCACTAATTGCTAGAAATACCTGTATTTCTTCAAATTGTTAAACTGAGCCTCTTGTTTGGTTTGTTCACTCATGAAAAGACCCTAAACAAGCACAAAGAATACATTATCTCGGAGTTATCAGGTGATGAATATGTTATTCCCTAATTCTTTGCTAAAACCGATAAATATAATAACTATTTAAATCAATTTTTCATATTCTATTATCTGTTGTCTCCCTCAGCCAATGCAGGGTGGTTTGGAGGGGGCGTGGTTTGGACGCTGTAGCCGGGGGCGTGGTTTGGATATACTCGCTGCCACAAGCGGAAGTAACCAGTGGCAGCTGCCGCTGTCATCGGAAGTGTTGCCGCAAGCTGCTGCAGCCTCAGATTGTTCCCCTGCTGGCCAACCGAGGGAACAGAAACCTTAAGAAAAGACTTTGACGTCATGACGTCAGACGCACAATGACTAAGAGATACTGAGGGTCTTTGACTCAAGGGAGAAAAGGGGATTATAGGAACAAGTTGTGCTTTAATGTTGAAATAGTGCCAATAAACTGGATTGAGGCAGAAAACTAAGCGAGATTCATGGAAAACTTGATACTTCAACTGCTACTCGAATACTGTTTCCAGAGTGCAGTGTGAAGGACAGAGATAAGGATGAGGCCCAGTTTGTCTAGTGAGTCGACTCCAAGTATGATTATAATACACCTTCTTCATGGCAGCCATTTTAACATGAAATAGAAGGGTAAACACAAGTGTTACTGATCACAGGAATTAAGGCTCTGTCTAAATAGTACGGTGGCTGAGAGAGCTCAACACTCAAGAGTACACAGGCAAATCGAAAAAACCTGTGCAAGTTACGAAAAACATCTTCATCAATTTGACAACACGTGCGCTGCAAAAAGTCCCAACTCATGCAAATACAGAAACACGCTGCAAATTGCAAAAACGACGACAGGAATGTCTCCAGGGGAGCAGAAAAAGTGATGAGCCTGTGAACTTTGAGAAGTTACTGAAGTCTGCTACTCGTCAGTGGTGATGGAACTTCACAAATCATTGAACTAAAGTCAGGTTCATCACTTTTTTGGGTCCCCTGGAAACATTTCTGTTTTCCCTTTCGCAATTTGCAGTGGATTTCTGTATTTGCACGTGTTGTGACTTTTTGTAGTGCATGTGGCGTCAAATTGATGAAGTACGTTTCTTAATTTGCAGTGCGTTGAGCTCTCTCGGTCAATTAATGTGATGAGTACAAACGATTTCATGTCAAAATGGCAGCCGTTTTACACTGATAGTCTAATGTCTATTAAACTATCAGTGTAAAATAGGATCATCAAATCCTCATTATTCTGCAAAGCTGGATCCTTTAGTAGCTGCTGTATTCAGGTCGATGCTTTTGTTTTGCCATTAGAAGCTGCTGCTGCTACACCAGATCATGTGACACTGTCTGTTGTGAATGGCCGTGTAAGTAGTGGAAAATAAACACATTTTCATGTTTTTAATCAGAAACCATCGAGCTCATCAGTGACCTGTTTAACTGATTCGATTTTTGTTTCCCGCTGGGTTTGGTAAGCGGACACATGAGAGCCAGCCACAGTCTGTGAATAATCCACCAAGCTATTGTATCAGAGCTGCAGGAGTTCTAAGGTACAATCGTGAGTCTGACTGACAACAGGATAAATGTTCTAACCATTCTTCAAGAGGTACTAAGATCAAATTTCCACCTACTGTTGAAAATTCACACTCAGGGCAACTTCTGTTACTGATTAGCCCGATTGCAAACTTTTTTCCAGCTCCCACCTCTGTCAGAATTTGGAGTAAAATGTGAGTACTGTGGGTTAACGGCTAGACCTTCACTCAGTCTAACATGGATGCAGGAGCCTGAGGTGAGGCAGACAGGAAATCTACAAAGCAAAAATCCTCAAATTTGACCTGATGCACCATTGACCCCTTGTCCACCCTCTGTTTGTGTCCATCCTAGACAGCTCCACACTTTTGTTGTGCTCAGCATCAGCAGCTGTGTGAGATGCTGGTGAAGGAGAGAGCTTTGTGTGAGGGGAGATGTGACCCGGCAACCGCAAAGGAGGAGGAGGAGTTTGTCGAAGACATATCAATTGGACATAAGTACGATTTTGTATTTTTAAGACATAACAAATAAAAGACCAACAAATGTAGTCACTGCTAATCAGGAATGTATTTGGACTTTGTCATAGAGCACAGTCAGAGGTGAAAATCAACAAGGGTTACTCAATCCAAGCTGCGACGGAATCGTGTAAGTGACTGCTCAGTAAGTTAGATATACATTGGAAACTTTAAATCAGTTCATCACATTGACCGTATATAAAGATGGACGACATGACTGCTCCCCATAAGTGAAGCCAAAGAGTCTCCTCAGTGCTAATCAATGGATGAGACATGGACCAAACTAAAAAGTACATATCAAATACATTTTTCTCCCGCATTGTTGCTGTCATTTTAGGTAGTTCCCATCACACTGATGTTTGTTCAAATGTTAATTCTTCTGATAAGTTGGGTTTTAATTTGTTATTTGCTGCTATAAAAATCTGTGGTGAAACGTCATGATTGCCGAGTGATTGGTTGAGTGTGTGTATTGATGGAACCTCGTCCCTGTGGCTTGACCCCTCGATCACTGCAGCCCAAACTCTGGCTTCAAATGCACAAGAAAGCGCAGCGTTCATATTTTCGTTTCATTTCTGGATGGTGGGAAGAAGTGGCGATGTGTCGTTCATCTTTATATACAGTTTTTTAGCTTATCCATGTGGTCTTAGTGTGCATTCGTTTTAGGTGTTATCATTAACCTGCTCATATTATTGATGAGAACCTCAACATGTGAGACCAATACACTTTGTTTTGTGCTGTAAATTAGTCGCCCCAAGGTCAAACATCCTCCGCTTCCGGCTCTCTTGTGCTCAAGGAAAAGGAAACTGGACAGTGTGTTCTAGTGGAGCGCCTGAGAGGTGCTTGAAAACTGAACAGGAGGAGCCTCCGGCGTTGGTCCCCTGTTGTGACCACAAGCCTCTTATGTTTGGCATATGTCATCATCAGGTAACCCCAAACTGTCATGTTCTCTTTCCTGACCCATTGTTTGCTTCCTTTGTCAGTTTGACCCTCTGTGAGTGGAAAATGCTTTTCTCAAACTCTACAGCATCTTTTTGTAATGTCTGCTTCCTGTTCTGTGCCCCTTTCTAAATAGGAGACATCTAAAGCATTTTAGTCTGACCTTGTTTAATGTTACTGTGTTTATTTGCAGGATGGGGCAGAATTTCTTCAAAAATATTATTCCAGTGGCAAAACATTTCTTACCTTGTTCCGTGACGGCTCCGCTCAGGTCTTGTATCCTCTCAGATTTAACGTTTGGAGATTTTATATCGTGTGATGCGATTTTTATATATCAAAGTAATAATAACAAAGATGGAAATTTGAACCAGGGCAAATCACATGTGTTCGATGATATATGCAATGAGACGTGCACTCTACAGTGGGTGTTCCCATCCTTATCGCCATGGTAACAGTTATCCCTCAGGCCACTTGGCTCTTGTTGTGGTCACTGAAGAGAATGGAAGGGTCTGCATCGTGTATGATGACAGCAAGGACCTCAGTCCAGTGATGAGAGCCGTGTTCCAGTCTGATGGCAGGGCTGCATGTTACCACAGCAATGGAAACATATGGTATTAAGGATATTACATATAAATATTCTTAGTTTAATCCATATTCAGGTGTGCCATTAAGCGTGTGTGTTCTGTATGTGTGTATTTGTGTTCTTGTTGCAGGCTGTCCTTAAACACATCAGGGGGTCAGTGTTTGGACGAGGCAGGTGCCAGAGTTCGTCGGTGGAGGTGGGACAGTCCCCTGCACCCCGTCTTCTTATCTCTCAACAAAGCTGTTGGGGTCCGAGTCCTCGGGAGGAAACAAGTGTTTGTTTCCTTCCTGGCTCAAGGACAACATGCAAAGTTCAGCGTGGGCACCTTCTGTGCTCAGGTAAAAGTGAAGCATTGTTTCCATTTTTTGTCAACACATATTCACCTTGCACTTTCCAGGAGCCTCCAGCTCTGCAACACAAGCTGTGCAAAAAGCTTCTTTGTGCTCTTTTTCAATAACATTTCTACAGGATGGTCCACTCTGACACTATGTCTTGAGCCTCTCCTGATACGTTCTCCTTTACTGCGTTCAAATGCCAGTTAGGAACTTGTGATTCTGCTTGAGTGCTGCATCACATCAAAGGAATGTTGACCTTCATGTAACACTCACATTGACTCAATTTGTAGCTTTTTAAACAATGACATCTGGTAAATGTACATTTTAGGGTGAATCGGACACATGACGGCCCTGCTTCAGGACCGTCAGCAACTAAGGAAGAGCTCATAGCATTGGCAGCCAGGGACAGGACCCTCCTGGCCATTCAGAATCTTCATCAGTGCCTGATGAAGCATTGTCAGACCCAGCTGAACGGTTAGTGCTCATGTGATGAGCGACAATGAAAGAGCCTTTATCCAGTGTCTTCGGGGATGTCTGTAACTCTATTACCTGTCTAGAAGATACATCCAAAGCTTACAATATTGGATTTCCTGTAGCACTGTAACCTCAGTCTGTTTTGTCTCATCTAATCAAATCAGTGCAGAGCCTCAGGTCGTGCTAATGACATTAAGTTGAGCTAAAAGATGTGCACTCATGACTTGAACAGATTTTTCTGCAGTTATCTCTAAGCCATTCAGCACATTTTCTATAATTCTTCCCGGGTTTCCATTTATTAAAAGTGAGTAGTCATAATATTATAAATCCACTTCAATGCACTGCCTCTTCTAAAAGTACGATTTCCTCAGGGTATCATTTGCAACACCTTATTCTACCACATCAATCAGTAACCCCAAACACCACAACTTTAGTTAAATAGTTACAATAGGTTTTATTCATCTTCATCGCTTCTTCCAAGTTATGTAAATATAAAAATTATTCAGAAATCATATCAAGACATAATTCCCCAATCTTATTTTCACAACAGTGATGATTTTAAGTGTTGCATTTTCTACATGGCTAAGCTACTTAAAGAATAGTTAAAATTCTACATATGGCTCAGTAGTACAAATAACACAACTGTTTTATTCACATAGATCAAATATATGCAACAAGTTAAAGACTATGAGAATCATTAATAAATTTATCCTCTTGGATCTACTGGTGTCAACTGGATGAAATCTGCGATCGTCTGAATGGTACAAAAAAAGGACAGAATGGCCGGCATTGTTGCCATGGATCCCACTCTGGAGTCAGGGGCGGGATGTCTCGGAGGGACATCATGAAGAGTGACGGGAGCATCCAGTCTGTGCTAGCAGTTTTCCTACTTTCAGCGCAGACCTTCATAAACATCACTTCACAGCCCAGTGAGAACCCCACCTCGAACCTAGAGAGGCAGAGAGAGAAGGTGATCTCATACACAGAGCACTGATATGAAGTATGTCTCACTGGTGAGGAAAAACATTAACAGACAAAAAGACTGCGTAGTTTAAAAGTATTTCTTTGGTGAAAGCAGTGGGATGAACACTACTCACATGGAGGGGATTGTAGCTCCAGCCAGGACTTGAGGAGTAGGGTTAGGAGTGGTGGTGGGTGTCCATGTGGACGTTCATCTTCATCTCGTTGTCCAGGATTTGCACAAGCTGCTGCATGGAGGGCAGCTGACCTGACTCCAGTTTTGACCACACTGGCACATCTACAGAAAGACAATACTCACATCACTGCAATTCACTGTTCATGTTGCTTTGTCACAACTTTATTCATATTACAATGATTATTTATTGTAACACTTGTTTGCAGCCATAATGTTGTTCTGACAAGTGGGAAAATCACTGGGCTCAGTCAATAAACAATGATGTGAATCACACTCACCGTTTAGTGTGATTTCAAAAGCTCCTGTAGACATTAACTGGTTTTCAATCATATTGCTGAAGAAGAACACCATCATGCAGGCATATATCTGAAAGAAGCATGAGAACAATCTCAGTTAGAAAGTTACACATGAATAAATATTTTCCCAAGCTATATTACTGGCCATTTTACCCCCAATTCTTCTTGAATCATGCTCTCACGATGGAATGGAATAGAGTAATGCACTAAAAATAAACCTTTAAAATCACTTCAACACTGACGACAAAGACCAATGGTATGAACACACTGCACTATTTACAGGTCAACATGAAACTGCTTTAAGAAACTTTGAGGGGATAAGCTACAACTACAAGTCGGAGTTGAACTCCATCCTACTTGTGCGATCTAGTAGTTAAAGTCAGTTACCCCCCCCCCCCCCAAAAAAAAACTCTTATATACACACTGGGCAAACTTCTATCTTATGCAACACCAACACTGCATGTAAAAATGGACACAACAAGCCAAAACAGGAAAGGTCAAGAACCCCATTCTCTCCATGTTAGCAAAAGAAACATGGGCCAAATATAAAAGTAAAGTACACAGTTAGTGTAGTTAGTTCTAATCAAGCAGATATACTGTATGTTTAAATGTTTTTTCTTACTCTCTGGACTATTTGCTGTGGACATATTGACATAGAAGGTTTCCTGGTACCAGATTTATATTTTGACTCTTGTTGCCTTGTCTTGTTGTAGGTTTCTTATTCTCTTCAGTTCGCAGGATTGTCAGGAATTGACCGATTTGTGTATATGTGACACAGGCACACCTCGCACAGAGGTGTCCTTATTGATTGAGATTAGGACACAGTGAGAATATGGAGAAGCAAATTACAAGCCCTAGATAAATTAATGAGACTGGATTACCCACTGTTTTCTCAAATCATTTGGTTAATAGTTGTCAGGACAAAGGAATCATTCTGACAATATATGTACAGCAGCTTTAAATATGAACAGAGCTGCCTGGAGTCCATTAGAGTGATGTCAAAACAAATTGAAAGACAAATGCTTTTGAAATTTGTATGATGTTTATGTAATTAAGTATGTAATTGTCAGCCACAGCTTTCTATTGAAACACATAAAAAAGGACTATAGTGCAAGATTGCTTATTTGCAAATGTCAGATGTCAGCAGTCACTGGCCATTCTCCCTCTGAGCCTTTAGCATGGGTGACACATTTAACAACACAACCTGAAGACCCTGAACATGAAATCCCAGTGGTTTGGTTGTGGTTGGCAGAGTGCATGTACACGGCTGCATCATAAACACCACGCACTTTCCTTCGTTTCTACAGTCTAGTCATGTTCCTGTGTGATATCTGTGGTGATCACCTGCATGTTCAGCAGCATCATCATACTGACTCCATACATATTCAAATTACAGTTCTGTTCAATAAGTTCATAGCTCTACCTGTATTTCCAGGAAACCTTACCTTATTCGCCTGGCCCCACTCCCAGATGCCTGGAGCTTGCATACCAAGGAGGGCAAATGGATCCCTACCAATGATAATCAGCCCAATCACCAGCAGTTTGAATATGGACAGGAAGGAAGAAATGTGTCTGAGGGAAGAAAGAAAAAGAAACTGGATCTTAATACAATTTCCAACACTGCACCAGCGCACTGTTGTTATGGCAACAATAAGACACATCATGCGTCATCCAATTATGACAGAGAGAGCCGTAAAGAATTCCTCCTTTCTTTGATGAAACTAATCTCTGGAGAATTTATCAAGAGTTCAATAAATGTGTGAACATGATGAGGACCTCAGTGGCACGGTCACATCAGTTTAACTACAACACCTAGGACCTGTGCACAAACCTCTGATTCAAATACAGGCTGCCCATGCTTCACAAGGCCACCGACTTCATCACATTAAAACTACAAGATTAAAATTTCATCAAAAACTCTTGTCTGCACCAATATCAGTACACAAAACAGAAATAAATCATGGTCACATATAGAATTTAGGGAAGAATACATCACATCCAAAATAAATATTACAACTGCAACAATTCATTCAGATTTTTCCCATCAGTTTCTTTTTGAATTGACGTAATCCTATTTTAGATGATTGTGAAGTCCAACAGCCCAAAGTTTGCCAAGTTAAATTTTGTAACACAGGTTTTTGTACTAAACTGCATTAGTTTTAACAAGGTGTACCTAACAAATTGGCAACTAAGCATATGTCAAGCACTCATACCTTCCCCAAATATACTAAGATCAAAATCTACAGCATGCCAGCAATAACAAGCAACATGAATTACACAAGGAAACCACAATTTTAAAACCAGCGCAGACGGATAAGGCCGGCTGCATGAGAATTCCACTTCCTCACAGCTAATCACAAGGCAGCTTTCAGCCTGCTTTAATAAAGCTGGACATAATCCTATTGTTACAAGGCAGACAATCTCCCACTCTCTTACCGATAGACGGGAATAGGAAGATAGTCCTCCCCGTCGATGCGGATGTCCGGGTAGCGCTGGTACAAGGCCTGCGTGTACTCCTCAAACACCCGCTTGTACCCTCAGGAAATGCTGTGGGAAGACTGAGCACACGGTTAGAAAGACATGACCAGGGTCAAAGGCGGGAAAGACAACAATACAACGATCTGAAAGGTAATTGTGAGCTGGAGCTTGACATCTGAATTTCGATCTATACATATCTATGCAGCTTTTGTTTTGTTTGGTAACATCCATATTATTGGTATGGGCGTCACAGTATTTTCTATGAATTACCTATCTTCAGATAATCTGAAGTAATCGTATCGTTTTCTATTTACTGATTAGCCTACAGCTGACATTGTTTTGTAAATCGCAACATTGGTGTGGACCTACAGATGAAGGTTGTTGTATATGCCAGCAGGGGGCACTACTTGTTCTCATTCACAGCATTTTCGATCTCGGCGTCACTCTAACAGGCATAATCTATAAAACTAGAATCTTACTTATATAACGTAATTCCAGACACAGGGAATTGTACTGGGATTTGAAATAGCCTTAATATCAGTACAGACAACATGTCTGTGAAGACTCTCAGTCATCCAGGTGAAGGAATCTTCACAAGTTGTACAAATGCACCGACTGTCACAGGGTTTATCAATAACTAGCTCGTTTGACAGCAGAGCTGAGAGGCTTTTTCTAATAAACCTTCACGAGAAAGTCTAAAAATCTGAACTTGTATGAAATATACCCTTCCTGCCCTGTGTTTCAACAGTAGCCGAGTCATTCCCGCTAATAAATAACTGGGAAAGGCTCCTTCTCCTCTAGCCAGCATGCTAACACGAGCTAACCCCCTGCTAGCAAGCTGCTACTGATCTTTACGGCCTGCGGTGCTGTTAGCCGGAGAGTTGCGCTAGCTGGCGATGATGACTCGCCACCTTTCCGCTCAGTTCGCCTCACCAGATCTGAAACTTGAGCAGGGGCCCCGTGGCGAACTGCATCTTCATCTTCTTCACGCCGCTGCTGTCACCAGACGTGGCGCAGCACAGCGAGAAGGCTCCCAGAGCGAGGAGCAAGAAACGCGGCCACTTCATCTCCATCCGTTCCGGCGTTTGTTTCCTCGATCCTCGGCTCGGGCGGACAGAGGTGGGCGGGGGGTGTTAATCTGTACCCGTCTCTGATTGGTCCCTCTCCTTCCTCTGCCTGTGATCTTGTGTTGTAGACACAACTGGTAGCAACATTTACCGCCCCCTGTCGGTTTGGCTGTTCAACTGACTTGGTGTAAAGGGAATGTCTGTAGTTTAGTGGTCAGTTTAAAACCCCTTTTCTTTGTAATAACGTGACAATGTATATCTTCTGTTCAGTTTATTGGCAGGTGGCAACCAACAGCAAGGTGCATTACTGCCATCCACTGGATCTGCCTCTTCTTCCTGACTGCTCCACCAATCGCCTTCCTTCTCTTTCCCTTGTGATTTGTCCTTTACTTTGAAGCCACTGCTCTGACTGTACTTTGATTTGTCCTTTACTTTGAAGCCACTCCTCTGACTGTACTTTTCTTTGGTCTCTGACTGTTATATTCTTCAGGACTATGATGAGTGTTGAAGAGAGGAGAAGACTATATACAAGACACATTAGATGGCTGTGAAGCACCTTGACACCTTGAAAAGCACAAACAGATAAATGATTTAAGAGAACGATAGAAATTCAAACCTCAGACTCACCATGTACACAACCAGATTCAAACTGATTGCAGAACTGGCGGAATTCCCTCTAGTGGGCTTGCTTGACATTATGCTTGACTATAACGACTTGATTCGCCGTAAACCGAGCTTGACTCAGCGTATAGAGCAAATTGAGATATGCTGGGACACGGCAATGGATTTATGCACACTGATTGTTGACTTCTTCTTCAGGGAAATGAAAAAGAGGATCGACCCAATCGTTTCCGAGTGGGAAGAGAAAGCCACAAGCATATATTCACACTTACGACCCGAGCAGTGTTTCTTCGGTGTAGATGAGCAACGTATCCTTAAGGACACATTGAACATCCTCCCAAAGTTCTTAAGTTGTATTTTTACAAACAACTACCGGAGGATCAAATGTGGCAGCATACAGGAATTGAGCTGGTTGATGGGTGAACATTTAATTTCATTGATGGCTGAACACTTAGCCATGCGACTCCCAAACACGACGAATGAGAAACCCAAACATTTTAGGAGAGGATATTGTCTGCTTCAATGTTTTGAAAAAATGATGGCTCTAATTAGCACATCAGCAACATGTGTGCACTATGGCGAGTGCCTGTGCGGAGCACCGCTAAAGCAAAACCAAAACACATACCGCTGCCTGGACAACCGAGACAGTCACACAATGTTCATGTCCATTATCAAAGACGGCTTTTCAGTAGATTATTATACATCAAATAAAGCGGTGATGGAAATCCTGATAAAGAGTGCAAATACTGATGCTGAAGAGGATTCGGATTCTCCTCATGTTCCTTATAGCTCAGAGAAGTGCGGACAGTCTGATGCTCACACAGACATAGCGTCGGATGATCTCAAAACTCAAGTACTGTTTTCTTTGGTTCTTACAGGGCTTGTAAAGGAAACCATGGAGAAAGCCCATGTGACACTGAGTACGGCAGATTTCGAGAGGACTGTCAAAAATCTGACAGAGAAGGCCAAGCAGCAGATCGAGCTCAGCGCTGTAGGCACAATCAAGGCGAATGATGTCAAGATCTACAAGGCTCTGTTCAATGACCTGCATGAGAAAATTGGCTCTGAGTTGGAGCTTCTGACAGCCATGGAGCCTCAGGTGATCGATGACATCATTATTGAGGCCTTGAGGGTTCGCTTGACCAATCCGCCTACACAGAGGAGCGCTTTCGCCAGGTTCTTCTCATCTGTGGGCAAACTCATCAGGAACCCATTCAGTACCTACTTCGGTCGTGGTTCCATCTCCGAACCACAATTTATTTAATTTTAGACATTTGAAAATAGATACATAATGCTTTAAGTAAGATACTACAGATGTTGTGTGTTTATCCTACACTATAATGAGTGTCATGTATTCCTTGTGGAGGGGAAACATTAGAAACTCCATGACTTCCACATCGTTAGGGTGGGATCATTTCCCCCCAGTGTTTATCGTTGTTTTGTGTCTATTAGGACAACAAAAACAGTCACCAATGGTTATATAATTATGTACGAAAGACAACTGAAACTAATTGGATTGAAACACCCAGCATTACTCTGATGGCAAGTCTCTCCGGCGTTGAATTAATCTCCATGGTGTGACATTGTGAATATTCACCCTGTTTCATTGAATTTGCTGCTGCTCTTCTGCTATGTGGTGATGACACAAGGAAAAAAATCCCAAAGGAAATAAATTGATGGTGGAAAATCAGTCAAATAAAATCTGGTGTTGCAGAAACCAAGCTCACAGCTAAGGCCCCTGAAAACAAAATTGAAGAGCTTCAGCATGAACAAAGAATCATTGTGAATTATGGAGTCATGGAAATGTATTGGTAAAAATGTGTATGAACCCTGAATAATTCAAATAATACCCCAAATATACAAAACCATTACACCTTGTCTCACAACCACACAAATCATAATAATATCCTTATCAAATCCATCCATGGCTCTTGGAAAAGAAGCTGTCTAATTTTATTTTATTTTTGGCTGTGGGATAAAATAACCCACACCAACATCACAACATTATATGACAACTGTTTTTTCTTGCTTGGGAAGAGGAGTGTAAGAGGAGGTCATTGATTCAGAGATGGAGCCATGACCGAAGCATTTGTCATTTCTACATAATTATATAATAACTTCTGGAAGTGCAATTGGTAACATTTTGTATTTTTCCTAATAGATATTAAACAACAATAAACAGCGGGGGGAAATGATCCCACCCTAATGATGTGGAAGTCACAAAGTTTTTAATGTTTCCCCTCCCCAAGGAATACATGACAATCATTATAGTTTAGGATAAACTCAACATCTGTCACAACTTACATAAAGCATTATGTATCTATTTTTAACCAACATCACAACATCACAGGGGGGTTCGGAGATGGAGCGGTGACCAAGTAGGTACTGAATGGCTTCCGGATGACTTTGCCCACAGATGAGAAGAACCTGGCGAAAGCGCTCCTCTGTGTAGGCGGATTGGTCAAGCGAACCCTCAAGGCCTCAATAATGATGTCATCGATCGCCTGAGACTGCATGGCTGTCAGAAGCTCCAACTCAGAGCCAATTTTCTCATGCAGGTCTTTGAACAGAGCCTTGTAGATCTTGACATCATTCGCCTTGATTGTGCCTACAGCGCTGAGCTCGATCTGCTGCTTGGCCTTCTCTGTCAGATTTTTGACAGTCCTCTCGAAATCTGCCGTACTCAGTGTCACATGGGCTTTCTCCATGGTTTCATTTACAAGCCCTGTAAGAACCAAGGAAAACAGTACTTGAGTTTTGAGATCATCCGACGCTATGTCTGTGTGAGCATCAGACTGTCCGCACGTCTTTGAGCTTTTGTGATGTGAGATGCAAGGGACTCGAGGATAATCTGAATCCTCTTCAGCATCAGCATTTGCACTCTTTATCAGGATTTCCATCACTGCTCTATTGGATGTATAATAATCTACTTCAAAGCCGTCTTTGAGTAATGAAAGGTATATTACTTGTCCGTCTTGGTCATCCAGCCTGTGGTATGTGAATGGGTCATCCTTTGTTAGTGCTCCGCACTGGCACTCACCATAGCGCATGCATTTTGCTAATTTGCTAATTAGAGCCGTCATTTTTTCAAAATGTTGAAGCTCAGACCCTAAATTAACAAATTGCAGGCATCTGAACTGTGTTGGGAGTTGCATGGCCACGTCTTCGGTTGTCATCATCGCTATATGTTCAGCCATAAACCAGCTCAATTCATATATGCTGCCACATTTGACCGCCTGTTTATTGTTTGTAAAAACACCACTGAAAAACTTTGGGAGGATGTTGTATGTGTCCTTAAGGATACGGTGCTCATCTACACTAAAGAAACACTGCTCAGGTAGTAAGTGTGAATATATGCTCATGGCTTTGTCTTGCCACTCTGCAATTATTGGGCTGATCCTCTGTTTGATTTCACTGAAGAAGAAGTCAACCATCAGTGTGCATAAATCCTTTGCCGCGTCCGAGGATATGTCATATTTGGACAAACTCTGAGTCAAGCTCGGTTTACTACGAACCAAGTTGTTGAAGTCCATCATAATGTCAGACAAGTCCACTGGAGGAAATTCCAACAGTTCAGCGATCAGCTTGAATCCGGATGTGGACATGGTGAGTCTGTGGTTTGATTTTAACATTTATCTGTTTGTGCTTTTACATCAAGGTGCTTCACCACCCACCATCTACTGTATGTCTCTTCAACACTCAGAGATCTAAGACATCAAAGTACAGGAAGAGCAGTGGCTTCAAAGTAAAGGTCAAATCAAAAGGTAAAGAGAAGTTAGGAGATTGGTGGAGCAGTCAGGAAGAAGAGGTAGATCCAGTGGATGGCATTAATGCACCTTGCTGTTGGTTGCCACCTGCCAATACCTGAAATTAACATTATACTTCTCATTATGTCTGCTTCTGTGTGTATTGTAAGTTAGCTAGCGTTGGCATACAGTATTTGTAGTTCTATCAACATATAGTGTTGCCAACCGTCCATAAAATATGGAATCGTTCCACAATTGGATACCAACTGATGCGTTCCATGAGTTTAATACGGAACAAAAACAAGGAAAATTGCCTTTTAGATGAAACTATAACCTCAGTGTTTGTCTGCCATTGTATACGCATATCTAGTCTGTTTTGTCTCATCTAATCAAATCAGTGGAGAGCCTCTGGTCGTCCTAATGACATTAGGTTGAGCAGATGGCTGAAAGATGTGCACTCATGACTTGACTGAACAGATTTGTCTGCTGTTATATCTTATTAAACCGCTAAATCCTTGATAAGACGACTGATGAGTCAAATTATCCACTTCAATGCACTGCCTCTTCTAAAAGTACGATTTCCTCAGGGTATCATTTGCAACACCTTATTCTACCACATCAATCAGTAACCCCAAACACCACACCTTTACAGTTAAATAGTTACAATAGGTTTTATTCATCTTCATCGCTTCTTCCAAGTTATGTAAATATAAAAATTATTCAGAAATCATATCAAGACATAATTCCCCAATCTTATTTTCACAACAGTGATGATTTTAAGTGTTGCATTTTCTACATGGCTAAGCTACTTAAAGAATAGTTAAAATTCTACATATGGCTCAGTAGTACAAATAACACAACTGTTTTATTCACATAGATCAAATATATGCAACGAGTTAAAGACTATGAGAATCATTAATAAATTTATCCTCTTGGATCTACTGGTGTCAACTGGATGAAATCTGCGATCGTCTGAATGGTACAAAAAAAGGACAGAATGGCCGGCATTGTTGCCATGGATCCCACTCTGGCGTCAGGGGCGGGATGTCTCGGAGGGACATCATGAAGAGTGATGGGAGCATCCAGTCTGTGCTAGCAGTTTTCCTACTTTCAGCGCAGACCTTCATAAACATCACTTCACAGCCCAGTGAGAACCCCACCTCGAACCTAGAGAGGCAGAGAGAGAAGGTGATCTCATACACAGAGCACTGATATGAAGTATGTCTCACTGGTGAGGAAAAACATTAACAGACAAAAAGACTGCGTAGTTTAAAAGTATTTCTTTGGTGAAAGCAGTGGGATGAACACTACTCACATGGAGGGGATTGTAGCTCCAGCCAGGACTTGAGGAGTAGGGTTAGGAGTGGTGGTGGGTGTCCATGTGGACGTTCATCTTCATCTCGTTGTCCAGGATTTGCACAAGCTGCTGCATGGAGGGCAGCTGACCTGACTCCAGTTTTGACCACACTGGCACATCTACAGAAAGACAATACTCACATCACTGTTCATGTTGCTTTGTCACAACTTTATTCATATTACAATGATTATTTATTGTAACACTTGTTTGCAGCCATAATGTTGTTCTGACAAGTGGGAAAATCACTGGGCTCAGTCAATAACAATGATGTGAATCACACTCACCGTTTAGTGTGATTTCAAAAGCTCCTGTAGACATTAACTGGTTTTCAATCATATTGCTGAAGAAGAACACCATCATGCAGGCATATATCTGAAAGAAGCATGAGAGAAATATCAGAAGGTGCCACATAAAAAATTGTTTCCAAGCTTTTTACTGGCTGTTGTTTTTCCACTTGTTTCCTCCATATCTTGGTAACACACTGAAAATAAACCGTTAAAATCATTTACAGGTCAACATGAAGCTGCTTGAAGAACCTTTGAAGGGATAAACTACAACAACAAATGGAGGTACAGTCAGAGATAAACTCCATCCTACTTGTGCAATCTAGTAGTTACAAATCTGGTAGTTAAAGTCGGTAACTCCACATCAGACACTGAAATGTATGTAAAAATTGACACTACCCAATCAGGGAGCCAAACTCTTTATTGCCCCCTGGTGGCTGACTGCAGTAAAGGTCACAAACCATACCCCCTTAATTTTGTCTTCTGTCATTTTAGGTTGTTCTTGTCAAGATGATATTTGTTCAAATGTTCTTTTTTCTGATCAGTTTGGTTTTAATGAGTTGTTTGAAGCTATAAAAAAATGGATCATGATTGACAGATGCAATTGGTCTGGATGCATCGGTGGGACCTCGATATCGGAGCTCCGCTTCTCGATCACTACTGTGCAGACTCTCTACAGACATATTCCAATTCAAGGTTTCCTGGTACCAGATTTACATTTGACTTGTGTTTATTGTATGTTTCTTTTTCTCTGCAGTTTGCAGGATCGTCAGGAACAAACAGATTTGTTTATGTGTGGCGTAGGCAGACCATCTCGCACAGATGTATTCTTATTGACTGAGGATATTAGGGGGGAAGTATATTATGAGCCCTAAACCAGTAAAGGTGACCAGATTGCTTTCCTCAAACTATTTGGTTTATTGATAGCTGTCAGGATGTAAATAAAGTTTCACGGAATTTTACCATCAAGTCATGTTCCTGTGGGATATCTGTGCAGTGCTCTTCCATAAGTTCATAGCTCTACCTGTACTTCCAGGAAACCTTACCTTATTCGCCTGGCCCCACTCCCAGATGCCTGGAGCTTGCATACCAAGGAGTGCAAATGGATCCCTACCGATGATAATCAGCCCAATCACCAGCAGTTTGAATATGGACAGGAAGGAAGAAATGTGTCTGAGGGAAGAAAGAAAAAGAAACTGGCTCTTAATACAATTTCCAACACTGCAAACTTGCTATATACACCTGTTGAATGTGCCTTAGACCTTGTGCTGAGATTGTTAAAATAGAGCCCTGTGTATCACAGCAATCCTTTGAGTTTGTGGTCCACTGTTTTCTGACCAGTATCTGAAAAATGGGGTCCATCATCAATAATGTCATAACAGTGACAATAACTTAACTTTAACACTTTATATTTATCAAGCTGCAATACAGAACCTGCATTGTGTTCACTCCGGTGTAAATACCTTTAACATGTGTAACAGGCTGAACTACCACCAGTCAGTGAACAAGGCTTAATCTTCCAGAGACAGCAAAAATTCACCGGCTAGAGTTTTGGATGCGATACAGTCTCCTTTCTTTGATGAAACTATTCTCTGGAGTTTATTAATAGTTCAATAAACATGTCAACTGATGAGGACCTCAGGGTCTCAGTGGCATTGCCAAACCATTAATTACAACACCTGGGACCTGTGCACAAACCTCTGATTCAAATACAAGCCACTGACTTCATCACATTAAAACTACACTGTGTGTGTGTTGTGCTGTGACTGTGGGCGGGTATATATTGAAAGATTGATTCCTCCTTCTTATGAATCAATATCTGATCATTAAAATGCAGATTGATTTTAATCAGAGAATCGATTTTCATACAGAGCCCTAAAAATGTATCACATAAAACATTGACTGTAACTGAAAAGTGACCACAACAAAGTGAAGATCCTTCATTTGATTAAGTTGTAATGTTTTTAGTACTTTGTCTGAGAGTAAACTTTGTAAGAAGGGTTGTTGGACTAAACTGCAATCATTTGAACAGGGTGTATCTAATAAGTTGAAAACTAAGCAGCCATTTTGACACAATATACAAAGATCCAAATCTAAATAAATGTTGGCGATAGCTTAAATAACACACTACGAGATCAATTACAACTCATATGAATTGCACCACGCAACCACCACTTTAAAACATGCTGTAATAAAGCTGGATATAATCAACTTGTAACAAGGCAGACAATCTCCCACTTTCTTACCTATAGACGGGAATAGGAAGATAGTTCTCCCCTTCGATGCGGATGTCCGGGTACCGCTGGTACAAGGCCTGCATGTACTCCTCAAACACCCGCTTGTACCCTCAGGAAATGCTGTGGGAAGACAAGCACACAGTTAGAATGACATGCACTGGGACAAAGGCAACAGCGACAACAACACACTGATCTGAAGGCTACATTGTGAGCTCAGCCTTGACATCTGAATAACAATCTGTAGAAAAGTGGTGGGGAACGTCTGGCCTCTGGTCTGTATGCAGCGCGCAAGACTGTTTGATCTGGCTAGTGAGGCACTTCATGAATACCCAAACACAAAAAAAGAACAAACTAAGACAACAATTACTTTTCCCCTGAGACAATAGAAAATAACATTAAAGGGTAGTGTCAGGTGACCGGATGGACCCTTCCAGCTGTATGCTTCGAAGATAAATGGACAAACAATAAAAAAAAAAAGATTGTGGAAGTGAAAGACAAGCCAGTGATCCTAGTTTGTGGAGAGGTCGCATGCTGTAATGAAAAATGCAAATCTCTAGCATCACTACAGCTCCAAACATGCTAAACTGGATGAATGCAAGGACTATTTTTCTGCTGGGATATAATGAACACTCTTAGGCGGCTTGTTGCCGCTGTGGAGCTACTAGAACCCAACAAAGTAAAATTGTTCCAAAGTGTCATCTTGTCACGAAGAACAGTTGCAGAACAGATTACTGATATGGCAGAAGATTGAAAAAATTGAAAGATATGAAAGATAGAAACTTCCAGTTTTCTCATTTCTGTCCTTGAGATTACTGCTGAGTTTGAGAAGAGGGAGGATGGCACTAACAAAGGTGAGGATTTGTTGGAGCAAGTTATTTCGGCAATTAAGTGATTTGAGTTACCCTTAGAAAGGTTAACTAGATTTACCACAGGTGGAGCCTCAGCCACGGTTTGGCAGCAAAAGGGATTAAATGCATTTATCAAAACAGAAATGGGTCGTCTCGGTCTTTATCCACACGATTTTGTTGTGAGCCACTGTATTATACATCAAGAGAGTCTGTGTGCAAGTACCCTGAAGATTGACAGTGTAATGGCAACTGTCGTTTCCAGCATAAATTTCGTCAAAAGCAGAGGACTTAACAGCCACCAGTTCAAATGAGACAGAGTATAGAGGTTTGGTTTATAATTGTGAAGTGCGCAGGCTGAGTCACACAGATATGCTCGCACAGTTCTACAAACGGAGGGAAGAAGTGAAACAGTTCATGGAGATGAAGGGAAAACCTGGAACTGAGTGACAGCACAGATTAACAGATAGCTTAGGGTAAATATGATGATTTTGTGTTGCGATTATACGGAGCTGTTACTTAACAGCCATAACCTGTCAAACTAGAATGTTAGTTATATAAAAATAATTCCAGACACACAGAGCACTGTACTGGGATTTGAAATAGCCTTAATATCAGTACAACACATCAGAAGACTGTAACGGGGTTTAACAATAACTAGCATTATGTATATTATTATTGTTTGACTATGTTGAGAAGAAGGCAGTGCTTAAACGATCACATAAGTAGGTAATACGGTAATAATAGAAGATAGTAGATGGTGGCAATGCACCTTGACGTTGGTTGCAGACCGACAATGAACCAAAGTAGAAGGATAACTAGCTTGTTTGACAGCAGAGCTGAGAGGCTGTTTCAAATGCATCTCCACGAGAAAGTCTAAAAATCTGAACTTGTATGAAATATACCCTTCCTGCCCTGTGTTTCAACAGTAGCCGAGTCATTCCGCTAATAAATAACTGGGAAAGGCTCCTTCTCCTCTAGCCAACATGCTAACACGAGCTAACCCCCTGCTAGCAAGCTGCTACTGATCTTTACGGCCTGCGGTGCTGTTAGCCGGAGAGTTGCGCTAGCTGGCGATGATGACTCGCCACCTTTCCGCTCAGTTCGCCTCACCAGATCTGAAACTTGAGCAGGGGCCCCGTGGCGAACTGCATCTTCATCTTCTTCACGCCGCTGCTGTCACCAGACGTGGCGCAGCACAGCGAGAAGGCTCCCAGAGCGAGGAGCAAGAAACGCGGCCACTTCATCTCCATCCGTTCCGGCGTTTGTTTCCTCGATCCTCGGCTCGGACAGACAGAGGTGGGCGGGGGGTGTTAATCTGTACCCAGTCTCTGATTGGTCCCTCTCCTTCCTCTGCCTGTGATCTTGTGTTGTAGACACAACTGGTAGCAACATTTACCGCCCCCTGTCGGTTTGGCTGTTCAACTGACCTGGTGTAAACTAAATCTATGTCGATAAAATAAGATAAGATAAGATAATCCTTTATTAGTCCCTCAATGGGTAAATTTGCAGTATTACATCAGCAAGTAATAAGTAGCATGTAAAGTGTAAGGAATATTTAAAGAAACATAGAACTATAGAAAATTATGAATTTAATTAAAATAGTACATACAGTGTAAAGACAGGAAGAAATATATGCAATGTGAGAATTTGTTTTGGATGAGCATGAAACTTGTTTCCATGACCATGTCTATGCTTTCCAAGTAAGTGAAAGCATCCATAGGAAGATACTGGTTCTAGAAAGGGAGAAATTAAACCATTTCAAATCTTTTGATGCCCAAATGTCTAGTGGGTGTGATTCATATTTTTATGTTGTGTCAGAGGGTTGTTTTACTTAATCTGTCAACATCGTTGGCTTAACTTTTATGGACATGTTTATGTACTTTAATAACAGGTTTAAAGTCAACTGGTCTTGGTCATGTAAACACAATCCTGCATTACAGAGAAGTTTGTTTTTGTAATTGTTTCAGACTCTGAAGCATGGTGTTGAACAGACTGTATGGATATGTTAAAGTTATTACATTTAAATAGACAGAATCCTTTGGTTGTACAAATTCTTATTTCATATCATATATCATATCATACATTTAGGTTCTTAAATTTACATTAAAAACAAAAGTTAAAATACACAATCCTAATCCTGCATTTTTAGCATGATAAAATAAGCAGGAAATCAAAAAGGTAATCAGATAAAATGCTACATAATAACTCTCCATAAACTTTTTTTTTTTTATAAAGTCTATTTGTTTTCAAATGACGGTTGATGGCAGATGTAATTTCCCAACTAATCCGGGTAGGGCGGTATAGTGCCAATTTGTATTTCCGGTACAAGACCATAGAAGAACGACGGAGCACACGAGAGCATGACGTCGACCAATCATATGCTTAAAAACCCGGAAATAACGCAGGTTTGAATCTTGGGCGGCGTTTGCGTTGATTTCGGAAGCTAAGTTTAAAAATATAATGACGTAACACAGCAACGAGGGACTCGCTTTCAAACGTTTGCTTTCAGGGTTATTGACGAGAAAAGGATTTAAACAGCGACACATTAGCTGGAGCGAGTTAAGAAGACGTCCAGGTTCATTTCTCCGTTCCAGCAGCAAAGATGGAGACGAGTCTGTCCAGGCTTCTTGTTGGTTTGTCTGTGAAAATCAGCCGGAGTGACGGTGAGCGGATGATTTCAACTTGCTACCATTTGAATGCTAACTGATGAACTTCATGGGGACTCACCGTGTTTTTGTAAATTAGGTCGAGTGCATCTGGCAACCGTGAAATCCGTTGACGCCGCTAAGTCCACGGTGATGGTCGAGTGGTATGAGAGGAATATCTGCCGAGGGAAGGAGGTCAGCGAGTCCGACAAAATCTCCCCTTAAAAGTTCCCCCTCTGACATATCCCCCATGTAGAATGTTTAATGAACCTGGCATCCACGAATGACACGTTTATTCGTGTTTTCTCCTGCTTTAGGTCGAAGTGAGCGATTTGTGTGAACTCAACCCGGAGCTCTCGGGTCACGTCAACACTGTCACCAACAAAGCTGCTGATCCGCCAGCTCTCGCTCCAGAGAAGGTGAACCTCACTTTTCCACTTAACGAGCAAAGCCAGCAGCTTGTCACTGTAAACCGGTTCAACCGTATTATTACAAACAATTATTTAAGGCAAAGTAATGCCAATTACGATTGAATGTTATAGGTTGTTGCATTGCTTAAAAAATACAGAACTCAAAATCTTCAATACAGGTAATATGGCAAATGGTCTGTATTTATAAAGCAGCTTTTCTAGTCTTGATGACCACTCAAAGCACTTCACAGTACAGTTTTACATTCACACATACACATTCATACAGTGCAGTAACTTTGGGGTTCAGTATCTTGCCCAAGGACACCTAGTGCATTTGGAATGGGGAAGACTGGGATCTAACCTCCGACATTCTTGTTAGATGACACCACAGCTGCCCCATATATATATTTATATGTAAAATGCAAAGTTGTAGGTTGTAAAATTACAGAGATGGTACAATATATTCTATAAATACATAATGAAGAAAGCAAAATGCACAAATTTGAAATATAATACTGTAAAAAAGAATCAACAAAATTTTGAAAATGAAGGGTCCCCTGGTAGGGCTGAGTACCGTTCACATTTGAACCGGTGCTGGTACCTGGGATTGGTTACTTGTACTTAATGGTACTCTCTCTGTATAACAGAAATAAAATGTCTGACCAAGGTTTTTCCTGCATCTAGAATTACGAGGTGTCTGCCTCCATCAAATTTTGAGTTTGGCCCGAGTTGATTACTATAAAAGAATTGTGTAGCTTCTGTATGATAGTCCCAGAACTTGAGGGAGAGGTAACGGCACACACACCCAGACTCCACTGCTTGCCCCTCCCTCTCTTACTCTTACTCACTCACACAGACTCAGCTGTCTTCTCTGATCCACCGCAGATTAAGCGTTGATTTGTTTGAAATGACGCCACAGTATCAACACTGATCTACCACATAATGATCCGTACTTGAACTATGAAATAGTGGGTATGCATGAAAAATTAATTGTACTCATCGTTTTGGTTCATAAAAACGAGTAGAATATTAGTGCTGAATGGAAGCAAAAGGTTAAAGCTGTGTATTGTTTTGCTTTGAATGCTGGTAATATGAGAACTTCATCTGTTTGCGTCTCTTCCACAGAAGTACGATGGTCGACTGCGCTCGTCCAGGATTCCGGCCCCCTTCGCCTGTATGTAAATTATTCAAAACAGTTTTGTCTGTAAAGACTTACCACATTCACTGTTCTGTCACTTAACGGCCTGTTTCCTTCCAAAAGCCTCTGCCCCAGCTGTCACCAAGGTTGAAGAGTCAGGTCGGCAAGACATGCATGTTCCTCTCTCTGAAGCAAATCAGTTTTATTTTCTAATCTTTCCTTTTGATAAAGGGATTTGGGCAGTAAGTTAAAAAAAACCACAATTCTGGGAGAGCTGGTCTCTGCTCAGACTAGGGCTGGGCAATAACACGATAATTGCTATATAACTGTCATCAATAGCATTACAATAAAAGTTCAATTTCTTTTGATGTAATGCTTATACGTTGCGCAAACACAGTGAGGGGCGATGACAGAATAATTCATCTACTATTGATTTGAAATGTCACATTTATCGTGATAATTATCAATCTTGACAAATATGAACATTTTATCTTGATACAAGTTTTGGCCTTATCGCCCAGCCCTAGCTCCGACCTGTGGTTACAAGAGAATCTTTATTTTGTTGATCAGTGGCACAGGGATACATATCGACAAATTCTGGGCACATGGCACTCTGTCAATCTGAGCTTGCTTCTGGTTGGGAAGAAAGATCACACACTGGATAGGCAGGACTAAAAAAAAAAAAAAAAAAGAGTGCTCTGTATCGTCACTGTTAACAGGGGTACAACAATTGTATGAGTGTGTTTAGCCATTTAGAGCACAGTTGGCTTTGACGATGCATTGCTCTCCTTTTTGATTGTCTAACATTGGCTGATGGTAACATTATTAAATTTCAGTAAGTCATATTTTCATGTGCAAATATAAGCTGACATTACTTAATCATTTACACTAATTTGGCTTCCACTTTTCTGTTGTTTTAATCACTCCAAGCTGGCTCCTCCGACAGTGAACTTTCTACTGTGCAGGGGTTTGATCCCAGTTCGAGCAAAGCTTAATGATGCTTGCTGTCAGACAATGACACCATCTGTATGGCAGCTGATTGACTTTTATTTCTCTTTTACTTTTAGTTGCCAGTCGGTCTCAAACCAGGCAGACGTGTATGTTCCAGGCCCCGGCTACAGCTGCAGCAGCAGTCACAGTCACTCAGACTTCTCAGGGAATCCCGGAGACGGTCCAACCCGATCTCCCCACATCATCTGTCCTTACAAATTCTGGTTGGTAGTAATCCTCTAAAATGATCTCTGAAAAAGAAATTCACAATTTAGATCTTTTTCACGAACAAATATTTCCACGAAACTTGTATCATTGGTCAGGGAAGAACCAGTTCAATTTTGGTGCATATCCAGATATTTGTTTCAATTGTGTTCAATTACCATTTTCCTAGAGATTAATGGATCTTCATTACAAAAATCTAGCATATTTAAGAGACTGATATCAATGACTTTGTGTATTTGGTGCAGCTGGTTGGATTTAAGGGGACTCTTGGGCCTCAGTGGTGGTATGCACTCAGTTGTTAGTCACATTGTATGAGACTAGATTTAAGGTTTTGTTCAACATGTGCAACTTCTTTATGCTTGCTTTTATTTGTTTAGTAATTTTGAAACATTTGTCCTCTTTATAATCTCAAGTGCATTCTTCTTTCTCATTTAGTGACTTCTAATCAGCAGTGTAAGAAGAAGGAGACTACATCAGCACAATCGACGCCTTTTGCCCGTGAGAGCGTAAAAGAAAATGATGAACTGGAAAAAATGCCTCCTCCACCGGTCGCCAAAGGTCAGAGACAAATGATACACCAACAAGATATCGTGTGCTTCCCCTGGATTACACCGAACTATAGACATATCCTACTCAGAGAGAATGCTCTACACGTTCATGTCACGATTGAAACCTTCCATGCTTATTGTTGACAATCATTTGCTGATTTTCACAATATGAGGAACATTGTTGTTTTGTGATTACATGTTGAATATTATAATAGTGGCAATGAAATGTGATGTCATTAAAATAAAAAATAAAAGTGGTTATCATCTTCATGCACTCCAGGCAGGAGAAAGTCTGTGGCTCCCCAGGAGTTTAACAAAGGCAACAAAAGACTGTCTTGTGTTATAAAGCCCCCTGAAATACAGACCAAGAAAGGAAAGGTGGGATTTTTTTTTTTTTATTCATTCTGGTGTTTTGTAAAAGTAACTTGATTAGATATTTTAGTTACTATGAGTAAATTCCCATCTTATATTTAACATTCCTTTTTTGTTTCTTGTTCAGTTTGGTGAGGCTAATCGGCCAAATCAAAAGTTCTTTGAGATGATCCAAATCTTCAGAGAGACCCTGGAAATAACCCCCATATCAACCACTGACATGGTAAGTTTGGACTCGGGAATCAACCCTGAGTGATCCAATCAGAAGTAGTTTATTGTGTTTTTATTTCTGTGAGTTACTGGCTAAATGTTCCCTCTGTAGGAACTGAAGAAATATTTTCTCAGGACGTGTTATTCTGTTTTGGACAGGAAACTTTATTATAACTGTCAGCGCACAGCGGCGTACATTTCATTAGTTCTTCTGGTATAGATGGTTAGTGGAGTCAGATTTTCTCCACACTGTGGTTCTCCTTTCCTAACTCCTAACAGTTTCTCCTTCACATCTTTCCTTGACCTCATTGACGTATTCCATCAGGGTCAAGGAATAGTGGCTAGGAAAGGAGATTATTTGGACTGAACT
This sequence comes from Verasper variegatus, assembly GCA_026259375.1. Lineage (NCBI taxonomy): Eukaryota > Metazoa > Chordata > Actinopteri > Pleuronectiformes > Pleuronectidae > Verasper > Verasper variegatus. The sequence continues at coordinate 10,424,074 of CM048053.1, read as the reverse complement.
TGATCGCAACTGGTCACAAGAGACGCATTCAGGATGCATTTTATTGCCACATCTAAAGTATGAACTCCACGCGGTCCATTTGTGATCGATCTCTCAGGACGGTTGTTAATACCAGTTCTGAACTGGGCCTCAGTGGCATGTATGAAGATGTATACCAGTGGTTTGTTTGACGCCTCTTCATAAAGCACGTCTTGTGTTTTTACAGATTGAAGCTCACAGGATTTGTGTGTGCGTTCGCAAGCGACCCCTGAACAAGCAAGGTAAACTGCAAACTGCATCAGGGTCACTACACAGAAAGTGACTCATTCAGTCGTCCCTACTACACTCATTTGACAGAGCTGATGCTTTCTCTTAATCAGACCAGCTGCTTACACAGGCCTTTCAAAATGCAGCTGACCAACAGTGTGTTTAAAAGGGTGGATGGAAAAAGTGCTTCGAGTGGTCATCAAGACTAGAAAAGTGCCAATCCAATCACAGACCATTTACTATTTACCTCTGGCTTATGTTGCTGAAAGGGTCCTCTGTTTATGCAGTATCATTCAGGGATAAAGGATTCATTAATGGGCCATCTTGCCCTAAAATGCTGATCATGCAATTTTTCTTAATGTTGTCTTTGACATTTTTGTGTGTTCAGAGATCAATAAGAAGGAGATCGATGTGGTGTCTGTACCTGGGAAAGGTACGGTGTTGGTCCATGAGCCAAAACAGAAGGTGGACCTCACCAAGTACTTGGACAACCAAGTCTTTCACTTTGACTACTCCTTTGACGAGACCGCCACCAACGACCTGGTCTACAAGTAATTAACTCATTTGCCCTCAATTTGGATATGAGTGCAGGTTTACTTGAGCGGTCATTTATGTCATTTGCCAGTTTCTTTATGAAGAATGTCCCCCTCACAACACGATTTTAAAGCCTCTCGAGCTATTAGTCCACTTAAATGGACCAATAAGCCTGGGACAGAATAATTCATTCATATATGATTATTGTGTGTGAGCATATGTACCTCTTGACCAGTTTCTGACATTTTGATTTTCTTTTTATTGTCTTGAGGCTCACTGCCAAACCTCTGGTGCAGTCCATTTTCGAAGGTTGCATGGCAACATGTTTTGCCTACGGCCAGACAGGAAGTGGGAAAACCCATGTAAGTTTTGTATGGGGGTTGAGTTGTCTGAAATCAGTGTTTTTGTCTTAGATGGAAGTAAAAAACATTTTGATGTGGTTTTAATGAAAAATTACTAGATGCCAATAATTTGAGGATATAGTATTTGCTACGTTTCCTCAAAATGCAAACCTCTAAACTATGTACATGCCTATGCACACATCTTTAATTTATTCTCTGATTTCCTTTTTTTCCTCTCTAGACAATGGGAGGTGATTTCACAGGGAAGCAGCAGAACAGTTCCAAAGGGGTCTACGCCTTGGCAGGTACAATCCTCAGATTTCCACAGAACTAGAAGTAAACTTGTTTGGTTAGGGACTCTGATGATTATGATTCTGCCCATTGGCCATCTGGGTTTTTACATTGGGGTCACTCAAAAGGATTAATTAATGAGCAATTATCCATTTTATCCACATTATTTGTATATGTCTCCCTAATTCAGATTATGTGTACCATTGTTAATCCATTCTTCAAACTACATAAGATTCCCGAATTTTCTTGAAGTGCCCCTAAAACGAGAACTTGCTTGACTCTCCTTTAGCCCACGATGTTTTCGCCTATCTCAACCACAGGAGGTACTCTAACCTGGATGTCTCTGCCTACGTCAGCTTCTTTGAGATTTACAATGGCAAAGTATAAAAAAACCTCTTCTCCTGCCTCCCTGGGCACATTTAAATGGAACAAATCAGCTTATTCAAGTTAGTATTTAATCATAATATACTTTTTTGACTTAGGTGTATGACTTGCTGAACAAAAAGTCAAAGCTCCGAGTTATGGAAGATGACCGACAGCAGGTTCAGGTTGTGGGCCTTGAGGAGGTCTACGTGAACTCGGCCGAAGAAGTCATCAAGATTATACAGACGGGCAGTGCCTGCAGGTACTAATGTGATGAAAACATTTCACTGGCAACCTCTGCTTCTATAAAATAATGTAATAAATGCTTAAAACTGTGACCTGGTAGTTAATACACCACAGCAAACAAAAACAGAACAGTGACGTTGCTGCTTTCCCTGTTCGTCTTGTTCTGCTTTCTTTCCAGAACATCAGGCCAGACCTCCGCCAACGCCAACTCTTCCCGCTCTCACGCCATCCTCCAGATTGTGCTACGACGCAACGACCGCGCTTCCACTCTACACGGCAAATTTTCACTTGTGGATTTAGCCGGCAACGAGCGTGGTACAGATGTCAGCAGCAACGACCGCAGCACTTTGGTTGAGACCGCAGAGATCAACCGCAGCCTGCTGGCTCTCAAGGTAGACTGTCGCATGTACTCATCAGATCATAAGTAACTAAGTACAAAGTAACAAAAGTCCTTTTTTTTTCCCTCGCCCCTCAGCTGCAGATGAATTAAATGTTGTTCTGACAAATTGTGACTGTAAAGTGTAAAATGCTCCAAATCCATGGAAGTCCAACTGTCCAAATATTAAATAATGCATGCACAGCACCTAAAAGGGTGCCCTTGCGTCCATTTATGTGTCCTGTAGGAATGCATCCGTTCACTGGGGAAGAACAGCGATCACATTCCTTTCCGGATGAGCACTTTGACCAAGGTCCTCAGGGACTCCTTCATCGGAGAGAAGTCCAGGACCTGCATGGTACGTAAAACACAAAAACTTTGAAACTTACAGTTTGGCTTCTGGTGCATAGTGGTCTTATTACATTACAGTAGATGATGCAGATGCACAAACTTTAATTCAACTATGTATTAATCTATGTGTCTGGTTTTGTTGCATAGATTGCCATGGTGTCTCCAGGCATGGCTTCATGTGAATACACAATGAACACACTACGTTACGCTGACAGGTACATATTTAATGCAATGAATCTAATGATGTTTGAGTTTCCTCCAAATAGTTTATTTTCTTTTTATTGTAACGGTCTAAACATGTATGAAAAGACCCACAAATGAAAAGTATAAGGGGACTACTTGATCACTATATCTGAATTTAAACAGCATTTGTATTGGAACAATTCTATCTCAAGCGTTTTGATCCATTTTAAATGGTTGATCTGGCTTCCTCTGTATTCTGAAAAAAATATTATGCCTGTGAAGCTCAAAACATTTCCCCCTCTTCTGCAGAGTGAAGGAACTGAATGGAAACACCAAAGGCCGTCCAGCAGCTAAGGCACAAGAGCCTATTAGCAGCTCCTCTGATGAGGTCGGCAAACACAAGATGAGGACAACATCACAACTTGTATTGATTTGTATTTACAACTTGCGAAACATTTGCTGTTGTGTTTTGTGTATCGTAGGAATCTGTTGTGGAAACCAGCGTCTATGATGCCATATCCCAGGTGGCAGATCTGGAAGAGAAAGTGTATGTGGAGCTCCAGGTAGTTGTCTTAAATCTGCTCATCTTTACAGGATACACGTTGGAGTTAATGTCAAAGAAACTGTCTGTGTAACTCCTTGCATTTCAATCACTTTCTTTTCTCAGAGGTCAAATGAATTCGTGAAGTCGATGGAGCAAACCTCGTACAATATCGAGGCAGGACTTCCCGACCTAGTGGATTATTCGGAGAAATTATTGGGTTTGTTTCTTTTACTTTGGGTTTGATTGGCTGGTATTAACTGAACTAAATATACTCTACTGGTTGTGTCTAAAACATTTTAATTTAAAATTTGATTTGTGAAAAACCTGAAAGTTTACCTTTTTTTTAAAGTGTGTTAAATTCAACAAACCACATTTTTTTTACTATGTGGTGGTGGTGTAGATGAAGTGACCCAAGCTGCTTGACATTTATCATGAAGTTCATTAACAAACCTGTGAGCTGCATGCTGGCTCAGGGGGGGGGGGGGACACAAAAGAAACTTCATTCTGGCCAGGTTAAATATCAGAAAGTGCTAGGACAAAACTAGTACAAACATCAAGAATGGAAATCTGGGTTGATGTTCGTGGTTTACATGTACTTATCCAGTCTTATCTGTCATTCACAGAGAAAGTCCGGGCTTTGCAGTCGGCTGTGGATCAGGAGAGAGTGGCAAGGCTGAATCACTGAGGCTGGAAACCCCCATGTTTGTTTTTTATCAGTTCTGTGTTGATGCAGGTCTATCGGTTTTATTGTATTAAGCAATGTATTAAATAAAATATTTCCAAACACTAATTCATTAAATATATCTTTTCAAAAGCTGCTTTGGAAACTACTGCCGTGTATTGTTGGATGCTGCAGTTTTTGCTGTGGATGTTTTATTGGATTACCTGGACTGATTCCGCCAGCAGATACTAGTACCCACAACCCGCTGAGAAAATGTGGTATGGGTATAATTAAGTAATTTAGGTGACATTTAGTCCAGACTTTATGCAACTAGACCTATGACGCAATCAAAGATCTGCTGTGCGCTACAGGAGGAGGTCGGAGGACACGGCTGTCACCTAACTAATCGGCTAAACAAATGTAAGTGACAAACAAAAACATTTTAAAGTAGAAATTTAGGTCGGCTCACTTGGTAACACTGGAAGGAAACGATGGATTGCACAAATCAGGTTACAGAGCACATCATAAATGTGTATATAAAAGTGTTACCATAAACATGCAGAGACTCAAACATTACATGAATGTCTGATGAGCAAACAGTAACAAAGTTTGTTCTCAAAGACTTCACCTATTTTCTCTTGATGACTGATGTTGACAGGTTTGTGGAGGCGTCATTGTGCCCTCCTGTGGCTCAAATCTGCCACTGTGGTCTCCACTGCATCTGACTCTGACTGGACATTGACCTGACTCTGTAAGGACCATTATCAGGACCTGTTAAAAGCTCAAATAAATAGTTTCGTCCACCTCAGCCTGTTGTTTAGTACTATCTCTGGCTTGTATACTCTGTCAAGGATTCTTTGTGGAGTGTATGATAGTACATGTAAGAGTATAGTAGTGTTTGTGTAAGCGTATACTGGTGTGTGTGAGTGTAATGCTGTGTGTAAAGCCAAGTATGAATGGTCTCATAGTTTTCCTCTAATATAAGATGACTTATTTAATAATGCATTTTATATCATTTTAATTGTCATCATTTTACATGTGATCAAAAATTCCACTAACACTGGACTACATATGACATTTATTTTTAAATCACAAATATGACATATGTCATAATTTAAACTTTTTCACAAATATATAATCTAATATAAGATTACATGTTATTGTTATTATTCCGTATTCACATCCTGTGTCCATGACTTGACACTTCAGGACGACAGGGGCGCTGTTTCCCGTCCGGTCTCCGGTTTGGAGCAAGTTCTGCTGAACTCTGATCCGTCAAGCCGACTGCACTTCGTCCATGTGACCGCAGGAATCCTGTGTGTGTGTGTGTGTGTGTCCACGGGCTCCCTTCCCTCCCTGCACCCCACTGCCCGCCAGGCACAACAGTTTAGTCCCCCCCCCCACCCCCCATGACATCAACAGCCAGGGACAGCTGGAGAATGACCCATAATGCAGTTCAGCCTCTCCTTCAGTGTGGGAGGCACCCCCCCCCTCTTCTCTCTCTCTCTCTCTCTCTCTCTCTCTCTCTTTTCTTGCCCCGCTCCTCGGTTCCACACCCTCTCTGTCTCCAAACCTCCCCACTACACACAAGCTGGACTTATGTATACACATTCCCCCACAAGTGAACGCTGACACATGACAAATCAAAGGTCTAATAAACAGCTTGTGCTGAATAATCCCCCCCCCCACACCCCTCCACCGCCGCCAAAGGATGAAAAATAAACAGATCCTCGTCAGCCAGGCCATTTGGTGGGTCTGTCTGCCGGTGACTGGGTGGCCCAAGGCTGCTCGGTGTGAGGCCTGGGATGGAGCCACAACTGTTTCCCGTGAGCAGCCCAACCCCCAGAGCCTCTCCACAACTGGCTTGGTGGGTGGCATTCCCCTCCTGCTTCCTTTCTTCTCCTCCACCCACAGCTCCTGCGCTCTCGCCTCTCTCCCCTTCAGCGCTCTCTGCTTCAGGCTGTCCGCCGCCTCCACCCTCGCTGCCTCGCTGCCTCGCTCCCTCCACCCTCGCTGCCTCGCTCCCTCCACCCTCGCTGCCTCGCTCCCTCCACCCTCGCTGCCTCGCAGTGGACATGAAGAGATTACGTTCCCCAACTTGTGTCTGCGGCATTAAAAACCTGTTTCATGGCCGCGTGTTGACTTGGTGCTGACTGCATGTTGCTGTGCATGTGCGTCTGCTGATGGATGACACCAGCTGTCATCACGTTGTTTAAATCACCTAAAAGCTGTAGACTGTGTTGCAGGAGTTATCTTCGCCCGATTGCAGGTCCAGAAAACATGTGATGGTTACACACAACATGTGAAAGCTGCAGATTTTGTCCAGTGTTCACTTAAAAGCTTTTAATCCTGTTTGTCTTTCTTTATTGATTTCAAGAAAGTGTTTGGCAGAATAAGTCCGTTTGTAATGTGCCACGTTCTTGTGTCCCAGTGTAATTGGATTTCTTTCCAGTATGGTAGTAACATGATGCTTCGTCTTTTGGGTTCATTTCTTGAAGTCCAATCAGTGATTATCTGCAATGATTTGGAATCATTGCACCGTGGGAATCATCAGTTTATTAGTTCAGCTTGAGAGAAACCCTCCGGGACGGTTCTCTCCCTCACACACACTCTGTGCATCCCAGCGGACCAACAGCTCCGTTACTCATTTGTTTGCTCGTGCCCCCCACCCCCCCCCCCCCGCCCATATTCTTTTCATCTGTCCAAAACCATACTCTCTCAATGTAAAGAAAATTGGCAGAGGCCGTGGCTCTGTTCCCCTATACAGACTAAATAAACACACATGGATACAGTACGTGCGCTGAACACACGTACGAACCACCCAGGAAGGTCGAGTCTCAGAGAGAGGAGTGATGAGAGGAACAAAGGAGACGAGAAGGGAGAGAAGAAGAAACAAGATTTGACAAGCACAATGTTTGATATCCATATAGTCCATCTTTAGAATTGCTTTATTATCGTGAGCCAATATTGGTAATTTGGGCTGAAGGAGCAACTCAAATGTTCACTCGACAGCCACTGCTCACATTGATGCTGGGATAAGTACCAGTAAGATGCACAGGGACAATTGTGGTGAGAATATTCATGAAGAGACAATACTAGTTTTTATCAAGTTAATTTGGTAGACTAATTGAGAATAAAACTTAATGCGCACTAATCTAATATAAGGAAGGCTTAATAGGCTTTGATATTTGTGTTGCACTACACTATATGACCAGCAGAGAGCAGTATGGCTACAAACAGAAACAGCCACATGCAGCCAGCTTGGAGTTGAAGATGAGCACTAATAACTTGACACACGAGTCAGTATGAGAATCAAACATTTCTCTTCAAATTGATTTTCTTCTATAGTGTCAATCAACCGAAGCTGCGGTTCGATTTATTTATTGTTTCATAACTGAATTAAGTGTGAACCCAGCACAGATCCAGCAGGGATTTAAAAAACGTCCCCAGCCCAGGAGCCAAACTGAGCAAATGCTATTCGAGCCTGGAACATTCCCTCATTAATGCATATTAGTATTCTTGGCATGTGGTGATCCACTGCAACATGCCAGTGACCCATTTCGGTTCTGCCACACAGACTAAGCTTACTCTTTAAGCACATCAATTTCAAGCAGCAGAATAGTTCAGCAAGAAGTTTGTCCAACTCTGAAGCCGTGCCACATCGTGGAGCAGCAGCCACCTGAGGCTGCCCAGCTGGCAAGTTCTATCTTTTTCTTCAACTGTAATTCTGTTTATTTATTTGGCCTCCGCAGTAAAGAGTGGTCTGAGGAGTACACACAGCTGCAGTTACACTACGGGAACGGCCTGTCGCTCCACAGGCCGCATACATCTGCAGTACCACATGACTCCACTGATAGCAATCTATCAATACTGTTTCATACCAATAGATAAACAATGTATTAGATTAAAATAATCATTTCAGCAAACACAGAGAACCAGGGGTGGGATGTAACAAAGTACTTAGTTGTGCATTTTTCACGAAATCTGTACTTTACTTTAGTAGATTTATTCTACTATCACTACTTCTATCTACTATTTTTACTCCACTGCATCTGTCTGCAAATATCTGTAGTTAATACATTTTTACAAAGCATTGCTCAGCCATAATGATGTAATAGATCATAGCATTAGGGAATAGATTACACTTTACTAAGTACTATTTTAAAGGTGTGTAAGATTGAAGGGATCTATTGGCAGAAATTGAATACAAAATAATCGTAGTGATGTTTCCACTTGTATGTTTCATCTAAATTGTATGAAGTGTGGTTTTCTTTACTCTAGAATGGGCCCTTTATATTTACATCTGGAGCGGGTCCTCTTTACGGAGGCCGCCATGTTTTTTTTTTTACAGTAGCCCAGACTGGACAAACTAAACACCTTTGTGAAAGTGAATAGATCCATTCTGCATCAAACCTCATCTGCATTTTGGAGAACACTACGTGTATTTAAAGAAAATCCCTGCCATGTTAAACATCACAGTGTAGTGTGGTCATCCTGAGGGAGTGCAGAGGAGAGTGACCTAACTCCGTGACACATTTTTAGCCCACAGCTGTGTATGTGCCTGTTTGACTATTTGTGTTTTTACGTGTATTGAACTTTCTTATTTGGGGGTCTGTAAATATCCATCTGTCCGTGTGTGGTCCTTCACATCTGTGACCACCACATTGAAAAAGTCACAACATTTGAATGTGTGGACACAGAGTTACAGTGACTGTTGGAGACCACTCTCAGGGCAGCAGTGACTTAGCGTTTAGCATTTTCAAAACTTGCTTGAGTACAAGAGTCCAGCACTTTCACAGCAAGGAACAGGAACTTTTAGTATCTCGTTCAACGTGATATAATCTGATATGTTCAGTATATAACTGGACTCTGGCAGGAGACATTTTACGGGGTGAAATGTCCCAATTGACAGCTGAGACTGAGTCACAATTAGTCGAGCACATGTATCGGCGAGACCTCACGACTGAGGCTCCATCCCCCGATCACTACCGCGCAGATTCTGGCTCCAAATGCGCAAGATGGCAGTTTTCGTATCCTGGTTATTTTGGCTTTATTTCTGGAGAGTGGAAGGAAGTGGAGACGCTTCATCTTTATATACCATCTATGGTATCAGCACACGAGAACCAGCATGCGATTTGCGTCATTGCTTTAAACCCACAGCCACACATGATCAGAGTGCCCCTCCGTTTCTCCATTTGGTCACTAACTAGTCCACACGGCCGCTGTCACTCACAATTTCCTTTCCTTTAGTTTTCCACTTGATATTTTATGGTATCGTACTACAGAGCGCAGAGGAGAAAAACATTAAGAAAGCACAATAAGGCTTTAAACTTAATTTAAACCAAGACAAAGTTAAATACATCTGAAACAAAGTTTAACCCGTAACCCACAGCGATCTGAGCCCATAAATTCTATTCTTGAATTCAATCAGTTTCTCTACGAACCATAAAGGTTGAGATTCAGCAGGCCCTCGTATGGCCTCTTTAAGGGAACACCAAGCGAAAACCACAAACCATTAATGGCGCAGAAATGTGTCAGTGTGCTTTTGAAATTAATCCTTTAAACCCACCAGTGTTTCTTTCTTTCTTTTTTTCCTCTTTTACAGGACTCACCAGAGAAGTCATATGTTTGCTTGCATAGTGCAGGGTACAACATGTGGACCCAGAGAGCTCAAAGAAAAACTACACCTACACACTCAGTTTTACAGCCCCTACCCCAAAACCACAGCAATTGGAAGCACTGCAAAAAAAATCTCTCTCAAGTTATTTTGTCTGTAATTATGGATTGTTAATTATAATTAACTATATTTCATTTTTTGGTATAAGGTAGTGAGATAATTAGCTAAATGTTTCCATGCCAGATAATTTTGTTTCAGGAAAGTTTAACTGCAGATTAAAGGAAGACGACTTGTAGGGTCCTGCAGAACACAGCATCAAAGACACCTCCATCATCAAAAACAAGAGATTGGAAGATGGTGAGTGAAGTTTACTTTTTGGGTGAACTATCACTTTAACTGTAACGTCACTGTATGCTACCTACTTTGTAGTGCTTGTTTTATTGTTAGCGCTCCTCAAATGTGCTAATGCCATTGTTTGCGTTTTCCATTGCATCGACAATGATTTGATCGACCCCGAGACAAAGAATATTAAAAAACCACACTCATGGATGGCGTCAATTAGAGTTTATCCTCTGGTTTGCCTAACGTGCTGTGCAGTGAGACTTTGGCTTATTGCTCCCCAGCCTTCCCCAGTTCTCCTCCTCCTCCTCCACCGCATGAAATGGCCGTCTGTGCCAGCCTAGCGCTGAACCTTCATTAGCTTTTACTACCCCACTTGGATGTGTTTAGCTTTGCTCTCTGTCTCTCACTCTCTGTGTGTGGTGTGTGTGTGTGTGTGTGTGTCTCACCCTCTGTAAGTGTCTATGTCAGCGCAGGCTTAATTGCCAACCCCCGCCCTCCCTCTGGGGCACCCCTCAATGCCATGCCACCATATCATTACACTGTGGCTGCAATTTAAACTTCAGTCACACGTATACACACACACACACACAAAGAGGAGACAGTGGGGTACTGTGGAGCTCGTTTACTCACTGATCAATTGGATTTTTTTCCAAAAATTGAAACACACGTGTAACGAGAATGATGTGGAGAAAAAGAGAGAGAGAGAGGAAGGACGTGAAAAACACAACAAAAAGAAAAATCCAATACGACAGAGCGGCGCAGCACAATGCATCACTGCTGATCCACAACTACGTCTGGTGTTCAAACTGTTATTGTTTGAACTAAACAAACCACTTATAAACACAAGGCCTCTGCCTTACGAGGCTCATATTTAGGCCCTTCTGTAAACAGAGAAGCACAGAATGAATCAATTAAAAGGGCATTAAGCTGGTTCCTGTTTATTAAAAACATGTTTACACTACACGGGCCCTCCCGCCTGTCTGCATGATTGCCTGGAACTTCGTATTCCTCCTCCTCCTCCTGCCACCTCTCCACAAGCCCGGTCACGGCCAAGGTATATCAAACACACGCGCGCGCGCACACACACACACACACACACACACACACACACACACACACACACACACACACACACACACACACACACACACACACACACACACACACACACACACACACACACATGGCATAGATTACAGAGACATTTGTTAAGTCAAGGAGCGTTTTCGGAAATATTGATCTCGTTCTTCCTCTGTTTCTCTGACATGATTAGACGGAATCAGTCGGAGCAACAATCTGCAGCAGCAGCGGGCAATCACAGTGCAGCAGCACATATAAATACACGGAGCATGAGAGGAAGTGAAAGGAGATGTTTGTGTTTCAGAGAACAGAAGTGAAAGGGAAGTTTGTAGATTGGTTAAAAGAAGATTTGATGGAGTGATTTTGGGCCTTGTTAGTTGGAATAGATTGAGTGATGTCAAAGCTATGAGCTGGCAAGAAAGTTTCAATTTAAGAATAATATGCACGCAGTCATGAGCCACGATTTTAACATTGATCATATTATTAATGTCCATACTCAAATCAGCCCATGAATATATCCATTTACACCATTTAAAACACTATATTGCATCAAAAACAGGTTTCAAAGTGGTCTTGTGAATCGTTGTCTTCAAGCTAGTGTTGGTAATCCTGGAAATGCTAGCAGGAACTTACATTTACACTTGTATTTTAACACAAAGCACATTAGGTTTAAATATGCTATATAAAAAACGTGCACTTCCTAAGTACCTAATAACTTAAATCATCTTCTTCAAATCTTTAAATCATCTAAGCGCTGTGAAACTAGGAAATCTGCTCACATGGTGTTTTTGAAAGTTAATTAGAATTCCAGTAATGGTGTGAGTGTAAAACCAACCTCTGGATTATTGTGGGTTCAATTTGAAAATCCAACAAGCACTCCCGAGCAGATATCTCAGTTCATGAGTCCTGCTTCTTCTCAAAAGTAACACACACAGTATTCGTTACTTTTCAATAATATCTGTCGCAGTATTGCAGCTGTAAGAGAGCGTTGCTCTGCTGAGACAGTGTTAATGTGGATGTGCAGGGAAACAATCCCCACTCCCCAGATTTGTGTGGTATGTCACCCTGAAGTCTGCTTTCTCACTGGCTTTACAACTAATTCCCCCATTCTTCTCCTCTCCGCTGTGCTTAGTGCAAAAGTACAAACACATACACCACCCCCTGCTTCACACACACACATGCCAGTGCATGCTTTTGCACACATGCAAACACACACACACACACACACACACACACACACACACACACACACACACACACACACACACACACACACACACACACACACACACTTTACTAATCAGCCCTATTGAATTCCAGCGACAATGGGCGCTCATCCTCGGGCCACCCAAGCAGTGCACACAGTCACACACACACACCCACGCGCGCACACACTAACACCAGCATCACCAGATCACGAGTTCAGTCTTTTGTTCCTTTATTGTGTTTTCTTTTCCTCCATTGATCTTACCTTCACACACAGGTCAGGAGTTGACACTGGCAGATCTGGATATCTGGACTATCAGCTGCTATCTGGGCACACACACACACACACACACACACACACACACACACACACACACACACACACACACACACACACACACGACTGATTCTGTTTAAAGGGATAATTCGCCCAGAAATGATAATTCACTCATAATCTTCTCACCCCTATGCTGATGGAGGGGTGGGTGAAATGTTTGAGTCCACAAAACACTTCTGGAGTTTCAGGGGTAGCAGCCGATCCAATACAATTGAAGATAGTAGGGACTTCTTATACGAATAGATTATTTTAGCATTGTCAGTGTCGTGTGTAGTTTCCATAGTGGATCGTGGATTTTTCACCAATCCTGGAGATGGAGGTCAGAGGTCAGGATTAGAAGGACCCCCAGCCTGTGCCATCACATTTAAATGGGATTATTTCTTTCTGGCTCACTTAGAAGGAAATAAATGTGTTCTGAATATACTAAATGAAAATGTCTTTGTATAACAAAAAACAGCTTTTGAGCTGTAAAGATGTGGTACAGTGGTTTGGTGACTAACAACACGCATCTCAGTAAAGCTTTTTCCTGGGTTTCTTACATGACATGCTGTTGTATTGAAAATACCACTTTGCTCCATGCTGTGAATATTGGACTGAACAGTTGTTTACCTGATGTCCACTGAAATGCATGCTGGGATCAGCTCCAGTCCTCCTATGAACCATAGCTGGACAGCATGTTCTCATTTTCTTGTCACTGAGCTGTAACATTGAATACAACATGTGCTCCTGGGATGACATGCACTCCTGCGGCAAATTTCATTCATGTAAAACTTTAAAACAAAATCAATCGAGCATGCGTGCATGTGTGTGTGAGCGTGCGTGTGTGTGTGTGTGTGTGTGTGTGTGTGTGTGTGTGTATGAGGTTTGGTTTAGAGTTGGACTAGCATGACAGTAACTTCAAAAGGCAGAGGTATCAGATTCAGACATTGACTGTGTTCCTTGAGCTGACAAACGAGGAGCTGTTGTGTGGAAAGCGGAGGAATTTACAGCATCTACCTTTCATCTACACAGGTGGGCCTGTGTGTGTGTGGTGTGTGTGTGTGTGTGTGTGTGTGTGTGTGTGTGTGTGTGTGTGTGTGTGCACGGGCAGAAATTTAGACAGACAAGTCACAACAATGATCCAGAGAGCCAGTGATCCCAAGCACTTTCCAGGTGGTTCACTGCTCCACTTCTGTGCTTCTCAGCTTTGAGTCATTGTTCACGAAGTGGAAACGCTTTAAACAGCCTCATACAGTAAGAAAAGGCTCACAGCAGAATGTGCGTGGTTATTAAATACACATTCTAACAACCGGACATTGACATAAAGGTTGTTTGGCAACTGGTATACATGACACTAACCCCCAAATCCTGAAATCCGTTTCCTGATCATTTAAAAATAGATTTAAAATTTGTATTGTTGATTTTTAGGGCTTATATATGAGCCCTCGCTGTATATCAAGGATCTCCTAACTCAGTATGAGCTGGAGCAGCGTCTTAGATCAACTGGATTGCCTTTTATATTGCACTTTGTAGCGCTGTTAAGAAAAGTGGGGCATTAATAAAGCTTATTATTATCTATTATTCCTTTCAACACATGAAAGCGTTCAATGAGATAATTGAAAACAAGGATAAAGAATACAATGCAGCAAGTTTTTCTATCTTCATTATTCATCATGAATCTGTGCTAAGCAGTCCTCAGGTCATGTAACACAAAAAACAAGGCCAATGGCTTTTTGGGGCTTTAAATTGACTCTGAGTTGTGATCTTACAACTTGTGTGTGCTCTCTCCTGACTGTACACACAATACCTATTTCTGGAGACATGAACAGTGATCAGGCTAAAATGTTGATATGGAATCAATAAAGGTTTAAGCAGCATTAATGCTTTTAATCTTGCTTTTATTTAATTAATTTAAAAAAAAGTCATCATGTTGGCATTCATTTTACAATTTTCAGCCTTTTACTGCTGAAATAACAATTGTATTGTGTTGTGTTTTGTGTAAATTTCATTAAATGGAAATAGTTGTCTAATCTTGAGCATCTAAACTGATTTAATTGTTTCAATGAGCTTAACAAACTAAAATGACTTAGATAACTGGATGATTTTGGGTTTAAAATATCAATTTACTGACATCAAACCTTTGGTTGACCCCTCAACAATGCACCATGATAATGGAATAGGCCTACAGTGTTTACAGAGTGTATTTAACCAGCAAAGACAGTCAGGTTTAGGACACCTGCATTTGTGATAACAGTATTGACCCTTTTCTCTTTGCAGAGTTACAGACAAACACACCACAAAAGACCGGCAACGACCCCTTCGAACACTTTTTTTTTCATTCAATTTATTTTGTTAGTTAAATTTCTATAGCAGGTGAGGGAACATAACGGTCACGCAAGGGTTTTCTTGAGCATAGTTTTCAGAAGTCACAGTGTTTTAGACATGGACAAGAACATAAAACAAAAATGACAATGAAGAAGGAAGGGCCGAGAGAAAACTTAGAAACAAGGTGTAACAGTGACACATTCCTACACACCTTCTCCTTCATGGTCCTCCAACCCTTCGCTCCACAAAAAACAAAAAGAAAAAACAAAAGGCCTCTGCTCTAAAGTGTTGTCAACCCCTCCCTCCCATAATCTCCCCCCAATCAAAAAAAAAAATGCAAACGAAACAACAAAAACAAACTCAGCAACAAATAGATATATTTATATATAATATATATTTACTCTTTAAAAATATAACTTCAGTCTAGATACTAACATCTGTACAAACTACAAAAATAAATTTTTAATATAAATAATTTATATGGCATGACATTAACAATTTTTTGTTGTTGAAATAAACTACAAACTAATGCAGGAGCTCCCCCCCCCCCCACCCCCCCGCTGTCTGACAACACCTCCCGTCTGATCGAAGTGACAAATGGTGCTTCGCCCGTTTCTGAACAGTAGCTACTGAACTCTTCTTCTGTTTTTACAAAAGAAACCAAAGCTGCCACTTAAAAAAAAAAAAAGAAATGACATGAAAGAAAAAAAAATAATGATTGGCAAAGTTTTTCCCTGCAATTTAACCTGGCAGTGATGAGACCAATACTGAACGAACAACGACAGAATCTTAAATTAAACGATAAATCCTAAGAACCAAAAGAAAGAAAGAGCGTGGCACATGTGAGGTTTGTATGAACAAGCAGAGGGAGACATTAGAAAGTGAGTCGGAGCAGGCGGAAGCATTACAATTCAAGAATGAACCTATTTACACAATGCGATAATTGCACTGGGTCACAACAGCATGAACGCGTTGCAACCCGAAAGCAGCCAGCAAAGAAAAAAGAAAAGAAAAGGCAGAAAACAAATAAAATCACTCCCTTTGCATTGGATTTTTCTAATTCCCTTTCAAAATAAAACGAGGAGGCGAGCAACATGTTTGTCTCAAAGTGACAAATGTGAACTTCGACCGCTGTGGAGCTTACAAAAACTGCAGTAGAAAAAACAAGTATAATCTTATCGTAGCTCCTTCAAGTAGTTTAAAACTGCGGAGAACTGAGGACATTGCCAGACTCAACATGAAAAATGATACATGAATTAGACGTGACCCTGCCAGCGTGTCGACAGAATTATCACATTTAAAAAAAAAAAAAAAAAAAAAGATATTCCCAGACATGGACACATGATGTGATAACTGACAAACATCGATCTACTCTTCGTCTGGACGAAACAGATGATATTCACACGAAAGCGGGAACATAATACTGAGCTGGACGCTGCGATTTAACAAGGACGAGGGGATTTTACTGAAGGCACGGTGGTTACTGCTGCTTAGGAAACAGTGTAATTCTCTGCTCTTATTACACTGCAATAAGAATATCTATATCTAAAATACCAGAGAGTGTGTCAGACGCAGAATCTCTAAGTATACTGACGTAAGAGAGAGGGAGACGAGGGGGGGGGGGGATACTGCATTTTTTTTAAGGCAAATCACTTACAATTATTGTGTAGCAGCAAAAAAAAACCAAACATAACAATACAAATAGAAACAAAACACTGACCATGTATGTTCAATAGCCTAATATCTTAATAACATCTCACTTTCTGTGGACACTTTTTACATATAGCACATTTCTTATTCTATACACTATGGGGGGAGGGGGGAAATCAACTGCCCCCCCCACCCCCCCCCCCCAAAAAAAATAATCTTTTACATCTGATCTTTTACACAAGAGTATACCCAAGTTATACAGTACTCCTTTAAATAGCTCTTTTTTAGTATTAAAATATATACTCATAGATTTATATAATTCTTAAAACAAGTCATTTGTTTCTTAATATGTCCTTGAAATAAATCTTTTTTGTTGTTGTTGTTGTTTGAAGTCTATGTACAGTTGAGAGTTGGAGACGCAGCGTGGCGCCACGTGGGGGTCAAGGTGCTCCGGGAGGCAGCCAGAGGCTTGAAGAAGCAGAAGGCACAGTGTGTGTGTGTGAGAGAGTCTAGCAATCTTTGGCTGCCTGGATCCTCAACCCACCTGCAGCGGACAAACACAGGAGAGAGAACAGAGTTAGACATCGCTCAGAGAAAAGAAGGCTCCGGTCGAAAAGGCTTCATGTAGCACATTTCATAGGATCACAAGTCGGGACGAGCTGAGGTTGGCTCACCTTGTGTCTTGCAGAGCTGGTGCTGTGTCTGTGTTTCTTCCAAGTCCTGGATCTCTATAGAGTTTCTCTTATATGAAGAAAAGTTTGTTTTGTCACCACAAGTCCTCTTAGCAGCCTCGAAACAGTCTGACTCGCTTTCAGTGTCAAAACCTTCATGCATGTAGCCTTGATACGCCGCCCCCGGCAAGTTCGGATGCACGGCCACCGTCACAGAGGCTGTGGCTGTAACCATAGTAATGGGACCCCCAGTCAAGCCTTGTTGCGACGGCAGGATGGAGGTGCTATTGTTATAGCTTGGCCCTTTAGTCCTGTTTGGCTGGGGCCCTCTGCCGTTATGAGGCCTGGGCCCACTTTGACAAGTCCTCCCAGGGAAGTAAGCTCTGTCGCTGGGTAAATGTTGGCCGGGCTGAGCCTGGGGCCTCTGGAGGCCCGGCTGCTGCTCCCGCTTGTTTCCGTCCCAGCACGTGACCTGGGAGCTGAGAGGTGACTGTGCATTGTACGAAGATTCATTTAATGGTTCTATCCTCCCACCGGCACCTGTTGCATTTTCTTTGAACGGCTTCACCACCTGCGAAATAAAAAAACATTTCCATAATTTACTTTGAGAAAAACACATCTAAAGATCACTTCATCACACAGGAGGAGTTTCATATATTATCTGCGTGGTTTTGCAGCGTACCGTGAGCTTGGGGAAGCTGGGGTTCTTGCTGGCTTCCAGCAGTATGTGAGATGTAGGAGGTGGAGCGTTGACATGCGATTCTATGTATGCGCTCCGGTCACAGTACTTATAATCCTCCTCCCCAATCCCTGACGTGGTGGTCATCTCAGAGTAATACTCGGAGTCCGATGACTCAGAAAACGCTTGCTGACGGGGCGACCGCGGGTTGTGGTGGCCCGTGTAGTATCCGTGGTGGGTCATGGTAGGCGGGAGTGGGGGCTCGGGGGAGGGTGTGGGCAACCGGCTGGCGTTGTCGACTGGAGTGATTTCAGGTGGCGGCCCCATCATGGAAAGGAGGACCGGCAGGAGAACTAGGCCGTTCAGCATGCCCAACACTGTCAGGATGACCAACACGGCAAAGAAGTACCTGGAACAGAGAGAGATGAGGGACGTTAGAGCCGACGTCAGATTGAACTAGATGGCAGCATCTTGTAAACTCTCATTTAAGAAGGTGAGGTACAGTAAGATTGCTTTGAGCTACTAGCAGCTGCTAATTGAAGCAGGCTATAGGCCAATGCGTTCTAAAGGACATATGCTTGTGCACTATGCCACCATCCATATATTCTTATTTCTAATCTTATTTGTTGTTGATTGTCAGGAACATGTATGGCACTTTGACACAAAGTGGGAAACAGTTTGACATTTAATTTGTGCAATAGTGCAAATTGTCTTTTATTGTGACAAAAAATGGGAAGAGGCCATGGTGTCGTGATGTTTTACATGGACGAGAACACACATATGTGTGCGATTCCAAACACACACATAGTTGGCACATGAGGAAGGGAAGCAGCTCAGGGGAAAAAGTCAGGGAAAGCCCAGTATTTGTGTATCAAAGGCAGGAGGGGGGGTTCAAATCTGATTCCCTGCTCAGTCCAACTAAAACATGCTTTGATGCCTCCACTGCTGCTGCTACAAGACATTCTCTCACTCTCTTTTTCACTCACACTCTATGCATATGAGTTTTTTTTGTGTCTGTGTGTGCGTGTATCTCAGCGGAGCTCTGAGGAGGCCAGGGGTGGAGGCAGGCCACAAGAAAGAGCTCCCCAAGAAAATTAGAGAGGACTCCACTTAAAGACTAACAGAAAGCAGAGTAAGAGAGAGACACACAGAGATGCTAACCACCAGCCAGACTTAAAGAGGTAAAAAGAAAGAGGGAGAAAAAAAAAAAAGTGATTGATGGAATAAAAAAAAAATAAGCAAAAAGCAAACAAGGACGGGGATAATAGCTGCAGAGTGTTCTGAAAACACGCTTCTCTCATCTGAACGGACGACTAGTACCGTTCTAACTAGGACGCTCTTCAGGAAAAAGTAATTTTGCGCATGATTTCACAAACCATATTCACACCAACCGCTCTCTGACGTGTTTTCCCCTTTCCTCTTTAACTGCTGTCCCTTTTCCCCCTTCCTTTATCAGAAGCACAGGCATATCCTCTAGCTTTGACAAAACACTTCAGGGAGACATTTTTAAATGACGAGAGCGGAGTGAGACAGAAAGATGGAGAGTGAGACTTTGGTGGGACCTCCAACAGCGTCTCACTGTTAGGAATTCTGTTGTTTATATAAACAGTAATCTTTTCCATTCGTTTTCAGAGCCTGGGGAGTTGTGTGTATGTGTGTGTGCGAAAGAGAGCGTAAGTGTGTGTGCATTTTTCCTTGTGTGGGTGTGTGTGTGTGTGCATATGTGGCCCGCATGTGTGTACATGCATGCTACGGAGTGTGTGTGTGTGTGTGTGTGTGTGAGAGCGGACTCTGAGCAGAGCTGAATTAGGCTTGCTGTTTATTCAGTGCATTACAAGGCCAGGAGATGTTTACAGCAGTATATTTATGCTACTCCCTAGCTAGCCAGCCCTGGCTTGCCCCATTCACCCGTTCACAGCTACAGCTACAACTAAACAAGACCTCCAACAGAGATACTAGACCCCTCTGTCTCTCCCTCACCCCATCCTCGGAAAATGACCTTTTCTATGGGAGAAAAGCTGAAAATCAAGAGGCTGAAAATGCTCCGTATGACTCCCTTAATCCTAGTCCAGTTTCCTATCAGTTCTCAATTTGTATCTCTTCAATCCACCACTGTGGAGGATCCATTCATCTAACCTCCAGCTTCCCACCCACCCACCCACCCACCAGGACCTCATATCCTTACAAAGAAAGCCACCCTCAGAGTACTTCTCCTCCTCTCTCTGCCTCTAGTCTGTTTCTCCAGAAAAATGTTGCTTTTTATGTCACGGAAGCCTGCTGCAGTCTGTGAGCCCAAGGTTGTGGTTTCGGGTTTGGGCTGAGACCACGTTCGGCTGAAAAACATCGAGCTATTCGTCTTTTTTCCACTCTGACCATGAAACAGTGGTAGAAAACACACCCACACACATATACATATACACACATTTTAAACTTGCATGCCCGCGTTAACACACACACGCATAGTGGGGAGAGCGAAGTCTGTTGGTGGCCTACACACAACTGACTGGCTGACCAGTTCAAATTTAGCTCTACTTTTTATTATGGCACCTAACATGAAGGGAGAGAATGCCAAACGGATGATAGGAATTTTTACAGATTCCCTTGTGTGTGTGTTTGAGGGAGAGAATCAGTGAGAATGAGAGAGAGAGAGAGAGAGAGAGAGAGAGAGAGAGAGAGAGAGAGAGAGAGAGAGAGAGAGAGAGAGAGAGAGACACCACCCAGTGGGTAGCAGAACACTTCCATGTTTACGAGCAGCTGCTACACACCCTTGATGTTTTCCCCATTTGTTGTGCTCCGAGGCTGGGGAGATGGTAGTGTGTGTGCCCAGAGTGACAGAACCAGGTGCATATTTTGTCACTGTGTGTGTGTGTGTGTGTGTGTGTGTGTGTGTGTGTGCATGTGCGCATAAATAGGGGTATAAAATTTCTACCTGCAAGCACCCCTGACCCCCCACAAGGCTTCTTCCTGTCTCCAAGAGAGGCTAGACAACTGGCTCCACACACACACACACACACACACCCGGAGCGTGAAACCAAAACACTGCTTCTTGTTAAGGTAACATATGGGGCTGAGGAGGGTGTAGACACCACTGCTGCCAAAGGGAGCACCGTCACTCTCACACACACACAGCACAAAGTCCGCACTTGTCAAATGCAGACATACACACATAGCTACACACACACACACACACGCAAACATACGTAAACACAAAGCATCTCACCTCATGATGAAGTCGAACTCGGACCCTGCCAGCATGAGAACGCCGAGCAGCGTGGAGATGGCTCCGTCGACCACCGGGGCAAACATGTGCTCCAGAGCCACCTCCGAGCGTTTGTTTCTGTTGCCAATCGCTGTCAGGAAGCCCTGGGGCGGAAAGAGAGAGGGGGGATGAGTTGGAAATCTTGCCGATTACACAAAAGTTGTGCTTGCGGCGAAGCTTGGCACACTTCAGAATTCCTGCCTTTGGTTTTGTTGGGGATTGCTACGCTACACTACAAGACTACACTGTGCTCGAGAGCTGCCAGCGTGAACCAGGAAGCCAAAAGTTTCCCTAGTAAATCTTTAATCACACTTATTTCACCTTAATCACTTTCCATTTCAGGCATGAAGCCACAGGAGTCTGTGCTTTGCACTTTAAAATGACTGAAAAGTTTGCAAAATGCAGCCTATTGCGTTTATGAAATGGTTAAGCTAAATCCTAGCAGAGAGGGAAATTACATTCAATCAATAATTAAAAAGTAAAATCACAGGTTAAATGTAATTCTTTCCTGCTGTATGCAACTCCACAGTTAAGATTAAGATTAAGATTAATATTGTGCTCACATGTTCGTGTATAGTCGCTATTTCACAGTCTAACCAGAAACTTCGGGTTTCAAGTAAAGTGGGTCCCTGTGTATGTGTTGACTCACCAGTGCAATGTGAACAGTGAACTCCACTCCGATGCCCACAGAGGCGATCAGGATGACCACGGGGATGGCGCTGAGCTTGATGCCAATCAGACCCATGATGCCGAACAGCTCCACCGTCATCATGGCCAAGATAAACACCTGAGAAGAAGAGACGAAAAGGAAGTGAGTCGATGTCCGATCCTTGACAAACTGTGACGGGTAACGAGATAACTAGCAAGTAAGTGAAAACAAAACAAAAATAAAAGCACTTATATAATAAAACTTAATGTCGTTTGCAGATTTGTCCCTACACAATCTTTGACCCTGTGCTCAGGATCAAAACCACATGGCCTGAAATGACCCACCTGTGGGCAACTATCGTGTTTTTCGCATGATAGCAGTCTGCGATGCTTATTTTATTGTTTCCGACATTTTAATGCCACATCAGTACTTCAGTTTGTCTTAGCAGTAAATGGGTGATGTTACTGTAAACCACGATACAAACAAGTCTTCAAAAACAAGGAGGAAAAACAGTTCCCGGCCAACAGCAGCTTTTGATCCCAGCGGGAGCTATGAGCCGGTGCTGGCGAAATGATAAAAGCTGTTTTACTGCACGACCACATACGGGCTGGGTGAAACCTTTACTGGCAGGCTGATGCTTGGAAACCATACATGCGTGTCGCTGTGTCTTGAGGTAGAGTTGCTGTCTCAATCAGTGCTGCTGAGGGACCGCTACTTAAATTAAACACATTCCAACTGAAACTGGCAGTGTTGTTGTGCTACACTTCGGCACCCCCACTGGCCAGGGATATGTGGATTTGTGTATGTGTGCGAGTCTGGGGGGCCCTTTGGGATCACCAGTCCCACCAGCTCGTGCGTGAAATGCTTTCCAAACCCTGCACACTCAGATCATCTCTCTCTTTTTCTCACACACACATACACAAATCCACATATCCCTGATGGATGGGTTGAGCAGGCCAAGGTCGCAACTGGGAAGATCTGTCCTGTCCCCAAGCCTCTCCCTCTCTCTCTGACAAAAGCTGTGAGGGAGTTGGAAGTGGAGGCTTCAGGAGGGCAAAGCCTTTCTTGCTCCTTTGCATTTCCTTTTCTAAGGCCGGCCCAACTTACATTAGAATGACAAAGGTCCCTGTGTGTGTGTGCGTGCGTAGTGGCCCTCCACAGAGAAAAAGGGGCCCCCTAGACAGCATTATTGAGCTGTGAGGAGAAGGGTGAGAAGAAAGTGAGAGGAAGAGGAGCGGGAGGAAGGGGGTAATGATGTTGTTGACGTAGGATGAGAGGGACAAGGTGAGACAGAAATAGGCCAGAATGGAAAACAGTGGTAAGGATGAGGAAGAGTAGGACGTGATGAAGAGATTGTTGGCTTACAATGATGCCGGCGGTCCAGGGGTTGAGCAGGAGGATCGCACAGACCAGGAAGGTGCAGGCTAGAACCACACTGATCGCTAGCAGGAACCAGTGTCTGAGGCCAATGTACTGCTCCCAGAACAAGAAGGGGTATCCGTTAGGGTAGTTGAACACTCCCTTGCGGCTGAACTCATCACAGATGGCCCGCACACTCTCTATGGCCTCCACAAAGTCACTAGCCTGGCGAAGGCCGTTCAGGTAGAAGGGGAACTGGGCAAACTCAAGGGGCTCTGCAGCTGGGACTGAAGGAGAGAAGGACATTAGAGATCATGTTTATACTACAAGTGATTCAGGCATGTCCAATCCACATTTTTATAGAGACAAGTCACTTACTGCGCAGATTCTCCCCTGTAGTGTCGTACTTGTCGTGAACCCACTCTCTGGGATGGGGGTAGAAGTTGGCCTGGGAGGCAGCGTAGCCCAGAGGATCGTTACTGACCCAAACGGTCAGGTAAATGTAAAACACCTCTGGGGGGATCAGACCCTCAGCGTCTACCAGCCGACGAGACACCAGCTAGAGAAAAATGAATTTGTCAAACTGAATTGTTAAAAACATTAGAATATAATTATCTACAATGCCACACACCTTGTGTCCTAGAAAGGACACGTGAACTCTGTTTTCAGGATTTTTTTTGGTCTTTGAAGCTCTTGGACATACCTGGCTGTAGTTAAAAGGCTCCTTCTTGGAGCCGGTCTGGATGAGGAGTTTGTAGGCCAGAGCTCCGTCCTCCGTGCCATTGCGATAGCTGTCAGCTGTAATCCTGCCTGCCTGCCAGTCAGCATCAAAAGACATTTGTAGACCTATGTGTGAGGTAAAACAAAAGAAGGATTAATTATGGGTGTCATTTAGAAATATTATGATTTCTATGATCACAATGAGGGAAGTGATGTTGACAATATGGAATATCAAGTTTCTTTTTTCCATCTCTCTTTTTCCTCAGCTGGCTCTGATCAACCTGTTAGCGATTACTTCCTCCTCACTGGGCCTCTGACAAGTCTGAGCCTGAGGACACACACACGGGCGCACACACACACACACACACACACACACACACACACACACACACACAGCCATGCAAAGATAACCTACGACCCTAACCCCTCTACTGCACCCTTAGCCCAGGTGTACGGGGATACACAGCATGACTGAACTCTGAACTTTCACTCACCCTCTGCACACACACACAGAAACACACACACACTCAATCACTCCTGTCCTTAAAAAAGCACACCTGAAAAAACCTCAACCAGTTTCTGATATCATTTTCAAAAACCCTCAGGGGAAAGAATTATTGCATGACTCATTCAAAAAATAACATTATTCCTCCTGAATTCTTACCTCTGAGCCAGTCCTGGAAGTAGTGCAGCCACATGCGAGGCAGTTTGCTGTCGCTGTCTCTGACCACGCATCTAACGGAGTTAAAGGCGTTGTGCAGCTGGATCAGCAACCGCTGCGACCGAGCGTAGTCAAATCCATCCATGGTGACAAGGTACATGTTGTAGAAGGAGAAGTACTTGAACTGGGCGTCAATGAAATCATACTCTTTGGTGTCGCGTGGCACAATGTCGGTCAGGTAGAGGCCGTCGTGCACCATGGTTGTCCCGTACAAGCTGAGGCCCAGTAGGCCCAGGAAGAGGACCACCACAATGGCTTTGCTTTTCGGATTGAGGAGCAGAGGGGCATATTTTTCCCTGGCAAAGCTGGACAGGTTCCAGTGTAGGAAAGGGAGTGGGACGCACTTTTTTCCCGATTTGGAGTCTTTCACCTGGGCGAGGAGGTCCCGGGTGGAGCTGGAGGTAGGGTTGAATAGCTGGGAGCCGTAGGGGTCGGTCACTGATGTGGTGGTGGGGGAAGGTGTGATGGCTAGAAGAAGGAAAAGCAAAACAACATTATTAGTGTTTTGGCCAAAAAAGAATTTGACAATAAAAAAAAATAAGCTTCATATAACTTTATTTACTTGAAGCCTGGGAGGTGGGGCAGAGGATGATGGAAGGTGGGCTGGTGGAGATCTGTGAGGTAGGCGGTAGAATTGTAACAATGTGCTGTCCTGCTGCGTCACACTGAGTGAACGCCTGCACTGTGGTGGTGATCTGGGTGCTGGTCGTGATCGTGGACCCAGCAGTGTACTGGTGCGTGTGTGTCGTTGCCGCTGTGGGCGTTTGCGGCTGATCCCCGGCGTCCGACAGCTCGTGCGGGGAGAGGTGGATGACTCGGTTGGAGCAGGGGCTGTACAAGCAGCAGAGGACGTCCAAACGCTTGTCCTCGCGCCGGTGGAGGTCCAAGCTCAGGATGGCGGGGAAGATGAGCAGCACCATGGCGAAGTTAAACACAACCACGATGGCCGCCTAGGGAGAGAAATACAGAGAGGAAAACAAAGTGAGAAGAGGCGGAGAACAGTATTTGAAATTACTGGCACCCTAATTCAGCTGAGGAGAGTCAGGGCTCCTGTTTTTTTAAGCCCAGAAAGTAAAGAAAAGACTCTAAATCACCAGACAGGAATACTAAGCAAGCCAGGAGGGGAGAGGGAGAGAGAGAGAGAGAACAAAAGAAAAGAGTGCCAGAAAGAAAGAACTACTAGAAAGAATGATAGAAAGAAGCAGGAGGAGGAGGAGGGGGTTTATATATATATATATGTATGTATATATATATGTTGCAAGTCTGAGCAAAACCATCACCCTTCACCACCACCTCCCCATTCCCTCCAGCCCCTGAAGCTGACATTCTAACTGGCTGTGGTTTCCAGTGTGTGTATATGTCTACGTGTGGGTATTTGTGTGTGCTTGTGTGTTTCGGACCACCCACAGTTAGTCACAGATCAGAGCAAACCGCCTTGAAGGGGCCAGTGATATACTGATCCAGTCCTCCCTCTCGCTCTCCCTCTTGTTCTGCCTCTGTCTCTTCATCACTCTTTTTGCTCTGATTATTCCACATTACACACATGTACACACACAAACACACACACACATTTATGCACACGTACAGACACACACAGAGGCACACACACAAAAAAAGTTGGCCCCGTAGCTGCAGCAGCAATAAAATGGAGCAACAAAGGCTTTCCCTTACTTTGAATAAATGTCACCTCTCTTAAATTATCTCTTTCATTTTGAAAGGAGCACCCGGCCTCTCGGTGTGTGATTGTGTACATCTGTTTATGTCTGTGCGAGTGTGTATGTGTGTGTGCAAAACGTACCTGCAAGGAGAAAGCTCGCAAGGCAGGGATGGGTACGAGGGCAGCCATGAAGAATGCAATCATGTTGTTTATGGAAGTCAGAGCGACGCTGGTGCCGGTGCGACGTAAACAGTCGCCTGTCCGGTCCTGTAAAAAGAAAAAAATAAGTGAGATGGGGGGAGAGATGAGGAGAGGAGAGGAGAGGACAGTAGAGGAGAGGAGAGGAAAGGACAGGAGAGGAGACTCTTCAAGGTACCTTGAATGGGATGCTAGTTCCAGTTTCTGTGAAGGAGTGAGCCAACAGAAACATGTCATCCACACCGATCCCTAGTGCCAGGAAGGGAAGCACCTAGGAAGAAAAACAAAAGGGTGAGAATGAAAATTTGTAGTGTGTGGCATTAAAATCTGAGATCACGAAGAAGAACAAAAATGCGAGAGAACAAATTGAAGTTTCCGTTCTGGTGTACCTGTGTGGTGGCGGCGTTGAAGGAGAGGCCAAGCAGGGAGCACAGACCCAGCCCCGCGGCCACTGACAGGGCCACCAGCAGCACACCGGCCAGCCCCACGGCCCCCTGGGACTTAGCACAGTCCCACCTTAGCATAGTCACGCAGGCATAGGCAAGCTGAAGAGAAGACGTCCACATTAAGTATAATCATAATTTTAAATATCTTAAATTTAACTCAATTTAAATCAGATAATATGCTCACCATGAGCAAGTATCCTCCAGCCACCCTGATGACGCTGACATCAGAGAAGGATTTCATGATGTCGTTGAGGGTGGTGGTGGAGAAAGCGTGGATTGACTGGCTGGAGTTAATTGGGATGCTCTGATGGACGACCTGGGGGGATACAAATTTCTTGCATTAGAAATGCACTAGAATCCGATGGTGGGAATTAGCTGTGTTTACAGGAAGATACACAACATCCTCCACAGCCCACCACAACCAAGCCTCTCCAATAACCCCAAACAGAAAAAAAGGGGTCTCTTTGAAATGTGCATGTGTGTGAAATGAGTACGAAGGTGTGTGTGTGTGTGTGTGTGTGTTTTCATGGGATAGCATGTGTGTGTGTGTGTGTGTGACAACTGAGGAGTAATGAGCACAGATGCCAGAGGTTGTGAGGTCAAAGGTGAAAGGGATGGATAGCATGGCTCGGCGGGCTAAGGCACTCTCCACTCCCTGTGCCACGAGTCGACCAATTGCTATCCCGCAGCAATTTACCTGTTGGCGTTTCATCGCCGCTCGCTCACTCTCTTTTTTGTAACGTGGGGGAAAGGGGCACGGCGTCTCTCTGAGTTTAGGTTTGTTTCCACTTCCTCCATTCCATGTCCTTCACCTACCTCCCCCCTGCATCCCTCCTTACCCTCACCATGGTGGGTGTCAGCTATCACAGCAACAGCTTGTTCCTATAACTAGGGCTCTGACAGAGAGGGATGATTGACCTACCCCCCACCCACCCACACACACACACACACGTATGCACATACCTACTGCCCTGTGATTCGCTTTACAAGGGAGCTGAAGACTGATGGAATTCAGACACTGCAGAAAGAATGAATGAATGTGTGTGTGTGTGTGTGTGTGTGTGTGTGTGTGAGCCAAAGCAAAACAATAGGGACAAGGAAATGCCTCCTCATTTTTCTCGTCCTCTTCCTATTACTTTGTGGTGCCGTGTGCATTTCAATGTACATGAAATGTGTGTGCACGTGTACGCACCTCCACAAACTTCCTCTGCCAGGACTCGAGGATGGCGGTGGCCTTATCTTCGTTCCAGTTGATGTCGTGGATCTCGTAGTCGTCTTTAAAGTGCTCGTACAGCTGCTTCGGACTCATCAACAGGAACATGGTCTGGAGAGCCTCCGCACTGCAAAACACCAAAAAACGTGAGCTCAGGGCACATCAAGAGATGTCAGAATTGTGAAACCTCTATTGCATCATCCATCTCGTAATTAGCGCATTAAAAACCATCCCGTTTGACTGTTTGAATGCTTGTTGTCTCCCTAAACCTCACTACAGCTGGAGTGCACCCCTGTGAGAATGGCGAAAGGCAGGTGCCGTTTCTTCTAGGATTTGTCTGCCTGCCTGTCTGCCAATGTAAACAGCCAAAAGCAGGTGTTATCTAGACTGTCTGTCTACCGATCTCCAGGCTGCGAGCCCAGATGTCCTCAGGTTTTCTTGGCACTGGCACGGCGAGTGAAAAAACAAAACATGAAAGAAATGATCATAAATCACATCCAAGAGTAAATGTGGCTCCAAAGACTTGTTGGGCCCATGTGGGTCGTGATCTGGGCTCTGACCCAATATTGCCACTACATTTGTATTGGTCTCTTATCAAGAGACTTTTTCTACTTCTAATTCGTCTTCCTCTTTGGCCACTTACACAACAAATGTGTAGCAGGGTGGGGGGGCTTTATGTGGCTGTCAATCATCTTTAATTGGCCTATCCTGGACCGGGGTCATGCAGGAAACCGATGCCTGTGCGTACGAGGCATTCCTAGCATGTGTCTGTTGGGTTATTAGGGGTTACACAGATTCCAGTCGCAGCGGCTCACAAGCTGATGGGCGGTCCGGCTGCCTGCTCAGCTGGTATTGATCACACACACATACATACCCTCTCTTACTATTACATCTTCCAATGACAAGAGCAAATTTATAGCTGCTGTGTAAAACCCCCTGATCTCTGCACGCATTAATAAACACACACCTCAGCAAAGTGTCCTGGCTGCTTTTGACCAGCCCTCCGAGGATCAGCTCCTCCTGCCAGTGCATGAACTTCCGGCTGAAACCGTGGCAACCACCCTGGAGACGCCTGGCAATGTCAGGACTCTGAATGGAAGGAGAGCAGGGGGACAGACAGAAAAAGACACAAGAGATATGTTATGAGTTTCTGTTGTGCCACTGCTACTTTGTATATGTAATGACTGAAGCTGTGGTCTTTTGTGTGGGCTTACCTCTCCTCTGTCTTTGTTGGGGGCACTAAGAGGGCAGTCGGGGTCTGAGGGATCCAGACAAGACCTGTTCATGTAGGCATGACCCACCTGCAGAATTAAAGGACATAACAAAAATCTCAGTATGTGGAAAAAGGTATGCACGTAGATGAGTTAGCAGTAATTGTTCATGAGTCTTTCATTCAGTAAATCTGTCATTGTAATTCACCTGGGCTTTGTCCAACATCTCCTTAAATCCTTCCAGTGAAGTGAACTGACTGAGCTCCTCCATCAGCTTGACTGGATCAAGATTCATCCACTGGATGTCCGGCATACCCCTGGAGAGCAGAGACACACTTAGGAAATGATAACCTGAAGATCACAAAACTATAAAAGAACTTCCACCGCACGTAGCCTGCGAGGCTATGTGGCTTTGCATCCCTGCTAAAGTTCAATTTTAGCAGAAAAGTTGATTTTACTTCTCCCTCGCTCGGGCCGAGCAAGAGACTAGCTGCAGATACAGGATAAAATAGCGTTTATTATCCTGTTTCACGCTGCCACAATGCCCAGGGAAAAGGCAGGGTGGCTGCCTGCTCGCTTCTATTCCTCTATGTCCTGCACCGAGTCATAACGATTACCTCTGCCTCGCAAACATCTTGATAAGGAGGGAGGGAAGGGGAGAGGCTGAGCTGGGAAATAGGTGAGGGACGAGAGAGGAAGGAAATGATGTTCACTGACAAAGAAACTGTTACACCTGCTCTCCCTCTTCATAGGATACATCCATCACCTTCCTCCATACTGCCATCTATACAAATTATTTTCATTTAAAGTCTATTTGATTTCTTTACTTTTATCAGAAGAGGAATCTTTCTGCATTTGAGACGGACATTTTCTGCAGTGATTGAAAAAAGAAGAGAGTCAAAGACATCCCCACTCTGGGCTTAATGGTTCATGAAGAGAGCTCCTCTCCTATTCTCACATACCAGCGTTCCTTCTGCTGCAGCTCCCAAAGACACACTCCTTTATCAGCTACTCTTTGCTTGAGTGAACCGGGCCTGGGCCCTTTTGTTTTTTCATCGATTGCTGCTCTTTGTTCACACTCTTTCCCATCTCCCTCTCTCCATCCTCACTCCTTTTTATTTTTTCCTTTTTATCTTTAAAACCAGGGCTGAACAGGGGAAGCGGAAGCCACTGGCCTCAGTGACCACAAGTTCGCCTCAGCCATACGTGAAAAAAAGAGTAACAAACAAATAAGGAATAACAACAGATGTGGAGCACTTTAGTGTTATTTACAGGAATACTTGGAGGACATGTGAATCATCAAAGAAACCCTTCTCCCTTCTCGGTCGCCGTGCTCTCACAAAAGCCAACTGGGAGATGCAAAGAATGGGAAACTTGTTTGTTTCTGAACTCGCTGGCTTGTCATGTGTCTAAACAAATATTCTGTTTGCAGAGTAACATCTGCTATGATCTAAACTATCCTCTATTAACCGAGGTCTCAATTGAAATATCACAGCTTAAAAAAAACTCTTTCAGTGACTCTATTTCTCAGGAGAACTTCGTAAACCAAAAAAAGGAGAAGGAAAAAAAAACTTGAATCCACAAATGCCCAAATACGCCCCGTCTCTGCTGTTAACTGTCTTGTAGCCTCTCTCTGTCTTCTCGGGGGACTTGAGACTTGAATGCTGCCCATTTTATTTGTTGGACAACTTGGGAGCTGGGAGCCCGGGGCATTACCATGAGAATGCCGAGTGTTAGCCGTGAGCTGACAAAGCCTGCCCCCCCCCCCCTCCCTCCTACGGGGCCCCTGCACTGACGGACACTCACTCGTAAACTGAAAGAATGCTTACCATTGTCTGACCCAAAGGGCTCCCCTGCTACCACCACCACCACCACCACCACCGCCTCTCCGCCCTCCGTTCTACCAACCCACCATCCAGTTGCCGCTGCAGTCATCTCCCCTCTCTCTCTCGCTCCATCTCTCCCTCATTCTCCCCCTCTTTGAATTTCACTGTCAGGACACCCACCCACCCTCCATCCAGTCCCTCTCTGGGCCTTAAAAGAACTCTATTACTGACCGCCGCTGTCAGTCACAACACCCACTGACAGACTACTGAAAGCCCAACTGTATGTCTCCATCTAGCATGTGTTAAAAGTTATGGACCCCTCCAAAAGCTCCAGTCCGCAACGCAAGTCAGATGGAAGCAGTGACAGAAAAGGGAGAGCCTAGAGTCTCGATGAATCTTTAATATGCAAAAAGAAGAAAAAAGTGTGTGAAATATTCCAAGACTTACGGTAAATAGGCGGAGCCTCCCTGTAGTTTGGCCCCTTCCCAAAAACAGTCCAATGGGGTGATTATCATACAGGGAAATAGCTTGTCAATCATCTGGAATCAGGATATAGGGAGAAAACACGATTAAACATCACAAATCTGAAAGAAAGGAATGTTTATAATTACTTGTAACTTTGACAACTCACCCTTTCAATCATGACATTTTCAATAATAGGAACTCCTGATTTATAGCATATTTTGTTAAGATCCCAGGATCTGGAAGAAAGGAAATACTTTTTTTATTGACGATCCTTAACACAAGAAAAGGATTTTTTCCGAGACATATCCGAGGTCTGCTTACTTTCCAAACAGCGACACCTGGACCTTGCTAGCAGACAGAGCAGCCTCCATGTGGACCAGCAAGGCCTCCTGGGTAAGAATACTGGTGCCCTCTTCTTTGGGGGTCTGGATGAGCATCTGTGAGGTAAACACTGACTCCTCTCCCTGCTTCTCCTTGGTGTAGCGAAGCTCTGTACTCACCCGACTGCCAGCTAGAAGACAAAGAGCGAAGAATTCATTAACACCAAAGATAGCTTGATTAATACTGTAAACATTAGCACATATTTCTTCAAATGCACAAATACACGCACTGGGTTCATGTAACAAAGTGTCTTGCGTGCGCACACATTTAAAACAAGAACACACATATATCGACCAACGCCCTTGGCCCTCGCCAGTGTTGGTTTTGAAGGCACTTCACACAAGCCAGCATCTGGCCAAGAGAAATGAGTAATACAGCTTCTCATTGGCCCATTCTGTAAAACAGATGTGCCCTGTTAGGAAAACCAGCCTGCCGATGCCCCTGTAAAACCCCACCACCACTCCGCCCAGGGCACCAGATACGGACGGTTAGGAATACGTGAAAAATGTTTAGGACGAGCAAAGGATGAACGGCTCTTCCGGAGAGGAGAGGAGAGGAGAAGTTTGTGAATGACATGACGAGAGATAAGAATGTCAGAAGTGGTGATGAACAGGAAAGAGAGAGGATAACACAAAAACACAGAGAGAGAGAGAGAGAGAGAGAGAGAGAGAGAGAGAGAGAGAGAGAGAGAGAGAGAGAGAGAACTATATTGTGCTGTGTGGTAGACTCCAGCCCCCTAATTACAGGAGGTTGCCCTGAAAAGAGTTTGCCAGCCGGGGGGATCTGTGCCTGTGCCAAGTGGACATGAAACATGCCGCGCTGGATCACAGAGGGCCCGTCTGCCCCTCTCGCTGTCCCACTACATGACAAGCCCAGAGAGAGCGGGAGGAAAAGAGGGGAAGTGGGGGAGACTGGAAACAGGGGCTACCTCCTTCTTAATTGTAACTCTCGTCACTCTTTTACTCACTTTCACTGTGCTACACTCGATCCTGCAGGCTTTACCCCCATTTAGCATCTATTTCTCTATTCCCCTTAACACCATCTATAGCCCCTTGCCTCTGTCTCTGTCTCTCTCTCTCTCTGTCTCCCTCTTTCTTTCCCTCCCTCAGTCACGCTCTCTGTACCTCCCCCAGCCTGGAGCAGGCTCCTATAATTGATGGGGAGAAAAGAAAAAACAAACTATTCAGCCCACGCCGTGAAAAGTGTGAGATCAGGTTAGAAACTCAGGGCCTCGGAGACACACTCCCAATACTTCTAGGCTTTACTTTCAAGGCTTTAATTACCTACGCAGGAGCAGGAGAATATCAGGTCACCTCGTTTATTTGCAGTCATGGGCGGCTTTTTTCCCCCCAAGTGTCTGGCTCAGTGCATCCCAAAAGAAAACACCTCAAAATGGGACATGTTCTTGTTGGGTATACACATCTGGTCCTAAGTCGAGAGGTAGTTATAAAGCTTTATTTTCAAGGGAGCCACAACAAAAAGATATCGGATAAGTAATTTCCTGAAGACTTTTTATTGTGGTTTAGAATCTGAAGTTTTTCAAAAAGAGTATTTTCACACTGTCAGGGACATGTATGAAGTCATGAGGCAACAGCGAATGGACGTATGGTTCCCTGCTACAGTTTCCTTGCCACACAGATTCCTAATCAAAAAAGGGCTACTTCAAAATGGAACTCTTTCCGTCCGTGGACCTCGTTGACATCTGTTAAACCTTTTTTGACATTTCGTATGTTAACCTCTGCAGTGTGGGGTTTTGATCCCAACAGGAACTGGGTGGCTCGGAGAGACTCTGGCTCTGTAATTACAGGCCTCCTGAAGTAAATTATAGCTATTTGTGTCTCGTTCCTCCCATCTGGACCACCCAGGCAGCCTGTCCTCTCTCTTCTCCCTCACTCTTTCTCGCCTTCTCTCCTCAACCCCCAGTCCGGCCCCAACCACCCAACTCTGAGCTCCGCAGCTACTCTGCTCACTTCAGCTCTCAACTCGGCTCTGGCTCCAGACGGGCACCTTGTCCTTTTCTTCTCTCATCTGCTTTTTTTTGTGTCTTTCTATCCCCTCATTTCTCCTCTTCTTTTCCTCCTTCTTTCTCACTTTATTTCTCTTTGTCACTCTTCTTCAACCTCCCCCACTTCTACCCTCACTCAGCCGGGCTCTGCAGCACAGCCTTAAAGAGACAGTTCCCGGAAATGTTCCCACCCTGTGAAGAAAGCACCTTTGAGTGCGGAGCTTAAACACCCCAGCGGCTGGTAATTTCATTCCACTAGCAATTACATGAAATATTAGTCCGGGTCTGGAAATAAATAAATAAACAAATAAATAAATTACCACAACTGTCTAAATCACATCTTGAGCTCTATCGTTAAATGGTTTTCGGGAAGTTGCCCACCGCCGATCAGAGATTTTATCAAACAACTTGGCTCTGTCGGCTGAAAACATATGAATTCATTTACTAGCTTTGCCACTATAAGAGTCACAACTTTGGGAAAGTGAATATTGAGCAAAAAATGTCATAACAAGCCCTGACATGGTTTCATGGCTGTGCGGTGTACAAATACAATGTTTGCATCAATGTGTGTGTGTGTGTGCCTGTGTGGGTGGACCGGTGTAAACACTGGACCCTGTCTCTATCGACCTCAGTCATTTCCTCCCCACCTGACCCATACCCAAACACCAAACACCCAGAATTCCCGAACTCAGTGAAATATCTGTGGCTTCTCACATCTGGCTTCCAGGACGAAGCCAAGACCACCTTTAAAACACAGTGTTTTTATTCTCTTCTATTATATTCTGTCTTTGTGGCTTACAGGCCTGGTCCCAGTTCCAGGCCATGATAGGTCAGGCCGAGCCACCTTCAAAGTTCAGTGTGGTAGATTAGCTGGATTAGGGGCCCTCTGAAAGGCCCCACGCTGCTATGGAGGAAGACCCAAGACGAAGAGGGCTATAAGTGACATGTATGCTGTTACCTGGTACATCGTGCATAGGAAATGACCTGCTCCTGATTTACAAAGCATGACAACACGAGAAGACATGTACAGCCAATTTCCACACAGAACCCCCCTTGATAAAAGATAGATTTAAGAGGGAAAAAAGAGTTCTGACCACCATGAAGTAGCAACAATGTACGGAAAAAAAAAACTAGAACGCTACGCCCTCACTGCCATCGCCCATACATCATTCTTTTTTTCACAGTGTTTTTAAATTGAGGCCCTTGAGAATTTCATTCTCTTGGCCTGGCACCCAGCATCACATTAAAACCTCCTGCTCCTTTTGTCACACGTGGACCCACCAGTATCACGACTGTGCCCCACTTTGGGTCCTCAGCCCGGCCCTGCCCTGTGTGGCATTCCCTAGCCAGGGCACCCCCCAGCAGATGGGCCGTTCCCCTCCATACAATCCCTCAGTACAGCAGCTTCAGACTGAATGCAGACCCTTTTGTCATTCACCCCTTCAATTTCTTTCAGATGTTTCCCAACTAACAGCAGAATAAAATAAAGAGGGAATGTTTTTTCCGTCTTTTTTCGCAACAAAAGTAAATGGACCCAAACTTTCCCAGCCAGTAAAACAATGCTGAAGTTGGCTGTGAGAGGGTGAGGCTGGGGGCAAGAAAGAGAAACTGGCAAGTTGCTATCTCACCTATAGAAATACAATGTTTGCATATGTGTGAGTGTGGGTGTGTGTGTGTGTGTGTGTGTGTGTGTGTGTGTGTGTGTTTGTATCTACATTTCACTGTATCTGTTAATCAGTCCTCAAAGACAGAATTTTTTTTTTTATCAACGTGTGAACACAAGAAAACAAAAATGATAAATCGGTTTAAATCCAGAAGTTCCAAACACGAGCCCTGAGATCACACCTTAAAAACAGTACAAAACAACATGAAAAATGAGTTTCACTTACATTCTATTCAGATGTGCCAGTGGTGTTAGCCACCACACATAAATTTCCACCAGGGTTGGCATTTAGGCACTTTCTATTTCCATATGTATAGGCTTGCCTCTGCTAATTATGCTAATCATGGGCAGTGTTGGCCACTGTGAAAAATAGTCACATTAGACACTTCACTGACCGCTAATACTGCTTAATGTGTGGTTGAAACATACATTCATCCCGGCCTGAAAGGCAAAATTTTTCCACGTTGCTGGTCTCATTCAGACGAGAAATGAATTTATTGAGCCCCTGAACCACTTCTTTTTTCCCTCCCAAGTACCAAGAAAATGCTCAGTTTCTCTCTGCGTCTCCCTTTTACTCCCTTTACTTTTTTTTGTACTTTCATGGTGTGAAGACAGAAGCAAATGGTGCAAACTCTAAGGTGACTGGTGTCGCTTTATTTCACTTAGACTAAAGACAAAGGTTGCTCTTCAGCGTGGAGAGAAAGGGTGAGTTATCATTATCCCCCGCTTCTCAGCCTTTCAGGAGATTGCATTCAACGTTGCAAAGACTCTGACGGCCCTTTTTCTATATATATATAAAAGCTTTGGCATCAAAATAACTTTCTAAACATGTGTTATCACTGTCAGGGGGCTGCGTTGAAAGTTTATACCTGCAAAAAATTACAAGTAGAGAACAGACTGTATCTTGGAAGCAAACGCCATGTGTCCGTCATATGCACATGTATCTATAGCTGCTCAATATGTGTTTATTTATTGGGGGGTGGTCTCGGCCTGTGTGTTGAGGAGTGTGTGTGTGTGTTGAGAAAGGAGATGGAATGAGGGAGACTTGGACTGAAGGATGGAGGTAAGGGGGGAGAGGATGGGGGGGGGGGGGGGGGGGGAGTGAAATAAACATTTAGAAGTGACCCAGGTTGACTCTGGTCTTGTTTGTTCTCTCTACCAGTGAGGTCCCGGGCCCTGAGCGCTGGGAGTTTATTTATCTAGCTGGGGCACCGCCGCGCACTATTCACCTCCAATAATGCCTCATAGAGCTCCCTTTCTGTGTCTGAACTGGGGCGCTGTGTGCGCTCCGATGAATTATAGCATTTACCTGCTGTGCCGCTCTGAGGGTTGTTTAGAGTAAAGCTGCTCCAAACATCGAAAAAATGCCCACGTGTGCATTCGCTCATTTGCGCAAACTCAAAGGGGTGTGTGTGTGTGTGTGTGTGTGTGTGTTTTCTCATCCAGACTCTTTCAGTGTCTTTAAATCAATCTGTGTCTGCATCTGCTCCTATCTGCAAACTATCTGGCTTGGTATTTCGTTGCTAGCTGGCTAAGATAACACATCAGTCTCCATGCATCCATGCTATGTGGACCGTGCATGTGTAGATCTATACCTCCCCCCTTTTCCTATCCTCTCTCTCTACATGGCCTCTTTATGGGACATGTGGTACGCCTGCTATCTGGATAGGACCTGTCTCACTGCACTCATATTTGGACAGCTTGAGTCTGTGTACATGTCTGTCATGCCTCACCCAAACTCTGCGAAGAAGGATGAGTTTAGTTAACGTAAGAGTAAACACCGCCACTCTTACATGGAGGCCGTTTCTTTCCTCTATTTGTCAAACAAGCTTTTCAAGTGGGTCTTTGTGTGTGGGGGGGAGAAAAACGCAGCAGAAAAAAGTTTGACCATTTAATACGCGGCTCAGAACAATTATTGCAAAAAGAATAATATAGCTTCACAGATTTAATCACAATTCCGGCTTCTCTCTCGCGAAACTGCATCCTCCCACAGGCCTTTACGTTGAAAGAGAGACACGCACTAGACGTTCGCACATTTGGAGTTTGTTCAAGTGAGACAGGCGAAATAACACAAGCAACGAAGAAAACAGTGTCAGCGAGCCATAAACCTTCCACCCTGTTCCTGCTTCCAACCCCCCCTCCAATGCCTCCTCGTATCCTTCCCTTCTTCCTGCACTTCTTTTTTTACGATCTCTCTCTTTTCTGCTTGTGGACAATGCAAACCGGGTTCACACGTTGGCCGGCTCACACCAACGTTCACACTCTCCAAGGTGGGCAGACACTCACAAAAGGGTAGGTGTAGTGGATTATAAATGCAGTATCGCCTTCTCTTTATGAGCTGCAAATATTTGCTTCACTTTTTTAAATGATCCTCCATAACATGACATTTTAAAGGAGCTTGCAAAACAAGATCTGTGTGAGTCATTTAAGGCGTTTTGATGGATGATGTCTGTCTTAGCGACTGAGGAGTTTAAGCCAAAAAATGGCCCTTAATCCTCCTGACAGACTAAACACCCTGATACTGTGGCTTTTATTCTCACCTATGCAGGTGTGAGCACTGAAGGCACGATTAACCCTTTTACTTAACAAGCTGCATGTGCACCTTTAAAAGTTTCCAGACAAGTATCCTTCAGGAAAAACCAAGAAGATATTGAATTAAAGGCTGGGGGAAAGTATAAGTACTGTAAAAGATAAATATGCTGGGGAATGCAGGTATTTCACTAAAAAACACTTTCCCTCCCATTCTCTCTCTCTCTCTCTCTCTCTCTCTCTCTCTCTCTCTGTCTCTTTCTAGACACAGACTGCACTGCTGTGCTCGGCTTCACAGTGTTTTGGTGCTGCAGGAGGGAGGAAGCAATTAAAAAAGCCCTGGTGGCCTGACTTCACAGAGCAGGCAGACAGACAGGTAGAAATATAAACACACACACACACACACACACACAAAGCACAGGCAGACACACACACACACACACACGGGTATGCGGTCAGGAAATTCAGGCGGGCAGACACACAGCCAGGCACGCTGTACACACAACGGAGGTGGCAAAGATGACAAGAGTACGTGTTTGCGTATGTGTGAATACTGCAGGGGCAAGCGTTGTGTATGAATATATGATTGGAAGCATATGCCCCTAACTCACACACACAGACACACACCCAGCTTTCACCATGCTGACAGAGTGTTAACACTTAAGGTGTCAATTCACAGCTAGTTTATTATGAACAAATTAGGACACAAGAGGAAAAGCTTTGTTTGTACAGCAGCTACGAACAGCCGTTTGCTTTAACTTCATTTTCAGATACGATTTTAAGATACATGCGCAAAAATAACCCAATAAAACTCCACAACTTTAGAAAAACATTCAGATTGTCCTCATCTGAAATCAGTTGTCTTATTAGCGAGCGTATCATTCCTCCCTCTTGTGTTCTCACTTATGTGCAACGGTGCATGTGTGTATATGTGTGTGTGTGTGTTTCCATGTTTGTGTGTGAGAGAGAGAGAGAGACAGAGGGAGAACTAACCTCTCCTTGTTTCTGAACCACTTTACTCTCCATTGAGGCCCTAGCAGCTTTGTCAATGGGCTATTGGTGGAAACAAGGCAGGCAGAAACTTTAGAAACATGGCCACAGCCTCTTAAAGGCACAGCATTCCTTTTCAGGCCCCCCGGTTCAACTCCCTCAATCCCGCAGCAAAACAACTGGCACGCAAACACCTAAACATCTCCTTTAAGAGACGTCCACGCCAATTAGCTCAAGAGGTAATCCCGAAACCTTTTACACTAACCAGAATGAAAGCTAAAGAAAGAGGGGAGTCTGTGCACAATTTGAAACTCTTGTTCCTTGCTGTCGCTGGATCTCCCCTCAAAACCTCAATGTGATCATTTAAACGACAACATTTACAGAGATTTCATTTTCATTTTTTAATTCTGATATATAGAGGAACTTAATGAAGCATATGGCCTCCAAACGTTTCCCCTGACACAAGCAGCGTGTGATTCCTCCCACACCTCCACTCAGCTCCTGTGGGAGCCGCCTGTCCCCTGTCCTCTAGTGACATGGTGGGCTTAAAAACCCTATAGCGTCTGTTTATATTCACCAACTGCTGTGGCGCTTTCAGAGCGTGCAAAACAGGTGGGTAAACTTCAGCTGCATTCACTTATATTTTTTCTTCTTGTGGGGAGGAGGAGGAGGTAGGGGAGGTAGGGAGGGAGGGGGTTGAGGGAGGTGGTGCCTGCTTGCTTGCCTCTTGTTGAATGGAATCCAAGAATAGTTAGGGACCACACAGGGAGCTGAACGGGGGGAGGGGTCAGGGCCCTCAAAGATGGCTAACCATTCACACAGTCCATCTGCTGCGGGGATCAGCCCCGGCACTGAAAGCCTGGGGGTTTAAAAGGAATTTGGCCTGTGTGAAAAACCAAATAAAGCTGCTTCTGCTGCTGGAAAATGCACAGATGAATTTAAACCTAAAATGCAACGTGCCAGAGAAAGAAGGTAAAAGATAGATGTAGAGGAGAAGAACGCACAATCACACACAGACACACACACGCACACGCAACACAGCCATCTTTACAGAGGAAGCACGAGATATTGTGTGTCTGTGTGTGTGACACTGGAATGCAGCCGTGTCAGAGACGTGTCTGGGTTTCTCAGGTTAACTGTGACTTACGCAGAAATGAACAGACGTGAGGAAACAGCTTTGGCAACACACAAAAGACACAAACCGCCACTGACATGGGAGTTAAAAGGAGTTGTGATGTGTGAGAAATTTACAAAAATAACGCGTGTAATGGTCATTTCCAACCAGCGATACACTAACAAACAACTCAAATCAGCCTCAACCGTGTCTGAGAAGACTGTCGGTCGTCCACGTCACAGTGTTTCTACATGAGGCCACCTGCACCTTGAAGCTGCTTCACTCAGGATTTCAGCCAGACACCCCATGAGTCACTGAACACCTAGACACTAATATTACCATGCTGGATTTTCTCACCAGCCGCTGTTGTCATTCAAACTCTAGATTAAAAAGTACATAAATTGCACGTTCATCAAAATATGCAGATTACTTAAGAGCTGAGTGTAAAAAGCCAGTAAATCCAGCAACGAGCCAAAAACTGATCCCACAGGATGATGAGGATGAGGGATGCACTTTGGAAACGGCCACAACACCAGACACCAGTGCAAAACTGACAGCGCTCATTACACATCACGCCTGCATCGAATGAGAAATCACTTTCAAGACTCACCTTCCACCCATAGCTGCTCGATGTCCGTCTCGATGGCTGCGACTCGGAGCCCCACAGACAGAGCCCCAAATACTAAGAGTCCAATAAAGAGGACCTTCCCACAGTGCCTCTGGATGTGGCAGCCCAGAGTGAACAGGAGGGCCTGGAACCTCGCCCGGATCCACAGAGGAGCTTTCTGACCTACCGCCTTACCCTGGATGTAAAGAAGGAGGGAGGGCGATAAAAGGACAGTATTATTATCATGTTACCAGACATACATAATGCACCATATCACACAGCTGTCCACAAAGGCAGGGTTCTGTAGCTTGTATCTATGACAGTGGCGACCGCAGTGACAATTTGCAATCCTAAACACTGGATGGAACATGCCTCTGTATTCAGAGAGAAGATTTATTTGGTTGAAATGGCGACAAATGAAGGTGCTAACCAGCTAACCACAGATTTGACTCTCCGGTCCTGTATGTGCACTCAGACTACATCTAAAAGCTCATATCACAACACCTGAACTAAGTCAGGACTCAGGACCTTTTCTCCCATGACACCTCACACGTTCAACAATTTAAACGACAGGTATCGATTCTATTCGGGAAACTTATTCCTATTGCTTGAGCTCGGGCAAACACGAGAGTGCTGTTTTCACTGCAGGAGCAAAACCATGATATTCGGTAAAAGTTAAGTAAAAGTGATTGAATATCACATAATGTTCCAGTCTGGAAGTTGGAAACTTTATAGTAATGTAAAAGATGTCTCTTTAAAATACAGACTTTCTAACAATCCGGTCTTTAGAGAGTTTGTAGCACAAATATATCACCTCAAGAAAACATTAGTTGTTCACTTTTAGCCGAAGAAAATCCTTGTTCATTCACTTTTGCAGGGGTTTAAACTGACACATAGATAACAGCCTGCTGAGAATAAGGGCTTTAGAAGCCATCTGTGTCCCTGTGGTAATCTAACTTATAGACGTTTTCCCCTCTAACTTTCAAAAGAATAGTTAGAATCTGTACTTTAACTCGGTCCCTGTGCTACAAGTGTCACCGCTGCAGGACACATTTGCTCTGGTGTTGTGGTTTCTCTCAGCAGTGCTGAAACACGTCCAAGCATCCGGGCGGTCCAAAGATGCTTTGTCAGATCAAACTCAATCAGTGAATTCCTTTACAGGACCCACCACATTTCCAAACAGACCCCGGGCCAGTGCGCTCTGCTCTGCGCTGCCTGGCTGCTGCACAAAGCCAAAAACACGCACAACACGGCTGACTGTGGGGATGTGGGAACAACAACAACAACAACAACAAAAAAAAACAACCCTCTCTCTCACTTGCTGCTTTTGCAATGGCTGCAACAATAAGTAAAGTCCTTTATAACGAACAGCAAAGTGTGGAGTGTGGGGATTCTCGTTAAGTTTCTATCCCTTCGTCCCAGGAGGTTCCCAAACTGTCAAACAGGCTCAAACCTGGAGCAGTAAGATTTCTCTGCATTAACCTCCAGCAACAATTTCTACACCTTTTCCCTCAGATTGATAATAATCAAGCGGTTGCCTGCTCCTGCTCTGGCTGTCCTCTCCCCTCCAGGACCTCTGGTGGTCCCCGGACCCCCGTTTGAGGAGCTGCCCCTCCAGCCTACATTCACCACATGCGACCCTCAACTCGCGATTAGATAACGACTAAAAACCAGACGCTGCGCGTTGCGGAGGGTTTCTCCTCGTGAAGCCCAGCGTTCCTCTATCATCACCTTGGAGATCTGTTTAAGTGCGAAAGCAGCGTGGCAGTAGCTGGGTCTCCGGAGCAGTTCTGGGTTCGCGGGCGGCTGAGAGCGCGCATAACTCGGGGGTAAATCTCCAAAGACGCCGGCCCCCGGGACCCCGTGATCCGAGGCCATGGTCCGAGTCTGAGGGCGAGCGGGGCGCGGAGCGAAGCGGCGGAGAGTCGGTGCGAGTTCAGCAAAGGCGACGGTAATCCAACATAGAAGGGGAGCGCATCCAGCAGCGCCGGCGACACGTCGGGAGAACGGCTTCTAGTCTTCCCTGGAGCCAAACAAGTCGCGAAACTCCATCCCAACATTATGCGCCGAAATCCGTATAGATCCTTCAGTCTTCATTCGTCCCGACAGTGTGTGAAACGACGTCTCAGCGAGGAGGAGAAGTAGTAGTAGTAGTAGTAGTAGTAGTAGTAGTAGTAGTAGTAGTAGGCTGTGTCTGAGCCGTCCGTGTCAAGTCTAACTCCGATCCTGTAGCGGTAACATTTGGAGAAGTTCGCCTCTCGGCAAATCCTGAAAAGGGAGGTTTGATGGAAAAGTGCTCCGGCTCCCATTGGCCAAGGAAGAGGCAAATTACTTTGCAAACATCGCCTATTATTAGCTGCTAAGCAACAGCTCACCAAAGTGGAGAGAGAGGGGGACCACCCAGGCTGCAGGGAGGGAGGGAGGGAGGGAGGGAGGGAGGGAGGAGGCTGGGTGGTGGTGGTGGTGGAGGAGGAGGAGGGGGAGGAGGAGGGAGGGAGGAACTCTTTCAATAAACTCTGCACTGACGCACACAGCGCGCCCCCCCCCCCCCCCCTCTCTCTCTCTCTCTCTCTCTCTCTCTCTCTCTCTCTCTCTCTCTCTCTCTCTCTCTCT
This sequence comes from Verasper variegatus, assembly GCA_026259375.1. Taxonomy (NCBI): domain Eukaryota; kingdom Metazoa; phylum Chordata; class Actinopteri; order Pleuronectiformes; family Pleuronectidae; genus Verasper; species Verasper variegatus. The sequence continues at coordinate 10,380,426 of CM048053.1, read as the reverse complement.
CTCTCATCCACCGCGGGTCCTCCGGAGCTGCAGCAAATAACCGCACATGATATCACAGCGACAGGCGCGCACACAGCTCATCAGCAGCCCAATCAGTGAAAGGAGGAAAAAAAAAATTCTCCGTGGAGAATGTAAACACCATTCACCTTTTTCTGTAAGCGAGAGCCTCACATCTGTCACCATGTTGCATGTATTGCTCCAGGGCATCCAGAGGCTTGATGAGGTCTCAGATTGTTTCAGAGCAGTGCAGTTTGTAACAGGGTGCAGGGAGGTGTGTGTGTGTGTGTGTGTGTGTGTGTGTGTGTGTGTGTGTGTGTGTGTGTGTGTGTGTGTGTGTGTGTGTGTGTGTGTGTGTGTGTGTGTGTGTGTGTGTGTGTGTGTGTGTGTGTGCATTGGTTTTTAACAGCTGCAACCTCACCTCTCAGGGCCAAAAGCTGCTAAAAGTAGGTGGACGGGTTTTCCTCACACATTCGACAATAAAACCCCTTGTCTCTATAAATTAAACCATAAAAAAACAACAAAAAAAACCAAGATCATGAAGATCATACTCGTGTGTTTTTCATCAACACCCGAAAGACGGCCCCGGTTCAGTGTGTGAGTCAGTGACACCCTTATCTCTGAGGGGAGACTTTTTTCTTTGGAAGGCTTCCACGTCCTGCCATGCATGATTTCATGAGTTCAGAGAGCAGTTCACCCAAGAAGTAGAAAAAGACAGAAAGAAAGATGGTTCTCGGAGCAGATTGCTTTCTAATGGAGGTGAGGAGTGTCTTGGTGGTTTGCTAATGTAAATCCTCCATTGGCCCCACTCATGACAGAATGGGGGTGAAGAACAAACACTTGCCTTTGTATGTGCGTGCATTACAAGTATGATTGGTCATTGAAAGGGATGTTTTGAAACTATACAAATGACTTGTCTCCTCTCTGAATGAGCGTGTGTGGGTCAACAAGCGGTGATTTAACAGCTGAGATACTTCGAGTGTCAAGAATCACAGGTATATGGAGTTTGGTTCAGTTTGGAACCTGATAAATCGGATCCTAGGATTGTTGTCAACCGGACCACCTGCCCGCTGCTCCCTGCAGACGTTCAGTGTTACACCTACGTAGACACTTACTCATCCATCTGTTCAAACGAAGGCAAACCATACGCTCATATTTCCAGGGTTTGGGTTAGGCGCTGGCTGCTCGGGCTGGAGCCGGCGCCGGGCATGGTTTTGCCTGGACTGGGTTGGGTTGGGCTGAGCGTTGGAGGGAATCGGGCAACTGGAAATGGGAGCTAATGTGGAATGTGAGGAATTGGGTTGTGTGGTAGGGGGCCCCCTCAAGCCTAACAAACTCAGGGAGGTCCGAGGCCTGGTCTGGAGGCCTTGGATAAATAAACCGTCTGAGATGACCATGCGCTGTGCAGATATCTGCCATCACACCGCCCTGGCTTTCAAACACAAATTGCCCGAGCCCTCTCCTCCCTCCTTCCCCCTCTCCACGTCCTGTGTCCCATATGGTCCATCTCCCTCCATCCGTCCATCCCCTTCTCTCTCTCTCCCCGTCGTCCCTCGTTTCATCTTCTCTGCACTTATTTTTACTTCTGATTTTCTCCTTAACACCTTTATCCTTCCTGCCTGTTTCAGCTGCTCCTAAACCAATGCTCTTCCTCTTAACTTTTCCCTGCCCCCTATCTCCATTCCTCCATTTCATCTCTCCCCAGTGACTCCATCCATCCGACCGTTCATCCATGAATGCATGGCTGACTGTCCATCCAGGGTTCTGTATGTGCTATAGGCAGAGCCACGGAACCGCTCTGGCACTCAGCCGTCTCACAGCAGCCGAGACGCCCGGGAGTTCAGGGACAGAAACTGTTTATTTATCAAAGAGGGAGATTGTAGGACTGCTCACGACTGCATTTCTTCTTCTTCTTCTTCTTCCCCCCATAAGGAATAAGTAAATGTGGATGAGTGAGAAGGAGAATACTTTTAAAATCCTTTTTTACTGAAGGAAACGTGATGTTGTGATCATTTAGGACACACACACACACACACACACAGTAAAAGTGAGGTAAAACTCCAATTCAAACTGTGCTATTCAACTGTGCAGTGCACCTGGGGAACACTGAACGTGCTGGACGGAAAAAAAGAGAAGAAGAATAGAAAGAGCACGAGAAGAACAAATAGAAAAAGAATTAAACCCAAACAAAAGTATATTATTCCATGTGGCAGTTGTCACGTGTTGCTTGTTCCAGATCTGAAAGCCAATTTAAAAAAAAGAAAAAAATGCACATAAGGCCAATTGAGCTAGTTAGTTACCAAATGTCCAAATCTGAAGGAAATGGCAAACGTTAGACATCTGGACACACCTTGTCAAACCTAAAGCAGTGGAGGTTTTAAACGTCCTCACCAGGAAGGATCACATTGGGATGTTGTAAACATATTAGAAATGGTTGCCACTTTATGTTAAAAGAGTCGACTGATCCCGAAATGGTGAACTTTAAGCACCAGGCCTGTATCAAACGGGTTTTAATTAGTTTAAGATCAGGAAAACAACTTGAGTCAACTAGTTTATCGTGAAAATGGCTACATTTCCACACCTCATATAAAACAAAAACAATTATGGCTCAGGACCTGTGCAGTGAAATAACAGATAATCAGCCCTTTTAAATATTCAACTAATGTTCGACCCAAGATCAAAACTCTAGAAAAAATAGAAAGGGGCCTATGAATAAATACGTTTTCGATGCAAGTCTGGAATAAAGATTAAGATCCTAATCAAATTATACAGTTGAGGGAAATGTCGGATTCTCCATTTTGCTCCATCAACAACAGAGCATCGCATCTGGCTCTGAAAAACAGGCCCAGACATAACAAAAAGAAAAAGAGAACAAATCACAAACACTTCTTCGGATCAACTCTTCTCCAAATGAACAAATCATTCTTGTGATAACCAAACTGGATTTTTGGCCATGGACTGACTTGACTAGAAAAATAAAGCTGTTAAATATACATAAAAAACCCCCAAAAAACCATGGTACTTTTTCAGTCATAAAACATTTTCATGTTTAATTGAAAGTTCACAAAGCCGTCTCACACGCTGTCGGGGGGGAAACACGCGAGACATTTCCAGCTTTACAAGTCTGTAATTACACAAGTTTCCAAGATATCAGTGCAAAAAAGAAAAAAGAGCTCCAAGTTGCCCGGTAGCAGAGAGACGCACTGAGCACCTCTGTCAGTCTCTGAGGAGAGTCAGAGCTGCCACCCACAGTCTCACACAAGATTAATTATGATAATGCATTTCTTTACCCCTTTGTCACAGTAATGAATGGTTGCCTTTCTTGGGGGGAAAAACACACAGAGAGACACAGAAACACACTTTTCTTTAAGTCTTTGTTTGTGTGGTTGTAACAGAGGTATTGTCAGACGCAGCTCGCAGGTGGTAATGCAAACTCAGACCTGTAGCTTGAAAGAGGTTTGCGTGCATATGCATATATATGTACGCAAATCACGCTGAAATGGTGTGTAGCTCCACACTATTGTGATCCGTTACAAATGATGAACAAGCTTATCAGATGAAAGACCTGGAGACGACACGCAGCTGTCGTCTTACACCAACACGTTATATTTGGTGTCACTTTGAGAACTGCACGAGGAAAACAGGAAAACAGTCATTCAGTCATTTTTACATCTCACTTTCCAATTCCGACAACATTTCCCCCCTGCTAAGTTAATTACAATTAGCCTTGGTGTGAAATTGAAGAGTACAACGTGATTTAAAGTGTAGGTGGAAAAAAAAAGACTAACTTTTTGGAATAGCCGACCCGTTTGCAGTTACAGCTCTGGTTGTTATAAACAGTGTAATGAATTCAATTAGAAAGAAAAGGTCACCTGAGGGTGTAAACGCAGGTCACGCTTGCTTCTTCCTGTCATTTTATTGCAAAAGCAATTTAAGACGAGATCCCAATCAGCCACCCAGTCAATGTTTAGATAATTAGCTGGGGGGCCTCCACAATGATCGACAGGGATATCTTGCAGTGTGTGTGTGTCTGTGTGTGTGTCAGGCATGTCACTGAGGTTGTTATCCCATACATGCAGATCTGTGTCTCTGCTCTTTGTTGACCAAGCAACTGCAGAATCTCAGAGGCTTGTTAAAAAAAAGGCTGCGTGTGTGTGTATGTATTCAGACGTTTAAGTTAGTGATGGGGTGGTGTCAGTGTGTGTGTGTGTGTGTGTGTGTGTGTGTGTGTGTGTGTTTGGGGGTGGAGGCGTTGGTGGTGGTTGTGGAGGAAATTCATTTGTGGCCGGAGAACACAGAAGACAAATTGAGGAAGTGTTGTGCTAATGTGTAGGGGTCAGCAGCAAACACACACAGGTTTTTCTGACTGCCTCTTGGGTGGCCTGCTCTCTGCCTCTCTCTCTCTCACTCGCTCACCCACGATCAGCCCTGAAGCCATGAAGCCACCCAGCTACTCAGCCGACCCCTTTCCCACCCCCCCTCCCCTCCTCCCCTCCTCCCCTCCTCCCCAACCCAGGGGCTGTAACTCCACCTTCACCTCACCGTGCATCTGCGTGTGTCTGTGTGTCGTACATGTTTCTCCACCATCCACCCAGGACATCCATCTGAGAGTGTGTGTGTGCGCTTCTTTGTTAGTATATATTTAACGTTGCTTAAAAAAAAAACGAGAGGAGCACATGCAGGCCAAACTTCGTGGTTGCACATGTTCTCCCCATAAAAACTGTTGTTGGGTTGTTTCGTATAAGTCCACGTCTCTCACGTCGTAAATCAAAGTTGAGGAAGAGTAAAACACGTCTTCGCCCCAATTTGATCAATCTTTCTCTGGATCGTCCACAGACTTTACTTTGGACAGGGTTTCACTGAAACGTGTTCATACTTCCAACCCAAATGTTTGCCAGTCAGACACTTGGATCCCAGGATCATCCAGAGAAGCCTCAACATTTGCTTTGTGAACGACACATCGCAGCTCGTTTTTCAAAACTTCATGCAACGAGAGCTAAATTCCATTCGCTCCCTTCGCGTTCAGGTGTTGGCAGAGGGGAATATCAGAAAACAGAGGACCTAACACTCAATTTGTTCACAGGAAATAAGTGGGAAAATATGTCTTTTGCGATTCGGGTGAACATTCCCATTGAACTATCAACCAACCATCTTGTATTATTTGGCGGAGGTAAGCGCTGTACTAAGAGCCATTCTAATTATTAATAAGCTTGATTTAATCCTAAACAAATGTCAGCAAAAGTGTTAACGGATGATAATTTGAGGATGAAACCTTCGGAATTGACGGATGACGTCTCTGGTGCGAGACAGATTTATTTGGAAAACATAATTAGATAAAAACCTTCTGTAGAGAGGTCAGAAAATTGCACAAGGCGACAAAACCAAAGACCGACAGTCTGATATATGATCTGTGGCTCGACACGGGATCTCTAGATCTGCAAAGCAAACATGCACATTTGTCTACGCATGTGTGCACCCACTCATGCATGCATGCATTAACTCGCAGCGGTGTCAGACGGCACTGATTAGTTTGTGCGACAGCGGATTAACAACAGCCACACACACAGGTAGGCCTGCGCACATGCGAGCGCACACACACACACACACACATACAGAGCACCAGCAAACAGACATATGTTCTGGAGGGGCGGGCTCAGCCATGGTGGCGTTGTATTGAGGGGACTCTGGGGTCTTTGTAAAAATATACAAACCTCTACCCAAACACACCCGGCTGCCAGATCTCATCATGTGGTTTGAAGAGAGAGGTCAGAGTGTGAGACCGCGAAAAAGGTTAACATAGCCAAGACAAAGAGCGCGGACACAGAGAAGCTCAACTTTAACTTAGAAACTGTGGTTTTCATGTGTTTTAACTCAAACGTCAGGTTCAAATTTTAGTCTTGAACCTTCGCATGTCGTGACTCAAGTGGGCCGAGGAAACGTCCGCAGCAGGTTTCAACCCAGAGGCGAAAAATTGTGAAATTACTGTGATTCACTCATACTGATTCAGATTTTAACGACTTTTGAAATGGGGATTACTATCATCGTGAGGAGGTGAATAAAAAAACATACATGACCATGTAGCACAGGGGTAAACAAAGGCTGAGGTTATATTTGTTATATTTACAACTCAATCTGACTTCAATTTGTAACTGAAAGCTAAACAAAGTAAGGAATGCATTAAATACAGTTACAAACGCATTGGAAAAGTACGGAACTATAGAGTATTTCAGTCTGAGGTCTACAGCTATCACCGGAGACGACAATTCTGTGGTGGAACCTAAAAGGACATTATTTTATCCTATTCTTTATTAGAAGTAAAATCTGTTATATTTTCTAAGCAGATGAAAAACAGTTTTGAGTATAAAATACCAAGCTGGCGGATTGGTCTAGACACCAAAGGCCAAACCACAAGCCAGAAATCTGTTGTGTTGGTTGGAGAACAAACAAAAATGTCATACTTAAGCAAATTAAACTAACAATAACCCATATGTGCAATGTCATCTGTCAAACTGGGACTTTAGCCTCCCACCACCAAGGATGTTTCCACAATCTCTGTGAAGTTATCTCACCGACTTCCTTAATCTATTCTAATTTTCAATGCTGCATGTAAGGCCCTCCTCCATTAGTGCAGTGCATTGTGGGTGAAATGTGCTCATCCACAGCACGCTCAAAAGTCAACGTGTTTAATATGCAGACTGTCGAACTTGAGTTTGCTTCACACAAAATAAACTCAAAAACCTGATTAAAACTAAAAAGTTTAGAACTGGGACACAATGGATACAAGAAGTCAGGACACTTCCTGCTCTGCCATCTTTGCTGAAATATAAATTGCTCCTCCGGTGATTTGATAAAGACCTTTTGTTGAGAGATAGACGACAAAAAACTAATTTGGCCCAGAAGAGGATCCTGATGAGTTCCTACAGTAGGCTTGGTCCTACATTTCCCACAATGCAGCTCAATAACATCTTTTGTCAGATCCTCAAATCTGGGTAAATGCCCGGAAAACTTCAGGGTGAAAATCACCAGTATTACTGGGTCAGCTTTATTAATTAAAAATATAAATTATAGCTCAAAGCCACATTAGTACTGGTGATTTCCTTTGGGTTTGACAGAATTACAAGCTGACGGTATTTAAAGTACAGCTGGGAGGGATCATAATCTCTCTTCCTCATCTGCACAGTTATATCACATAATCAGGCCGTGAGAGACAAAGTCTGAATGAGTCGTGCGACGGCCACAGACACAACAGCAGACAGGGGACAGCAGATCACAGACACACATGTGCACACAAAGCACCCCCACAGACATCCCCGGCCTCATCTCCTTCCTTTCGTGACTAAGGAACTTCAAACATGTAATTTAAGAAATGCTCTGCCCCAAAGAATGCAATAAATCCTGTGACAGCAAAGGCAGCAGAAAGGAGAAGGGAAAAAAAAAAAAAAAAAGGAAGAAAGGAGGAGAGTCAGGCGCGAGCTCGCTTCTTCCTCCGCTGTGTTCGTGTGCGAGGGTGGGGTGTCGCCGTTAACTGATACAGCATCAAGCTGGGTGGTCCGGGGCCTACACACATACACCATTTCTGTGTACAAATAAACTTAACCCCCCCCCCCCCCACACACGCTATTGTGGTCACCCCTCCCACTGCTTTTTCTTCGACATCTCTGGTCTTCACAGCTGCACAGTGTGCACGTGTAAACAGTCAGACATGTACGAGCCCACGCTCCTCCTTCTACGACAGGGTAAATAGTCCTACTATTAGGAGACAGTAACGATCAGATAATTACTAGTGTGGTTAAACAATTACAAAGATCAGGAAGAGATGAAGGGAGCAAAACACACCAAGCAAACGGATTCATTGGGTTTAAGCAGACCTGTTTTTATTTGAACACAATGTACAAAAAGGCCTATAGGTGGAAGAGAGCGTAGAACAGTCAAGCAGGCTTCTGATTGGTCAGTCGGCCGGTTAATCAGTTGTCCTCTGGGTTTTTGCGGATCTCTGATAGGGTAATGAGGTGGGAGCTAGATCTCCATCAGCTGGTCCGTTCCGACGATGACCTCGTTAGTCCTCTCAGCTGAGGAGGACAAAGATATTGAGACAGAAAAGAAAACGTTATAAATAATGTGACTCTTCATCATTTTCAGGTTGTTTTCATTAGTTAGCAGCATTAAACAAAAACTACACGAGGGAATTCCCTGAAACTTGGAAGCATGCGACATAGGTCCCTATTAAAGATCCCATTATATTTTGTGGCTCCGGATGAGGGGGCGGATTCAAGAATTTGTCATTTTCTTTTTTCAACATTTTCATCTCACAATGTCAACGAAAATGAAAGAACAAAAACAAATTCGTAAATCCGCCAAAGGTAAACGTAACTCTGTTCAAAAGAAACATCCCCGTGTTGAGCAAGTGTAACATGGTGTGCAAGATTTGAGAAAATAAAAGCTATAAGACAAATACTCATCATGCTTGAATCTGGCAAAATGTGGACGTTGGTATTAAAAACTGTTGTTTGGCAGGAGACTGTCAACTCCGCGATGTTTCATCAAGTAAATCAACAGGGAAAGTTTTCAAAAAAAAGTCTTTGCTCTTTATTACTTTAATACCACACACAAATTTTACTGCAGCGAAATGTATTTACTGTAATGGAAAACCCATTAAGTTATTTCTGCGTATAACTTTTAATACCACAATGAACTGAACGGAAAACAAAGGTTGTCTGGGGGGCACAAATAAATGTATGTGCAATTTGTAGTTAATGGGCTATAACGTGCATATCCCCTGTATGGTCCTTTCATTTATTTGAGATCACTCCCAGAATCTCCTGCGTGGTAAGAGTTAGGTCACTCTGACCGCTACCTGAACCTCACTGAAAGAAATAGATGGTGCTTGAAACTACGTCTGCCAGCGTTTTCTCACTATCTTCCTCAACCCCTGAACCCGGTTCAGCATGAGGAGAGCAGCCGCCACTCCTCCCTCCATCCCTTCATCCCCGAGCACCAGTACCGATCCAAAGCAAACGGTGGGAGAGAGTAATGTTCCATCCACACGAGGCAAGTTTTAGTGTGAAGGAATCTGCTGCTCGGACTGGGTTTTCTCCGCTGAGTGTGTGTGTGTGTGTGTGTGTGTGTGTGTGTGTGTGTGTGTGTGTGTGTGTGTGTGTGTGTGTGGAGGGGAGGACAAATGGAGCATGGGACAGTATGAGAGGGAAGGCGAGGGAGTGACTGGAGAGAAAGGGGCAAGAAGTTACTCAGATTGGGCGCTTTGATTTGTCCATAACTAAAAGTCTTTGTCACAGGGTTGACCCACGTCCTGCAAAGCCATGTCGTCTTATGCACTAGCATGGCATGACTTTTAGCAAGGTGTGATATTTAACAACATTTTACTTTTCTTATCTTTGCCATACTGGTGCTCTGTTTGGACCAGGAAACAGCAAAACCGTACAGGAGGCTTTCTAAACAGGAGTTTACATGGGGAGGCACCAAGTGGGATCGAGTTGGAGGGGTATTTTAATTGACTTTTAAATGAGTACCTGCTAAAACTATGTCTTAGTATGTTGCATGAACCAGGAAAACAGTTGTATGGGGCTAATTATGAGAACGCAAATGTCCTCGAGTTGCTCCGACCTGTAGTAAAATGTCCAGAAAATGTCTGAGTGAACCCATGTGAGAATACAGCAGGAAAATGCAGAGCCAGTGAGTGGGTGTGTTGACGTTTCTGACTTGTGACGGACGTAAAACTGAAACAAAACCCCCACATTATCCATCCTTTTCTTTTTCCTCTTCTCATTATTATTTATGCATGTTGCCACTGTAAAATAAATACACTTGGACTGCACAACTGGGGTTTTTCTCAGACTTAGTGCCTTCGCCAATCATACGTATTTACAAATGTAAATAAAAGACAGAAAATTGCCATTTACTCATATTCTGACTGTTCTTGGAAACGAGTACTCTGTCCAAAAATAGATAGAAATGACAGAGAAGCACTTAAATGTCTCCAGGATGCATCATAAGATCAGAGGACAGTTTCACCTATGAGGCAGGAAACATGTCCAATGTATGATGCCTACTTTATAAATGCAAGCACGTGTGCATTTGCCAGAGCGGCGACAGCGAAGGTGTGTGTCTTTTAAATATCAACACCTGATACACGCGCATGTGTGCACTTTAGCGGGGTGTGTGCGCGCGCGCTGTGTGTGTGTGTGTGAGCGTGTGAGGTTGACAGTCAGGGTGGTCCTTTACTGCTAACGGCTTCAGCAGTGGAGTGGGTGTGTAATGTCTTTAGCAGCCTATGGTCAGTCAGTGAGACTGGTGTCAGAAGACAATGCTCTGCTTTTTCTTACAGTACAATATAAAGTCAAAGAGGAGAGTGGGTTTATAATTAGTTCAGTGTGTTGTAAGTTCAATAAACTGAGCTGATTTCATGACAAGGGCAGATTAACATGTATAAGTATATTAAGCTGTACAAGTGCACTTACAGCCAAATATTATGAGAAACGACGTCTGGTTTGTTTGGAATTTTCCAGTGCGAAATAGATTTTGATGTCCACCTATGTCTTAAATAGTGAGAGGAGCTTTTTGAGTGCCATTCACTCATGTTGGTTGCTACAATGGATATAAACTAGCAGTTTTGCTAACTCATTTTCACACATTTGGTATTTTATGTCTGTCCCACTTTTTGACTTCTGTTTGATTGCATCATTTGTTCCTCATGTGACTAAAACAAAGTCATAAATGTTCATAGGTTGAAACCAATAAGAGCTTTGTGTTGTTTTCTATTGAAACTCCAAAAACGTATCATGCCCTTTGGTGCTGGAGGTTTAAGTCCTTATCAGCGAGTGATTCAACTGAAATTCCCCTGTTACTGTTCGTTTCCCTGAAGAGGAGGAACCAAGTACTGGAAGTGTTGTACCTTGTTCCTCTCCTTCAGTGAAGATACGTTATACAAGTTAGATTTCGTTACATCCCCTCGAGTCGTGGAAGACTGCAGCTCAATCCTCTATCGCCATTCCTGAGGTTTCTCCCAGTCTTGATCGCCTGATGAGGTTTTTAAGTTTATTCATGAGTGTAAACACCTTGAGATAAGATGTCATTTTTGAGGGGGTCCTAACATAATGGGAATGAAAATTACAAGATGCTATATTCTAAACTTATTATAATATCTTCAAAAACTAAAGTTTTCTTAAAATAGCCTGGAATCCTGACAATAAATGGTAGAATCCCTTTAAAATAAAAACTTATAACGATATAAATATTTTTAGAAATGACCAATTGAAAACCCCCCCAAAAAAATATCTGTGTTTGACAACCAGCAAGAGACAGAGATTTACACTCCATTAGAGAAACAGAGGCTGTTAAACTTTTACTTTACTTTTGCGTGACTGAGTTTTGGCCATACATTGTATGCAGAGCAATTATGCAACAAGGAGTCCAAGCTTCCAAGGTTCAATAACATAATGTGCTGCCTAGTGGGGAGCGTCCTGCCAAAAAAAGCTAAAGCCAGATTGGTTTTGTAGCAGTGATTGCTCGACACTGCATTCCTCTTCTGAGCTTCACGTATGGTTGGGCCAACAGCAAAATGGTACATTAGATCAGTCTGTACTGGTTTGAAGCGTGGACGACGTAATGCTTGGTTCTCAAACCTGTCGAAACGCTGCTCGGGTTCTAAAATGACACTGGCACCGGCGTCCTTTAGGAAAAGAGGTATTAGTGCTCCCAGTTGTTCACTCAATTAGGCTGCTCAGTCTGGTAGCCCAGCTCACTCTCTCTTTCTCTATATGTGCGCGTCTGTGTGCGCGCGCGCGTGTGTGGAGGACATGGCTGGAAGCTGCTGCTGTTGAATTCCGGGTGGTCCTGTTCTGGCCCTGCTCTCTAACCTCTCCATCAATGTGACACGCACGCACTCACACACACACACACACACCCATGTTTATACTTCTATCTTAGTGAGGACACTCATCGACATAATACATTCCCTAGCCCCTTACCCTAACCTTAACCATCCAAACTAAATGCCTAACCCTAACACTAACCTAAACCTGATTCTGACCCTAAAACCAATCTTAACCCTGAAACAGCCCATTGAAAAAGTGAGGACCGGTCAAAATGTCCTCACTTTCCAAAAATGTCCTCACAAAGATATAAGTACAGGAACACACACACACATTGAGCTAGCTTCGGGGACAAGAGGATTAAGGAAATAAAATAATCTCTGACAAATCTATCACAGCGACTTCAGAATTAAGAAACTTTCATAGTTGGCAGATACCACACACATACATTAGCACCTTGTCTGAGTCGGGCCAGAGAGAGGGGTGGACAACCTAACAGCCACAACCAACCTGGACATTACAAACTGGAATAGACACCATGTCTTGTATGATGGGTGGTGTTATATTGGAAAGTGTATGTTTTCTTTCCAGTCTGAGCTTTTGCTGCTGTATCATTTGTTCTCTTCGTCTTTTGAGGCTTAGTTTCCAGTTGATTGTGGGGATTCAAAACATCCAACTTCATTTAAGGGCACATAATGCTCAAATGTAGCCACAGTTACAGAGGGAAGAAATGAAATACAATACAAGATCGAATGCTTGAGAGTTAGATGACTCTGTGTGTGTGTGTGTGTGTGTGTGTGTGTGTGTGTGTGTTTGTGCCTCACCCTCTGGTTCGATCCGCTGTCCATTTCCAACCAGGCAGTATTTGAGGTCTGCTCCTCGGCCAATGACGGCGTTACTGCAGATCACACTGCCCTGGATATTACACCTGAAAATCAAAAACACACAGACGACATGAATCCTGTTCTTCTTATATGACATAAAAACACTATGTGCTTCCCAACTGGAGTGTTTGAACGCCTAGTGAGTCCCAAGATTAATATGAGTGACCACAAACACGTATAAGTTATTTTCCTTTTAAGGAACAGTAAATACTTTAACTGGTTTTAAAATCTTTCAAATCAAACAGTGTTCACAACCCACATTCAGGCCACAACCACTGATCGTCATGAGAACATATTGCTTGATTTTAAGGGGGAAAGGATGGAAACAACCACTCTACAGATGACATCATTGCCACTTCATTAAAAACAACTCACTCAACTTTTTTGTCAGTCTTATGACAGTTAAGAAGAAGATTATAAAATATGTGTTATTTGCAGCTGTAATGATCTAAACAATATTATTTTGACGTGCCTTGAAGTGCAGGAGGTGCAGCCAGTGGCTAATCCTTCTGACCAAGTGATAGTGTGAGTAATTGAAGATTAATATTTTGCTGGGATAGGTTTCGTAGCGTTGAAACATTTTCTGTTTGCTCTTCAGGCTACGCTTGAGATCCTAACATGGTTCATATTCAGATTTCTTCTTTGGAGCTTATGTACACACACAGACACACACACACACACACACAAACGGGCACATGCACACAGCATAGCACGCTCATACTGGGAGCTGCCCAGTACAACCACAGCCTTCCTCTGTTGGCTGCGAACCCTCTCCCCTCCACAGTTGTGGACTGAGGTCAAACTGACAGTAGAGACATTCAGCGTCCTCCCACCTGCTTCGAAGACTCAGACATGTGCTTCATGACATTAGCATATATGTGCAGTGTATTAAAAAACCACAGCAGGCCATGCGGTGTGTGTGTTTGCATGTGAAGACATTGTTGGCCCCGTGCTGCAGTCCCACCTGAACTACCAGTGCCAACCCACCATGCACACTCACATTCAGCCAAACCATCACCATAAAAATTCTTGGAGGGGAGACACAGACAGTCTTGTGTGTCCTGCGTCGGCTAATCGTGGAGGGTGTGTGTGTGTGAAGGTGTGTGTGGGTTTGAGAATGTGTGTGTGTGTGTGAGAGTTTCAGAAGCTTGGGGAGCCCAGTGGAGAACACATGTTGATCTTGCCCAGGTTGTGACGCACACACACTTGGCCCTCTGCACCTCACACACAGACAGGTTTGTATCGGCCCGATCTATTCAGGTGGTTAGGCCTTAAGGGAGAGGGAGAAAGGAGTGTGTGTGTGCGTGTGCGTGTGCGTGTGCGTGTGCGTGTGCGTGTGCGTGCGTGAGTGACTACCCAGGAGGTGCTGGTGGTAGATGGTGATGGGAGATTACAAGATTCAGAGTTTTGTAACATTAGAGAGAGTGGGAGAGAGCGAGAGACCACCAAAGAAGCTTCAGAGCTGAAACACCGCTAATTACTAACACCAGGGCTCCTCCTTGCCATGACCCCCCCCCCCCATCCTCCTTCCCTCTCTTACACTTACACACAAACACACTCACGTCAACCCCCTCCTTCCGTGCCAATCCCCCCCCCCCCCCCCCGTAAAGTTGACCCCTACTATCCCCCTTCCCAAACACGCAGCGCTTTGTCAACAAGCTCTGGTCAGCTCCAAACAAAGAAGCCAGAAATGCTCGGGGTTTCTGCGACATGGCTGGGGTCTGCTAATCCCCTCATACTGGCTTTTTCTTTCCTTCTTTCTCCTTCCTTCTTATGTCCTCAAAGAAAGAAAAGAAAGAATTGCAATTTCTTTATTGCATGCTCGCTTGCTTGCTTTCCCCTCGCTTCTTTCTTCCCTTCCCCTGTCTCTCTTTATTCCTTCATGCCTTTGTGCGTGCACCTACATGGGCATGATGAGGGTCCCCATGCTGGCTGGCTGGCTGGGGTCCCTGAAAGGCTTAAGAGGAGATGGGGAGAGAGACAGAAACAGAGAGGAGAGAGAGAGAGATGGCGTCGGGGCCTTGGCGCAAAGAAAAGAGGAGGAGTAAGAAATTGAGATAAAAGACAAGGAGCCTGCGAACGAGTGCATTAAAGTCTCTTTCCACCAGAGTTTCTGGCTGAGAGACTGAGCAGATCAATCTACATGCTAATGCTACAGTAGCTTCTGGTGCTTCTCTCTCCTCTTTAGTGGCTACAAAGCATTTTGACCACTGATACTACTGGCTACAGTTGAGAGCAACCCTGATGTGCACCCCCCCAGCGTGACTATAAGGAAATAGTCACGCTGTTTTGTTTTTTTAAACTTCATTCATTTTGCCATTTGATGAGCTGGTACTGATGGAACTAATTTCGAATAGCATTGATCAAATAGTTCAGACTATCCACCAGCTTGGGTGGATAACATCTTTCAAACCCACATGGTACCTCAACAATTCCATAACCAGCGTGTTTGTTTGGAACTGGTCTCTGGCTGGTTGCACACCAATAGATGCATTGTTAACGCAGCGATCCCTGTTTGACCCCATAGTGCTCAGAAAACAAAACCTGTTACACCTCCCATCGACAGACACACACATGCACAAGCATCCAACACACACGCGCACACACACACACAGGAAATGCAGTGAATGGAGTTCTACACATACCACTGCTTTTATTTGTAAAAAAAACAAACAGAATAAAGAAGCAGCAGTGTAAAAGGTTGTTTTGATTTTTGGGTTAGTGTGTAGGAGGCGTGTAAATGGAGATTCAAAACGCTCATTACAAGTTTTTCCTGGCAATTAAAGATGATTTATTAAATTTGGAATCTTTTCTCAGTAATCACCACTTTGTCGCCCACAGTAAACATGTACGAACTGAACACCTACAAAGAAGGACTCTAATTCCTAAACATGCCTCCGAGGGGAAATTATTTTTCAGGCTAAATTAATGTGTTCGCAACAGCACTTCAACGAGTGTTTGCACGATGTGTGTGTTTTTCTGGGACGTGTGTGTTCTCACCCTTCCTCGATGGTAACCCCGTGCATGATGATGGAGTTGGCGACTTTGACTTTCTCCTTTATAGCGGTGGAGTTGCCAATAGTGGACCTCTTTATGGAGGTCTTATCTGCTACCTGGCACAGAGCTCCGATGATGCTGTCCGATCCCATCTGAGCAAACACAAACAGAAACATTACTTTGCATATATCCAGACAAGAATTTGTTTTATTTTAAAAAGCATCAATGTAGCTGCATTCACGCCTGGTGTCCACAGTAATCTGCTATTTGTTAGCCCCTGAAACAAAGAACTGCTGGCCCTGTATACGTTTAAACACTCTAGGGCCTCACTTTAGTCTGAATGAGCAGAAGCAGTCACCTGCTTTCACTTCCTGATTGAGTTTTATCAGTCACGACTCGGCTACCAGTGGTGAAGGAGACGGGTTTCTAACACTTACTTTCAGTTACAGTTCCACTTTGCTGTTAGTCAAAGAAATGAAATCCCTGTTTATATTTTTCACAGTTGCCGTTTCCCGTTCTTGATAATTTACATCAGCACATGTATGCTCAGTGTACAGGGAATCGTCATGTGACATGGATTTTCAGCTGTGCTAGTATCTTTTCTCTTTTAAAACTATTAGTGTGGTCATAGCCTTAAACAGAGATACATAGCAAATCCTCTACAGTGAATACCATGTGTAATTCAAATGCTGAGAGAATGAGGAAATCTAGAGCAATAAGCAAAGTTACTAATTTTGAATAAAATGCAAGATCCCAGATTATGGCTAGTGTACTGAACAGTGATAATTGTGATATGTCATTCTTACCTGACATCTCTCAGAAATTACAGCAGACGGATGAACTGCCGACTCCTCAAACAGCTTTGGGGCCTAGTAAGAAGAGGACAAAGGGGGGAGACATGAGATAAAAAAACAAAGGAATAAAGATTAAAGACTGAAAGATTGATTCAAATGTTCACAATCTATCTGGTGTAATTGAAACATTGAGTCAATTTTTTGTAAATTAAACTACTGTTACCAAGATCAATAACGAATCTTCATTGTTTAGTATGATCGGCAACAAAAAACAAGAAAAACGTTTTTTTGTGCATTATGAAAAAGGTGAAAATTACATAAAAAGAGAGGGATACAAGAGGAGAGAATGTATGCAATGAAATGACAGCATATTTACTGATGATGTCTGACTCACCAGTCGGTTTGCCTCTATGTAAGCAGCCAGAGTGTTGACGCGGTAGCACAGGCTCTGGTCCGTAATGTGAACGTAGCAGCGCAGCTTTCCTCCGTGGTAAGCCTCGCTCATGTCACCGCGATGGTCGTTCCAGCAGGAGCGCTCCTGGGCCAGCTGGAGGAGAGGCTCGTCCCGGGATGAGATGAGGAGCTCTGAACGATGAAGAGAAGTGGGGACAGCAGCGTTAGCAGTAGAAAATGATGATGAGGAGATGATGCATGGGCAGAGTTTAGATGTTCTCCATATTGACGCTAATAAATAAGATCCACAGCTATTTTAAATGAGTAACAGCGCTGTGGCCGTTCAGTGTTGTGTTTCCTGTGATGATTGGTTGGTGCGAACTCTGACCTTGGTTCGTAGAGGAGTCACTCATCTTCTGGCTCTGATCCTCTGTGTCCTCTTTGATTTTGTGACTGTTGGTCGTTTTGGAAAATTGCTTCCGCACCAAATACGGTAGCAGCTCGCCGCGGATTGATGAGATGGACCTGCGAAAAAAAGAAAAGGAAGGAAAACATACTTCAATACACTTTCTAATCATCCATGAGGTGGAATTTGTTCATCACTGAGTGTACAAGGGGTGAGGCTGAATGAAACGTAAATGAACAAGCAAGAAAACAAGTTCATAAATAACTTTTCCACATTCTGAATTCACTGGGAGCTGTGCATCTGAAATTAATAAAAAAGAGAGCACTGGGATGATTTATGCATTTACCGTGACCTTGCATTGACTTGAATAAAACCATTTGCTGTTCTCAATTCCTCCTGTACTGGTAATGTCCTTGGCAAGTGGTCGGCCACCATTTGAGATATGTTTGACAAAGTTAGGGCCAAAAAAAGCAATAGATTTATTCATTTCATGCTGTTCCAAGGTCACTCACTGCTTCATGTTACATACACAGTGACACAGTGCACTACTGTGGTGGTGATAGTCATTTACAAAGTAATACGATTCAGGATTAACGAGAGTTGACCACTCATCAAGGGATCATTTAAATAGCTGCGTATTTGTACTATATGATCTTAAGATCAGGCAGTAACAGTGACCTTTGTTATTTAGCACTAGCAGACAGCAGTAACATTAAGTTATCATTACTGTCAGACATACTCGCTTTGAAAAACACTTCATACTGATAATTAGCACCTCAGAAGTTGAATCATACTTTCAAGTCTGTGTAAACCTGGAGGTAATTTCCCCCCCAAATCTTTGTCCTCTTCTCCGCTCTGTGCTGTGCTCAGTCTCTCTCCACCACCCCACACCCCCTCTTACTCGCCTTCTCTTACTTTCTTTTAAAAGGGAGATTAGAATTTCCATCTGAATGACAGGAGAAAAACAACAGTTACTCTGTCCATTTCTCTCCTTGAGCGAGAGCACGGAGGAGAAAGGAAGCGAGACAGAGGAGCCGTGAAAGGAAGTCCCAAGAAAAGAGCCAAAGAAAGAAATGAGTCATCTAACAAGGGAGATGATATATGGTGGCGGCAGAGGGTGCATTCGTGATGTAATGATGTAAGATTTATATCTACATCTCTATGGCGATTCATGTGTAACCCCCCCCCCGCCTTAACCGAAAAAGAGGTGGAGAGTTAGTTATAGTTGTGGGATCTGTGTTTACAAGCTTGGCTTTAGATTTATTTATGTGTGAACTATGATGAAGACTCACTTCTTTTAAAATGACTGTAATATAACTACAGATTTCCACGAGCTAACTTATATCCTTGACAAAAACTGTTAGACTACACACCTCAGCAAAGACAGATAACAACACTACTTTGGGATCTTTTGCTTCATGCTGTTAACCTTTCAACCTCGTCTGGAGTACATCTGGATCCAGTCCCAATTTCCCCTGAACAGGTTGTAAACAGACTGAAATATCACTGCAGCATCTGCAACGTCTTTCAAAGTGATGCTGCATTGATGCTGCAATATTACGACAAGATAAACACGAAAGTGGCATTAAAATACAGTGCTGAGCTCAGCGTGAAAATGACGAGATCCTCGACTGACATCTGCTGTGATGAAGCTCAAACCTACCCATAATTCAAAGTTCCTTCGTCCCTCTTCATTCTGGCAGTTAAAAGGCTTCAAAATATTAGCTTGGGTTTTATAGTGCAACTGAAAAGCAGCACTTTCCATATTTGACGGCTGTGACTCAGGAGGTAGAGATGGTCATCCACTAACCAGAAGGTCGGCAGTTTAATTCCCACCTCCTGCAGTCTGCACTCTGAAGTGTCCTTGGGCAAGAACCCTACATTGCCCTAACAGCTTTGTAGGAATGGTGTGTGTGATAGAAAAAAAGCTGCTATATAAAGACAATCTATTTGCCAGTTGATTCTGAAATGATCAAAACCAAACCAAGTTCAGATGGAGGAAATTCTTATCCTAAAATTTTTACTTCCCATTATAGTTTTAGGAAGAGAGGTTCAAACAAAGTGCGCAAGTCTACTTTCCACTGACCCCTAAGAAAGAGCCAAGAAACTTGTAATTAGCAAAACTGACACTAAACCAAGTTAAATAATGGGGAGAGGTCATTTCACATATCCAGAAAACCATTATGTCATCACTAATACCAGTTCGTAGTGGGAAAGATTTAATACATGATATCAGAGGTTATTTTCAGAATCTAGCCAGGGGTATAGAGTCTGTGCAGCTACAGGGCTCCACTTGACACTGCTTCACTTCAGAGGCTAAAGGCCTAACAGCCTGCCTCAGTGGCACATAGTAAAACAAATTAACACCTCACTAGAATACCCTGCTAACAGGACCGTTCAAAGCCTCACACACCAAGTTACCATGTTTAACACTTAGTGCAGATTAAGCAGCACATGTGAGTTTGTGTCGACCTGTGCGGGTGTATGTGTGCACTTAAACCGGTCACTTTTCAAATTATTTAAAAAAGAAAGGAACTCACTTGTTTTCTGTGAGGAAGTCCACCACCGCTTTCTTCAGACAGTAGAGGTGAGCGTCCACGAGGCCCGTTTTGATGTGCATCCTGGGATGTCTGCAGGTAAAAGAGACAGAGACAGAAAGTGATGTTACAGAAATATCATCCCTTTATAGACTCACTGAGCGAAGATACTTTAGAAAAAAAAGTCACACAGCATTACATTGTGATTTGTCTTGATGCATTCATTAGATTCTATATTGCTGCTTTCAGACATGCACTGGACTCCGGATAATCTCCTGAAATAAAGCGAAGGGGCTCCATGTAAAAACGCAATTCATCGGGACTCTGCCCTGCCAGCCACTGTTCAGATAATGAATGAGCTCATGTGAGAATACAGCAGGAGATTATCCAGAGGATTCACCACATGGAAGTGGGTGTGTTGATGTTGTTTCTAACATGCGAGGAGGAGGCATGCATGAAGAAGACAACGACGAAGATGTCAAATTTTGGAGATACGGGCCGATGCCGGTGACAATGTGCTGTTATGTTCCACCATCCCTTTCCTGAACGATCTGGAGATTTCTGTGTTGTTGTGAACGTGTCTGACCTGAGATTCTCCAGCTGCGTTCTTCCTATGCTAATGGAACTCTGGGAAAAATCCAGACCCCTTTGTCAGGGATTTTTTTGAGCTGATGCCTTAAAAAGGGTTAACGAGATTGTACAGAAAGATTTTATGCACTGAAGGATAAATCAGAATGTGCATTTGTAGAGTCCCACCACACTTTCCTGACGAACATTTTAACCTTGGCTACTTGAAGGACAATTTGCTTTCATTCTTTTCATCATTTGCTGTTTTTGTGTTTTATGTTTGTTTCTCATTAAATGAGCCTCCTTTCAATGTAAACCTCCTCTTTGCACATAAACAGGAACATTTGATGGAAACCAGACACCGCCGTAGGCTTACATAAAAGTCAGAGCACGGTGACATCTGTCTATTGTCGTCTGTCAGCCACCGTAGATATCGTCCCGCAGAGCTGCCGCCGGTGAGACAGGTTTATGTTGGGTGGAGGGCCACATGCACACAGACGCACACTCATCCATCCATGCATTCACTCATGTATTCACACATCGACACATAGTTTGAGTTTGAATATGTGACATTTACGAAGCGAGACCCAAAGAAAACCATTTCATCCTTCAGGGTGCAATAAACAGATCCACCGTCACCCCTTCATCCTCTATGACTACCTATCCTCCTCTTCCTCTGGCCCTTTCAATCAGTACATAATAAAAACTGCAGGGAGCATTGTTCCTGAAAGGACCAAACCAGGGCTTTTACATGTTTTAGCCCATTTACTACAAATCACACACACCTTCTATGTTTTCAAAGCACGCTGTAGTGATTTAGATTTTTAAAGTTGTAAAAGCGGAATGACTTGAAAAGTCTGTGTCTCATTACCACAAAACAATAATGAAACTTTGACAAAAATTAAAAGCAGACATGGCGCTCACTGTTCAGAGTGATGCTGAGAGCTGAGCAAATTGATTTATTATTCCACATTAAAATGAATAGAAACTAAATGCTGGCTGCAAAACAAAGTCTGAACTGAAATGTACAGACAATCTGGGCTGTCGCAAAAATTCGAAATATACCCAAAAATGTTTTTCAGGTGTTGACTTAAAATGTGGTGACTGAGAAGTCTGATGATTTCGTGCAGAATGGAAGAATGTGCATTTTGGGTTTCATTAAATTTTTCACCCATCTGTACCAACACATTGATGCGTTACAGAAACACTTGCTGAGCAAACGGGTTCCCCATCAGGGAATCACTAACGAGAACAGTCTGGACTGTGATTGGCTTGTGTGAAGGGATGGCAGTGCCAGACGACATTCCATGAGAGAACAGAGTGGCAGAGATGGAGAATACGCCTGCATGATTGAGTACAAGAGTTCGATTTTATTTGTATAGCGCCAAATCATAATATAGATTATCTCAAGGCACTTTACAGAGTAAGGTCAAGACCTATGTGAAGATGGTTACATGGTTAGACCAAAAGACTCTTAGGCAATCCTTAGTGACTCGAATGTTCTTCTAGTGGCCACGATTAGCCAGTGGACTCACATATGTCCTGATGGAAGAAGACTTCCTGTGAGGGTTTACTGTGCATGAAGGGAGGTCTGCCAGAAACAAAAATCTAATTGACACCACCTCTATCTCCACTCACACATTAGCGGCTTACCTGCGGCTCGGATTCTGCTCTTTACACTGCTTGTTATCGAATAATAGAACAATTATAGAAAATCTGTAGTGGGTACAAGGGAGCTTGCTCCAGTCGAGATACCATAACATATACAGATGGTATCATAAACGTGTAATTCAAAATATCAACCTGACGATATGGTTGTATGGGCGTATTTGACTGACTTTCTGCTTCTGTACATACAGCTAATATTCAAGCTTGGAAAACTACCACAATAAAAGTGAAGGAGCAACATTCTGTAAAGCTTCTATTTACACAACTAAGGCCTGAAATTCTTCTTTAGCACCTCTTAACGTGAACATCGAAATTAGCAATGATTCATAAATATCAAATAGAACATATGCAAGGATCAAGGGTGTGATATTGTTAGTGGCATGAGGCCGAATTAATTAGTGATGATGCACCTGGATTTGAGCATCGGAGTTTCAAATAATCTTTTTCAAATGTTTCCTCTTGCTTTAAGTCACTCACTTCCTTCCTCTCTTTTTCAACAAAAAACTCTTTTCTACAGTTTTCCACATTTCTCCTTTTCCGCTCCTCTGAACTCCCGCTCTCCACCAGGCAGCAGGATAACGAGAGTGACTGAGGAGGATTGCTTGGTCACAAATATTTTACAACCAGATGCTGGAAGCCATAAATCAAATGGTATGTGTGTTCATCTGCGTTAAGGTATTTTATTCAAAAGCATAAAAACACATGTGCCTGCACACACATGGACACACTCTGCGGGTGTTTGTCAAATGTATTTATTCACACAACATTTCCCAGGTGTGTGCCTGTGTGCGGGTATTGTCGGCTTAAAGCGGAATTTATGGGAACACCCAGCATGTGACATCACTGCTTGGCATCTGCAAGTGAGACAGGAGTGAGGGAGTGAGTGAGGGGAGTGAGTGAGGGGAGAGAGTGAGTGGATAGGAGTCTGTAAGAACAGGTGTCCCTGTAATTTGAGTCTAAAAGTCTTTATCTTATTTGTTGAAATTTGTTTTGTTGTGACCCACTTAAGACTGTTAAGCCGTTTTCAGACATGACCTGCAGGTAAAATCCAGATAATTGGCTACTGAGTTTACCTGCAGTTTGCCTTTCAAACATGCACAACACAGCAGCGGGAGGTTCTCTGCACAGAAGCGTTCACAACAGCAACAAATCCTCCACACGATTCAGGCGAGAGGTGGAACAGCCGGGTGCAGCAGACAAGGGGAGGAAGTGACGTATTAACTCCGCCTCGTTAGAAGCATCATCAACCCCCCCCACTTGCTTGCCTTGAATCCAACAGGGATCCCCTGATGTGTTCACATCGACTTCTCCTGGATTTCTAAGTATATTATCCTAGGGGCCCAGGTGGAGAGAGTCCAGGGGGTGGGATGTATCAGTTGCATTTCAGTGCAAGTGTAACCTGCTGTAGCTACAAGAACATGTGGGTAATTACCTGCCACATGTCCAATGAGGATGTATCCAGGTGCGTGTGTTGTTAGTACAGATGCTGCCAATGAGCCATATTACATGTCCCATACCTTATAATGTCACATTATCTCCAGAATCAGGACTACAACTAACAAATATTTACTTCAGAGATTAATCTTTTATTACCTTCTCATCTTCGATCTTCAAATTAGCTAGAATAGCACTCAGTAGAGCTCATACCAATCAAGCTTCAAATTCATATTTTACACACAAAGATACGAGTTCCCTAAATTTACCAGATTTTTATTCAACAAGATCCAAGATCCTAAAATGTTAAAGAAAGTGAAAATGAATCCTGGATCCACCCCCCCCCCCCCCGATCCAGATCTGTTCCAAGATTTAATGGGCTCTTCCCTGACACTGCCACCACGCTGTGTGGTAATCCATTCAGTTGTTTTTGTGGAATCTCGCTTGAAAAAAATAAATAAACAAATGGCTGTAGGTACATGCCGTTTCAAATATTAACACCTGATCAAATTGTTTATATTCTGACTATTTGGAACCATTTCACCATCAAGTGTTGCTTCACTCACTGATTTATAACACCAAACTCTGGCCACATGCTAATTTATAAGTTTGCACTTTTTTCCCCGCAAAATCCCGCCTCAACAAACATCTTGCATTTCCCAAATAAGGCTAAACATCTTGCTTTTCCTAAGAGCAGCGTCATGTGATTTCTCTTTGCTGCCAGTGCTATAGAGCTCAGTTTCAAGGGGTGCAGGAATTTACTGCCTCTGCAGGCAAGGATGACTCAACCCTTGGATTAATGACTGACTACTTAAGTACCACTAAAGTCCTCAGTGGGAGAGAAGAGTCACATCTCTCTTGCTCGCTAATGCACACAAACACACACACAGTATAATGTCTTATTTAGTTACAACCAAAATCCCACAGCGGACGATGACTCAGACGCAGCAGAATGACTGTTAATACCCTCATTAGTCAGGTTTCCACTACAGAGCCAACACGGCTGAAGGGCTTAGGATGTATTTAGGACATTCAACTATTGCCTCCAAAATAAAACGTGTGTGATTCCCTTGATATCATGCTAGTAACAGATGCTTTCTTAATTAAGATGATTCACATATTTGAAGCTGTGTTATGAGGCTTTTTTGCACATTCTGTCAGATTATAGCCATACTTCTATATATGTTTAATGTGCATTGTATAAAATGTCAGAAAATAATAATGAATAAGCTACAATGGCATCAGTCCCTCAAAATTCCTAATTATTGTCATCAAAGTCCATGAATTATTCCCTTGGAAGTCTGGGCCTACATTGGGCTCTTCCCTGACCTAAAACCACATCCTTCTATCAGGTTTCGTGGTAATCCATCCAGTAGTTTTTTCATAATCCTGTTTACAAACACATGGATCAGGGAGAAAACATAACATCCTTGGCAGAGATGAAAATATCCCAGTCTGAAGGTAATGTTTTCAAATGGTACAAACAACTAGTTCACAACGATTTTAGAATTGAAATCTGCATGTCGGGAGCTGCATAAGCAGTTAAAAATATAAAATGTATACAGATAATATTAAACAGAGAAAAGTATCAAATCCTTACATATGAGAAGCTGGAACAAGTATAAAGAGAAAAATTACAACTCATCAAAATTGTTCTGCCAACCTACTGATCAATTAATTGACTAATCATTTTGAATGTTGAAGATGGGTTGAAGAAAAAGAGGAAAGAAGTCTGTATTGCTTATTAACGTTCACAAAACCAGTATGAGCAAATAAAGAATAATTATGACCAACTTGTCTCAAATCTATATAGACATCAACAGAAGCTCCGGTACATGGGACAGTGTACAATCATAATTTCCGCTGTAAAGCTTTTTTTTCTATTCTTCTGTCGTACTTTGCAATGGGGGCTATTTAACTTTTGGAAGGTACAGCATATGGTATTTGTGTTGATTAGGTTTTAGCTTCGGTGTCTTGTGCCATCATTGGTAACAGATGCAAACAAACTTCTGGTCCAATATCTTAAAGGTCACTGCGGTTAAGATATTTATCTCAAGCACATGATCCAAGCATCCAGTTCCCCTGCTTGACGGCACGCATCATAAAACAAGTTTGAGCGTTAAGTAAAGGGCAACTGATGCAGATGGGGGAGATATGTTTGTTAATTATATGCTGACTATTAAGACTAACTATGACATCATTTTTTGTTCTCGTCCTTCTCATGATCCAGACTAGGATGACCTTTTAAACTTCTCCCCTAGGCCTGTGTGCACAGGATCGTGACAGGAGAATCTGTAATGTACGAGAGGAAGCTCTGCTGGAGTCCTTTCACACCGTTTAAATGATTTCCAGGTCAGACGATCTCACATGTGCAGAATATTTTGAGCAAACACACACCTCAACCATGTGGAAACCGTAGCAAAGGGGTGGGAAATAAATTACACACACACACACACACACACATGATAGGTTTGAAGAAGAATAGATGATGCAAACAAGGATGGTTGGGCTGTATGGAGGAATACTCACTGTAAGATATAGATGAAATAATGAGGAAATGGGCCTTTAACAGACTGCGAGGATTTTGTGTATTTGCCGAATCTCTAGCCGATAGACACTTTAAATTTAAATATAATTTGAAAAAATACATAAAATGTAAAATGTGAAAAACTATCCAAGTGCTGATGTTACAAAAGTTCAAATTTAATTAAAAAAAATGTCTTTAAAGAAAGTGCATTATTTAATGAAAGACCAAGTTCTGATCAATTAAGTTACAATTATAATGAATGTGTGTGCACATTTAAAAACAGATTACAAATGAAAGAACCTGTCTGCGTGTGTGTGCGTGTTGTGAACTTTGACTGGATGGTACTGATGGGAAAAACAGTCAAATCTTGTAATTCTACTGGTGGGTTCTAAAAATCCAGAACTCTGGGATTTATTGTGTTTTTACCTGAGGTAATAAATACTGTACGTTGATAGATTTTTTTTATATTTATTTCTTATATCTGCTTTGTGTGGTTGTGTGGTCTGTGTGTGTGTGTGCGTAAATGATCAGTGGTGATTTAAAGGTTATATATCTTTCAATGTCAGCTGTAAATGTTTAGCAGTGGGCAAAATGTGTTTCCATAACACCGTGACACGGTATGAGTGTTCTGTGTGTTTGCAAAATGACAGTATATGCAGTACATGTATATAGGTAAACACACACTCATACACTCACACACTCACACACAGGAGAGACGCATGCAAGCAGCTGCTCAGGCCCCCCTCTTATTGGCCAGAATTTACAGTGGCTTTGGCTCCATGAAGTATTTACGAGCTCCCAAAACACCCGCTCCCACACATACATGCATTTTGGGACTCTGAAACGAAGACCTACCTAGAGTACTCTTCCTGTAACAAAAATCCCACACACCCGCCACAGAACACACAACCTTCAAACACACCGCCTCTGATTAGAAACCTAAACATCTGCTCTGCCGAGCCTAAGAATCTACAGATGTATAGGACATACTTACCATCCAACCACATTCAAATACCCTCAGAATTAAAGGTTGGGAGATGGGTGTCAAAAGTGGGTATTAAATGGGCCCTGGGGCTAAATTAATAAAGGCTGGTTCTGCTTTCAATAGAAGGAAAAATTGTTTTCCCTTTTATAATTGCTAAATTAAAGTAATTGAGCACATAAAAATTATTGCGTTTAAGACTGTGAAGCATTTTTGGTTTTGCCAATCCAGACATGTCCTCTGTCACAGAGCCTTTCTGCACGGGCGGGGGCAGCCATCACTCACACACTCCACAAAGGGATACTGCAGTTAGCGACAATGGCAGAGTGAACTAAGCTTCACTAGATTCTATGCTGAAAATGCTCGTGCTACAACTGTAACAAGTGTATTGCAGGTAAGGGCGGACACATCTGTCGAAACATCTGGCTAAATTCCATCCTCTACAGCCAGAGAAATGCCCTCGACTGCGTAACTCTTAGCTCATCGGTTGTTGCCCCAGTTATTAATGCTAGCACACTGGAGCCCACACATGGAGTTTATTATATGAAATAAACAAATAAACGTTAGCTAGCTGATTGCTTTGGATGCATTAACATAAATAAACTCAATCTGCAACAAATCCTTCGAATGATTCAGGCAAAGCTGGAGCAGCCGGGTGAAGCAGACAGAGACAGGAAGTGACGTTTTAACTCCACTGCAGAGATTTTCTTGACCACACACAGATTATCAGTTATTATCACCTCAAACTCTCTAGACATCTTCATCTGTGTCTTTTATGTGTCTGACTTAGCTTTTTTTTACTGGGAGATATTTGTTTTCTTTTAGTTTTTATTCATTTTTGCATCTGTTGCATGTTAGAAGCGCCATCAATTCAAGCATATGCTAAGCATTTTGTCTAATAAAGATAAAAAATAACTATTAAGAGTTCTGTTAAAGTAGTAAATCAATAAATATTTTTCCTTAGGAGCAGAAATATCATCAAAATCTTAATGATACCCATGACCCTAAAAATAAACATTAATTACAGCTCATAAAATGTGAATGGAAGAGCTGTTATTGTTGAAGAAATTAAAAGCTTAATAGAAGACATGATTTTACTCACTTTGAACAACAGAGT
Source organism: Verasper variegatus (assembly GCA_026259375.1). Classification (NCBI taxonomy): domain Eukaryota; kingdom Metazoa; phylum Chordata; class Actinopteri; order Pleuronectiformes; family Pleuronectidae; genus Verasper; species Verasper variegatus. The sequence goes on along the minus strand of CM048053.1, from coordinate 10,352,295 downwards.
ATTAAAGACATTTACACAAACCTATTACCAACACATTAACATGTGTTTATCAGAAATACGTTAAACTTAATTAGTTAGTTTAGTTAATAAGTTTGAAGTTCTGTTGGCTCATTGCATGATTTCCTTCGTTAAGCTGACTTACTTCCTCATGATCGACTTCCTGATCGACAGCCCGTCCTCCAGATCTGCCTCGTTGGCCATGAACAGCAGCCTTTTACCAGACTGATCCACACCGACAAAATCTCTCTGCTCAGCTGGTGAGAAAATACAACACATAGTGTTAATAGAGAATGAGTGACATTAATGAGAAATCATTTAAAATCAATAACAAAAAGTTGTAACAATTACATAGAAAATGATCAAAAAAGGCATTAGATGAGTAGCAATCACACATCATAAAATGTCTCATAATGACATCATACATGTAGTATCTTTGTATGCAAACACTTTAATCAATGTTCATGAAAAATCCTGTTACCTGTCTTTTTCTTGCCCTTCTGACCGGGGACCGTCTCTGTAAATTCATGTGCTTTGCTCATTAGCATGGCCAGTGTTGCATTGTGGGCTCGGAACAGATCAACAACCTCGTGAAGCGCCACATCTGTTATCAGGTCACAGCTCACCACCAGGATGTCCGCCTGCGGAGAGAGGTGGACGAGAAACAGAGGGCAAATTAAGATCAATTTCCAAAGCTGCCAATTTACTCCTCTGTGTAATAATAAGGTATGAAAAAATGACCATAACATAGTATCTCTGCAGTGGTTTGATGGAAATGATTGCCTCACCAAGTACAGTCATTTCAGGCTTTCAAAGAGAGCTTTCTATTTTGTGTAATCTATTTTGGAGCTTGACCTCACCACTTGTTTTGATTTTAGTGACATTTCTATTGTCACCCCTACACATACAAAAGCCCATAAAGACAAAGACATGCATAAAATACAGTTTGAAGGGTGAGTTATATTTATGAAGACAGCTCTGCTCGCTCATGAGTCATTGCAGCATGCAGACTATACATAAATATATATATATATATGTGGCAACATAAACACCTCAGGACACAAGAGCTGGGACTATGTTATTTTCAATTGTCACAACAGCTCGCTCAGAGATGGAGAGAGAAAATGAAAGAACAGGTTGTTTGGTTCAACACTGAAGTTTAGCACTGCTTGTATATGGTACACACACACACACACACACACACACACACACACACACACACCCACACACACACTTCACCACTAGATGTCACTAAATTCTACACACTGATCCTTTAAAAAAGAAAGAGAAAAAAATATTTGTATTTTAGCATTTCATCTTCTGGAGATTATCCATATCACCTTAAACTATTGTCAGAAGTGACCTCCTTTGATATCTTTGTAACTCCACCAAAACCTACATTAGTCACTTGTGTGTGTGGGTGCGCCCACATTCGTGTGTATGAGTGCGGTATCCATCTGTGTATCCAGTGATGAAGGCTGTCAGCATAAGGACTAATCCCACCATTAGCACCAGCCACCTTAATGACAGAGACATCTTTACTCACTCTGTGACTAAGAGAGAAGAAAAGAGACTGAGTGAGAGGAGAGGGGCGGCATTTAATGAGGAAGAAGAGCACACGTGTGAAGAATTTACAGACATTCTCAAAACGACAGAAGACAGAATGGGAAAGGAAAGATAAATTGGAAGTATAAAAAGACGGATGAAGGGATGCAGGATAGACTCAAGGATAGAGAACAGGAGGCAATACCAGAGTCAATCTCTACCTGTCATCAAAGAAATACTGGAACAATTTGATTCACTGAAGCTTATAAAACTACATGCAGGCCATCAAGAGCATATGAATTAAGTGAATTGTATCTGCATATTAGGATATTGCAGCAATCACCTTAATAGCTGAACATAAATAATGATCAACTATATGAGAAAGTAAAGAAACGCTGAACCATCCATTTATATTTGCTCAAAATAAAATATTGGTGAAAATAAAGTTAACATACCTCAGCAGTATTTGGCAAATATTGATTATATATGATGTGATTTTTGTTTAAGAACATAAGGAAGCACTAACCTGATTTTCACAGTTTTTAATAATGAGTATTGATGATTAGCAAAGCTACCGATCATGAAAGAATCCACTTAAATAAGATGTGAACTGTTTTTAAATGTTGAACAGTAGATTTCTGTGTGTGTGTGCGAGTGTGTGTCAGTGAGGGTGGTATCACTGGGGTCAAGGGTCATGCAGTTGACCTAGAGGTAACTCTGAGTATAACCTGGTCTGGCCCTGGCGACAGGAAGCTGCCACATGCTGGAGGTGTCTGTGGGAGACCTACTGACACTGAGACCTTTCAACACTCTTCTCCCTCTATCACACGCCGGCAAGCTCGCACACATGTTCAGGGAGAGAACACACAAGGACGTGTGTGCACACATGCACACGCACACACACACACACATGCATGCATGGGGGCCTGCACAATCCCCACACACAGGCACTCACTCAGGCGGCAGCAGAGTGGAGTCAGCTGGAGAGACAGAGACACTTTGGCCTTTCAACAGCCAGAATCTCTGGACAGGTCAGGACCACACACACTGATACACAGACACACACTGATACACAGACACACACACAGACGCCTCCCTGGTAACTGGCTTCATTCCAAAATGAAAAGGACTGGAGGGGCGACGCATACTCAGCACGCACTAAATTGTAACGCAACATCATTTTCTGAATTTATAGTGAGGTCAACATGACCTCTGGTTCCTGTGACCAATATGATCATTGATTATTCTCCGCTCTGTATAAGCTGTAGGTCGTGTCTACAGTCCTGATGTCATTTTCTGACTTCTACAGTTAAAAATGACAACCATCACCTATTCATTTACACATTGTTGTCTTGATTAGTCAAACAAAAAAAAAAAAACACTGACAATTCTGACAATGGTTGATTCTTAAACCTTCAATATTTTGGAAAGTAAAAAGATACTCACTTTTAGGTTTAACAACTTATAACCATCTGAAAAAACTGAAACTATTAAATAGTGGATTCTTGTTGTAGTTGCTTAAAACAGAGTTAAGAATTAACAAGAGGGAAGTCAATGTAGAATAAAAGCTTTGGGGGCCAGTTTCATTTGCTTTCTTCTGGGTATGAAGGCATGATAAGCTAATGCTTCAGCCTACACCTTTCGGTTCATACATTTTCTTTACTCCTTTATTTATTTATTTTGTAAACATATTGCCTTGCTTATTTTTTGGAAACAAATCCTTTGTTAAAAATGTTTTCTGGACCGAAATAAACTTAAACTGAAATGAAAATGGACTTTGCCCAAACCTTGTCCTTGCTTAACATCGACTTCCTTAAAATATTTAGTCTGAGCTCTTGTTTGTTACGGGACAAAGGGAAAACAGGTGGACATGGCTGGGGGAGGAAAGAACGAAGAGGGGAAGAAATACAAAGGAACTCTCATATAAGCATGTTTACTGTGTCCCTCTCATGAAAATCCTCAGCTCAATCTCTCACTCCTCCGTCTCTCTTCACCCTTTATCATGTGGCTTACAAGCTGACTAACATATCTGAACCTTTGAATCTTCATTTCCAATGTATATATGGCTCTTTTGACCTGCATAGACCCATTCTGCCAGGTGATTAAGCCTGAGTGATAATACATATGTCAAAGGGGCTTTGAGCGTACAAAGCGAAAAGAACACGTAAAGTACTCCTTTCACTAGTTAGGATTATTGTGAAAGAGCGCAGCAATAATCAGGCATATCCGTCCACTTTTGTGTAACATCGCTGTTTGAAGAGCGAACAAAATAAAATATGCTGCTTGTAATCTCTCTTTTCAGTAATCAGGAGGAATGACCTACTGTGCTCACCCAGAGTGAACACTGATTCCTGTGAGCATTTTGTTTGATAGGATACACCAAATCCCCTCATCGGAGGCTGTTTGTGTAAAGGGATGAGTGATTGTGTACGTGTGTGTGTGTGTGTGTCTATACTGTACTCATGCATCAGTTTGACAGTTTGAGTGATCTCTGTGCTGGGATTTGGCAGGCCACGGTTACAGTTCTTCACTCATCACCCATCCAGTGTGTGAGTGTGTGTAACTCAATGCCCCTAATCTAGCTGGCTGCTCAAAGGATTAGGAACTTGACTATTCTCAATGGGAGCATGCTGGAGCTAGTCCTATTTAAGAGTGTGAGTGTGTGTGTGTGTGTGTGTGTGTGTGTGTGTGTGTGTGTGTGTACCTTGCATCTGTGAAAGAGCTTTTGGGTGAAGAGAAAAAATAAGAATCTGAACAGACCTATTCAAATGCCAGAGGAAAAAAACATTTAACTCACGTGTCACAACAAATATGGCATTTTGAGTATTTGATAATTCTTTTCAAAAGCAAAGCCAACTGATTTTGTTGAGTTGAATGTAATGAACTGCAGTGGCAGGACAATTAGGTCTTCCAACGTTTGATGTTGGCACACTCTCAATACAAAAAGGTATCTGTAAGCACATTTCAGTGATGTTTGAACTGGGACCATTGGCAGTGAGTATATGTGGAGAATAACTCTTTTCAATTCTTAATTATACGATATAAATCAAAATCGATATTTCAGCCAAGATTGGTTTTAAATGAAATAAAGAAGCTGAGAGTTTAAGCTGCATGAGTTGATTTCGTTTCACAAAATGTTCTGACACCAAACTGCATGTGTTCTGTTACTGACTAAATGTTTTCAAACAAATTCATTTTCCTCAATATATATATATATATATATATATATATATATATATATATATAAAAAGGTGTTTGGTTTGATCCCTGTTTCAGAAAATTGTACCTGCTGAGTTCCTGACTGTATTTGCATTTTGTACTGAAACAAAGATAATCTTCAAATAGAGACCGGCTATATAGAAACTTTTACTTTGTAAAAAATATGCTTTTCCTGATTTTCTTAGTTTAAGTTCTAGGTATTTGGATATACGATAACGTTATGGTTAAAGTGTATAATATCAAACACATTTCTTTTTCATATGGGCTTGATTAAAGACATCTTAGGAATCATTGCCAAAAAAAACCCTGTTTTTTTTAATGGTGTATTTCAAATAATATTTGTTTTAAGTACTAATCAGTTTCGGAGTCATGGAAGACAATTATTGTAACTCTTGAATAAATAAACTCCCCCTGACTGTGTAGAAAACAGCAATTAAAACTATATGAAATAGCCAAACTACAGCAAAAGCTTCAGAAATATATTTACATTTCTAAGCTCCACAGAGCCTCAGAGAGAACATGCTTTAATGGCCACAGGAGGCCAGTCAGACCAATGGCATATACAAAGGGATGACATATAACCAAATACAAATGTTGCACAGATGTGCATGACTACAGGATGAGAGTAAATGGTGCACTGGGTAAACTGGCAGCAGAGGGAGTTTGAGTCTTAACCATGACCTCATCTGTTTAGAGAGTATTGGATGGAGGGATCAGCAGGCAGGATACAGAGGGGGTCTGGAAATTAGGGTTGGGGGTCATGGATAGCATGTCAGCATGTCAGCATTTGAAAACCTGTGTGTCTGTGTATGTTTGTGTGTATTTTAAAAAGGTGAAATGAGGCACTTCAGCAGCCTTGACCATCCGGGAGAGGGAAAGGCACGGATGAGTGGTCACCCAGCAGTACACACAAAGCCCCCCTCAAACTCCCCCACAATCTTTATCGTTTTTCTCCTCTTCCGCAGAACTCTCTGCAGTTTTCTTTGCATAGAGTTGACATTATACACAGGAGAACAGCTTCTCTCATTAAAACAATAATGGCTGGCATTACAGTGGTAACTGGCGGGTATGTTGTGTATTGTTTAGCTCTCTCTGCCAAGACTGAGGGAAGCAGTGCTGCAGTGGAAGAATGGAAATCAAACTAATGTTTTAATCATTGTATTATTAAAACAATAACTTAAACTACTATTTAACTGTATTCATAGCTGCTAATAGTAAATCATCCACACACCTGAAATTACATAACATCATTATTTCTGCAGAAACAATTACATGATTGACTACAACCACGGCTTATAAATAAATAAATAAATAAATAATTAGGCCACATACCTTGATTTTCTGCTGGATGTGTCTGAGTGCGTCTGCAGTCCCCATGTCTCCGTCTTCCTGGATACAAACCACATCCAGCTTCATCTTCACCTCCTTTATTTTTTGGTCTGTGCTCATCATCTTCTGGACCTCTTTGGTGGTGATCACTATCACCTCTGAAGACACAAATATTTCGACATTATTCACAGTAGATAACCAACACAAGCTGTTATGATGGATTTGAACGAATAAAAAAGGTCACCAGGACCCATGAATCTATACTTTTGCTTCCAAAAAGCTTTTAAAAACCTAAATTAGTGCAAAGATGAAGAGTCTGGTCCTCATTGAATATCTACAGTATTTAATTATGACACAACCTAAACCTTACACCATGATAAGACCACTGTTCTGCTATATGAATCTAAAACATTGCAGAGTGCATCTACTTTAAATGGCCTGGTCTGCATACAATGTTTTCCAGCGGGCATTTGTTCACTCTAGCTGTGTCAGCCTAGTAAAACCAAATTGCAGAGCTTTGGCTAGCTGGCTGCACACAGTAAACTACTGGCCACACAGGATGATTATGTATAGAAAGCCTGTTTTATTTAGGTGAGTGAGGACCTACAGGCTTTTATAAAGAACAGCCCTGTTTACTGGCAAGAACAGCGCACTACAACAGATCCCTTTATACGCCCAGCGTTTTGGACCCACTGCATGCTGCAGCGCAAGAGGCAAAAGTCTGGACTGTAAATCTAGACAGGAAATGCACACCTGACAATGGCTGATGATGTGCTGACAAGCTGGTAAAAGTATGACTGCAAAAAGCAGCACAATTGTAAATTTAATAGGTTTTACGCAGTGAAAGGAGCAACGAAATGTTCCTGGAGGCAATTTTGCTCACGCACTCGCTGTGCACCCACCAAGAGTGGAATTGAGACTCATAACTGGTCTTGTAATTAAAATGTTACAGCTTCGGTAAAGGTGTGGTACAGTTTTAAACGATCAGTTATATTTTATTTCACTATGTTTTAACACAGGTAATCAACACTAATTTGATTTAGTGTCAATTTTCTTGTCGTAAAACAGGACGAGACATTGGCCATTAAGAACTTGTTAAATTTAGACACAGATCCAGACAAAGAGGTGGATCTAGACCTACTTATTTTCACCTTTTTTAAAGGCAAATTCCCAGTTTCCGAGTCCACCAGTCCACTGGGGTGCACTATGGTTCTTATGCCATAAATGTCATCATCCATCCATGTCCACGAGGACTCCTATGCGTACGTCCATATGCAGACCAAAATGTACGCTTCCACTACATAAGCTCAAAAAGGCACACAGCTGTCTATACAAGGTCTCACAGCTGATAATGTATATCATCGGTTGAAGGAACAGAGATCAGAGACAGGAAAGCATTGAGGCAAAGATCTGCAGAAAGCTACAAATTGTTTTCGGCTGAATTCAAGGTTTCCAAGAGACACCACTATTATCATTAACCGTGGCAGGACTAACACAAACAGGGCTTATCGATTTACAGTAGTTGCTATAGTATAACAAGTAATAGTATCATGAAAATCCCAGCTCTTACCTTCAAAGCCCACCCTCTCCAGCAGGTTGAGCGGGTACCACATGAGGGGTCTGTTGCCAACGGGCAGCATAGGCTTGGGGGTGTTGTATGTCAGATCAGTCATACGAGAGCCCCCTCCAGCTGCCATCAGCACCGCCTGGAGCTCCATGATATCTGACGGGGATGGATGGCTACGGGTTCCGATAAAAAGAAGTTCAATACATGCTGCAAATGTAGAAAAAGGTCAAAAGCACTAGACCAGGAAAATATAAACTAATGTATAAATAACACTTGCTCTTGCCTCTTGCTCGGTATTTAATTTATTCAAATATTATTCTAATGGATTTAACTATTTCTTCACACACAGACTTTTCACACTGCAGGTGTTTTTCTTGTATTTACACTGTGATATTAGTTTTTATTCCGTCATATCTTTCTATTTTTTTATAATTCCCTACACTTAAGTATTATTATCCTTACACTTGTTATTACCAACTGATGCCTTTTTTTGACATTGCTGCTGTAATGTTGCAAATTTCCCCATTGTGGGACTAATAAAGGATTATCTTATCATATATTATGATTATTACTAAATGTTCCCTCTGTATCAACAGGAAATATATGTCATTAGGTGTCAGGAGGTCTACATACAGTCGATCTGCTGTTTTAAATAAAGGTCAGATGTCAGATGTTCTCCACAGCAGAATCACATTAGACTTCAATGTCGCCTACATGTCACACATATCGATACCAATATACGATTCATTATACTGGAGTCTGGTGTGTTTTCAACACAGTGATCGTGGCTGTCACTCGAGTAAAGCGTCATCGAGCTGTGCACCAGGGGCATGTGTTCGAGACCCACTGCTAACAGAGGCAACAACATGGCAGCGACAACAAGGTAAATCACCGAGTATTGACAGATGAACGTACCTGTCAGAGTCTCCTCGGCCCCCGCGGATCAACTGCCACTGGAAATGACAGCTGTGGAAGAAGACGCATGTAACTTAGTTGCTGTCCCGGTTGTTAGCACTTGGCTAACGGTTAGCACGGAGCAGCACACGCTGCTTCACAGCCACTTCAGAGGGGAACCGGACACGTCCTCTGAAGAGAAAACACTCAGGTGGAAGAACTACAAGAGATGAGTTGAATTACTCGCAGAACAACGTGAGGGAGTTTGTGTAAAGGAAGCTAACAGCTAGCATCGTATGATGACATCTGCGTGCTTTCAGTGAAATACGTCCGTGTGGAAAAAGCACTTCCTCCGCTTAAAGGTTCCTACCACCGAGTGGAGAAGAAGGAGGAAACCACATCATATGTTTATACAGCTTCATACATATTACGTGTTACTAATTCAACCAATTCAGTGAAATGTACACATTAACAAACACTAAGCTCAATGTAACAGCAGAGTCTGAGTCTGACTGGGTGTGCGTCCGTTAACTCATCTCAACTTAAAGGCTCAGTGTGTAAGATTGAGGTGAAAGGGATCTATTGGCATATGAATATAAAATAATCCTAATATTGTTTTCACGAGCGTGTAATCATCTAAACTGTACAAATTGGTGTTTTCTTTACCTTTTATATTCAAATACTTTATATTCACATCTTTACATCATACTTTATTTGCACGTAACTAAACAAGGTTACAAAGTGCTTCACAAAAACAATCCATGGCAAAAGATGAATGAACTAAAATATAAGGTATTTTTGTTTTACTTAATTCTTTTTCAGTTCATTTTAACAGCCTTGTCATAACATAATAAGATCAAGACTTTAACATGTATAGAGAAACCCAACAGTTCCCACAATGACCAGCACTTTGGCAACTGTGGAGAGATAAAAACTCCCTCATTAACTGGTAGAAACCTCTCAAGCAGAACCAGACTCTGCCATCTGCCTCAACCGGTTGGGGTGAGCAGAGAAAATGGGATAGAGAGGACAGATGGGTGGGAAAGAGGGAGTAGAAAAGAGAGAGAGATAGGGGAGGGGGGAGAGGGGGAGAGGGGGAGACCAGGAACAATTGTGTAACCTATTGTTTAAACTTAACATCAACAGAACATTTGAACAACATGCATCAAAATTGCCTGTATAGCATGACGTGGCCTCAAGTTGATATGCATTAGTAAGGATAAAAAGAAGAAATAAAGTAAAACAAAAGTACTTTTTAAAACACACTTACAAAGTACTTTACAGAATAAAAATCATATCCAGCGAAACATGACAAATGGAACATACAGTCAAGATAAAAACAGCAGAACATAATGTATGTAAAAACAACATGGAAGAGAAGATCTAAATAAAAGAGAGAGTGTTAGATCAAAGCATGTAAAACACAGGTGAAAAATCAAAACAAGATATTCACAAATACAAAAAGACTGGAGGGAGGGATTTAAAAGATGACACCAACTTTGCTAACCTACGTTTTCGACCTGTTTGATTAACCAAGAACAAGAAGAAAAGAGAGAATTGAAGATGAGAATTGAACAGAAGATAAAAAGAAATGACGACATCTTCATCACATTACTCAGCTGAACGAAACAAATAAGTGATTATTCAAATGCTAAAATGTACATTATGTGTACAGTATGATTTAAAACATGCATTACAGCTCGACCAGTCATCACCAACCCAATTGTCAGTGGGGGGGGAATGTTATGATAAATACCACCAACTAGTTATCTCGACTACTCATCATTTAACAGTTTGATAACATTAGAGATAAAAAATCATTATTCATCCCAAGAAGCTCAAACTCTACATAGAGGAGCTACTGTGCAAAATTCAACAATACAGGAAGTTTAACTGTGTGTCGGCAGCCTGTTCTTTTTCACCTACTAAACCACAGTACCTTGATTACCATATAGTGGAAATGGGATGACTTTATAAGTTATGCTCCTTGTTCGTTGTTGATGCCTGAGTTTTAGATATTGTTTTAGTTTCCCTCTGCAACCAAAAGAGATTCAAAAACATGTGCACCCCCCCCCCCCCCCCCCCCCCGCCCTCCCCCGCCCTTTGGACCATAGTAGTAGTAATTCCTAGGGTTCACACACAAAAAGTGGTGTGAACAGATTAGCAGCCAGAAGCCACCCAGCTACTCCTCCAGACTTCAAGCTTGAAAACTCCCAATTCACAGAGCTGAGACGTAACAGCAAATTGAGCTCGGGGAATGTGGCTTCGGTTTTGTTTGCTCTGGCCAGGAGATGAGCTTGACTGCTCGTTGCTGCTTGCTCGAAAACCAGAAGAGCGAGAGAAAGGAGGGAAGGAGGAGAGAGAAAAAAAATAGTGAAAAGAGACAAACAATCTGGTCCGTCTGTTGTTGCCAGCAATGAAATTCAATTTTAAAAAATGGAAGGAAATGTAGAAGTAGGAAGAAAGAGGAATTGAAAATTATGTTAGAGAGAGTGGAGGATCCTGGAAAAGGGATCTTTAAGTAATTAGGAAAAAATAACAGAGGTGAGAATGAAGAGTGCGGAGAGGAGTGATCAAAGAAAAGGAAGGAAGGGAAAAAAGCGTGTGTGCATGGAAGACGATCGCAGAGAGATGTTCAGACAGGGACAACACAGAGGTGACTTCTTCTGAGATGCCACAAACCAGACAAGCTTCATCCCCTTTACTTCACTGTTTGGCCGAATCCCGTGTGAACCGCTGATGCTGTTAAGAGTTCAGTCATACACAGAAATGTACACATTTAGGATTAGTTATTTTGCCAATTAGGACAGAAAGAGATATATCCACTTCTCTGTTCTGTTTAACTTCTTCATGTTAAGATCCAAGACCTAAAGTTCTAGGCCTATATTCCATGTACAAAGTACTATTATCTTTTGTAATAGTTATATTATAACCAATGGAACACATGTAGTTGAAATTCCCATTTGAAGGTGGCTCAAATTTAGGAATTTATTCAATCAGGAGAAACTTAATTTGAAGTTTGAACAAAATGTATTGCCATGCACTTGATGTGAGATTAAATGAATGTGCAATAAAAGAGTCTATTTGGTGCTTAGACCTCTTGATGTCATCATGGTTGGACAGGGGGTGTGGCTGCATGCTATAGGAAACCCCCTTAGCCACGCTCTGGACACTGGTGGTTGATGGGATGTAGAAAATGTTGAGGATCTGATAAGATGAGTGGACTCAGCTGGGCTCCACCATGGCTGTAGATATGGGAACTGGAGGTGACTGTGGATGAGGAGGTTCACAGTGAATCTCTGAAATGACAGCGACTGAGACGAAAACAGTAATAAGACACGGTCACACATGGGCGAATGTAGCAGTGAGGTGAAACTTTGTCCCGTCAAACTATTACTAAAGAACTACTTTTTATTCCAATTCAATGGTTTGGCATTTTCAAAAAATGTTTTCCACCCTCTATGGTTTTTTGGTCTCTTTCTTCTCCTCGGACTTGACATTCAGGCTGGAGGCCATCACCAGTAAGGTTTTCCTCCTCTGAGGTGGACTTGGCAGTGAGCTTTGGGCGAGTCCATTTTTCATAGTCTGACATCTTTTGTTCCAGCTCCTGCAGTTTGATGGTTAGGAAGAAACCTCTCCTGTTCAGAGGCCCTCAGCTTCTGCTGGGCTCTGGAATCCTGTCGCTGTCTAACCTCATTGTTGAGGAGTCGATTATTTTCGAATGTTCTTCCTTAGTGGCCTCAGTCTGAGTGTTTCCTTCCTTTAACTTCTTCTATGCAAGCAGGAGCGTATCAAGGGACTTTTGGGGCCCTCGGCAAAATCCCCACCATCATCCCAGGTACATCATACTCACGCATTTAAACATTCTAGTCTTCAACCAAACTTCTAAAATTATAAATAAGAATAAAACAAGCTTCTGGGTCTCAAGAGGAAAAACACATTAATTATTCAATTCCTTGTAATAAATAAACACACTGTTTTGCAACAGTTTCATCTATGATGCACCAGAAATCACTTTCCCCAATTAGGTTGCTAGTAACTGAGAAATGTTTTCACGAAAGCCTGACTTTAAATGGATGTGTGAATTGTTGGCCTATGTTTGGGACTGAATACTCTTTTAAACAAAAAGGCGTAGTGTTTACTCTGACTGGACACATTTACTTCAAAATAAACTTCAATGTAGAACAGTGACTGCATTTACCTTATCGGGACATTCTGTGGAAAACTGATGTCTGAATGCAGCTGCAGATTGAAATGAATGAGTTATGAGTCACGGATTAAAGGATAAATGCTGTAGCCAGTGGACAGATAACAGATGAAATCTTGGAGCAGACAAATATTGATGTATTTATAAATGCATGAAATTATTGTAGTATTTACATGCAACAGATTATAACTTCCCATATAAACTCCAAAGCTCCTCTTCATATTTTTCAATTTCTCTCATGAACTGTAAATAAAGGTGGACAATATGTGAAGTGTTTCAATCAACACCTGGTGGCTGGCTGCATTATAGATCATACATTCCACCTCCTCCATGGTAACAGATGGGACATGGACCAAACTAAAAAGTCTGAGTGCAGGTTAAATACATACATTTCTCTCAAAGATAGTTTATGTCATTTTAGGTAGTTACACAGATGTTTGTTTGAATGCGCATTTCCCCAGAAATCTGAATGTAATAAGTCATTTCATGTTATATAAACAGGGGGAAACGTCATGATTGACAGCTGAGACTGACTCACTATTGGTCAAGCATGTGTATTGACAGAGCCTCGCCACCACGGCTTCATCCCTGATCGCTACTGGACAGACTCTGACTCCAAATATGTAAGATGGCTGATTCGTATCCGGGACATTTTAGCTTCAGTTCTGGATAGTGGGAGAGTGTGTCGTCCTATCTTTGTATACTGTCGATGGTTTCTCCTCTCCGTCCTCTCCTTTTACGAGGTGTTGTCAGAATGCAGGTGGAATCCCTCTCTCTTCATAAAATGGGGGATCTGGCTGAATTAAAAAAAACAAAGCAAAGCTGCAGTAAAAGTCAACCCAAACCACTGACACTCAGAGAGGTTACTGTTTGGCTGGTTTACCACAGAGCACTGATGTGTGTGAGACATTCCACTAAACTGGGAGAACTGGGCTGCTGTTAACTGGTGTCACTGAAAGCTCACGAGATAAGAGGCAAACTTGTTAGTGAGTTAAAGGCTGACTTCGGACAATGGTGTCTTTTTCTTCTCACAGACATGAAATGACATCATCTTGCTCTTGGCACAGGGATGAGAGGGTGAGTGAAGGGTGTGTGACAGGTACAGATTATTATCAAGATGTTCCTACTCTGTTGTTTTAGGGGAATTAGCAGAGCAGAAAAAAGCGCTGAGGATGAGGGTAAGACACTTCACAGGCAATTGGAAATCCACTGATCCCTTGTAATTTGCATATCGTCAAAGCCTGGCTAATTTGTCGAAAAAAGACATCCGTCTTAGGGGATAAACGAATGAAGAAAAGACACAAACACGGAATACTAACAGGTCTAAGAGGGAAGCAGATGGAGATACACATGTGAACAGATGTAGAGACAAGTGTGTAGGTCTGGTCGCGGAATGACTTGAAACGGCGCCCTAAGATTTCCTCCGATTTCCTCCTCCCTGCTTGGCCCTGTTGCTGCGTCTTGTAAATCATTCTCAATTCACTGAAACAAGCCAGTTGGATTAGCTTGGTTTAGATCATAAACATTTGCTGCGCAGACCACCCAGGGAGCGAGCCGAGCCAAGGCGAGATTGTGTAAGAGCGTGTGTGTGTGAGAAGCCTCCCTTTGAGTGTAGAGGTGGGCACATACACACTCAAATGTGGTTTCTCTCTCTGTCATACACACACACACACACGCGCGCGCACACATCCACCTATTCTGTGGTTTGGAGTTTGCACCACTTCCAGGGCCAGTGCACTGTGGGGCCCTCACCGCTGCCGTGGAAACCAAAACAGACTTGTCTGAGATTAACACACACACAGACACACAAGCCACAGATAAAGATGTCTCACTGCACTATATCCTGAAAGATGTTCATTTACTGTGAATCTTTTCACAGTAAATGAACATCTTTCATTTCTTTAATCATCAGCTGATCGCTTAATATGTTCTTAATTAAAATGTTGTGTACCCATTCAAAACTATGACTCTCTCATGTGACATTTTTACCAGACACAGGTCATCATCTTGTCGGAGCAAAAATATTTTTGTTCCAGCTGCAAATCCTTAAGTGTCATCGACCCTAACAAGCGATATGAAGCATGCTGTCCAGGGACTTTCACAATTAAATGCATTTTACGCTCTTAGTTTCAACAACAGTCTGCGTCACCAGACCTTAAAATTCACTCTTTCTCACTCTAACACAGTTGGTGTCATTCTTCTGCTGGTTCGCTCCACATGCTGGAGCGATCTGCGAGCCAAGCTGGTGTCAGAACCAGGAAATATCTGGGTTGGGTTTTGAAGAGCCAGTGTGGGAAAAGCCAGGCAACTCCCTACTGCAAGGCAGGGGCTACTTTTCTCTACAAGTCGCTTGTCGGACTGTGGGTCTGTCTAACACGTCTAACTGTGTGTTGTTCATTCACCTGTGTGTTGTCCACATCTGTGTTTAATTGCCTCGGTGGCCACTGTTGCCTGTTATTTTGATGTGACATGAGTTTTGTATTGTATCTAATTGTGTTTTCTGAAAATAACATTGGTAATAGCTTGTGTTTTGAGACCTTGCATGATGATTTCTGGGTTGAAGGAGAACCAGCTTTTGCAATGCAGAGTAGGAACAGTGGATAAGTTGTTAAAAATGTTGTATTTTCATTCCTTCTTATGTAGTTTAAAAGAATCGTACTTTTCCAAAATAGGTGCAGCAATCAGTGAGGGTTGTCCTCCACCAGAAGTGAATGGTGATCCATTACAGATTTAATAATTCATAGGTGGCAGAGAAGGAAATTAAATAATATAAGAAATGATACAGACAGGAGGAAAGAAAAGACCACAACGTTTCAACAGCAGCTCCACTGTCTTCAGTGTGTGTGTGTGTGTGTGTGTGTGTGTGTGTGTGTGTGTGTGTGTCTTTCTGTGGCCACACTATGTCTGACAGACTGTCCACTATCTGGGAGGTCCCTCAACCACATGGGGCAAACACACACACACAGAGACACACACACACACACACACACACACACACACACACACACACACACACACACACAAACACAAACAAATTTTAAATAGTGATGGAGATTAATATGGTTCTTAGATCTTTACAAAATAAAAGTGTATTTACAAAGTTTTGTTATGTGTTCATAGTCATTTCTTCAAGAAGAGAAATTAAACACTTGACTGCAGAGCTTTGTTATTAACTCGAGGATAAACACAATTTACTTTTCTAGGACCTAATATTTGATAAACTCAACAACATCCAAAGTCTTTAAAGATCTAAAAATACAAATTAAAGATTGACTCTCGAGCTTTCCTCCTCTTTTGAAATGTTTCATGGGTAAGGAATGACTCAGCAGCGGGGGTTAACCCTTTTTTTATGTACACACCCAAAATATTTAGTCATGTTTGATCTCTTTCTTTCTGGTGGCCAACACGTGTAATTTAACTTTCCTTCCCCTTCAGCAAAAGTAATGTACACACACACAGAGTCATGCAAGCGCACACACACATACAAAAAAAAATCCTCTTTTAAACCGAAATAAATGTTTATAGCATTCCAAACATTTTGTGTGTGAGACAGTATGTGTGGTCCTGTCTGCACCTAGCATGAGGTTTGAGGTTAAGGTGTTTGTCTGCTGGTGTGTGAGCTGCAGTGTGTGTGTGTGTGTGTGTGTGAGGAACACCCATGCTTGCTTATATATTAAATAAAGAAAGATATCTGCGTAAAACTGAGAGATAAAGAATTATGAAAAAAGATCACATATTTCATATCATATTTGCTGATACAAACTGATTTTCGAAAACAACGAAAGTGAGGACAGAAAACCAACTACGTAGGTTTATGGAATTTGGTCAAAAAGGATATGATACTTTTGGTTATATAAGAAGTTAAGTAATGAAAATCATTATCGTTGGGCTTGAAACACAAGGACACAAAACTACAGACACAACATTCCATTTATTGTTGGTTTTGGAATCTCCACGGGATGTGTTGACAGTAGCAAAATCACCAGCCTGATCCATTCATACACAAACATGCAAAAGTGGATCCACTGATGAAAATATCACCCGCACCCACAGAACATGAGCTGATTGTTTGAAAGCACAGATGTACTGTACGTAAGTTTGGTTTCAGGGGTGGAGGGGGGGGGGGGGGGGGGGGTGCACATAAAGCTAGAGGTTCTTCAGGAGCAACAACAAACAAACAAGACCGGCACTCAGTAGAGTACGCACCTCCGCCAAGGCCCAGAAGTCCCGTTATGAAACCACATTTAAATGTATTACATTCTTCCATTTTGATTTGGATCTGCACCAAATTAAGCAATCCAGTCGTTTTTTTTGCATAATCTTGTTTACAACCAAACACAACCTCCTTGGCAGAGGCAACACCATGGGTGGAATGGGTTTGCATGAGGATATTAGTTTTCCTTTAAGGTGTCAAGAGAAACTCACCCAATATTCTCTGCGTGTCTTCCCCACCTTTTATTCTCCAACATGCTGAAATAAACTTAAGCCATAAATATGTAAATTACATTGTAAAACAAAAGAAAGGTACTGACTGACTCAGTTTTTTGCATGTAACACAGGCTAGTGCTGTAAAACAATAAGAACCCAGCCTCAATAACAGTAAATCCATTCAGTAACAAATAGTAACACCATGCCTTTTAAGTGGTTTTCAAACCTCTTGTGTTATTTCCCCCTATAGGTCAGTAATGGCAGGTCCTATAAAAATGTATGGAAACTGTTATTTGCATTTATAGACCATTATTCAACTAAATAGCATGACACACAAATACATGTGGGTATTTTCACACATACACAGGACACATGGAGGATTATACAAATGATAAACCACTAGTACCTCTCAGAACCTGATTTCTTGTATAGCTTGTTTAATTAGTTAAGTGTTTGTTTGCTGCTTATAATGCGATAAATTATATATATTGTTTTTTATTTGATTTACTTTGAGTATATTGCCAATTTATCTTCAGCGCTTCAGCTAAACACACTCACTAATCAAAGGATTATGGTAAGCATCATGAACATAAAGATGGACGACACATCTCTACTTTCTCCTACTATTCAGAAATGAAGCCAAAATATCCTGAATATGAACGCTACCTTCTTTCGCATGTAAAGCCAGAGTCTGTGCAGTATAGCCATCATGGGATCACGAGGTCCCACCGATCTACGCACTCAAGCAAACAAAAAGACACACTGAAGTGTCAGTGTAACGCGTGTAAATGTGTGTGTTTTGAAAACGAGTGATTGACAGAGGGAGGACAGGAAAAAAAGCATATTAATGTCTTGTTTCATGAGAGAAATACTGTTATTTTGAGCAGGAGGCCGAGTATCATTTCAAAGGTTTCTGTCAATATGAAAATGGGTAGAACAGCATGCACTCACACAGAAACACAGACACACACACACACACACCCGGATAAACATGTCTGCTCCAGATGTTGAGAATATTTTGTTTCAGTGAAGGTAGTGCTGCTTCACATCCGAGAAAAGATAAATCACAGCCCCTGGACAGCAGTGAAGACACTTTTAGAGGCCTTCGTAAACCCACAGCGTTCACTTTGTTCCCCTATGGCAATATTCACAGATGCTGTTTGGAATGACACTCGTGCATGGAGAATACTAGAACAAGAGTAACAGGGCCAATTATTTTCAATGCTACTCGTCAAATTTTATATTCTGCTCTGGGGGAGCGTATGAAATGTTGCGCTGCGTGAAATAGAAGATGCTCAGACTATTTTTAAAGGTCATGGCATCATCAGACGAAGATGTTGAAGTGATTTCAATAACATCTGAGCAGGATGTTGTGCTGACATTGGACACACTTATTACCCTCAATTATCATTGAGTCTGTGTAAAATAAAGTGGGCAAAGTTGCATTTTTCAACTATGCAAGAGCAACTCAGCTTTGTTTTGGAGTTTCACCTCACAGTTCACAGTATGAACCAAATATAGAAATGAATAACATGTCTCCACTTCCTCCTTCTATCCAGGAATGAAGCTAAAACAACCTGGATACCAACACTGCCATCTTGCCCATTAGGAGCCAGAGTCTGCGCAGTAGCGAGGATGGAGCCACGATATAGTGAGGTCCCGTCGATACACATACTTGACCAATCAGGAGTCAGTCTCAGCTGTCAATCTGCAATGACTGAAACCATCTTTGAGAAAAAAATATATGATGTACACTCTGATTTTTTGTTTGGCTCATATCTTATTCATTTATATAGAGGAGATGGGATGTATGACCTATACTGCAGCCAGCCACTAGGTGGCGATTGAAACAGTTTGGCTTCACTTTTGGGGAGGCGTCATATAAGCAGTGGATTTATTTTTGATCTCCCAAAATGAGGCAATTTCTACTATTTATTTATATTATACATATATTTGGGGTATTTTGTCTTTATTGACAGGACAGCGTGAAATGCAGAGAGAGAGCGGGGGGGATACGCAGCAAAGGGCCATGTTGGAAGTGAACCTGCGACCCCTGCAGCAGCGACATGATCACAAGTTTTCCTATTTTGACTATATTTCATAATCTACACCGGACCATCCAACATCACAGGTAAATCATAGAGTTGAAATATTCAAATATGGCCCTCTGCATTCGTTTATATCCTACATGAGGCATGAGAACCCTCATTCAAGTGAAGGATTTAAAATCACCACTGTGGTTTTATGAATGACAGCAGTTTCCTGTTCTTGACCACTAATGTAGTTCTTCTCGTGTTGATATGAAGCCTTTTTGCGCACAGGACGTCAATCATATCTTCAAATTCACACACACTCATGAAAACACACACTTCCTATGTTGTCTTGTCGAATTGGATAAAATCAAAGGATGAAAATAGACCCTAAAGATATGTAAATTGTAGTGTTTTAAAGGAAATACATTTAGTTTATAACAAGTAAATCATGTTGTATACTAATGCTGAGCACTAATAGCAAAATGGTAAATTCACATTCTGCATTTTAATTATCAAATACAATAAACGTTTATTGATTTGTTTTACATTAATCACACAGTGGACTTGATGATTGATTTCATATTCAACCCATCATTTATTTATGAGATCTAAATACTTTTTTCGGGAAGATTAAATGAAATATGTTCATAGTCAAGCCGTTCAGTCATAATGTTAAACAGGCAGATATAAAACTCAGCTGTTCGCCTATAAGGACTCTCTACTTCTATTAGAACCAGTGAAAGAGCACCATCTGCTGGTGTGGGGAGAGAGTTGCTGTTAACTTGGTATTGAGTTTCAACAGAAATTGATAAAACCTGTTTGTTTACAACTAATATGAGTCAATGGAGGGCAGAGTGATGCTGAAACTCTATCCTCAGCTAACTTGAGTAACTCTTGGTGACTTGTATGATGTAGGTATGACAATCATCTGTCTCATAAATGCAATAAGTCAAACTGCCCGTTCTTTCATATCAATACACACATTTATATCAGCGCATTTCCACCATCTTGCAAGCTCTATGGCCTTTTTTTGAAATGTCTATATATGGAAAGAAATCGTCACCCTATTTTCTAAGTTGTGGCAATGGTGCAGCTCCTCAAAAAGATCATTTTGATCTCAAAAACATGATGTCATCAGTCTCTCCTTTACAAGTCCAGCTTTCATCGTGCACAATGTGAAGAGATATCGAAGATATTGTGCCTGTCAAGTTCAAAACAGCATCATCTTTTCGCACAATTCCAGGTTTTACCACTGGCTTCAGTTGAACCGTCCAAGAAAACAATAATAATCAGACCTAAATTTACAAAATCTCTATTACCATCTGTCTCCGCTACTTGTGGCATGAACGTTTGAGCTGCTGAGGGAACTCGCTGCTTAATTATTGAAAGTGTGTGCTGCCTGCTCTGAGGGGGGATATTCTCTGGACATGATGTGACTGACCTCGATGCTTTCAACCCATTCACACTCCCGCCTCGCTTCGCTGGTGGATGTCACCGTGTCACCCACAGGGATGAGGGAGAGAGAGAGGCGAAGTGAGAGATGGCCGCTGGACGTTCTTACATTGGATGCTACTTAGACGTTCTGCATTTACACACGCACAATTACCCCCCCCAACCCACAACACATATACACACACATGCACAGCAAGTCACATCATCCTCACACGGACCCCTGGCAAAGCCAAAGCAATGCAACTGCTACTCCATTGTCAAGCCCCTTAACTCCCTCCCTCCTCCTCCAACTCTTTCTCCTCACCACCACCCCTACCCCACCCCAACCACCACCATCTCTACCCCAGTCCCTTCAAGCTGTCCCCGCTCTTTTCTCCTGGTTGCCGTGGATACGGCTAACAAAGCCATCACTTTTACCAATTTCCTCAGAGACAGGTGCTGGCACAATGACTGCTTCCTTGCGAGCTGAAAGGGGAAGGGGCAAGAGGGGTCCATGGGAACTCCAGGCGGACACTCTGAGGGCTGTCCAAGTGTCCTCCTCCCCGGGCCCTGCCGAGAAAAGAAGGCTAATTTGTTGTCCCTGTTTTCCCAGGGAGGGGGGATGCAGGAGGAAGGTGGGGGTGGCGGCGATGCAGTGTCAAGGCAGGGCGAGCGAGTAAGAGAGAATGAGGCAGAAAGACACAGAGAGAGAGAGAGAGAGAGAGAGAGAGAGAGCATATGCAGATGGGTGTCCACCAGTTTTCAAAACAGACCGCCTAGTATCAGTCTCCTCTCACTTTCTCCTGCCAATGGGTGGCAAGGTCCTCCTCTCTCTCCTCTCATTCCCTCATCTCCTCTCGCTTCCCCTATTCTCCCGCTACACGTCTTTGGGGCCAGAAACAATAGCGAGTCGTGGCATCATGACTGCAAGATGTTTCAATTTAGCTTTCAGCAAGCGTTCACTTCCTTCTTTGTGTGGCGCCTTGTCTTTGTGTGTCAACGCAAGTGTGTGTGTGTGTGTCTGCCTACTGTAACACTAAGTCATAAATAAGCTGGACAAGCATCTTAAAGTTTACTTTTGTGTAACGGCCACATGTTTCCTAACATTATTCCATCTGACACCCCGAACTGCATATGATCTTTTACAGTATGAGGGAACAGATTAGATAGATTGGATTCTCGGTATTGCTCTTTTGCAATGTTAAAAATGTTTCCCTCTGAAATGAGACTGTGGCCTCAGTTTCAGCAAACATCAAAGTCCATAATTGCCCAATGAAATATGTAGATTTTGTCCTGCTGAAGGCTTTTACATTACAACTTGATAAGCTGATGTTTTCTCTAAGTCATTGTTTACTGGTCTCTTTCAAAGCTCAGCTGACACACTGAAAGAGGGGCTGTCTGTTGGCACAGCTACAAAGTATTTATTGCCCCGCTTAGGAGAGAAGCCATGGTCTTTCAATTTGAGGGAGCTCTATGTGTGTGTGTGTGTGTGTGTGTCTGTACATTTGTGTCTGCTTATAAAGTTGTGTGCATTTGGGGATGTGTTTGTGTGTGTGTGTGTGCATGTGTGGGAGCTCTTATTTGAATAGACCATACAAATGGTTTTGTTGGTGGCACAAACCTTTTTGAGGTAACTTGTAAAGCACTTACCTTCTGTAAAGGACATGCCATTCAGCTGCAAAAGACCCTAACGGCTGTTGTACTCGAGTGTGTGTGTGTGTGTGTGTGTGTGTGTGTGTGTGTGTGTGTGTGAAAACGATAGAGCGTGTGCACATTATTGTCTAATGCCTTCTTCTATGATCCCTGCCAAATACTGAGTCGATGAATTGGACAGGATTGAGCTGGATCTGACTGATGACAATCAACAATTGGAAAATGTATTAAAAACCCGAAATGAACTAGATAAAATGTCAGATGTATGCAGGAGGTCAATTTATTTATTTTCATTGATGATTATGTGAAATTTCTTTTGTTAGTACTGAAAAGAAGCTTCTTATCTCTTTTGTTCAGTACATAATAATACAAAATAATACTTAACCTTTTCAGGCAATCCCAGCTGACATTGGAAAGTTATTTTGACTTTCGCCCTCGGTTAATACATGTATGTGTTTCCTGATTGGTCACATTCATGTACCTCATCTAACTCAACATATTTGTTACCTTTTCTTTTACATTGTTCATGGTTAACGTCATGATTGAATTTGCATTCAACATCAAAATATATTAGCTCAGTTTTCCTGAGTTGTGTTTTGCAAGATACGGTCTGCTGTCTGCCGGTGTATTTCCTTAAACTACCACTTGGTGTCACTAAAGTTAGACATTTTCAAATCTTGCACAAAGTGACCTTAGTCTTGCCATAGAAAATATTCCCCTACCTGCTTTCACTATACTGGTTTTATTAAGTCTTTTTAGATTTTATTCTAACATATTAAGTTTTTAGAAAAATTATATTTGCTGCCTTCACTGTGACAAGAGGAGTAAAATACTGGACTTAGAAATGAAATGATACCAGGCAGCCAATAGTTTCCACAAAAGATACAACACAGCTTCATCCTTTGTCAAAATTCAGTTTTTTTGTTGTAATTATAACTTTAAATGTATAAATATTCATAAAAAAGTTGTTGACTTTGTTCTAAAACAGATATAAAACTTTAGAAAACAACTGACAAAGTTAAGTTAAAATCAACAAATTGTGATTGAAATGATCAAAATAAACTGAATTCATTAGAGGGAAGTTTAAGAAATGTAGTTGCCCCAAAGCCTCAGGTAGACAGAGGGTCATGGACTAAAAGAGGCCCGATGACCGACTGTATTGCAATGACTGCGACGTCACTTCCAAGATTTCTCTTATTCAGTTTGCATCCCGTTGCCAGGAGGCTGATATGTTGGCAGAGTGTGTGACAGTCATGTGTCACAAATGTGTTGAGCTGTCACTTCCCCCAATAAGCTCATCTGAGGGAGGGTTGTCATTGATACCATCACAGCACATGCTTTACTTAGACCTGATGTACTTCTTCTTCACAGAGACAGGTACTCCAGACAAACCAAACATGACAGGACGTGATCGGTGACACTGAGGCTCCTGCTCACTTTATAATATAATGATGATATAAATGAGAAAGTCTTACTAATGATCTTTTAGACATTTCAATTCTGTCCAGTAGATGTCAGTAAACCACCACAGAGTCAGCCCTGTGGCCAGCAGCAGATTTCAACCACGATTGAGGTTTTACATAATTGAGTTCATACATTCAGGTTGAATATAGAATATATAGAATATATATATATATATATATATATGTTATTTATTACAGAAATTATTTTTAAAAGCTTGATGATGTTATTCAAATTATTAAAATATCCTCTAGTTACTTGTTCTGTTCGTACCTGCAAATCATAAACTATATTGTTTTAGCTCGTAAACTCATATAAACACTATTCTGCCTGTGAAACATTTAAAATCTGCTGTGAGAGGGTTATAAATAAATCCCTTATCTTTTATTATTTTATAGTTTAGGAAACTCCCTCTATTCCAACCAGATTAAAGCGTCTAATCCACTCCAATCTTCTCCTTCCTTGTAAACATTGATGTAATGATAGTTGATAGTTGGACAACATTATTAAAATCGGAGCTTTTTTATATTCCAGCCACGACTTTACATTGATTATCATGAACTTCCATGTAAACCCCAAGCTACACAGCAGGACGTCACAGGGGAAACACACACTTTGTATCTTTGATTTCAAAGGAAGCGCTTCAGGCTTTTTCTACTGATCACGAACATGTTGACGACCCCAAGCTTCTTTTAACGTCCTTTAGGGGGAGCCATTGTGCAAGTTAGTTCCCTTGTTTGTCCAAGTGTCCTTTATGACTTCTCCTCACCCATCTCTGCCTCAGCCCTTCCTCCATTGAACTGTGTATTAGTTTTCCATATGAGGTGGCAGAAGACAGTGAAGTGGTCTGAGTCTTCATTCAGGACAATACGCTGATGCTTTTGAGTGCAAAACCTGAATCTTAGCAGTCGCTATCTTGCACATATCCATAACGGTGATCTATTGAGCAATGTAATATTGTATTAGACTATTTAAGAACACATGTAGTAGGAGGCCCCTGCTCCATCTCTCTATCAGCAAAGGGGTCCTTGTCTTAAAACATGTTGATGACCCCTGTTTTAGCTGATTTACATCTTGAGTTTCTCTGCAGCTCTTTGCTCTTTACGATGTGTTTTTATTCTCTTCTCTATTCCAAAACCTTAAATGATCAAACAGTAGCAGTGAGGGTCTTCAGAAAACTGTTGTTAATGAGCATGATTCAGCATCACGTCGTAATTACATCGATTGTTACTGTCTGATTACGCTCTCTGCCTTTTTCCCTTCATGTGTTTTAATGAAAGTCTAATGAGTGTTGCTGGCACAACTGGCCTACATACACAGTTCACCTCACATCCTTAATCACAAACAGGGAAGTTAATATTCATCACTTCACTGACAGTAATGCACCCAAACACAGACAAAGAGAAAGCTTCTTCCTGATACACACGGTGATTGTCCAATATGAAAACTATAATAGCACTGCATACCTCCACCAAGGCCCCAAACTCTCCTTATTAAACCACATTTGAATTCACTAGATTTTTATTTCTATTCAGATCTGGACCAAATTTCACATGAGAATGTTTTGCTAAGAGATCAAGGAAAATGTTGAAAAATGATCCATCTCACAATGTTAAAAAAGTGGAGGAAAGAAATCTGGATCTGCACCGTGTACCATGGCTCACGTCCCACTCATCCACACAATTTCATGGAAATCAGTTGAGTATTTTTTGCATAATCCTGCTATAACAAACAAACACAGATGAAAACATGCTCGGCGGAGGTAATTAAACAATTTCAGATATTTTAGCTGATACAAATCCAGAAGTACTTTGAAGATTCCCCAGTATTGTATGGTGATTGGTGCCTGATACAACAATGAATGATGTCGAGCAGGTGGCGAGTACAGTACAAACACAAAGTGCAGATTTCCCACATATGTACATGTACATGTTCACGGCTTATCACACGATTATCACAGTAAGAGTCTCCTCAGAGGTCCAGTAATGTCAGCTGCCTGTTCTCTCCCCACTTGGCTGTGAAGAGGAACACACTGGTGCACAGTTGAGCTCAGAGAGGGCAAACGCAGAGCTGTTTCACTTCTAACGTTGTGTCATTACTGTAATAACCCGTCTTTGATTTGCTCTGCGGAGTGATTCATGGACGCAGACAGTGCAAAGCTGAAATAGTCGCATTCCGTCACTCACCCACTCTGGAGATTATCTGGTCCTGCGGGGCAAGGCAGTGACACACAGACACACACACACCCACACAGGAGTAACTTTGATTTCCATAAGACTTAGTCTAATCTTAATCATAGCTACCAGTTGCCTAACCCTAACCTTAACCTAAACCTAAACTTAACCTAAGCCATTATGAGGACTTGCCTTTTGTCACCAATAGGCAGACATGTCCCCATAATGTGACTGTGAGAACAATGTAGGTCCCCACAGCGTGATTAGTACCTGGACAATACACACACACACTTACCCGTTCACTTGTGCAAAATGTGTGAATAATCTCACTCTCGGTTTGTTTGTAAATTGAAGTTAAGGAATGGCAACAGCTGTATTTATGGTAAATTGGCAGTTTGGTGAAGTCCAGATGTTTTTATACCTACAGATGAATCTGCTGACTCACTGTGTCGTTCTGTGATGTAACCAATGATCACTCTGCTCCTGACCCTCTTAACATTTGTATGTCCAATTCTGCTCGTTCCTCTTCGCTTGTAATCTATTCATGTTCTCCGTCAATGTCCTACTTTTAGTTAAGCATTGTTCTATTCTGGTAACATACACAGCCGGCAAGGGATCCACAGACAGGGAAGCTGTAAAACACACTCAGAGAGAGAGAGAGAGCCTGGCTCAGTACGAGCAGAGATGGAGGGACAGGTGGAAGTAAGCTTGCATCTAAAACAAATGTCCTGTCGTGTTTTTTGCCTGGAGGAAGAAGATGTATTATTTTAAAGGGCAGACATGGGGTTACCACAGTAATTGAACTTATCAGACAGAGGTGACTATGATGGGATGATAAGGTGGTGATCATACTTCAAATCCTCACATCAGATCCCAGCAAAAACAAATACTGTTAAATGATGTGACTATTTCCACCTAAACTTGGTTTTAGGTCGAAATTTGTTCAATAGTATAACCACAGTCTCATATAATGTTACATTTGTTTTGAAACCAGCGTCCATTATAGTAAATTGATATTTATACAGCACTTTTCTAGTCTTACTTACCACTCAAATCTCTTTACAGTAGAAGTCACATTCACCCATTCAGACATCGCTATTATATGCTTTGCTTATCAGTTACGTTTACATTGAGATGGATGTGTATTATTTCCAGAAAATGAAGGGTAAAATGTGTAGAGTGGATTCTCCCAGTGTGAGCAGATCCATCCATCCATCGATTGCATGCTTAGAACTGATATATTAGCAGGGAGCATTGTGCTTCACAACAATTAAGTGTTCATGTAAAAGTTCAGTCACTTCTACAGCATTTAACTTTACAACATTTTTACCCTATGGTCTCGGTTTTGTATGAAATAATTCACGTCTTTCATGTCAATAAGCACAAATAAAGAAAAACACATCCTGAGTCTGTTGAGTCAACAGGATGCAGGGGATGCTGCAGTTACAACAGAAAACAGGAAGTCAGTGCTGTGTTGTCTGGAAATTTTCACTGCTTCACGGTTTTTCACCACATCGTCCTCTCAGTCTGCTGCTCAGTCCTCATTTGCATATATGTGTTAAATCTCCCCCCTATAGGGCTTTAATCTGTGGATCAGTCCTTTGGTTTCTCTTT
Organism: Verasper variegatus; assembly: GCA_026259375.1. NCBI lineage: Eukaryota > Metazoa > Chordata > Actinopteri > Pleuronectiformes > Pleuronectidae > Verasper > Verasper variegatus. Next base: position 10,324,743 of record CM048053.1, on the reverse strand, counting down.
GTACATCTGATTATTTTTGATCATTGCAGTGATTGATATGAATCTTCTTCATGCATTGCCATGTCTTCCAACAGTGTCCAGTTCTCCTTATAGTGCTTCTCTGTGCACAGTTGGCCCTGCTACATAAATGCCTTCATACCAATACACTCTCAATGTCTCTCTTTCTAACACACACACACACACACACACACACACACACACACACACACACACACACACACACACACACACCACAGTGAAATATTACAATACTTCACAAAAGCTGCAGATTTGCCGTGACTAATAAGGTTACAACATCTCAAATCTGGTGCTCGAGTACAATCCTTCTAAATCCTGCATTGGATAGCGTTTGCAGATTTCAGGAGAACTGTGACAATAGCAGAGGAAGAATAAACAGTGCCTGCAAGCTGATCTTAGCCTACATCCACCTCTCGTTGACTCTTTGCTACCCTAGAAACTATGATTATATAATACAGCAAGCAACGATTTTGTCAGGTGTCTTTATACAATTCTATTAAAGGCCTTCTTCCAATGCTCTGGGGATAATTCAGTCTGTGTGCCATGATTTTGTTTGGCAAAAAGCCCTGCTTTCAAAATGCACCATCTGTTGTCATTTTCCATTTTTGGCTACATCCATTGTTTTCATATTTTGCATGACGTTTAGATGTCGGCAGGCAGTTGAAGTCACTGTAGCACATGTGGTAGTGAGCTATGTAATTCAAAAACAAATATGATCCAAGTGTAGGTTTTCTTTTTTAGCTTTGAGAGACAAGACAAAACAATACAAGGAGGACAAGAACAGTGAATACAGGCCCATTAACAGAATGGAATGATAAAGCAGAGTGTGTGTGTATGTGTGTGTGTGTGTGTGTGTGTTATCTGTAACAGTAATTCATAATTAATTATGTATTAATCAATAATAATTAATAATAATTACTATTATCGTCATCATCATAAGCATTAATAATAAAAACCCCAACAATAATCATCAATAATAATACTCATCATCATTAAAATGTCTTAAGTCAGGGTGGCAAAGCAGAATCAGAATCAAGACCCTGTGCGGGGAGACTTCAGAACAGGTTTACAGAAGTATTGTTTCATCTTGTTCTTGTGGGTATGATATTTGAACTGTTTTTGTTGTTTAATTTATTCGATTTAGTTTAATTGTGTTTTTGTTTTGTTTGTTGACCCTTACAGGAGGGAGCTGCCCCACTATACTCTATATCTATATTTCATGAAAGCTGAAAGGGTTCCGGTCTTGAAGGGATTTACAGTCACTTTAATGTTGTGGTTGAAAATAGAGAAAAGTTGCCATCCTGCCTCTCGCTGGCTGAGAGATCACCATCTGAGTGGCCCAGGCACCGGCGCCGCGGAGCATGGCCTCAACAGCATAGATGTAGGTTTCAAGTAACAAAACTGAAGATAACACCAATGTTTTTTGTCTCCACAGCTTTGGTCACAAAGCAAATGTCACAGTTTGGCAACACATCACTTATATCCTGGATATTTACATATTTAGTGTGTGTGCTGAAGGCCTTGATACTGCGCTTCACCTCAAAATGACACTTACCTAATCCGAGCCGCGCCCTGAACACTGAAGATATACTGTGTAGGGAAGCTACACCTCGCAGCAATAGACTGTTGCTTGAAAACCCTGCACAGACTCAACCTCTTTCAACTCCTCCGGTCACATGGAGCAGAAAGAGGTGAGAATAAAAGCTCCAGTAGGAAAAGATGGATGGGAAGTATGAACCCCAACAGATGCATTCTGTTCTTTATTATCAGTAAACATTGTTATTGCATTTGCAGACCGGAGCTTAAGAGAAAGAAGCAATCCACATCCAATGACTTTCTCTCCGTCTGTAGCTGTGTAATCTCCATGGTCAAATATTCAGGGTTTCTTTTTCTTCTACTGTGAAGAATTATGATTAGAAACACTGCATTGTACAAAGACAGTTAATGATGATGACACAGTCTCTCTCGTGTGTGTTATGTAAGACATGCCTGTTGTTCTCTGCTGACAGGTAATTCAGCTGAGGAATAATGTCCACTGAAAAAGCCTCTCCATCACTATCTCCATAAATGTGGTGTTGTGTGTTGTCGACACTCACTCTAATTTGCTGGTACAGAATAGACCAGAGGTGTTTGTGACCATTGAAGTGGACAGTTGTCGTCCTGATGTCATGCACAACTCCGTCACTTTTCATCGCCATGTGTGCTGCAGCCTCAACAACAAAGGAGAAGGGAGCATTTTGGCAGCAAAGAGAGTTACGTGACCGTTCGAACATGGATTCTCCACCAGTCCAACACTAAAACATGCAGCCGTATTCCTGGCCTTTGCACACACACACTCACAAACACAATCAACTCGTGTAGTCGGTGAATCTGCCTCCTTTGTCATTATTTTTGGTGTGATGGTAAACGATTATTGATTTATCCACTTTCCTTCAAATTCACTCCTGCATCCCCTCTGTTTTCTCTTCACATTGAGGCCTAACAACAAAGACCTTCTGTTTACGTAAAGTGTAATGTACCTTTCACAAGGTTTTTGTAAATGTGTTTTCTGAAAAGAAACAAACGCTTTGTAACGTTTCACCAAACCTGCTGCCATGTCTCGATTACAGCCCTGACGTTACTGTAATTCTGTATCTGGGATATAAACGATAGTAATTCACTGTCATTGCTATAAAAGCCCAGAGTGGATTGATAGGCTCTTCATGACTCTTGCTTTGAATGATGCCCGGAAAAAAAAAGTTTGATCACCAGTTACGTTGAGTTTATGTTGCGTTAACCCTGCACGGACGACACTGGTTGCCTCGATTGCTGGATAAGTCGCCTGGAGGACACATCACATAGCAGCAAATATGATTTTTTTCCCCCTGAGACTGTTAGAAATAGCTTGAAATGATTACATCAACCAGAATGAAGGCCTTGCACACTAGACTTGTTTTTCTCGTGCGATTAAGGTGGTGCAATTTTTAATTTATTTGCTAAATCGCATCACATAATGTGAATACCCTGGTGCGGCAAAATGTATTTGCTAGTTCATGCCGTTAATTTGCTTTTCCGCTGATGTGCAAAGGCAAAGTTTAGTTTCCTGCAAGAAAGAGAAGGACCTACTCTACAAGCAACAACTTTATTCTAAAAAAGACCGTTTTTAACTTTGACTCTAAAAAGAACAACTCCACTCAAAGTTTTATGCCTCGACAAAATGAGCATGTGGGGACAATCAAAGCTTCATCAACTCTAAATGTCTGCGCGCAACATCTCTTAAAATCTCCCTTTCTAACAAACACACCTCAAAGCTCACAGAGATGTTTATAGCTGAGTTTTGGGCGGTTGCGCTGCATTTCCCTTCTAATCTCATTGTGTCTCTGCTGGCCTCTGATCTTTGGCATTTTCCACATTCCAGCCATCTGCTGGTCTCTCATTTAGCTGGCAGCACCCAGCAGCTCTAAACTAAACAGGCTTTTATTTCTCTGCCTGCCTCTGTCTGTCTCAGTCGGAGAGAAAGTGGAAGAATCCTTGGTTGAACCATCTTCTCGAAGCCAGCGCAGTAGCAACACTTTCCATTACGTGCTATATGATCACCACAGAAGTTGATAAAGTCATTCAGAGAGCACAGTGACTGAGGCGAAGCTGTAACGTGTCACAGCGGCAAAGAGAAACAAATTCTCAGACACGATATTAATCTGAAAGTGAGAATCTGTGGGTGGCGATTCGAAGGCTGAAGAGACAACAAATACCTGAATATCACTTTTAATGGGTCACCACCACACAAATTAGTGATGAGCAATGAAATGCTAGCGTGATGTCAGACATTTTCCATTTAGAGAAAGGTTATGTTGCTTTCCTGTTTGGTTTGGTAAAGGTGAATGGCAGTGATGTGGTTGAGGAAACAGGATGTTAGAAGGTCATAGGTTCTATCATTTCTAAAATCGCTCCCCATGTCTGCTTTGATGTTTTCTGTCACTTTCTCTCACAGTCTGTCACATCAGAATTTCCCCCCTGTTGTTTTTCCATGTTAAAAAGGTGATGACACTCACACGGATGTCAGATGAGTGTTATTTTCATATGAATATCATATGAAAAACGACGGTGGGATAGATTTCAAGCACCATCATACTTCCAACTAGGTTATTATTTATTGTTTAAAAATATTGTATTTATTCAATATTTATTGTGAGGGTTCACTTTGAACTGGAGGGATAATAAATAAGTACTCTTATTAAAATAAATGCTCCTTTCTCATGTCAAGGAAAAAATAAAGTGCTTGATTTTAGAAAAAGATAACTTTAAATTAACTTTCCCTTTTAACTCATTTTCACTTCACAGTCCCACATCTTCACTCTGAATCACATCTATTCCTTCTCCTCTCGTCTCCGGTTTCCGCAAATTCACAGGTTTCCTTGGCTGAGTCGTGTCATGTGTGATGATTTACAACATATTTCACATTTTACAATTCTCAGTCAATGAGTTTTAGGTGTGGGTCCAGATATGATGGTTTCTGGGGCCTGATCCAGCTGCTTATAAGTGACCTCTGCTGTAGAGATTTGGTCTGGAACAAGGCCACACTTTATAGTGTGTGTGTGTGTGTGTGTGTGTGTGTGTGTGTGTTTACAGTGTGTTTATCTTCTGCCACACTTTATAGTGTGTGTGTGTGTGTGTGTGTGTGTTTACAGTGTGTTTATCTTCTGCAGGGTAGCCAAGAAATCAATATATGTAGTTTCAGGTGTAAAATATACACTTGAAAGGACCTGACTGTTCAACGCTACGCCTTCATTTTAGTGTTCAAGCGGGTAAAAATGCCATATTTAGTAACTTTAGTCCACATCCAGTCACAAACAGTAATAAAGATCAGCTTATCTGAGACACCTGTATGACAAACAGTCTTTATCTGACGAGGGGCGGCTTGCTGGAAAGGCTTTCAAAGGTCAGTCCGCATGCAGGGGAGTTTTTATACAGCTATATTTGAATGACACATGTTTTATAGTGACGCGGTTGAGACAGATGACACACTTCCAAGGAGCGTCACACAGGGCACGGTTTGACTTCCTCTGTACTGCACCCTGCCATTCTGCTGCAAATCACGCTTTTAAACTTTTTGTTTTACGAAAGTGAATGAGGGAGTAATAAGAATGACAGAAAAGGTGTGAGCTTAAACGTGCAACTGGGGGCACAACAACACACGTAGTTACAAGAATCAGGTACTGTGATGTGAAATGTGTAAGTGTGTGGGACAGAAAGGGAGAGAGAAAAAGAGCGATCAGATAGATAAGGAAGAGAGAAGGCGAGGGAGGGGAAAGAAAGGTCTGGGGTTTCCTCGCCTCTCCCTTCTGCAGTGTAATCGAGGTGGTGACGCAGGCACAGTAGATGATACCACAAACACACACACACACACTCACACACAAACACACACATAAACACACAGTGCACTGCAGTTGCCCCAAACCATCACCCCGTTCTGCAAACCGCCAGCAGCTGTTCGACTGCTTCACTCTCTCCTCTGCTTTCACCTTCCTTGTGGACACGTTCCCTCACATCTCTCTTTCTCTCTCCGTCGCTGTCTCTTTCTCTTCCTCTTTTGGTCATTAGTCTGTTCCCTCTTTCCTCTCGTTCCCCTTTTCCTCATTTTGTCGCAATCCACTGCGTTTATTCCCTCCTTGTCTCTCCCTCCATTGCTGCATTCATTTATTTTTTATCAGCTCACCCCCTTATAAAAACCACTTCCGCTAAATGGAGTGTATGTGTGTGTGTGTGTGTGTTATCTTACCCACGTTCTTTTTTATCTGAACTGACAGGCTGAGAGATGACATTTTCAACAATACAACCATTCTTTTTGACGCTACATCTTTGAACCATGGACATTGGCAATATAATGATTCTCTACTTTATTTGCTGACAATGAACTATTCACTAAACCCCTCCCCAGAGGTGTGACTATCCAATCATAAGGTTAAGCAACAGGAACTTGGTATGACAGGGCTGTGAAACTTTGGATTTGTCCATGTGTTGAAGCGATGAGCATGGAGCTCTGGAGTGGTGTAGATGGTTCTATAATACTGTAAAATAATAATAATAATAAACTGAATTTATATTGCACTTTAATAGGCACTGACTGAAGCATTAACATGAAATGAAATAAAATAGCATAAACATTAGCAAGGTCAATTAACCTGCTTTCTACGTTTAGCAGTAACAAAACCCAGACACTTTCTTCTGGGAGCATTTCAGTAGCTGTCACTACTTTTAGCAGGTTTACGGCTGACACACTATTTGAGGTTAGATTAATTGGAGACTCTAAATTTACCAAAATGTGTGAATGTGAGAGTGAGTGGTTGTTTGTTTGAATGTTTCGTCCTGTGATAAGCTGGTGACCTTAGACTTTATTGTCCCCTGGGGGAAATTAGTTTTCACAGTCATTTCAGTACAATCAATACAAAAGGACACATTTCAGCAGAGGCGACCTGCTGAGCGTCACATGCAACAGACCTGTCCACGGTGTCAGCTGGGATTGGCCCCACCATCACTTAAAAAAGGATATAGATAATGGATGGGTGGATGGAAAAAAATAGGAAAATGTTAAGCAAACTACTAGAAAATATTGAATCTACCCCTTAAACCAGATCCAAAATCGAATGCATTCTTCCCCTGGCTCATGCTCCAAGTTTGGTGCTAATCGGTCTGGTACCTTTTTGCCAAACCCTGCGTTTAATCCCTTCATATACTGCACCTCCATCCGTCTCTCAAACCAAGATGTTAGAGCACCCACCTTTGCTTTAGAGATCAGAATGATGTGTCTTCCTTTCAACCGGTCTGCATTGAACAGCAATAACAAAAAATGACATATGTATATACATTGTATTTTACAACCTGTTACACCACATGTTAAATAATAACCGCAGGTCTGTGGTGACCTACCTGTTACCCTGCAGGCTTTCATCTGCTGTCTCTATTTCCAGCAGTGTTACAGAGCTAGACACAGTAGATTATGTGTTGACGTGTGATCCTCTGCAAACGCACAGCAAAGGCCTTTGTTTTCTCCCTAAATCCCTTTACATAACATTAATGCTCAGTCTCTCTCCCATTCCCTCGTGTTATCACATTGTAAACTAGTTTCTACCTGTCAAAAGGTTTTATTGGCCCGATGACTGCTCTGTATCACACTTCTTGCAATGGATTCCAAACATACTCTGCAGCCTCGGTACAAGTCAGCCACAGTAACATCATACTGGACATTTTGTAATTCCAGAGGAATGCTGGGACATTTATGTCGTAAAAATAGTGTGAACAAGGAGGGGATTTCCAACTTAATATCCTCTCTGAAATGAAACACAGATTAGGGATACACCACAGTAAAAAAGAGGAAGAATACACACTGAGGTTTTTGTTCAGCTTTGCTTCAGTGCAACATGACGGTTAAAGATGTGAATAGTTCATGCTGATGTCAAATTAAAATGCAATGTGGATGATCCCATTCTGCAGAAACTGTGTTTATCTTTTGTGTTATATGCAACAGACACAGACTGCAACAAGCCAAAACCTTTCATTAGCCCATGCTGTTCTTACAGAAGGGCCCAGTTGTGTTTTATGAAGTGAAACCTGCTTTTCTAGAGAACCCAGCCTGACTGATGACAACAGCATGCAGTGACTGTAAATGTTCATTTCATTGTGGACCAACAGGGGGAGTCCAATCATGAAGGAGGAAGCAGGCCCAGTGTAGGAACACAGTCAGGCTGGCTGTGGAGTTCACTGGGAGATAAAGACCTTTCTTACTTTATCAAACTGGATGATGGAGCTTTTAAAAAGTCAACCCCTAAAAATACATGTCTTACAGTTATACATTTCCTTACATTCTCCTTTAATAAAAAATTTTTTTCAACAGCCAAGGACCCCGACAAGACAAATAGTTGTCCCTCGGTATAATTTTACATAACCAGTTCTTTTTTGCTAAGTGAGAGAACAACACAAGAGTAATGTCTTAGAAAGATATTGAACCTGCATTAAAAATATTTTCACTGTGTGAACACAGCATATTTTATCATAATCATTTTAATGGATGAATCTGGAACTTTTACACAGACCCCTGGATGTCTGCGGACCCCCATTTGAGAACCACTTCCTTTAAATTGTGCATTGAAAAGTGAAGCGCATGTTACCAAGTTCCACAACAGACCATTCTATACCATAGTATATCTGTTTCTGATAATGAATTATTGATTAACTCCAACAAAATATAAATGGTGTGGCTTTCTAATGTGATGCATATAATTAGTGTAATGAAAGATGAGGATGCACATCAAACATTTACTTGAGAGAAAGAAACAAGCGCCTGAATAAGTTTGAGTCATCTCTGCAGCCGCATGTGTGGGAGACACAAAAAGCCACTAGAATGACAAACAGGCCAAGAGCTAATTATGCAGCAGGCACTGCATTGTGTTTTTTTAATATATGGAGGGGCCACTGTATCAGATATATGATGCACGTGCATAAGTATAAGAGGGAACTCTCAACTTCAAAGAAGCAAGGCCCCACACGCACACAAACACACAAACACACACCAGACACGGACGTGAAGGGTGTCTGCATTTAAAACATCCGTAACCCTAAGTGTGCCAGAGAGCGCGAGAGAGAACAACAGCAGAGATTAAGTGAGTGAAAAGAAGCCTCCCTTCTCCCTCTCTCCACACACACACACACACACACACACACACACACACACACACACACACACACACACACACACACACACACACACACACACACACAGCGCACACCAGTGACCTTTGAAGGAAGGCGACAGATGGGTCTTTTTCTTTGGCCAGGTCCCTGCCGACAGCTGGGAGGGGAGGTGAAGTGGTGTGTGTGTGTGTGTGTGTGTGTCTGTTGGAGACAGGGGTGCAGGGAGACGGTCAAAGGTCAAACATTCCCTGGAAGAGAGAATGGAAGCACACGCAAAATTAACATGGACACGTGCAGGCAGGCGGGAGCTAATCTTGCATTCATGTAGACACATACATATTCATAAATGTTTCTGTCTGCGTCTGTCTGCCGCTCTCTGTTTATCTGTCCATCTGCCTGCCACCTTGACCTGTCTTCATCTGCCCCTCTCTGTCCCTAATCGGGCTATTGTTTTGCCCCCTCCTCTCTCCGACACAGTTTCGACAGAGCAGGATACATCCAGACAACCAAGCACTGTTGATTATCATATTCAAGCTCCGCACCTCCAACCATATGGTTTGTGTTTCTTGTTACTTACGGATCAGTCCTGTAATTCAGGATACACACATATGCCCCCCCCCCACCCCCACCACCCCCACCCCCTCACCATGTGCAGGGACTTCCCTTCACCCAGACATGTCCGTACATGTAAGAGTGTGGGGGGGGGGGGGGGGGGGGGGAGGGTGAAAGTGAGATGGAGACAGAGAGGCAGGGAGAGATCAAACATGGAGGAATGTGAACCTCTTTGGCATCAGACCGCTTCCAAACCTTTTTATCTCCCTGATGCTTCGCTGTCGATTTCAGTTCTCAAACACAACTTTTCTCAGTTTTCCTCAGTGGATGTGTAAGTTTTATGAAACAGTTGGTTACAACGGAGTTGGGGGGAAAAAATCCTAAGATTTTTCGGGGATTAAGTTGTATTATAAGAATGAAGTCGTAATCTTTGGCTACAGTGTCATTTTAAATGTCATTATCAGAAGGTGGAGGAATATCTGAAGATCAGCCTAATGTGTAACTTTACATAACTTATAATGACTGTTTTTTACTTTTACACATGAGCTAACGGAAAAAAACACACAAATAAAACTCGCTGAATTGCAGTTACCAGCCGGGTGCTTGTAATGACCCAGCACCTTCACAGGAATGAAACTATAAACACAATCAAAATCAAACAAGTAGATTGATTCTTTTTAGATCTGGCCACACCTCTTCCTGTTTATTTTTTTTGCACTTTTGCTAATTCAAATACACCAAACGGCAAAGTGGGTCAGTGCTGAAGTTTCCATCTGGTGTTGCCATGTCTCAAACAGGAAATATCTGAATGATGAGTTTACTGTAAAACTCCACCAATCTGTGTTTTTACACAATGGATCAAAGCACACTAAAATGTCCTAGCAAGTCTTTGATGAGGACCTCAGTTTGCGACCAGGCATGTTCAAGGCGTCACTTACTGGCTCTGATTAAGCCACTGTACACACAGTCCAAAAAGCACATAGAAACAGATCACTGATAGCTGGACTTGAACTGCAGCTGTCTCAAATAAAAGGTTTTACCACGTTGTGTACGCTTTATACAACACAAATCTATTTTTGCTATTTTTTACTTTTGCTATTTTAAAACCCCCAAAACACTGAAACCTTCAGTAAAATCTTAACCCACCCCAAAGAGTCAGAGAGAAATCCTGGAAGAACTAAATACACACACACACACACGCACAATGGAAACAAGGAGACTGTCAAAATAAAGGACAACATGAACGTCTTCTACAGTTATTAAATCCTAATTCATGCTGCAGTAAAGTAAACCACAGGGAAGTGTTGAGCATCTGACAAACCTGGAAACTCACCGATCAAACCCGACTTTTATCTTGTCACTGGTACCTGTTGCAACGTGCCCACACCAACGCAGCCTTTTTTTGTTTTCAACACAATGCTGTATATTTTCTATGTTGACACTGTCAGCTTGTTAGTATACAGTATATCACAGTATAACGTGACATAACATACTTTGAATATGCAAAACAGTTTGACTCTTAGGAAGTCGGGTTTTGTGTGAGAACACCTGAGGTGGTTTCAGTGGTGTTTTATGGGTTAGCAGTTCATGTTATGTAGCGTTTGTGTATCGTGCATGTGTCTACAGTGTGTCCTTATGTTTTCCAGGTGTGTGTGTGTGTTTTGTGGGTGTGTGTTTTCCCACAGAACTGGATTTTAATCCGAGGACACACCAGGGTCATGAGGTTACATGATCTTATTAGTCAATAATAAATATCAGAGGCAGAAGGTCAAAAAGTTTGGATCTGGAATTCTTTTCAATACAAAGTTGATACTGGAACAGAGACAAGAGTGAAAGTGATAAAAGCTCTGAGACAAGAAGGGGGATGATGACAGCAGCGATATATCAACAGTGTGGCAGTTAAAACCTGCACATCTGCAATAACTTCAGATGAAACTTCATGATGGGTAACAGGAAGTTTCTGTTGACTGATTACTTTGTTGTTATTTTTCACTGACAATTCAAATACATTTTATTCACCCAAGTTTCTCAAGAGATGTGGATTTTGAGTGTATTGTAAATACTGTATCATGTCATAACCAGGTCATTGTCCTGCTCTGAGTTAGAGATGATCTCTTACTTACTGTAAACTGTTGCAACAATTTAGATATTGCAGAATGTCAGATTCAGTTTTATGAAGCATTACAACTTAATACCTATAGATATCTTATTTTTATAACCATCGCCAAAGAGGTTAAGTTTGTATCTGTGTTTGTTTGTTTTATTAGCAGAAAACTGCTCAACTGATTTCTGGGACATTTTGTGGAGGGGTGTGGCATGACCCATTAAATGTTGGTGCTGATACAGACCAGGGTGCGGATCCAAGGAATATCTCATGGATCATCAGTCATGTTTATGGGGATGAGCAATTTAGTGCAGAACCAAATAAAAAGCTGGATCTTTTTTTATTTAATTTTATGTAAATTTATTTGTGTTTTCAAAAGGAGACTGTTGGACCTTATCAGAGGTATCCACTAGTTCTTATTGAAATTTAAGGAAAATCCAAACTGTGCCTTTTTCCAACTGCTTAAATTTCAATTGTGAAGTAATATTTACATCACCTACAAATCAAATTTGAAAGAAATACATCTTGTAGGATTTAATCAAATAAATAATCACAACTTGAATGTGTTAGCCATCAAATCCCAAAGTCCTTTCAGTGGCAGTGCAAACAGCAGGTATGAGCAAAGGCTTTATTCCAGAGCCATTCATTCAGGAGACCAGGTGAGCAGGAGTTCTTATTCTACTACTCATGAAGCCAAACCATTAACTGACTACTAGTATTACTCTCACATGAGTTTTTCTCTTGTCGTTACTCACTGTCTAGAACATGGCAATCTTACTTGTTTTTCTCATTTCCTTTGTCTGACGTTTTACTGATGTCCACCGAACAAGCACCACTTATTGATTGGCCTTGGTCCTGCATGTGTGAACCCCCTCGAGGCTGGTCCCAACACAGAAATCCATATCAGTCCCAGTGTAGCAACAGTTAAGCACACAGAGATAAATGATAGCAGTTTTAGGATTAGTGCGGCCTTTGAAGAATCTGTTGATATTGAAAAAAACACAGAGAGGGGGAAAAAATAGATATCTCCTGGAACCCTTTTTTATTTAAACAGTTGGTTTCAGTGCAGTGTTGAGTGAAATGACTCCTCTGGCTGCTGGGAGAGGGATTCTCATAAACACACAACAGAGAGAGACAATAATCATACATAAATATCTGGGCATGGATGAGGAGAGCAACAGATGGGAAACTGCACACTTCTCTCTCGTGGTGGCACAAAGGAAAGTGACAATTTATAGCTGTTACACACACTTACGCAGAGATACACACCAAACACTCCCACTGACTTCATTCCTCCTCAGGAGTGCATACACTAAGACACACTAGGACCTCTACCATGCCCACTCAGCCTTTCAAACTATTTATTGGCCCAACACAGTTCTCCACATTCTTCATCTTCTCACAAGCAGCGTTCTCCAGCTGAGAAACAGGTGGCTTCAGCCGGCTTGCAGTTAAAACGTTGACTCGTCTCTGCCCTTCAGACAGATTCAAAACATTGAAGTTGTTCTTTCACTTTTCTGCTCTGTTAAATACAGACTCGTCTTTTTCAACTCAACTCCAAAATGTAAAATTTCAGTTCAAGCTACTTTCTGCGGGAGTAGCTTTCGATTGACGTGAGAATTAAATCCAAAATCAGGACAACGTCTAATTTCTTTTTTGGTTCAAACATTAAAAATAGCATTGCGGTAGAAGCAGATGCCGTAGGAACAAAAAGGAAAAAGACTCGTTCTGCAAACTGCTCAGTGGAAACAGCTGGTTCGGCAGCGCATCAACACATTCCTCTGCCTCTACCCCTCCTTCTATCATGTCTTCTTGGGCAGGCGTGCTAAAGAGGACAGGTGTGGGTCTATTGCCTCCACACATGCACACAGTTGGGATTGGGATTTCAATAATGTCATTCAATGGAGCTGAATAGGAGTCAGTATGGGGGCCCCGCTCTGTCCTGCGCCTCCGCTTGACAGACGAGCAGCCGAGCCTTTGTGCTGAGCCGAGGGGCCCCGGATCACTCAGCGGAGAGGAGGAGGTGGAGGAGGAGGAGGAGACGGTTGGTGGGGTTTATGGGGGCTTTTGCGGCAGCAGTCCCCCGGAGCTTGCAGTGATTACACGAGGAGGAGGAGAACGGGGGAAAAGGAGGAGCGGTGGCGGCTGTGAGTTCTGGGGCTGAAATAGCGGCTGTCATTGAGGCTTAAGGTCATGTGTCAAGTCAATGCTTTCGTCACAGCAGATGGAGTTTTTGTCTGACCCTGACTTTTCCTCAACTTATTTCACTCCTGCCATAGATCCATTAAGATATTTATACCTCTTTATTTTACTGCTCCCATACACAAATATACCGTGAGGCTTTTTGCTGGCATCCATAGCAAACATACTGTACGTGTACGTGTATGCGTTTGCATGTACAGGGTGCGGAGGGGGCTCTTGTTGATCCCACCTGCTGAGGACCATAAAGCTTTGCACTGTCGACTCGCCACAATGCCCCAAAGCTGCTGCTCCTGCTGCTGCGCCTTTCAAGGATCTCTTTCTTGTCTGTCTGCGACCATAATAAACACTTCTGTAAAGAGGATCTCTAAAAGCAGTCTGCTTGGGGTCATATGCATATTAATACATCACTGCTGCTTGAGTTGTTCCAATGCATCCCCCGTTTACAAAGCTTAGCCTGGTTTTCCAAATCCTTTGCAGCTTGAGGAATAGCCATCTATCTAGTTAAAAGGTCAGTCTGCTGTAATCACTACAGCCCTGGGAGGAGTGGGGTTTAACATTGGGGATGATGGTGCCAGGGCAGCTTATGTCCAAGTCAGGTTATTTTTGTATTAGTTTCTTTAAGAGAGAGTGCATGGGGCACCTATAGCTCATTAGTCTATAAGGGTTGAATTTCATTGAATGTTGCAGTTATATTTTTAAACCCAAACCCGTATAAATCTGCTGTAACACAGGAACTTCCCAGTTTGGGTTCTATAAAGTCCATTGTCTTCCCAGTATTTATCCATTCATCAAGCCACCCACCCACCCATCCATCCATCTATCCATCCACCCATCCATCCATCCATCCATCTATCCATCCACCCATCCATCCATCCATCCAACCATCCATCTTATCCTTCAGCCAGTTATACTGTTTCCTGTTGATGCCATTCACAGACTTTCCAGTTCATTGGTTTTTTCCTCTTTTCAGAGACACAATACATTGTGTATCTCTCGTGTGTATACAGGGAAATATATATATTTCTCTGTATACACACACAACATGACATTGAGGAATACTAACATTCAATATAATCTTCAGATCATTAATTCCCTCTGTCCAGAGGCTTATAACAAATCGATAGGACCACAGGAAGTTGACAAAAAAAACAAAACATACATCACAGCCTTGCCATGACAGACATAGATATAGATGTTGAACGTTTCAATATTAAATCCCATTGATCTGCCTTGAAGGCAGTGTCTTGGTCCCATTGTAAAGTGGTGGAGACAATTTTGCAGAAAGACATCAAACTACATTTGAGGTTAGTATGTTGTAAATTGATCACTAGCATCTCTCTGGTTACTGTACTTTAAGAAACCGTTTCTCTCCATCTTTTTTTTTCTTGCTGTGCAATTGCTTCAAGCCCAAAAAATGCTTGTGGTCCTTCCACTCTGTAGCCAAGAAGTGTCATTCCTGGTTCTTGTGGTGTACAGCATGTTGCATTAGTGTCAGTGATCCTCTTATGCACTCAACATAACATGTTTAAATATGCAAATACATGACTTGAAATACCGTAAAAGCATTTGCTCAGTCTGTAAACAAAGCAGCCAAAGCCAACAACCAAAAGGGCGACACGAAAAACAAACACACCAGAGCAAAGAACAAATAGGAGAACAAAGATTAACTGAACAGGAGGCCTCGGAACCTGCAGAATATGTTCACAGGGTTGACTTCGAGAAACACCAGGTCAGGAAACTAAATGACAAATACAGTACACTATCAAAATTACAACATAGTATTAGGGTCATGTTGAAGAAAAACAAATCTGAGATTACTGTGGATAAAGTTGAAAAATTACGAGAAAAAGGTTATAATTTTATGAGAATAAAGTTTGGATTTTAGGCTGCATGTCATTTAAAGGGGGGACATCAGAAGATCTCCCTGTGGCCTGTGTTAAAGTTAGGAAAATAGAGCATCTATTTTAGTTCTACTTGACTATCGGCAGTGGAGGACTGCTCACTGGGAGCACCGGGACATTTCCCAGTGGCCTGATGGTCTTTTTGGCCTTGAACTGATAACTTGACCAGTAATAATATAGCAAGCAGGAATGTGATGAAACACATTTCAGTCAAATTAATACCCTAACCCTCTTGATATCTCAGCATTTTTGTCTTTAACATGGAACTTACACTCTGTTGAACAAAATAAAACAGGAAGTGCTCCTCAAGCTGTAACGTGAGCTGTCACATATATATATATAGGGGCAGATTTAATGACACCTTATTTACTTGACTCAATCTTCTTATTTCATCTCATTAAAATGCTCCGTGTACTTACTCAGTATCATCTAATTAATACCAATAACAAAGAGATGAGTCATGATGGAAAGATGTAACATGTGAAAGCGAGGGAACGTTCAATATCTGAGACTGTGTAATGTTTCACACAGCCACACTCACACATACACACGGTTGTCTCATTAGCAGGGCCAACGCTCTGAAACAACATTTTTAAACATAATTGGAGCACAAGAATTCACAGCATGTCTCACAGACTGGGCTGAGTCACTGTTCTCGCAGGGAGAGAGTAACAGTGAAGCAACCCAGACACACCATGTAGCAGCGTGCTTCTCTTTTCATTATTAAAGATATGAGACATTTGGAGCATTTTGAAGTGTGATTTTGTTCACGGAAGACACGCAATGTATTCTGGTTAATGTCAGAAAATGGTTAATGGAACAAAGGAAGCTACTTGACTGGAGTCAGTCATTCTTATTGTTCACGTGCTGAAGGTCCACACAGAATACTGCAGCCGGGAAGCTTTTGAGATGAGGGAGAGAGCGAAGGAAGCCAAGTCTGCTGTTGGTTCACTGATGTCTCTATCAATCATTACATGACATTTAAAACTATATGATAAGGAATTATATTTAGACCTCGAGGCTCTGAAATGCATTAGAGTTGAGTGTAAATTGACCGACTGCAGTATCGCACATCGTAATGGTCATATTCCTGTTCACGTTTATTTTTCTATGCTTAATTTCTTAAAGGTATTGCTTTAAGTATCGGATGAATCGTGCAACATGAAGGGAACCAACGTGCACTGATCCATTAACCAGGGGATGCTGATAGGGCGAGGATGACAGGTGTGGTGGTGTTTGGTTCTGCAGGCAGATCACGTCCGAGGTGTGACGTCATGGCACCGTTCACTCTCTCTCTCTCTCTCTCTCTCTCTCTCTCTCTCTCTCTCTCTCTCTCTCTCTCTGTCTCTCCCTCTGTCTCTGTCTCTCCCTCTGTCTCTCTCCCTCTTTCTCTCTGTCTCTTTCTCTGTCTCTCTCTCTGTCCCTCTCCCACTCTTTCTCTCTCTGTCTCTCTCTGTCTCTCCCTCTGTCTCTCTCTCCATCCCTCACTTATCTATGTCTCTCCCTCTGTCTCCCTCTCTCTCTCTCTCTGTCTCTCCCTCTCTCTCTCTGTTTCCCCTCTGTTTGGTATTCTACTGCAGTTTCTACTCCAAGAGACAGTGCTCTATTCCCAGCTTGGTTTAAAGTAGGAGCAAGGGAGGAAAGGGAAAAGAGAGAGAGAGAGAGTGAGGAAGTGTCTGGAGAAAGCTAGAAAGGGAGAAAAGAGAAAAATGAAGTAGATAAGCAGTGAAGATGAAGGCAGCAGCTAGGCGGACAGAGACGGATGAAGGAGAGAAGAGACAGAAAGGCGGCAAGCGAAGGAAAGAGAGACAAAGCGAGAACTGGATGAGAGAGAAAGAGAGAACTGTGCACCCTGGCCTCCAGTTCTTATTCACCAAAGACAAACCTCTGGGAACTGCCTGTCTGCGTCTCAATGCATGGATGGTCGGCTGGATGACTGTAAAGGAAGCTATTAGCCCAGTGTCTCCCCTCTCTCAGGCATCTCCCTCCTTCCCCCTCTCACTCGTTTGGCCCAGCAGATCCTCTGAGTTTGAAAAGGCATGATGCACACTGTCACTCTGTCCCACTCCATTATTCATGCCTCCCTGTCCTGCTACGTCCCCTTCTGAACGAGCGTACTAACAGTTTTCATCAATGCAGACAGAACGTGAGCCTCCACACACACTCAATTATATTTCACTGACCTCAGTGGAAAGAAATGCTGATCTCAGTTCAGTTTGCATGGCACATTTCTTTGATTTCACATCCGCAGGGCAGGAAAACGTGCACACATTCACAAAAGCAAGGATGCTGTTCTGCGTCTATACAGAAATGCAAAGACTCTATTATTCCTATAGAAATAGAGAAACACACAGTCTCGAGTGAAGGAACTGATATTTGCATTCAATTTGATGTAATTTAAGTATTTGAATTTAAAATATGGAAGGCAAGTTACTTTCAGCAACTATAATAATAATATTTCCATAACTAACAATTGATCAAGTTAATATGTAGCTAGCTTTTAATGTTACCGGAGCTTTGTCGCCTCTGTTAGCACATTGTTTTTGTTTTCTACACCTCAAGACTTAACTGTCTTTTTTCAATCTTAAGTCTGTCACAATTGTTTTCAGTCACAGCCGGCGTCTCTAAAAACCACCAGATGCTCCCTGCCCAGCGCCTGAAGGCACAAAGACGGTGGTGGAGACCAAAAACAAAGCAAACAATGATCACGGATATTTGACCTAACTTTTTAAGTACAAACAAACATGACCCAGAAACTGTTGCTCCATCTCCATTTCAACTTTGTATAAACAAGTCCACATTATTTTCACAGCTTGCTACCTCTGTATGGGATTTATCATGTCATATTCTGAACCTCGAGAGAAAAAAGGCTTTGAAAGGTTGAAACTCTTTGTTTGGAAGCTTGAAATTCAACAAGAAAAGGTTTAGCATGATTGTTCAAATGTCTGCAAACATTATTTTGGATTTGATTCAGATTTAAAGCAAGGCTTTTAAACTTCAAACTTTTAAACTGAATGGCACGTTTAACCGATAGATGAAATATTATATGGGTCAATATGGTCAATAAGATTTTGAGCTTGCGACGTTACATTCACAAATGATTCTGAAGTTTATAACTGTAAACATGTTAAATTGATGTTTTGGAAAATAACAATTAGGTCTACATGGGTAGAAAGCAGAAAACTGCATGCAAAACTCAGAATAATTCCATCCCATCTCATTCATGCACAAACTTGAACCTCATGCATATTTCACAGACTGACAGCAGTTACTTAACAAATACAAACGTTGCAATCATTGGTGAACATAACTTTACAAGATCTAAATCTCATTGACCCTAATTTTAGAGACTTTCTAAAGACTTTTCCAACGTAGGTCACACAAAAAGGCTGTAGGACTGGAATTGCGCCTGGTTCAAAGCTCAAATGGATTTCTTGCAGTCATGAAGTGTGAAGAAAGATTTAAGGATTACAGTTTTGGCACTTCATTGAGGTCAGAATGTGCAGAATGGTTTGATCAGTCAAGCACAGCCAACAAAGTTAAATAATTTAACACAATTGTCGATTCATAACGAATTAACCTTTCCTAGAGCCAGATTAATTAAAGATTCCCTTAAATAGGATGAAGCTAGCCACTGTTCCTTAAGACTATTCTCTAAATCTGAAATATTTGCTGACCCTGTTCTCATTCATGTGGTAACACAAGGATAGTTGTCTTGTAGTCATGACTACAGATGGTCATTCTTACTTACTGAGCGAAATCTTATAAATGGATTTATTAATCACTGTTGTTTTATTCTGCTTCTCTGATATTACAACCAATTGGTTATTCATGCATCCCATACTTCTGGTAAAGTGCCTTTGACCTCACTATTCATCAGATGTGAAGCTAATGGTATAGATCAGCATGAGTCATGTGTTTCGTCTACAAAGTACGTCGAGGCACAAAGGTAATTTAGTCTCTTAACACCACATCTGTGACGTTTAAGTGATCATTCAGCATCACTGCACACCAACGTTTATGTACAATTCCTACATGAGTTCAGTCTGGATGCTTTATGTAGAGTCATGCTGCTCACATCCTCTCATCCTACTGACCAAGTTACAGCTGCTATGGCAACTAGATCCCGATCCCCTTTTCCCATTTGTCTCTTTCTGCGAACAAGCTGTATGTGTGGAGAACTGGAGAAGCAGATGTTCACATGTTTTCCTCTCTTCCACCTTTTCTTTGAGTTTCTGCATTGAAATAGTTTCACCTTATGTTTTGTGTGGTCTGTTTTTGCAAAAGCTACTGGCTGTATTACTATGAAACTTGGTGGAAGGATGTGGTTTGGGACCAGAAAGAAGCTATCAGATTTTGGCGCGGATGTGAATCAGGTGGCAGATCCAGGTTTTTTTGCTTTTCATTTTCTTTGAAATTTCAAAATAGGGTTTGCATTCAACATTTCCGTTGATTTCTCAGAGAATAATTCATGGATCTTTTGGATCCAGTGTATTTAAATGTAGTTTCATAAGGGGACTGTTTGGCCTTGGCACAGGTATGCACTCTACTTAGTGCCATTCTAGTTTTCTTTGGAAATAAAGCAAAAACCAAACCACCCCTTTTTCCAACTGCTTACATGTAATTCTTGAGGTAGAGAGGTGATGTTATATTTTCATCAATTTTTTTTCATTGACAGAAAAAGACAAATCTACTAAATATTTACGTACTGTATATTTACAGAGAAATGCACTATAAACCAAATGTGCTGCATTGTTTTACAATTCATCAAAATACCTTACATTACTTTTATTAAAAACATTAACCATAAAATAAAAGTTGCAATATAACAGGAAGTCATAGATTTGTACTGGATTATTCAATTGCAATTGGTCTTGAATGTTTAATTACATTGAATCTATTGTTAAAAAAAAAGTGTATTGTATTTGTATCTGAATTCAAAGAATCTCTGTAGAGTAACCACAGTTATTACTGTTACTGTTATTACTATTGTTATGCGATCATTATTAAGTTTGCTGCCAGACTTTATACCATTTTTTACAGTGAAATGGAAATCATAACGAAAGTCTAATTTATATACAGTCAGCCATCAGCCACATGTTCCTTCAGTAGTAGTGCAAACAAGAGGCATTAGTAGAGAAATGATTCCACATGCATTCATTCACAAGACAACTGCAGCTATCACAGCTGGAGCCTGAACTCCCCACTGATGAGGATTTCTGCGTGTGCTGATGTCTTTTCTCTTTTACTCTCTGTGCTGCTTTGCTTCTGACTCCATATGCAATGTGGAGCTGAGCCACATATGCCTTTTTAAACCGTAGCATGCTATTTCCACCTCGGAGCCCCAGCATCACATGTTTAGAGCTGATGAAGTAGCTGTGAGGAGTTCACACCAGCCGACCATAGATCATCAGCCCTGCGTGAGGCCGGGGCTGTGATTCACCCAGGAAGTGTTAAACACAAACAAAAACCCCAGCAACTCACACCCACACACCCCTCTCCTTCAGTAATAAAACAGCATGGGGTGCAGGCAGCAGGCGGTCTGGTCTCCAGCAAAAACAACACACTAAATATCAGATGGAAAATATATTTACATGATTTGCCCACACAAAAGTTGGGAAGGAGATCATGAATTGTGAGTGGTAGTGTTGCATTGTGGGATAGAAATGTAATAAAAACAATTCTAAAACTGGATTATCTCCTTGGAAATGTAAGGTCGGCTTAATTGCTGAATTACTGAGGTGGCTTGGGCAAAATATTTCACAGAAAATAGAATTTTGAACTGTATTGTAAATGTGACCCAAAGGCTGATCTAGTTTGAGTGCTTTACTATTTACACACGTCACAGAAGGTTTCCAGTGTATTCACAGGAATTTCCACATTACTGTTTTTTAGCTTTGCACCTGGAACTATGTTCAGCAAAGAACCACAGGACTACTATCTGGGAAATCCATCAGGGAGACATAGAGGGGGAGAGACGACAGTCAGGCAGGGTGGGAGAGAAGCAGGTGGTCACTGGAGAAAACGTTAGGGCACTTCTGTGTCCCACACACACATACACATACACACACACACACACACACACACACACACACACACACACACACACACACACACACACATACACATCAATGCACAAGCTGAATGGCAGAAACAGAGAGTCATGTGGTTTCCAAATACTAAGGACTGAAATGCAATGATGAATTACAGCATCAATCATTTCATGTAATTATTGATATTATAGTCATTCACCCAGACTTATACAAATCAGCACATGAAGGCCTTGGAGAAAGAAACACTTATACGATGTGAATACGGATTAACGCTGGGTGACTCACCAAGACACACACTCACAGTCAGTGTGATTATGGGTTGTTGCGTTGCCACGGCAACACATCCTGTGTTGCGCTAATGCCTCATTTCTGGCTCGGAGCATGTGTGCATTTGTGTGTTAGTGGGTGGAAGGTGACAGTAATGTCACACTTGTACTTAATTGCACAAAGTTGCAGAGCACAGATATTTGTGATGTGACACGGGGGCTGCATGGTGAGAGAAACAAACACGGGTGTTAGTAAATCTAATTGTAATACGGACTCTCAGGGAAAGTTTATTATATTATATATATATATATTATACATGGATATGGGTTCAGTTCCAGGGATACAATAAATGACGGGCCCACATAATCAGACTGCATTTCTCTTTTGTTTTTCTGTGTTCATTTAGCTTGACATTGTGTTAATTCTCTAGTTGTGGTTGGGGGGGTGGGGTGGGGGGGGGGTGGGGGGGGGGTTCTTTGTTTTGGCCTTATCAGTTATCAGTCAGCAACAACTTTGTCTCTCCAGTGTTATTTTCAGCCGATCCATGAACTACAGAAGCTGCGATTGTTGCAGTAGCAATAGCGCCAGTTCATTATATGTTTTCTTTTCCAGATTGATCAGAGAAACATGGTTATTCAAGTTTAACGTTCACATCAAGTGCCCTCTCTGGCTGGGTTTCAGGCCAGGCATGGTGTCCCCATACCCTCAGATGGACATGAATACAAACAGCAGAAGCTTTTTCATGCATACGGAATATACATAAAGAGACAACATTATGGCAACCTCTGACAGCGAAAAGAAGAAGAGCTTTTGGCTTGACTACTGAGTTTATGGTGGATACTTGCAGCAATAAGATGTCAGTATGTGTATGCATGTAAAGCTAGGGCACTGATGTGAGCAATCTCAGACATTTTGTCATTACTTTTGTCATTGTTTTTAAGTTTGTGTCACTGTCTGCCTTTCTGACAATTTGTTTTCAGTCTCAACTCCTGTTTGTGTGTGAGTCTGCAGTCATACAATATTAATAAATATGTGATTAATACACATGTGACATTTGATAGGGATCAGGCTGAGCTGACACTATGGGGCAATAAATTCCACATGAGTATTTTTTTACTGCCACACTGGTGGGGACAGATTAATGAATGACTACTGCTGCTGAGAGCAGAGGCAAACAGATACATACACACTTAACAGACATACAGATTGACTGATTCAAGAATATTTCTGATATGACAAAATATTCCCAACACATCTGAACGCAGCCTTTTGTGTGGAACTGAGTCTCATCCCTGCAGAGATCAGCTTGGAATTTCTGCATGGAGCTTCTCAAGAGTGGGAGTGCTGACCACATTTCAGAGCTCGACACAGACTGACACCAACTCCCTGATAGAAACTAAAGTCAGAGTTGATTTATAGCACTTTTAAAGAGACGTATACAGTGCTGCGCATGGTCGTAAATACCAAGCTTTGTAGAGAAGTGTAAAAGGGGAGCAGGTGGAAATCATTGACTTAATCCTTTCTGTTTTCACAAAAGTAGTTACCATGACACTGTCTTTCAGTGGTGTGTGCACAAACAGTGTGACAATAATAATTATGTAATCTCTGTGTGTGTGTGTGTGTGTGTGTGTGTGTGTGTGTGTGTGTGTGTGTGTGCTGTTGATTGGACCAAGGTTTGTGCGCAATTGCACAAAACCTGAATATAGAACTCCCATCTCAGAACTCCCTTGACATTTTTGCTGATTGAATCACTATGTGAAACATCTTTGAATAGAATTCCATTGTCCTCCACCAAGGAGGTTATGTTTTCGGGTCCGTTTCTGTGTTGGTTTGTGTGTTTACTATTTAGCAGGACTACCCAAAAACTACTGAGCAGATTACCACAGAACTTGTAGAAGGACGCGTTATGGCTCAGGAGAGAAAACATTACATTTTGGTGTAGATCCGGATCAGACGGCGGATCAAGGATAAAAACGTTTTAGCACTTTGGGGACTCATATTTATGAGTGTGTGCAATTTGGTGCAGATCCATTATATATGGTCAAACAACAATTAAAACTCGTCCCCGATTTTTCCAAGCTCGGAATTCTTTGATAATTTTGCTGCGTCTGCCACTGACTACATTTTCCCTTTCTTCTTTTCATTCCCTGAAATCGCCATAATCTGAGACAGGCAACAAGGTGCAGCTAAAGCAAATGCAAAACACTCTTAATTCAAAGGTGAACAACAAAGAAACCTTGTGATAAAAACTTAGCCAAACAATAAACTCCCATAATTGTTTATCATTTGTCCACAGTGTCATTTCCCTGTGTTTGTATGACCTTGTCATGGTATCATATGAGGCCACGTGAGAATATTTTTAGATTAGACAAAAACAGACGAATACAACTTTACGAGTAAACAGCATCAAACGACATTTATAGCAATGATTACGAGACTTATCTGTCTGCCTTGATAAATTACAGCCCTGTCGAGCTAATTACGGTCGACTGTATTTTAGTCTGGCGTTAAGAAGGAATATGACATGAGTTCAATTAAAATCTCTGAGATGACATGTTTTTCAGATAGTGGGTACATTTATAATTCATTTATAAGTGTTATTTCCTGGCAAGATCTTGCGGTATTTATTCTTTTTATTTAGAATTGTTTGTTCTTTGGTTTAAAAACAGGTTAAGATTACAGGAACAGTCAAGCAGAGAAATTTTGGGGTCTTTCAAAATGTAGCTTCTCACTTTTGTTTTGCCTACACACACACACACACACACACACACACACACACACACACACACACACACACACACACACACAGTGAAAGATTGATTATGAATACATTCAGTGGGTTGTTCTTATGAAGCTGGTATCCGTGGGACAGCCCCGCAGTTTACTGAAAGACATTAAAGGAAATTATGAAAGACATTGGTGGGGATATCCAGAGGTGGGTGGTGGGGTGTTTTGCTGTCTAATAGAACAATTGTTGTCCCTCCTCCACACTCACTTTTTCATGTGACAACTGTTTGCGGTATTAAAATGGCTTCCTTTATTCCTCTTCGTAGATTTTCCCTGTGTCAGTGCTGCTGGTTGCTATTTAAAAAAAGTCAAATAAATTACACATGTTTTGTATACTTCTGTTTTCCAACAGTGTAGCTGAACCAAGCACCAAGGTAGCTGATGGTCATGGGATGTAGATTTATTTTTCTTAATACAGTGAACATGTACTTAGACTTAAACAGGAGGGACACTGGCCTAGAACATAGAATATAAATTCCCAAAACAACTGAACAAACTCCAACAAACAGCAAACAAGCCAATGAGATATGGCTTCATAATAATTCATTTTATGGTGGTGTGATTGTAGATTTGGCACTCAGTAGAGTGCATACTTCCTCCAAGTCCCAAGTCCCCTTATCCACTAGATTCAGATTTGTATTTGGATCTGCACCAAATTGTACACACTCACAGATATCAGTTCCCTAAGGATACATTCATTAATTCATGGGAAATCAGTGAAAACTAAAAAAAACCAACATATTTCTTGGCCCATGTCCTAACCTTCCCCAGGTTAGGGAAGGTTTAATCCTGTTCAGTAAATAAACCAGCAAACAAACCAACAGAAGGTGGTGAAAACACAATGTCCTTGGCAGAGGGTGAAAAGGAGCCATATCACTGTGATGCATTCATGGCAATCACGGAGTTCAAAGATCCTGTTTGGAAAAATTATTTGTATTCCTCTCCTCTACAGCATTTTCTAAGATGCAGAACAGCAGACATTGTACTCAAGGACACTGATCAATTGATGTATTTTTCCAACCAGCATAATCTGGTCAGCAGTCCAATGACTGGATCTAAAGACTTCAGCATCAGCCAGAAGAGAAAAAAGTTCCATGTCAGCGACCAAGTCTTGGTTATTTCTCATGTGTTGATTCAATTTGAGAATACAAGAACTATTCAAGACTTATACCTAGATTATCCAGTTTCTCAAACTAAGCTCGGGATGGGATCCAAAACGGGCGGTGGACAGAAAACTCATTCATCATGGTTTCAGCTCTCAGGGCTCCCTGGGTCCAAGACCTCTACTGTAGTAAACAAAGTCATGCAGCTATCCTAGCTGTCGGCACAGGGCAGCTTGAAATATAGCACACTAATCCCTTTATCACGGCTAGCTGAGTTTTCTTCCAGTCAGTCAGGTTGTGGGTATTCCCCTCATTCCTCCTGGATTACATTAAACTCTTCTTATCTCTTTATGTATTGTCAGCTTGCCTTGGGTTCTTTTTTTTGTATTCGTAGCCAGTAGTGTGTTGTCCTGCTGGCCGTTATGGCTTTATATAATTCCGTCACAAGGATTTTAAAATGTTCTTTTTAAGTACTGTGTGTAGTGGCAAGTCATTTTGGTAAATCAAGTTGGTTTGCCTTCAACAGAAAAAGACACTGCCTCATGTGCTTCCGCAGAAGAATTGGGATTTTAATTGCAGAAGTTGTGTCATTAACTAGTCTTGTGTCTTGCAGGGGAATCACATTGCAGGTGTTTCCCGTGCTGTAAATCAAACCTTTTCTCCCCCTCATCTTTCCAAAGTAAAAAGTTAAAGCTAATGCAGAAATAAATCTTAACTGGGCTGATGCACAGTGTGGGAATTCCCCTCTTTATCAGGTGCTCTGGTCTGGAATCTCTCCTCAGTGCTAATGTTTGTTTGGGTTTTGAGGGAGATCAGAAAGGAGAATAGTGAAAGAGGAGAGAGGAAGAGAAACCCTTATCTGTGATCTATTTGTTAATCTCTGTTTCCAGATAATTGCATTTAATCTTACTATTTCAGAACTTTCAAATCCTTTTTTTTGATCTCTTTCTAGTTGTGTTATTTAGAATTAGGAGCTAATAGAGCTTCAAGGTTTGTTTTTTTTTCAAACAGCCCCCGCATAGAACTGGACACAGCACAAAGTGTCCCATTGAGGCGTGTGAGAGGGCCCGTGCTGGACGCCTTGTCCAACAACAAGCTCTTATTCTACAACACAGGGACGGCAGCTCAAACATACTTGTAGTAGGAGGTTTTTCAGTGTCTTGATTGTCAAACAGAGAAGGTAGCCTTCAGAGCTCATATGGGGAACAGAAACATTTGGCTGAAAAGAGGCCTAAACGGGAAATTGTGATCTTGTGAGCTGCTCGATCAAAGGAGTAATTAGGCCCATTCAGAGATTATTTTTAAAGATTTTATTTTGATGTAAGTCCATAAAGAAAAGTCTCATGTGATTTTATGTTTATTACGTTTTTCCCCCTCTTTATCCTATGAAAAGGCACCAAACCATATTTTTTTAATTTTACAACATACTGTGATTGTACCACATGATGATCACATGCAGAGTTCTTCCCTCATAACTCACATGGTGCTATAGAAAAAAATCATGACGGCTACATAAGTCATGCATTTTTAGATCCATCTCTTTGGCAATTAATGGATGGTATCACATGAAGAAGACTGTGACAATATTCAGACATGAGTTCAGACAAGGAGTTTGTCCCGAATTTGCGTTTCACATATGAGTAATGTAGCAGGAGATTCTCCAGTCGGACGTGTTCAGAACAAAAGGACAATTTCCGGAACATTCAGGCAAAGGGTGAATAGAGCCAGACTAAACTTTGATGGTTGTCTGAATCCCGTTGAGGATCCGCGGATATGTCGTCGCTGCAGTGGAGACACTTGAAATGACACAGCATTTGTTTTCCCCACTCACAAAGGTCCTTTCATGAGGTGAAGTGAGTCATTAACTAATTAACTCATTAGGTTTTGACCTGCATGATAATTCTCTATTAGTGGGAAATTAGGTTGATGCAGACTAATCACTGCCTCGCTTGTCCTTTGGCACTTCTCATTCAGTTTTTGGTGTTGGTCATGTGAGCTGTTAGCCTGACCGATGACCTTGATCGACTGTCATATGAGACAAGGATCAGTCCCTTCTCAATGATCCCATTCAGCAGGAGATGAGTTGTCTGTCCCGTCATGCTCTCTATCACGAGTGCCGTTGACCACAGTGTGTGTGTCTGGTTTCTGAGGCTTCTTCTATTCTAAATCTCACTTTCAGTACATGAATTTCCAGATGGTGTCAGTAGTGATGATTGATGACCCAGCTAAATCTACTGAAGATAATAAACTCAAAGAAGCTGCTGTTGCTTTGGACAATATCAACGATCAATTTAAACTGCCCACACAGATATAAATAATCAGCAGTTTACGGGACTTGCTGTATAAAGTCCTCTTTGAAAAACTTAATCTGGAGCCTCAGTACATCCTCTGCCTCCAGGCCATCTGTTTCCAGGATGTGTGTGTTTCTGTCTTGTCAGCAGAGTCTCTTCCTACCAGAGACATTAGTGGATTAACAGTCTCACACACAAGGTGTCTCAACATAATTCAAGGGTGTGGACATGCTGCTTCCAAAAAGATGCAGTCTCATGAGAAGCTGACAATGAAAATAAAATGTTCAAGAAGTAAAAACACTAGTACATTGATATATATTGTGTTCTTATAATAAATCTAGAAATCTCTGACTTTCTTCATGTCCATCTGTCCTTCAATTCTCTCAACAATCACTTTTTAAAACTGACTTGGTGTATTTCCGAAGACGAGGAAGTATAGTGTGAACTGTGGTTACATCCATACTACATTTTTGTTTGAGAACAGCATTTCAAACTAAAACAATCTCTTTCCACAGGAGCGTTTTTGCTCCGCATCTGTTTAAATCTCTGTCCATACTAACACGCCATGTATATGGGTGTTAGTATGGACTGGGTATATGCTGGCATGTGTAAACATAAAGGTTTGTGGGTTCTGCCGGACACAGGAATTGTCACAGATTGCTTGAATAATAGCTCATCTCTGTAGGCATGTACGACGCTGTAGCATTGTAAAAATGACATTCTGTATTAACATTTAACACATCAGTTTTCATGTAGGTGCCGCTGCCATGTATGAAAAACAGCACGTCACCAGAGTGTCAGACGCAGCATTGATTCAACTCAGTGAAAACACGACAGAGGTTTTAAAAGATTTTAAGAATAAGAGTCTGTTTGCAATACCATTACATATTTGTGGATTATAAGTGTAGCTTCATCCCCTGCTCATTGCCACAGTTTAAATAAATAAATGTGACTGAATATCAGCAATGAAACTGTTGATAAAGTCACAGCTGCGTGACACTGATGTTCCAACTTGAATAAACTGAAACACTACAGCTGCATCTTTGAGGTTCTCAACTGATGGAAAGAGAAGAATCACATTGCATCATGGAGGTTGTTGTTGTGTGGGCGCTTTATCGGTGTTCCTCTGCACCCGACAAACAGGAAGGTGTGTGTGTTTGTGTTCATACAACAGGATGTACAAGTTCATCTTTCCACTAAGCACAAACCACCCAACAAGATTTTCAAATCTATTAATAGTTCTTTTGTAATTTGACGTGTGTGCAGGAGTTTATTGTGTGTCTAAATGTGTCCTAGTGTATGCACTATGTGGCATGCCCACCCCCACCATTCCCACCCACACACACACACAAACGCACTCAGACAAGTGAAGGGAAGTCACAGTTTTGACTTGGCAGAGTGCTCAAAGGGCTGAAAGCCATCTGGACAGTTGGTGTAAGTTGTCATTAGTTGCACACTTATACCAGATATCAAAGGACTGAGGAGCTTCCCTGATGTTGGTTTGCTGTTTACAATCTGTTACCACTAGACAGGAACTTTCCAAAAGTCATGTACATATTTTTAAAATCTGCTCTGAGGGTTCTGTGTTGGATTTCAAGTTAAACCAGTTGACTTAACAGAAAATAGTTTTTGACTCAAGGTTCACAGTTCATTGTTCAAAGTAACATGTTCATAAGTAACTTATGTCTAACTATTTCTAACATTAACACATTGGGCCTATCCTTCAGCCGGTATCCTAGTGGTTAAAAGTAAGTGCAGTGTTGAATTTGCGAGATACTTTAAATAATTATAAACTTTGAATAAACAGGCGACCATTGATGAAAGTTGTTGTTCATGACATGAGCGCGTTAGGAGCCCGTTCACGACAGCGGCAACAACAACTGAATCTCAGGTCACCTTTACAGTTTTTAGAAAGAAAGCTGCACCCAGCATTACCACAAGCCAAGTAAACAGCCCATTCCAAACAGGCAGGTTGACAATGTGTCAACTAACTTAACTTATTTTTACTTTTGAAACCTGACATCTTTGAAAAAAAAATTGCCCCCACCATCTTGGGAAGTAGCATGAGCTTGAGCAAAAGTTTCTGACAAGAACATGAAAAAAGATTTAAAATGGGTTAAACAGAAGGAAATCAGGAAACAGGTTGTAGGTGACACTTGAGATGCTGTGAATGGACTGGGATTGTTTCTGTGTGAATAGTTGATGCCTCCTGAGGGAATCGTGATTCGTAAGTTGGTGGATGGGAAAGCCATAAACATTAACAATCTATCTGGGAAACGAATGTGCGGATTTGAACAATGCTTTCGGATGCACCAGGTTGGAGCACGGTCGTGGGAAGGGAGAGAGAAGTGAGTGTGAGCTAAGAAACCTTTATAAGCAGAAATCTACCCACACACTCACACAGGCCTTGGCTTGTGGCCTTGGCAGGAATTCGTATGAGGAAAGAGCACTACAATGGAGCGCACACACACACACGCACACACACACACACACACACACACACACACAGGAAAAGGCTTTTAAGAAAACAGAAGTTACTAATTAGGTAAAATTGTCCCACAGCAGTCGATGTCTGGAAGAATTCTTCCTCTCTCTCTCCTCTCATCTGTCTCCCTCCAGATGTCTCACTTCCTGATGCACGGACTTTGGTTTTAGTGCTGTTTCATGTTCACTGGTCTCACTGGGAGATATTGCGCCTGATCATTAGCAAGGATGAATAATGAGCACAGCTGAAGCACCAAAGACAGAGAGGAAAGACGCTGCAGAATGAAAACAGGAAGAAATACATTAAACATGAGACATGAGATGCAGGATTTGATAGATTTCAGAAAGAACTATTTTGATAGAGTGTATGGAAATAGGAATAGAGAATAAAGAGAGAGGCCAAAATGACAATAAAATTGATATTTAATTTCTCTACATGGTCTGTCCGACATAGCATCCTGAAAATTTTAAATTTAAAATTGACTTACAGCCAGTCATCTCCTCTAAAACTCCCCTTACTTATATGCTTTGGGGAAAAAATGGCACTAAATAATACAGGTTTCTCGTAGCTCACAAAAAGCAATGAAGCAGAACTCCCAGTGAGACATGAAGCCTGACTAAATCTTTTTGGCTACTGTTTTAATCTTTAATGTGTGACAAAAGCTGTATTCAAAGGTCAGAAATGTCTGGTAGATTCGATAGGAAACGACTCCACCTTCCTTCCTGAACCACAAGCTGACTCACTGAGACGTGGAGAGAAAATTTCAGTCTGACTTCACCAGAGTGGATGACATTCTCCTTTGTGCCTCTAATGGGAAACAGGGGGAGAATCGTAAAAGGAAACACACATTTCCTGTAGGGCTGGCGCGTGACGTACACAAGTGTGTGTGATCCTCTCCTTGTAGCCTTAACCGGCAGGAATGTGACATCAGCAGCAGGATCCCACATGAAGGATAAGCCACAGCAGCACAAGCACACATCACAGCCAGAATAAGATATGACCAAGGGTCAGGGAAACAGCCACAGAGGAAGGAAGGAGCATCCCCTCCGTTGACTCTTTTTTCACACCACCCACTTTTCCCTGGCACACATATCCTTCTTCAAAGATTTTACTTATCACTGCACTAACAGGGATTTTCTTTCCCGTAAATGTGAGGGGGGGAGAAACAACCGAGGAAGTAAGCAGTCCTCGGAGGGAACATAATCACTTCAAGCATTCTTTAAACAAATGTTCTTTGTAACTCCATTAACAGGCAGAGCACTGTGGAAATGTAAGCATCACACACTAAAGGCAATACTTCCCCATAGAAAACACACACACACACACACACACACACACACACACACACTTCAACAACTTGCTCACAAAGCCAGCATTTAGTTTGTGGCACTCATTCTTTCCCCATGTGAATAGTGAATAAAGCAGTTAGAATAAAACCAACACGTTTGAGTCAGTAGTGATAAAGCTAAGTAAGGGCACTGGGAGGAACATTCTGCGTTTGTGGTGAGTTGCTCAGAGATAAGATGAGAGTAGAACCAAAGTTAAAAAAGGGGCAACAGAAAGGCTGCTTATTGAATGACTTAACAACGCTTGAATATTCATGCACAGCTGGTTTATCAGGAACAGTTAGAGTAAAATTAAGACGCAGATGGTGTTTAAACTGCTTCCAGATATTGGCCAAAATACGGACATTTTCCTGAAATTTTGCAGATGAGTTGTATGTCAGACTTCGCCAGAGTTCATACGTCCTGTCCTAGCTCCTCTCATTTCCTCGTTCGAATGTTCCGGAAATGTGCTTGTTGTTGTGAGTGCATCTGACTTCATATGTGAAAGTTAAATGACATAAGCTCAGTACTCTATGCTGATTGGCTGCTGCTGTTGTTAACAAAGCATGGATAGAAACATGGAGCAAAATGAAATGAACACCACTCAAATATAGTTATGTTTGATTATGGCGTTGACTTAATTGTTGTTGACTTAATTAACTTGCTGATGAATTGATTACTGATGATTGCAGAGTATATATGTACAGTAATTACTTAATTAGTAGAATTACTTAATTCTACTAAGCAGAAGAAGAAACCTCAAAAGAGGGCTGTTGTTTCAGTAATCGGTGGAGCACAAGATTTCGTGTCTCAACCTTCCTTTAACCACACAGATCCTCTGGGCTTTAAATGTGTATCCTTCCACAGGAAATCATTTCAGATGTTGGAGTAGGCAGTTAAAACATATCATGTCATTAATTTGTTTATTAGGGCCCGAGCACCGAACAGTGGGAGACGCTATTGAAATTGTAAGGACGAACTTGTCCCAGGGATATCATCAGATCAACTTCAAATTGAGGTGAATGTCATCTCAACAAGATGGCGATATAAACTACCTTGAATTTCGGGTTTTCGTCACACAGTGTGACCGTGGCGTGGCGTTTGATTACACGCCATCAAAACACAAGGTTGTGTATCTCGGACATACATGGTGAAATCGACAGGCAAAGATCTGTCTGTTCGTATTTTAATTTTTTTCGGACGGACAGACGTTTTTTTTATTTTTTATTGACGACCCCTCCCACTCAGTTAATCATTGTTTTGTGAGCTATTTGCAACCACAATCATTAAAAAAAAAATTGGAAGTTTGCCATTAAGGTACAGCATGAGGAGATGAGGTAATGCTGAAATTACTGTAAAGTGTACTGACTCTGCATTTGCCAATTTGGAGGTGATACAGTTTATTTCCTAGATCTGGGACCCACAATGCTCAAATGAAAAATGTCTCACTTTTTTTCTGCTTATTTTATGTTGTGCTTTACAAAAGCACTGTTCAAAAAATAATTAAACTGGTAAGCTCTGGGATTTTCTCTCATTTTGTCCTGCACTTCTCAGAAATCACATTCAGAGACACTCAACTGTGATATGTACAGATGGTTGTTGATGTGGTTAGTGTCTTTTATCAAACAATTTTCACATTTTCTCAGCTTGAAGCATGAAATACATCAAATGAAGCACAGTAAGCTTTGCTTCCTTTGAATGTCTGGATTTTTCCTGGAATAAACAAAGAGGTGCTGTTCAACCCTTTCATATTAAGAGCTTTAGGAAACAGAATATCGTCAGCACTACTAATGCATTACATCATTCTGTCAAAAAGTAAATTAACACTGATCAAAAACTATACGATGAGAATAGAAACTGTAAATTAAAAAAAAGAGGGTAATTTTGTTAATTTTTACTTGGGGGGGTGGTTGGATTCTCACCAAACTCAGCATAAATATTATTTGAGAGTATCTCTAGATGATTAACTTGTGGAGCTGATCGGTTCAGGGGTGGGGCTGTGGGGGACAACACCCCTGCAGCGGAGCACTTATATACTATACTCCTATATACAGGAGTATATAGCGAGTTAATGCTGAATCCTGTTTCCCTACTGAAGATGGTAAAATCTTTATGGATGGCCACCAACGCGTGTAAAAATCCCTGTGCTGCTGGTGATCAATCCGACGCTCAGTGTGTTTGTGTGGGAGAGAGAGGGCGAGTGAGACCCTTTGGTCATTCTGTTATTTTCGATACCACTCGGTTGCAACTTTTGAAAATATACTGCAATTCAGTCAGCAGCACACACTATAGGACGCTCTGCTGCACACACAAGTTCTCTGTGTGTGCTCACAGCACTATGGAGGATGGGGGATCGCTGAGAGGGAATAGCTGAAATGGCAGGTTATTAAGGGGGTTGTGTTTTTGGTCATCTTGGTAAAAAGGGGATGGCATATATAACCAGTAAAAAGCAGATGATGAGGAAGGCTTGTGAATATATTCAGAAAATAGACGCTATCTGCTCTAACTGTCCGTCGCAGATAGCATCTGTAACTTTGGAAGAGATTACAGCTCATTTCTGCCGTGAATACTGAAACTTTTTACCTATCTCGCTCTAATATGAGCAAAGATTTCAGAAACACATCTCTTTCTGAATCTGCACTTCCATCATCACACCAGCCCGAGTGACGTCGAGATTACTTTCAACTGATTATGACATTTCTGGGTGGGGGGGGGGGCTGCCTGTGTTGCTGGGGGGAACAGAAACATCCAAATACACACACAAACACCGAGGTGCTTTAATCTGATCTGCACTTCCTGACTCTTATCATACTGTCACATCATTGTAGGTGTTAAATTTATCTCCTATGTCACCATTTGTCTTCAGCATCATCTCATTCATTTTTTATGTCCTGTCACACACCAACAAAGACGACAGAGATCATCAGCAGAATCTTTTCACACCAGATTTTTACTGCAGAATAGAAGTATTCAGAAAGAAATTCTCATTTACACCTCTGAGGTAATAACTGACTGTGGGGAGGGAACATCTCACGCTGCAATTAAAGCTGGGGAATCAGCACATTTGGCCTCAGTCACAGCACAGCAGCCTTGTGATCTCTCGCTGCTGCCCCAGATTCCACACTGCAATCAGGAGGGAAGTTTGATCATAGCTCTCTCTCCCTTTGTCTCTGTGGGATTTCACATAGTAGTTGTTGTGTACTGTCTACAACACGCAACCCAAAACAACCTGCTAACGCGGCTGAATTGACGGTGTCCATGCTTAAAAAGAAGAGGGCTGCAACATCATTACAACAGAGGCATGTGCTTATATATTAAACCCAATGTTAATGTATAAAACCATGTCTCTGCACTCAATGTGTTATGTGCTTGTTTCCTCCCCAGAGGTTCTTCACAGGTTCTTTCACAGCTAAGTCAGCATCAGCTGATTCTAGAAAGTGTGGTTAACAGATTTAGTCAGCGCACCGGTGGCTGTCTGTTTTATAATCAACACCTGGATTCTTTGTCTTTTCATGGTGCGAGGACGATTAGCAAGAAAAAATGTGACGTTGTGTAAAGACAATACAAAATTCTCGAGAAGTCACTGTAATTTGAAGAAGTCGTAGCCCTCAACAAAGACTTTCCCCTTATCTGAAGATGGAGCCTTGAAGAAAATGTCGTTAAAAATTGCAAATATGCGCTGAACTGAATCCACATTCTTGTCATGCTTTGTCAAACAAACTTTAATGCTGTGAGGCTCTTGTTTGCTATTTTGTAAAAAGTTTATTCTATAAAGATAAATATATATATATATACTCCATTATCTTACATTATAGTGAGAATAGCAAGACAATATTTTGAAATGTTGGATTCATTTAATGCGGTTCACCAGATGAAGTCACACTTGGACGTACTGATATGAGTGGGCTGGTGTACAACGTCACACACGGCAAACTATTTAGAGTTCATTCCATGGTACCAAAGGGCATTACAATGACTTGAGTGTAGTTATTGTAGCCAGCATTTAGATACACGGTGATGTTACTGCTCAAGGCTGCAGGGCAACAAGAACAGGGTCATATTTTGAAGCCTCTTCTTTGTAAAGTAGTAGAACTGAAGTTTAATGAGATCGAGTCACATGAACAGGGATAAAACACTAACAAACTGGCTTACTGTTGTTGTGGTAGACCACGGAAGGGGTTCTTGTAT
This sequence comes from Verasper variegatus, assembly GCA_026259375.1. Lineage (NCBI taxonomy): Eukaryota > Metazoa > Chordata > Actinopteri > Pleuronectiformes > Pleuronectidae > Verasper > Verasper variegatus. The sequence continues at coordinate 10,288,800 of CM048053.1, read as the reverse complement.
TTTTTTCACATTTATCAAAGAAGGAAATCATGAATGGGTTGATGGGTCCACTCAAAAGAGCCCAGGATCTAGGGCAAAACACAGCGGCTACATCGAGCAGTGTGGTGTCATTCAATGCCTGTAGCACACATCAGACGTCCAGTGTGCTTGCACATTAAGTTGATGCTCCAGACAAAGAATTGTACAGCGACATTTTGTTGACAATTGTCTGTCACCATGATAAACACCATAGGAATGTGTCTGGCTTTCCCATGGAAGTTGTGCTTACATCTTCTCAAGTGTCACCAGTAAAACAAAAGTCCCAAGAGTCCACACTGAAACCAGAGTCAAACCCAATGAAGTGAATAGTCAAAGCGTGCCCAACCAAACCAAGGCTGCTGTTTTGAGCTGGCAACATCATGGTTTGGACTTTCTTTGTTATTTCCTGCTACATTACATAAATCTAGTAGACTACCTTTCTTTTTCAGTTGAGCTACTTGCGAAGCCTTCATAAGAGTAGTACAGTAGACAATTAAGAAGTCAGGCACCAATGCATAAAACAAGGGTAAGTTCATGATCATGTTTTTTAATACTCTGAATTGAAAGGCACCCACCAACACACATTTCAAAACATTCCTACTTGAACAAGTCTTTCTGACAGGGCAATTCTGTCAAGTAACTAGAGCATAAGCTAATAAGCCAACCTTTTAATTGACATATGATATTTGCTTTGTGGAATACGCATTTTGTTTTTAAATGCATGACCTTTAATCAATTGGTAAATACCTTCTCATATTGAGTGATGTAGTGATGATCCAGAGCGACAGTAAAGCACCAAATATTTCATGCAACAGAGGTAGAGTGATACAATACTCTGTTGAAGATACACCAACTGCTAAACTGATAGCATACCACTTTTAAATAAAGAAATTGTTTCATTCAGTGACAATGAGCACAAAAGAAGTTAATTTTCAATAAACTTTATTTTGTCCCATTTTCCCCCAAATACATTACATACAAAAGGTGATCATAATTCCTTGTGTCAAGACGTAACATTTACACAATAAATTAAAAAAAATGTATAAATAAAAAATAAATAAACAAGACATTATGTGCCAAAAATAAAGACTCTTTCTGAATTGGCAGATGGCTTTCACAATGTTGGGTTTTTTGAAAAACACGTAAGCAATACTTGCATTCCACGTCACAGTTTTTAGGATACAACTCTGGGTCGAGAAAGCAATGTAAACCGATAAGGATTACAGTACAATGGAGTACAATGTTCTCTTTTTTTTCCATAGTAGATATTACTGGGATATATACTTAAGATAATAGTTGTTCTAAAAGCTTATACCAGGTAGTGAGAGTGTAGTGCTCGTGGATTTACTTTTAAACTCTATTCAAAGTACAAAAGTAAATCCCACTTGTAAAACCCATCTCGTATCTTGTTTGTATCCAGCATGACATTCACTAAGGGTTGTTATTGCACTAAACAGACATCCCTCAGAAAGGCACTTTTATCCCCCACCCCCCCCCCATCCTCTTATTCCAACAGTTTTGTTTACCAGCACACGTGTGGCACACACACTCACACATTTCACCTACTGTACGTGAATTTAAAACTGAATCATTTTTAAAAAACCAACAAAGAAAATGCCTTTTGGTATCAAGTTAAAAGCATAAAAAAAATAAAGTGGTAGTAAAAGTTTTTGCTTTCCAGATGAATTTAAAGAAAAAAAAAAAAAGGTGCAAAATTGTGTTGCTCCCCTAGCCCCTTTAATACGCCGTGTACCACGTCAGTGAAATTTGTCTTAATAACTAATAAAAAAGACGAAAGTGATGTTGGAGCAGAAGAAGCAAAGATTCTCTAAACGTTAGCATCACCATCATCAAATAAGGCCAGGAATGTTATTTGTGCATGTGAGGTCAAGATCGTAGTGTGATCCTATAGCTGGCTCATGTCATTTGTTTAAAAAGGAGGAGAAAAATTAATGTGTGCACCATAATCCAAAGAGGCTAGAAACCAACTGTGGGTAGGAGGGTCTCTCTCTCTCTAATCAAACCACACTTCTTCCCAAAGCATCTCTGCTGTAAGATCACAGGTCCAGTGCAAGTCAACGGCATACATGACCTTGCTGCTAAAATACTTCTGGAAAATGGAGTCTGAAAGCATTCCAACTGCAAGATGATCCTTGTTCCGTTACGAGCAGATGGGACAGTTTTAGTGTTTAGATACCTTTGAGAAACCATGCCTTGGTTATTGGCTATCAGGGGAAGCTGAAAGCTGCAGGGTTGGGTGGATGGCTTTAAAAGATCCAGCCAAGAAGCGGTGGTTTCGAGTGATTGAAGGAAGGTCATTGCGAGTTTGGTTGTTCATTTAGGCATCTGCCCATGAGGAATCCGTCATCTCAGGCCATTAAGGAGTCTCTTATTCTCGGTATCGGTACCTTCCAGGTGGATACCTTTGAGGCATAAGCTGTACAGGCACAAACCCTTGAGGCAACTTCCTGACTGCTTGATGTTCATCAAGGTCAATGTAACTGACAAAATGCAGCCTAAGCACTAGTCAAGACAAGAATGTTGCTCAGGAGTGCAGCAGCCTTCCAGCCATCAACTGGACAGGCGTCTGCCCCTCCCAGTGTTGCCTTGAAAAATGATATCAACCAGTCAGGCTGCCCAAGAAAAGCTGTCAACCAGTCAGGTTGCCTCTAAGGCATCTGCCGCTCAGGCAGCCTGGGAGGCACAGAGCTGTGCTTTTAGGCATCAGCATGGTGTTGAAGCAGCTGCACCACATATCGGAGTCGGTGTCGCAGCTCGGGGGTGCAGCCCATCTCATTCAGCATGCTGAGGAGGTAAGTGTATGAGACGCGTTCCCGGCTGATGTAGGTGAGTAAGTAGGAATCGTCGGATGACTTGCACAGGATGATCTTGGTGTGGTCTGTGTAGAAGTTCACCTGAAAGGAATGAAAACAGAATGACGGTAAGAAAAACTACCAAAATGGAAACGGCCAACTGAATAATTGGAAAATAGGTGGATCTAGCAGAGCATTTTCTTACCTGTAGAGTGCCATTGTTGAAGAGCATAACAAGAGCGTGGTCAGTCTTCACCCACTGGAGCAGCAGAGGAGGAGCAACTGACACCTGTTCATCACAATGCAGATCTCCACCCTGAGGAGGTCAGAGAGGATTAAGTTTAGTTCACTGACTCAGGTTAAATAGTTGTAAATTTAAAGTTAATTATGTCTTTTTCTTTACAGTGATCAACTTTTAAACAATTATTTTTAAAACGGAAACATGATCATCCTTTAGTATTCCCAATATCTAACTTATGACTATAGCCCATTAACTAAAAACACTCATTTACCTCCATGAGGTTCTCCTCCATGTAGTTGGCCATTAGCTCGACAATTTGTTTCTGGCTGCGAAGCTGCTCAGGTAGAGCGTTAGCAGCGAAACTGAAGTGTTTGTTGTTGGTCATGCAGTAATGAACTGTCCTGTTGGGGAAAACAAAAACGCATCAAAAATAGGTTTGATAGAAGACAAGTTTTGACATGTGACTAAAATTGGAATACTATCCCTTTACGTGAATCAGTTATTAGTATAATGTTAGGAAGTCCTATGCATAATCTTTACATGACCCCTACTTAAAAAATAAATAAATAAATACGTACTTGCGTTGGTCACATAGACTGAGATGTGTTCCCTCATTGAACAGCACACCGATACTTTGGTTCGACAGCTGGTAGCCAAAACCATATTTGTTTGAGTAGTCGACCCATTTAGTAACCCACAGGAAGGACTGTGGTCTGGACAAACACGGTGGGTTCCTGGTGGCTAGAGAAAAAATGTTGGACTTTTAAAATGTATAGCACATAATATTAATCCTGAGTAAAAGAGCACAAAATAAAGTTTTAATTTCTAAGTAGATAGTCAAAGGTTGTAAAGGACTGGAAGCGTTTAAATCAGAGTCTGCATCTCTTAGTGTAATTCAACAGAAAGTAAGAAAGGATTCATGTTAAGAGTCATGTGAAGTGCAGCAATATTTTGTCTGGCATGCGTCTGTTGCCTAATTCCTCATACAATGATTGTGAAACGCTTCTTGGAACACAGAGCTAACTTGCTAAACATTATTATTAAGCAGTAGCCAAAAATGTATCTGCTTTGCGCTCTCCTACCTGCAGGCATGGTGGCCAGGCAGCTTTTGAGAACCTTCATGGCCGATTCAGCAACAGCAGCAGGGGTCAGCGCATCTTCGCACGCTGGAGAGAACACAAGCAAAACATTGATTAAAAAAAAAAACACACCAAAAAACAAGACTATATATATATATAAAAAATCTGTTGAAGTACTAAAACCTACGCTCAGAGCTGCTGGCCATGGTGCCCTTGAAGGAGCGAGAGATTGATTTCCTGGATTCCTCCTCAGCAGGAGTTTGTTCCAGAGGCACGGAGCTGACCAGCTGACCAGTGGGTGAGGGCACCTGAGCGGCAACAAGACACACGATCAAACAAACGCTCACGACAACCAAAGTGTGTGTAAAAGCAGGACAGAAAATAAATAAATACAATTTTAAAAGAAAAAGATACCCACAGAATAACAAATGAGTGCAAGTCATTTGAGGGCCTTAACAAAAACATTGCTTTTCATTCCAACGCATACTGCAGGTTGAACTGCTGCTGCTTCATTGATTTTTAAGGTTTTAGTTTTCACATCACTTTCACTGCACTGCAGATTAAACAATTTCTCGTACCGCAGTTTCCACTGCAACTGTGATGTGACATCAACAGTTTCCAATCTCATGTTACCTCACACCTGTGTTTGAGTTCCAGTAATCTGTCCATTATCAAGCTGACAAAGAAATATTCATGACACAGAGCAAACAATGTTGTTCCTTTGGTCTTTATGAATAACAACTAGACCAGACCGATTAGGGAGTGGCCTGACTGAGCTTCCTGGTTCCATTTGTGAATCAGAAACTATTAATGATTATGTTCCTCAGCTTCATGCTATAATACACAGTAGAACAGAGGCTGTGCTACATTTCTCCTCTGACTTGTCTATTGACAAGCTGAAGGACATCTGGGACAAAACAGCTTCTTATACTGCAATCTCACTGGAACATATCCAAACAGCCCGAAAAAACTAACTTGTAGAAATCCTAATTAAATGGATACGCTCTTGAAATATCTTTGAAGTTAAAAGCTCAATATTCAGTCTGTCCAAGTCTTGAAATGTGTCAATGGCAGTTACATTTGTAGAATGATTACAGCGTTTAAATGAATGCTGTGGTGTCCTGCTCACTTCAAACAGTTATAGAAGAGGTTGTTATCCATCTGTATATCTATCCATCTACGAACTGAGATAAAAAGGGTAAAACTTTCACAGAGGGTTTATTTTTTCCAGTTTAGTGTAATTCACCTTTATCAGGATTTGAATCTAATTATTAATATTGATAGTGTGATGTAGAGCTGATGCTATAGGAGGAGAAAAAAAATAAAATAAAAAGATGTACCTCATTGGGTCCCACTGTCTTGTAACTGATCTGGCGGTTGATTGAACATTTGACGATGCCCGACACCAGCTTGGAAATGTCTTTGTCGTCCTTTTCCTCGCATGGAATCTTCTCCACTGCAACAGGAACATTTTTACATTAGAGGAAATGTCACAACAAATATGTTCAAGCATGAGGAGCCGCTTCACGTATCAGTAATTTTCAGAAATGCTTAGAGGAAATCTAAACCTGGAAACCATCCGGTTGGTCATGTGCATTTTTAAAAAACACTTCCCACAGGAGCAAACTGGATTGACAACATAACCAATGAGCAGAGTTTCATTTACAAAAAGAACTAATATGTAACCAACCAGATTATTTGCTAAATGAATGACCTAGTCCTCTACTGTGCCAGTCACTTGACTGCTGCTGCTGCTTACCTTTCGATTTCTTCTTGCCAAAGAAGCTCTTGGCCATTTTAGCAAAGAATTTCTTGGCAGGACTCGGGGGGTGGAGCTCTGGCACCATCTCACAGCTGCTGGGAGGAAGCTTATCAGGAGTGTAACCCTAGAGGAGGAAAACGCAGCGAGCAAACAGACAAAAGGTGAGGAAGATGACGAGAGAAGTAGAAGGCACATATCTCATTCTCTGTGAACACTAAAGAGAAGAGCACTAAACTCTGTAATAGTTTTAAGCATAATTTTCCTGCTCCCTATACAGTCATTTTGACTTACTTTGGTGAAGAATTCATGGTTGAGGATCTGATCGAGAGAGAGTCTGTCATTGGGGTTTTTCTGCAGGATGCCCGAGATGAGTCTCTGTGCGGCGGGGGAAAGCGTGTCGGGCAGGTTGTACCGAACTTCCTTTATACACTTGTACGTCTCCTTCAGGTCGAGAGTCTCGAACGGAGGGTTGCCACACATCAGCGTGTACCTGGACAGCAGAAACCACGGCAACCGTCGGTCAAATAAAGAGACCTCGCTGCTCGAGTGCAACATCCTCATTTTCACGCTGACCGAGGCAGGATAGATAAACCACAGAGAAAGTAGCTACAAAATAAGCATTCGTCATTTACACATGACCGGAGAGAGCAAATGACTCCAGGCTAAATTAGAGAAGAAAGAACTAAACTCACATGACACATCCAAGAGACCAAACATCAGACTCAGTGCCATGGCCCTGTCTGTTCAGCACCTCAGGGGCCAAATAGTTGGGAGTACCGCAGATTGTTCTGAGAAAAGAAGAAAAAAAAAAACAAGCGCAACACACATTTAACATCTCAATCTTCCAATTCAGTTTCTGTCTAATACAGACAAGGAAGCAGTGGTTGAAGCATTTTTCCCCGTCACAGAAATGCTTCTGGTATTCCACAGGAAGGTGTCAAACAGGTAGTGAAACTCTGCTCTAAGCGCTACATTCAACTGCCACTTGGAAACCGGTTTACTTGGGTACTTACTGAGGGGGAAAAGAGGTGAGAGGAACATTGTGCTTAGCAACTGACGTAAGTGTTTAAGGTAATTGTTCATCATACAAGTCTAGAACAGGACTCATGTTCAAGATGTGGATAGAGATACCCCTCAATGAGAACTATGCACAGCATCGGACTACAAGTCAGATAACAAGGGTGAAAAATTGAGAAATTGTTCCAAGGGCCATTTATCTTTTTTTTTTAATATAAACAGTTTGTGCCCAACTCCTTTAAATTAAAACTTAAATAAAATAAACTCACTTTTTCCTCTGTTCGACTGTCTCCAGCTTGGCAGCGAGGCCAAAGTCTCCCAGCCGCAGTTCCATGTTCTCATTGACAAAGAAGTTGCCTAAAAAGAGACAAAACCATTTGTCCAGTCAGCATTCCACAGATAACATGTGCGCCTGCCCAAAGTCACAGCAGATTCCTGGCATGCCTTTGTGTGCACGCCACGTTTTCCAGTGTCGTCCGGTAACATACCTAGTTTGAGGTCTCTGTGCAGGATGCTTCGGCTGTGGAGGTACTTGAGGCCGGATATGATCTGTCTGAGGTAATATCGCACTTCTGGCTCCGTGAGCGTGTGCCTGGCCTTCCAAATGTGTGCTAGAGACTACGGAGACAAAGCAATAAGCAACCGTCAATGCCACATCCATCAGTGGGACTGTGCATCACACATCATACGCTCCGCACTAGCACAGAGGTGATGCTGGTAATCAGATGGGTGTCTGGGACTCCACGTCAATAGTCATTTGACACAGAGCATTTTGTTTTGTTTCCATTGCACCACCGCAGAGCAAAACAAAGCAAGCTGTATACTGTAGGTATGTGCAAAACACATGTAGGAGTATGATCCCACATGCAAATAAATGTCTGAGGTCTCACCTTCCGACTGCAGAGCTCGAGGAATATGTAGATGTTTTCTTGGTCTTCAAAATGATGAGAGAATTTCACCACATGCTTGTGTGACAGGGTTTTGTGCAGCTCGATTTCATTCGTGATCTGTCAAAAAGAAAATGTGACATCCGATCAGTTTTCTGGGGCCCATTATTTCAAGCCCTGACACATCCAGATGTTTTGAAGTCAGATAACGCAGCGTTCTCTTCTGCGAGACACACCGATCAAACAAACGAGTACGGTCGTGTACCTTGTCCCTCTGGTGTGGTTTGGACACCCTGCTCTGGGGAATCACCTTCACGGCATACATTTTGTTGCTGGAGAGGTCTGTCATCTCATAGCATCGAGCAAAGCCACCCTGGGGGGGGGGGGGGGAGATAAAAAACAACGATCAGTTAAAATGCAGCAGGTTGAAAACCTGCAATGGCCATAAATAAGCTGCAGTAAAAGGCAAGTCTTTGATCCAAGGATGACTGGGCCAAATATGATGTGGAGGCAAAGGGTGAGGTGAGGAAATACGCAATCCAGAATTAAACACAACACAAGAAAAGGGTTAACTCAGTCAGGTGGATCATTTCATAACCAAGGTAATCAGCATCTTGGTGTACACATATGCGTCTTAAGCCTAAAAATCATGCCCAGATTTTCGTGTTTACTGCTTTTTGTTCACGCATTTCCCAGGTTGTAGTCAAGATGTGCTCGAGGACAGAAGGGACGAGGCAGAGCAGGCTGCTGCATTCATTAACCGTGAAATTGACGGAGACGTTTCCAGCTCTGCGGCAGGCAGCAGGAGAGAGAGGGGAGAAACGACTTGGCTGGGCGCCTGACGCAGCGTATGGATGACGAGCAACATGTTGATCACACAGCCCCTCCATTCATACATGTGTGAAGACACACACACACAACATTGAGAGGGAGGGGACACGGGCAGACACATGCGTTACTAGTTTCACAGCAGCCCCACATGTCATTTAAATACACGCGTGCTCGTGGATGAGGAACTCCGCTGGTTCTATAAAAGGTGCTGCCGGTCATGTGTGCGCACGGGAGCCGGGCACACCTTGCGCCTGATTCATTCAGCAATGACGCGCGGCCACGGAGGGGAACATTGGCCACATCCACCACGAGGTCGTCCCCTGTCCCCGCAATGAGTAACGCACCTGGGAGACAGCCCACGGCGATGTGTGCGCAGCGACAGATTCAGCATCAAACTCAAACCTGCGACTCAGTTACACATGCGGCAACCATGAGGGGGAAACATGAAATGAAAGTCCATACCTTTCCCAGAAGCTTCCCTTTACTGTATGACCTCCCCGTCTTGGAGTCCGTCACCACCTGAGCCAGCTCCGGTCTGCTCTGCTCGGGTCTGTTCCTGCTGGCTCTCACCGGGGCAGGGGGCTGCGGGGCTCCACGCTCCGGAGCAAGCTTAAATAAATCCGCATTCATGGCGTGGCACGAAAGGCGCTGCGCCGCGCTGAAACACCCGGTATCCATTCAACTCGGCGGCGGTGGGAGCGACCAGACAGTTCGTACACAGGCCTGAAGATGAATAAATATCCCTTTCGCCCGTGGTTCAGCAGTTGCTCGCGTGCGTAATGATGCGTCCACCGCTTCCAACTGTCTCCATCTGGCGTGGCAGGGCTCGGCTCCGTCCGGATATATAGGCGAGCGGCGACGTCACGGAGCAGGGGGGCGGAGGGAGGGTGGCGCAACCCCGGCGGAGAAAGTCCAGACGATTTGTCCAGACACGATCCCAATCACAACATGATCCGGAGTGCGAGAGAGAAATATGAATGAAACAGCTCATGGGACATGAAAAAAGGGGAAAGAGCATCGATGCAGCTCGTGTGTGTGAGAGCTGCTGCTGTGACGCTGTCTGATCATCTGAAATCCACACAGACGGTTTGATGAATGGGGAAGAGAGACAGTCCTGAGGGGCGAGGACAACTGAAGTCTGAAAATCACCTTTAATTTCATCTCCTGAGATAAAAACAAAACATGAGCTCATAACTTCTGCTATTTCATTATTCCAGGGGCGGATCCAGAGTGGGCGGCCAGGGGGGGCTGCTGGCCCCAGGTGAAATGACTGGCCCCTGGGTAGACCCCGTCCTTTCAGTCGTCCTAAAAGTACACCAAATATTTTTGAAGTGCACAATGTGCTTGTACAAGAAACCGTTTATAAAATATATTCAGTGATGTGTGTCTTTGCTCAAAGCTATAGAGCTAACATATAACAAGGAATGACTAAAATGTGCAGCTTACTGAATCAGGATATCTGCGTGGATGTTGGAAATCATGGCCCCCTTTACTGCATTATTATTATTCTTTAATCTTCGTTCATACTCTTTCATTGTTCCAGTTATTCTCATCATGGAAATACCAAGAGTATTGTTTATTTATACTTTATTTATCCAGGAAGGTCCAATTGAGATGCAATACATGTGTCTGCCAGAGACACCTGGTCAAAATGGGCAGCAATGGTGTAAAACGTTTCAAATATAAATAAAAGCAGGGACAAATAACACACAGAATCATACTAAGACACAGCAAGTCGATTAAAAACAAAGAACACACACAGAAGCATGAAAAGAATCAGTAGTTAAAATGAATTATAGAAAATTAAAGGCAGATTATTAGAGAAGATAGACATACTGTATGTTGCAAATGAATTGTAACAAACTGATTTCAGTTGAGCCAACCTGATGTATAATTGCAAGTTATAGTTATACTAACATGGGAATATTTAATACAACTCCAAACTTTATGTTCAAAGTTGTTTTATCGAAACATTTCGGATTATAAAATACATTGCAGTAAGTCTCAATTTATTTTGTAAATCTACAGGAGCAGAAAATGCTAAAAACTTAAGTCCTACAAAATAAAAGCTCACATTTCTCAATAAAAAAAACTTTGATTGGACCTCTCCTGAACCAAAGATAACTGCTGCCCCCTGGTGGATGAGACATCTCAGACTCCCTTTATACAATTGTGCTGTGACTGTTTTTAGAAACACGACAAGTCATTATCGATTAAAAGTTGCACTAAATCACAAACAGTCCTCAATGTGATCATTAGCAAGTAACTATATTGGTCAAAACTAGGATTGTTAAATGTTTTAAAGAACAGGTAACGAGGCTTTTTAGTTTAGTTTTAACAATGAGTAAAGGTTCAGCTCATGGAGACAGTCCTGAAACCAAAACCTCAAACTTCCAATCAGGCAGGCTTCTGTGAAGGCTTCACTAAATTCAAACGCTTCATGAGAGTAAATATATGTCCAATAAATGTAATCAAGTCTAAGTTGACATCAAACTCACAAGACAAATGGAACAACGAGGAGTCAGTTCAAAAGTTATATTTGTCTGAACTGCACTGGACAACCTGAGGGCGGGCAACAATACACATAAGACTGACATGAACAACCAAAGCAAAATATCAACTTAGTTAAAAAGTCAATTTGTACATATTCAGAAATATTCGAGACAAATCACAATGCAAAAAAGTTGAACCATGGAAATCATAGTAGAAAAATCATTTTACATTTAAGAATTGAAATGAATGTTTGAGTTTTACACAGTTTAACACGAGTAAAGCACATTACACTTAATACACACCCATGCAGTAATGTAGATTATTACACTGGGCTGTTGTATCATTGGTACAGTCTTTGCAACTATCATCATGGTCCATTTATAGAATGACAAAAAATCAAAAGGCTGTTCTGAAGACTGACATGTCCTCTGGCCGTCTTCATTTAAGGAATGCGAGGGTGACTTAAGCAAATGTTCACGAGAAAACATCCTAAACATCAGTTTAGCTACAACGAATCAGCACAGGACGATCAGCAAGTGACTTAACAGATCAAGTCAACAATTTTTCAATTTCCCTGGTCCAGTTGAAATCATGTACAACTTACAAGATATTCATCTTGAGAAGAAAATGGCTGCATTATGGTAGAAAAGAGGCGATGAATCGGTGTGAATTCTTGCTGTTTAGGCTGCTCCCTCATGATCAGCACTTTTGTGTGCGTACACAATTGTGGGATTTTATTTATTAACAGCTTTTATGATTTATGACTATTAGCAGCCTGGTTTTCAAAGCTGAGGCCATCCAGGGATTACAAATTACTCATGTCTCCTTATTTATGAGCTGTATACCTAAATTCTACATGTTGTGAAAGTGTGATTTATATACTGGGACGTCAGTTATAGCGTTTGATATTCAAGTCATGTCCGCTGCAGCCCTGGAAGATCTCACTTATCTTCGCTTGCGGAATAGAAGTGGGTGCAGTTTACAGGTCCAGTGCGTCTTCTCCTCGGCTCTTCTTCTCCTGGGACTCTGACCAGGCTTTGTTGATGGTTCTCTTCATCTCGTCATCACCGTCGGAGTATATCTTCTTCAGCATGCTCATCAGGCCATCGCTGGGGTCTGCAGTCTCCTCCGTAGTGGGTTTTCTGTTGAGAAGCAATGAGGAAATGCAGAAGGGATGTGTCAAAGTTTAGCTAAATTGTTTGGATTCTCAGTTTGCACGTGTGCACCCAAGTTACATGTATTCCCTGAATGATACATAGTGGCACATATAGTGCTGTTGGGTGATTGGATGTGGAGAGTATCATTGTTTCAAATGGATAGAAAGTTATGGTTCATTTTTTATTCTTCATGTAACTACACCTATCAATGTGTCTTTGGCTGCAGCATCTGCACACATTCATTTGATGAAATCAGTCACTTGAGCATGCAGATGGTCCTAACCTCAATTCAAATTCCAGACTCATTTCTTCTTCTTAATTAAAAGCTTAAATACATAGTTAGCTTACTCTTTCTCTTTAGACTGCAGTTCTGCCTTCGTTAGGCACTCCCACTTCTTTGTTGTCTGCTTCTTGCACATGACCAAGACCATGTCTGTTTTTATCTGTGGCAGGGAGGAAAAGTGGTTAAAGGCCTTTCAGAGAGACAAAGACACTAGAATATTCTCTTCAGGAATCATGTGAACCAAACCAATGGCAATATTCAGAATTAAAACTGAAACTAAATGCAGTTGACAAGAAAAGAGACAACAAGATGGCCAATAGTTGAGCTGTTAGATATTGTCTACTTTCTGCCCTCTAGTGGATGAACAATTTTAAAATGAGTGCAAATTAATTGAAATTAGCCTAAGATGTTTGGTTGTGAAAGGCTGGAAAAATATTATGATTTTAAATGCCTTAATTAGTTACAATCATTTAATGTTGCTTACTTATGTCTTATAAGTTAATTGATCAGCAACTGCAAGTGTCACTGCCTCAGTTTATACCAAGATCCAATAACTTGTCACTTTCTATCAAAAATAACCATATAATCCCTTTAAAACACATTTATCTGTTTCCGTCACCTTTTTGCAGCTTTCCTTTTCATCGATTGGATATAACAGATTGAGAATTTTCATTTGATGGTTTTTCCCATCAAGATCCTTCACCAGAACAGAAAAGGACCTGCAACAGGCAGAATTAGAATTGTATGTTAAACATTATATGCCGAATGATAATGTATGCTATGTACAATCACTGATACATGCTGGTTATCATCTAACCTTTCTGTGAAGTTGACCTCCACATTTTCGGATGGGATTTTGTGCACATCCTTCAGTGTGAGGTAAATTTTTACATATTTATCTGACTGGTCCCAAGCTGTAAAGAAGAAGAAAAATTAGTGTACAACTTTCAAATACTTTGTGAACGTACATAAACACACTTTCTAACAAATGCCTAACAGCATCAGTGAGTGACCAATTGCATCGTACCATAGTTGTTGATCTTGACTGTGTACGTTGCTTTAGAGGCTGCAGATGGGTCTGCTTGTCTCCTGGCCTGTTGCTCCCTCTGTTGTTTTTTGACTGAAAGCTCCTTCTCCACCTTCTTCTGCTCCTGATTTAACAGCTCCTGCACTCGTTTCCTCTCTGATTTTTCCAAGAGTGACCCCATCTCCAGCAAGTCTGCCTCCAACTGGTTGATCTGCATCGGGGAAAGCATCGGACCAATGAGAAAAGCACATCCTGGAATTACAGTTCCAGTTCATTCTCAGTGTCCACGGGCTATTTTCGATTGCAAAAGAACTGATAAGATAGATTGTTAAAAGCTGAATAATTTAGTAGAAAAAACACTGAATGGTTTGATGAATATGAAAATGAAGTGGATCATGTGCCATCACCTTCACAGTCACCATCTCTTAACTCAAACACCTATGGTAATTGTTGGATGTGTTAAGTCACCCCGACAATCAAAACACTAAATGAGAAGAGGTGTATATTACTACTGATGATGATGATGATGTTCTGGTGGTATCTCAACACTGAAAGACACTTTATTTTTCTTTTGCCTGTAGTTTTTGATCAGTATGTCATTGCCTCCTTGTGGTTGACAGACCATAGATCACCCTGATCTTAAACGCCATCAACTGTCCCTCTGCATATTTGCCTGATTTACTTCAAGATCTCATCATATAACAGTTAAGACAAAAAACATATACGTCCAATCTCCTCACTTTCATTTTGCTGCCTCAGTGACTGATGAGAATCGAGCTTCTACGCCGGCTAACGCTAGCGTGTTAGCATTACGTTGCTAGAACATTCTGGCTCCAGTCAAAACTAGCGGTGTGCTGGCTAGCTAGCTAGCTGCTGACACACACAAAGTTGTGTCTCCATCTCAATCAAACCCGCGTTAAAACTGAATTTCAATTTAAATATAGGCTACGTTCAGACATCAGATGATACGTATGGACATTATTTTACTTTGCTGGTTAGCGGTGGCTAGTTATGCAAACTAGTGTTAATAATATGGCTTTAATTCAGCCACATGAGTTAATAATGCTAACCCTACTGTTGCTCTGTGTGTGCAAACAGAGTTAAATAAAAATGTGACACTTACCTGTTCAGTTAAATCCATTTTAGCTTCTGGGTTGTGTTAGCTTAGCACAAACACGCTCTTCACACTGCAGCGCCGTAGTTCTTCTTCTTCTTCTTCTTCTTCTTCTTCTTCTTCTTCTTCTTCTTCTTCTTCTACCTGATTGTTGGTGGTCGGAGAGCCTGTCGGTAAGTGCACGACCGCCACCTACCGGACTGAAGTGGTGACTTAAGAGTCTCTCTTAAGTTGTTTATTTTATTACTAGATGAATTCAGTCTGTCAGAATGAAGACTTGTATGAAAGACAAAACAGACAAGTTTTAATGAATTCATGAATAAAGAAGGAAAGAATAAATAATTCAATACATAAATAGGAAAAAAAAGACATTTTGATGGATACAGAATTTTGCCGTAATTTACCAACTGCTAACCATCACTTTCAAAGGTGTTTTTTTTTCTATTTACACTACATACAAAGAGAATAATAAATGTATAAATACTGTTTGAAAATACTGCATTCCGATTTTTAAACATTACTCTGTGAAATACAGGGCAGGGCAATAAAACAATAACTATGATTGCACGATTACAGCACTAATCATTTTGGGTGATGCTTTTGTCAGTCACCTTTCTTGCTGTTGTTGGAGGAAAAGGTGGGTTGTCCATATTTTTACTTCTAACACTGGAGAGATTTATATCTGTATCAACTTTTACAATGTACAATAAAGACACTTGAAAAAGTTAGCCATGTGCAACAATATTTATTCTCCAATATTCTTTCAGCATACAGTAAGTTACATGGAGATTTTCTCTTAAATATGTATTGTTGTTTTTTCACATTTAAAAGGAGCCATAAGGAAACAAACAATCTACAGAAATGGAATATTCACGTCCTCTTCAGCACAAAATACTGAAAACAAGCTGCAGTGCTCTGAGAAGATTCCCTTGGAACACCTTCCAGGCTTTTGTGGGTGGTGGTGGTGGAACTGTTTTACTATTGTCAATACCTGTAAAGACTCCAGACAATAAAAGCCCAGATCAAGTCAGTATTGAGTGCTGACGTCCTGCTGATCACAACCACATAACCACTTGTTTTTTCATGGTCCAATCTGAACAGTGTCCAGCGGCTCCTGATCACCACCTTGCCCTCAGAACCCCAGACATCTGGTTGTGATCAGCTAGATGACGGAAGACGATCCGGCTCAGTCGCCATCTCCGCCTCACTCCGCGGGGCCTGGAAGTCATCACGCACCTGTTGCGTATTCTCACGGGGCAGCTGTCTCTGGGCAGTGCTGCAATTTCTTTATCTGCTACCTCCTGCAAAGGTTTTAAAATTGAAGCAAGCCTTAATTGTGTTCTTAATTATTTTTGGAATAACTTTGATTTTCATTAGCTAACTCACATAATGAGCACAAAAGACACAGTTGTGACAATTGGCTAAATGTAGGCATTTTGAGATGTGGAAAAATATTTTCAATTGACCAATGACGGATAAACTTGGTGACGAAATACACCAAAAATCATCAATAGGACCTTATTATTATCCTTATTAAATCATTTATTGTGTACAGATGTTTCAGATGTGACAAAGCCAGGATGAGGTTCATAACAAAATGAAAAAAACCCACATTGCCACTTGAAGGTAAAACAAACTGACTAGAAGTGCTAACACATTATCACAACAAAGTCGCACAGATGTTTTTCCTCAAATCCTACATGACTTGTTTGGTGTGTCACTCTTACCTGAAGCTCTTTGGGTAGGATGGTGTTCTTCCTCAGTGCGTTAATACGTAGCCTCTCGTCAGCATAGTCGAAGGCCATCTGCCTCCTCTTGACGTCCCTCAGCATCCTCCAGTTAACATAGTAACCCCTCACCTGCTCCAGCGCCCCCCAGCAGCTCCGCAGGGCCTGCAAACATTGTACCAGCAGTCGTTATGGAATTATCATGCAAGTGAAACGCAAAAATGAGTCATGACAAGCTTGGTTACAGGCTGTTCTGGAAGTCTTCTTGAGGAGAGTAGATAGAAAACCAATACTAAGGTGTAGATTTGAACCCAGAGGTAATATGAGCCTTTATTACAGGAAGAAGAGCAAGATCATCTTGGTTCACCTGCACTATTGCCATATGTAGTATGGACAGAGTCAGCATGCTCTTTGGAAATAACTCAAAATCAAGTCATCACTCATCACTTATGTATCAATACTAAGGCGGAACAATTGGGAATAAATCTGTGGCTGATGTTAAGATGCGTCCAAGTGACAGTTCGCTGCACATGTGTTTTAAATGCGGATCTAAGCTGCCGAACCCTACAACCCGAGACAACAGTTCAGGTTTAGATCCGCTACGGTAAACGAACAGGTCGTTCTTTATTTAACGATGTATGCAGGATTCCCTGAGCATTAGCTGCGAAGCTAATGTCTGACAGCTACTGAGGCCACTGGCGCCGAGTTCCTGTCGCTTTCTTCCTGTCGCAGCTATGCGGATGACACCTAAATAAATAAAAACACAAAACACCATAACATGTTGTGTTATATGGAGGAGGTTACCTGCTGTGGAGCGAAAACACTGGAACCCAGGGCACTTAACCCTGAACATGCTATTCTCTGGGCCGCCATGTTGGATTTGATTTGTTGTGCAAAACCACCAAGAGCAGAAAACATCGCCACCTGCTGACCTGGAGGGTGAAATGAGCGGCTCAGTCTCAGTCCCTCAGTCATTTATTCAGATAGAAAATATTCTACAATTATTCTATTTCACAAGGTCATACCATCATTGTAAGTTATTCTACTTTATTTTATTATTTTACACAGTTCTATCTATTTTATTTGTATATTGTTCCTCCTTCAACTCATTTTAAACTCTTTTCTGACTTTAAATTGTTTCAAAATGTATTTTGTCACTGTTATTTTTTTAATATCCCTGTAAATCACCTTGAAATTCTGTGCGTGAAATGCACTTAATAGATAAAACTGACATGCCCTGCATCTGAAAATATTTTACAAAGACAAAAGCAAAACCATAATCAGACTATTTGTCTTCAACAATGTTCTGTCAAAGTGTCAGAGGTGATAAAAAGGATTGTTTTTCAAAATTGTCTTCCCAAACAAAAAGTGTATGGGGAGTTTGACCTCATGTTGGCGCTGTTGCCTCACTGTCAATATGAATGAGTACAGCAGTAAGATGATGGACAGCACCTCGATGTCAGGTTCAGTGCAGGGCAGCATTTTTCTTTGATGCTGGAGGCCGACAAACCTGCACTCTCCTGGATAAAAAAAAAAGAACAAGTTGTTATTCAGCAGCTGTGGCCTCGACATGGAGGAGATGTGCCAGGGATCTGAAAGTGATGAATGGTCTGAGAGGCTTTCATTTGTTCGGACACAGAGTCGCCTCAGATGTAAAACTGCACAAACACACTGAAGATGCCACAACACAGGGGAGCAGCACACACTTTGTGCACATGTTGGAACAGGAATAGAGATTATTGATTATTGTGCGGTTTGGTGTCAGTCTATGAGACGTTACAGCCAACTTTGCCCATGCCATTACCTGGGTCTGTAATGTAACACGTGGTATATATATTTGAGGAACATTTGAGGAATATTTATTGTACATTTGAATGAATGGTGACATGATAATTTAAAACTGTCTAGAAAGAAGCACAAGTTTTTATCCACCGCAATGGATGTGATTATTTTGATCTTGATTATTTTGAGTTTTAAACTTTACATTTTTTATGAACCAACAGGTGGCAGTGTTGTCACATGAGTACAACCTCTCTATCACTCTCCTGCCAACAACCACAGCAGTGATTCCCTCCTCACTTTAAATCTAAAGAAGGGATAACTTTTACATCAGGAGATAAAAAAGGGAGAACGTCTCATATGTTGTGCCCCTGCATTTTTTCTGGGGCACTTTTTAAAAGTATGACCCTCTCTAAAGTCAATGAAATTCACAGTGTCCCTTTACCTGGGGCCGTCAGTTATTGATTATTTGTTGTTGCCTGTTCTTGTGATGAGCCTCGAAATAGTAAAAGAAGACCATCGTCTCTGAGTGAACTGATAATTCTGTGGAAATCTGTATTATATATTATTATATACACTATACTATATTATATATGAAGAGAGTGAGGCTATTAAGCCAGAGATTTGTTATGATATTTTAATACAATTTCTTTCATAAATAGGATGAGAGGTGCCCTTTTCCCCACTTGAGCCCTTGTCCCACTAAAATATCTATGCACGTCCCTGATCTAAACCTTAGGTCTGAAACCCAGATCTGTATTTTCTCCCCAGACACCCCTGACAATTAAACTTGCACGTACATAAAACATCTTTCAACACATGGTCCAGCAGTGCACCGTTCTAAGTTTTTATAGAACAAGATTTAACAGCAGATTCCATTAAAGATTTCTTCAACAATCACCATTATTTTGAAGGCTCGAGGGGATGCTTCCTCAGATAAATATTAACACATGACAAACTGCAGGCTGTGTTTCCACTATAAAGAGCAACATTATGGCAGCAAGCTGGAAAATCTGTGCAGGCCTCCCAGCGCTGAATGAAATTATAAATGAAGCTCATTAATGTTGATTGTGGGAAGTGGTTTTGTGAACCTGACGACGTACATAGAGAGACTTCATGAAAATCACTATAACTGGTTCATATTCTTTGTTTAAACATGAAATAACAAACTGATTCCTTGTTTTTATTTACTTGCGAGGGGGAAATGTTTTTGTTAAGTTTTAGATTTGGAAACCATCACATTGTTACTTGACAGCAGCATTTTGTAGTTCAACTGCTTCTGAGTTGGTTTCAGCTTCGAAAGTTCGACCTCCTGCAGATAAGTGGTTGCACCAAAATGGCCGATAAAGCAAACTCATCCCCTCTCCGCCTTCATACAGTCGGCGTGTCAAAGCCCGGAGCAGATCTGAAAAGTGACCTTCTGTATTTCCATATTTTGAAATTTATGATAGCTGCCAGCGTGTGCCAGCAAAAAATAAGCGTTGTGTTGGTTTGGCAGAAAGGCCTTTCTGCTGGAGAGGTTCAAACCTTCTTCAATCATATCTTTAACAGCTTGATCGGAGTAAAACAAGTTTTCTTCCTGATCAAATTATGTAAGGGTCAGGCTCTCTGCAGATGCATTATACAGCAGCCTAGTTATTCATCAATATTGGAATATTTGAATACAAAATCAGTGAATCCATTGTGTGAGCAGTTGTGAGCATAAGCAGGTGAATCTCACCAAGTGCTTCCTCTGAAGTAAGGTACGGTATCTCCCCCCAGCCATCGAATATGAGCAGGTCTGTCGCAGTGTCACATGTCTTCATGAAATTTGGTTAATTTAATTAAGATTTATCTTATGATTGAGTTATGATTTCTCTTTTACACAGTTATAATGACTTTTTCTTACATATTTGGGGAGGTGCACATCAGGATACAGGATACTTGTAAGGAACCATCAAAAAATGATAACATATCAGTAAACAATTGATGCTGCAGCTAACTGCGTTGAAGCTGATTTGAGCTACTGCTTGGTCAATCATTATATTTTTATGTTTGAAGGTGTGTTTTGTAAAATACTCGAATGGCTCTCAGTAGAGTTCATACCTCCACCAAGGCCTAACAGTCCTCATGAATCATTTAAATTCACTAGATGTGGATTTTTATTTGGATCTGCAGCAAATTGCACAAATATCAGGATTATTTTCCTCAAGATCCATAAATGATTCTCTGAGAAAATAAATGAAACACCCATCTCTCATGGTTAAGAGAGTGAAACAATCAATTCCTGGATCTGCCCCTTGATTTATTGAATGCTCTCCTGACCCATATTACATCCTTCCACCAGGTTTCGTGACAATCTGTTTGGTAGTTTTTGTGAAATGCTAAAATCAAAGACATGTCAGATGTGGCTGTGATGTGTGAATTGTGACTAAGGACGATACACTATGGATTTCAATGAGGTGTGACATCTCTGTCTTTTGTACCAAATCCCATCACCGTATGATCCCATATAAAATGATGTTATTGTACAGAAAGATAAGGAACATTTTGTTTTTGCAGCTGGAGATGACTGCTCTCCAAATGGTTTCAAATATTTTTATGACCGGAGGCATTCTTGCTGAGGTGGGATGCTGTACTTGAACCGTGGCCTCCTCACCAAGAAACCAAAGTTAAGTTTTATCACATATATCTCACAACGACTTTCAATATGTGGACTTTGTATTGAAAGTTTTATATTCACAGGTCATATTGACAGTAGACTCAAACACGTACAACCCAGTTTACAAGCCGAGACACAGACCTGAAACTTAGACTAAACTTACTTTTAATCAATACAGTTGAGAAACTAGAAAATATAGTGCATAGGGATTATTATCATTATTGTAAAAAAGATCATTCTTTGAAAAAAAAACGCTTCTTATGGGCCTTTGTGTATCTACACCAAACATATAGCCACTAAATGTCAAGAAAAGTATTACGTCTTGAACGAGCAGTCTATACAAATGTGGTTAAGTGCTCACCATCGTTCTTAAATATTCCACCAGTTCTGCGAAACCATACTCGAATGCGTTCAGTACCTGGTGCATGGAGGACAAACCAAACAGTGAGATATTTCCTCAATTTCTCTCGCGGGGTAAAATAAATATTCTCCTGGAGATGTTGTAAACTTCACAAGCGGGAACAAAGTTCTTCAGCCTTCAACTGATCCTTTATTCTGGAGAGGACAGCAGCACATGTCACAGTGTTTAAAAGCACTTTAATAAATCACTGACAAAGCAAACCTTTCATACTGGATTTTTTGGACGGTGGAAAACTCATAGAGCAGTGTAAGTATATTTAAACACTGTGTAAGTGCACCTTGGGAGAAACTGAAACAGCTAAATGACTTTCCATCTCTTTAGAACTAAATATAAAAAATGAATGCAGTTAATCTTAGCTCCACAGTAATTATACATTCTGTTATGAGTTCAGAAAGAGCCTGTATGTTATTACGATATTTGGTATATCTCAAAAAGCAGTCTGGAGCGGATACTTCAGGTATCAGGCTCTGAATCAGCAGTCTCTAATAATTGTGTTGCCTTCACTGACACGTCAGCATGGGAACTCGCTCTCCTCTCAGTAATCAGTGTCCATTTGAAGCAGCTCATTTAGCACAAGGCCACGACCTGAATGATTCAGAGGTTCCTGCTTTCCAGACCATAGGAATGTCTCATATACTCCCAGGAGATACAGAGAAAAAGAGAAAGAGAAAAGGAGATAATTGTCAATTTATGGGATGTATACATCCTTAATGAATAGGTCCAATTCACACATTTTGGGGCAATGGATTGTGCAAAAAAACAAGCCTATGAGAGACAGAATAATAAAAATTCAAACAAGTAGTATTAGCTTGGCTGATACATTCTTTTCTTGGTTGATGATGAGTTTTGATAAAAATTACAGGTATTAACACCAGAACATGCCACACTGGGCAAATGAAAGAATTAATATATTGGGCACATGTTCCATTTATCATCACATAGGCCAAATGTCATGTTAAAAATCATATTTATATTATTCATAATTACAAGTTTTGCAGATTACACTGTGGATATAAACAGACATACTCAAATCAAATCCAAAATGTTAGATTCCTCACATTTTCGGAGTTTGTGATGTTTCCAGAAACTGCCCGATGTACAAGATATCCTCATCAATAACTGTAAAAAAATGTCTTCATCATGAATTTACTGAAATTGAATAATACGGACAAATAACATGTGTGATGTGTGATTATCTCACACCATCTGCTTTATTATTGTCCCTGCAAATACATTTCCTGTCTAATATTATCAGTCACAATATGATCAGTCACGTTTGGGTCAAATAAAAATGACGAGTCCCATCTGCAGATAAGATGTGATCAGTCACCATCAACTGTCCCAGATTCAAATCCTTCTGCACTATTTGCATGAATAAAATGTTAAAAAACATTATCTTGTTTGTGTTTAACCTCTATACTTAATCTTTTTTCCCTGTTTCACAAGGATATAAAGGAATATTTGCAAAAGCCAAAACTGTTAGTCCCTTTATTTTATGCTTGCGTTTTAATGTCATTGTCAAGGAGAAGAACAGAGACACTTTGAGACGATGAGACCTGAATTTAAATGAGCGCAATCATTCAAAGGGTCGAGAAGAAGAGAAAGAGACAGGGAGAAAAAGAGAGGGAGGGTGAGACGGACACATCTGTGATTCTGCTTAGCTGGGGGACCACCAACGCTTGAGGAAATGTAGTCCGCAAGCTTTGAAAACAAACCTTTCTTGATCCAAAAGAATCAGGTGAAGGGTAACTCCTGGTGCCGTCTTGCAAAGCTGAAATAATTTCCTTCATGTCAGCATGTGGGGAAGTGTAGATTCATGTGACCTTCCACTCTTTCTCCCATGTTTCCAGGCAGGAGATTGTTCATTTCAAACTCAGTATGAAAGAATTAGACCATGCTCTGTGTGTTATTTGTCACTGGCTCTGTAACCAAGTGCCTCTGTTTGCCAGTGGCAACCTGAAGGTCTCGGCCTGTCAGTCAGAAGCTGTGCCTTAACTATGTGTTTGCTGTTGGCTGAAATCAGATATCTCCCATAGACACAACCATGCAGCAAGAATGAATGTCAGTGTATTGATTTGCAGCTTGCAGAGTTATATAGTTATTTCTCTGTTTTCTTGTGGAAATCTTGTCCCTCTGTTTATTTTTATGATGGAAGTTTACACCGTGCAATCTATTCCATGACTTTTTATTCCATTTTCATTGTAAAGGGAGCAGGAGCCACAAGTACTCACAGGAAGTGACCATGATCTTTATCAGCTTGATCCTTTCTCTCTCTGCCAAAGAGCTTAAAGGGATATTTCATCGAAAAATGAAAATGCACTCACCATCTACAATTACCACTATGCCGATGGAGGGGTGGGTGAAGTGTTTGAGTCCACAAAACACTTCTGGAGTTTAAGGGGTAAACTTTGTTGCAGCCGAATCCAATACAATTGAAGTCAATGGTGACCTAGACTTCAGACGCATTAAAACAAGTGTGGTGTCATCCCAGTGTCCGTTAGCCCCGACATTCAAATTTCGACTCCAAACGACGTAATTTACACCTTGTTTTTAGCCTAAATGTCCAATGTTATCTCTTGTGGACTCAAACACTTCACCCACACTTCCATCGGCTATCCCTTTAACTGCTACTCTCATGTTTTCGTCTGATTTGTTTGTCTGTTTGTTGCTTAGTTTGCAGAATTATGCAAGAACAACTGAACTGATCAGCATGACATTTTGTAAAAGGTTGGGGCACGACCCCATTCAAATTTTGGAGGGGAATCTGGCTAAACGGACAGGGTCCAGAAACTTTTTCTTTCTCCACTTTCCTCAGCATGGCAACACGGGGCGCTAGCCTCGGCCGAGGTATGCGCTGTCCGAGTGCCCTTCAGGTTTAAAAAATTCACCTATTTCTTTTTTCGTCTGGGGCCAAAAAAGTAGCGGCTGCTGTGTCTCTGAGATCAAAAGCCACAAGCACTGCTGGGTTATGTCAGCTGGTGGAGCGGCGACAGGACCTCCACATGACCTCTCAGGACAGGATGACCTGACCCTGCAAGATCTGTCAGGCCGCTGCCCTGTCTGTTCCAATTAGCTCATCTGCTAATGTGCTTCAGCGCTCTCCTGTATATGAACACCAAAATCAGATTTTCGGAATTGTACTGTGGCTGTTAATAAATTTTTCTAATTTGTTTTCCCGAGAAGCCATGTACCGCGCTTATGATGTCACAGGTCTGAGTCCAGACCACAGCTGTTGTTAGTCCGTACCATGTGCTCTCCTACAAACAAAAGCCACATAAATAATCATCTTTAAAAACAATCTGAAAGTTGTGTGTGTCGACCGCTCACAGTGGTGGAGGAACATTAACAGATAATCACGATGCACAGAACTGAAGTGAAGACAGGGGGACACAGCTTAAAGTTCACCAGCATGTACACTACGTGTGTGTATGTATACACGTTTGTTTGAATGAGTGCAGTGTGGTACAGGCATCAAAAACAGCTGAACACACAACAAGAGTCTTGAGAGGAGAACGTTCAACCAAACCTCCATATGGCTTTAGTTTGTCTGAGGCTTTATCTGCTCTCTGTCTTCTAATCTGATCCATTTTACCACCAAAGTCACACACGTTCAGTTTACACTGTTCAAAAAAGTAAAATCCAAGACATCTGACGACTGTAAACATGCAGAATGTGGCATCGAACCCGGTTCTCGCTCCGACTTCCGCTTATCTGATCTTGTCATTTCCCCATAAACAATTACAAAACATTTTGTCCCCATTTCTGCATGTTTAGACCGGAATGGGGAAAAAAAAATAGTTTGCTGTGTGAATCCATACCGATAACCCCCGGACGAGCAAAGTCAGTCTTCAAACATATTTAATGCGTTAGATATCCTCTGGTCCTATTTGGATCTGACTGTCACTTCCCATTTTGCACGCAGCCCCTCACGGTGCAGCTTCCCCCCCTTCAGATCAGATCAGATGCTCAGTCAACGGTTTCCAGATCTGTAAAGGAAACACGCAATCTGCTCCCCTTACCACAGTTAGTCTGTGTGTGATTAAATACTCCATCGGGTTCAAAGGGGAGAGTTAATGTGCTTTTTGTATGTTTACTTGAATGGATCCGATGAGGGTTCAGGTTCACAAGCAGACAGGGTAGTTCTAAATGGCTGAAACTGTCAAACCAATGTGGCCTGGAGAAGGACGGCTTGCGGCAGAATGAAGTGTTTTAGTTATGGTTTACATTTCTCTGCAGACAGTATATATAGAAATACTTGAAACCATTAGTACAGTCAGCTGTTGGAAAACAAAATGTCTGTATCTTTCTATACAAATACATCCTATTATATTGGACCATAACGTGATGGAACTTGAAGAAAACAGAGACGTCACATCTCTGAAAAACTGTCGATGAACCTTTAAGGTCTGCGCCGTATCCTGTTATTTTGAATGTGTAGATGAGAGGGTTCCTCCAACAAGACTTCAGAGACTGTCTTTTTCCCCGGAGAAAGGAAAAGGTAGAACAAATGTGTGTCACATTAAAGTAAAACAAGATGAAAAATTCAGTTACATGTGTTGCTGACGAGCGGCAGGTTTCCCAGCAATTCCCACTCAGGGTGGGAAACCTATTTCTCTGGAAGTGACAAGCATGAAATATTTTCCCACAGTTGGATGAAGCACAATAAATGTCATCACCTCCCACCACATGTCTTCACAACACATTAGTATGAGTTCTGTGGGAGTACTTGACCTCATCTACATCTTCTCTGTGCTCACTGCACCGAGGGTTTGTTAAGAATGATCCACATGTTTGTTCAAATAAGGGAGGAGGGATGAATGGATGGAGAGACACAACATTATTAAACAAATACAGGAACTAACTTATTGTAAAAGTTGAGTCAATTGTAGGAAGAGGAGGGACGGAAGGAATGATGGAACCAAACCACAGTGCATCATGGATCTTTTCAAAATGATCTGAAAAGATTCTCACTGTTCATTCAGAGTTTTTTCACCTACTTGGTTCCCTGTGTCAGTCACTTAAAGCTGATCCTCTCCAAAGACTCTCAGTTGAGCGTACACCTCCGCCAAGGCTCAACATTCCCTTTAAATTCACACAAGACTACGTTTTCCTGAAAAATTCCAGTGGTGCTGTATATGACAACGCAAATGTCCGAGGCAGTTTCTCCTGACAGCACCCTGAGTAAAATGTCTGGTAAATGGCATGTGAGAATACAGCAGAACAACGTCTGGAAAATACTCTTTGAGCAAGTGGGTGTGTTGATGACTTTTTATCGTGCAATGGAAGCAAACTGAAGAAAACAATACGAATACAAAGTGGTGCCAAACACCGACACAGACCTGAACAATCAACTGCGGTGTTCTTCACATGTGAAAAGGCAAAGTCTGGAATATGTCTGGAACTAATTTTCTAAATCCATTCAGTATTTTTTTTAAATATCCTGCTGACAAACAAATGAACCAATGGACTGAGTAAAAAAACATGACTGCCTAAAGGGAGAGGTCATTTGGA
Source organism: Verasper variegatus (assembly GCA_026259375.1). Classification (NCBI taxonomy): domain Eukaryota; kingdom Metazoa; phylum Chordata; class Actinopteri; order Pleuronectiformes; family Pleuronectidae; genus Verasper; species Verasper variegatus. The sequence goes on along the minus strand of CM048053.1, from coordinate 10,261,999 downwards.
CTAAAAACCTGTAAATTATGCCGTTTTGACTCAAATTTGAATGTCGGGGCTAACAGACACTTAGATGTCACCACAGGAGCAGTATCTTTTTTTCTGTTGTTTTATTATGTTTAAAGAAGTGGTCACCATTCATTTCGATTGTTGTGGATTTGGCTGCAACACTGTTTACCCCTGAAACTCCAAGAGCGTTTTTTGTGGACTCAAACACTTCACCCACCCCTCCATCGACATAGTGGTGAGTAGATAATGAGTGAATTTCCATTTTTGGGTGAACTATCCCTTTAAGCCAAGATAGAACACAAGATAGAAATTGTTAGAAAGCAACTCAATGAATCTTTGAGGTTGTAGATTATTTAAAACCTTTCTTCTTTCTTTGGCATTAGCAGATTGGGTCGAAATCTCTTGTGTGGGACTATACAGCATCACAAGGTTTGCATCTTATCTCCTATAGTGTAAGTGTAAACTCTGTAATGACGGAGACATTATGGAGCATCCGGTGACTCATTCATCTCTCTTGTTGTTCCAAGCAGCTCTTTGCTTCCAGAGGCAGAGCAGACACTGCTAAACATGACGGATATTATCTTTCCAGAGTTATCGTGGCTGGCAGTGACAGCAACATGGCAAACTGGCTCTAAGAACACAAAGAGATAGAAAACTCCACTGACACACACGGCTTAGGTGTCAATCCTTTCATCAGATATAAAAACTCGACACTGTCGTACATGTAGCAGAGGACATTTAAAAGTACAAACATCCACACCTGCCCACCCGTGCAGCCTCAGCTCCAGTGTCACTTGAACAACCCCACTGTCGTCTGTGTTCCCACAGAAATCTGAAACCTTACTTATATATTTAGAGACAAACAGGCGCTGTCAGCGTTAACTACTGCCAACCTTGACACCGGGGGTCTTTGGGTAATAATGGTCCTGGTGGTCGGGGCTGACTTCTGCTTCCTGCCACTGTTTGTATTCATGCACTTTGTTGCCTGCATTTTTTCAAATCTTCATTTCCAAAACAAAAAACAATTTGGATCTGCACTGACTCACAAACTCATAAATATCAGTCCTCTAAACATGCCACATTGTCTTCATCAATATCCATGAATTAGTTTCTGAAAGAATCAACAACAATATTATAATGTTGACAATCTGGCAATGTAATAGAAAGTAAAAATTATGATGCAAATCGGTTGCATGTTTTTTGCGTATTCCTGCTAAGAAAAAAAAAACACACCCAGACAAAAACCGAACCTTCTTGCCAGAGGTATTAAACAAACTAAAAACAATCAAGTCACCACTTTTTGGTTTCTACCAATCATCCAGCCGGCAATAAATCAGGACTCTTGCTGTTATCGTCGTTATTTTTTAGGACCCATTACCCCTGACGGTTTATTCCAGGAATTCCCTCAGCTTTTTGTTTTCCTCCATGTCAAACATGATCTGTCAATTTAATTGAAATTTGTTCTTTGTCCTTTGAGCCTTCCTGTATTATTCTGTGTACTGTTATGACTTTTAAAAAATGCAATTTGTCAAATTTAACCTCTCCCCAGTGCTTCCTGCCTACTCAAGGTTTTTCTTGGCTTCAAACTCGCCCCCTTGATTCCTTCTGCTAAAGAGATTATTTCCAACCTCTCCTGCTTCTGTAAAAAAAAACAATTTTTGAAAATTTAAGCAAGTGTTGAAACGACAGGGAATCAATTGTGTTTAGGCAAGAAAGTGACTTACTCAGGGGAAAAAGTGGTAAACGCTGCTCGTTATCTCTCCTCCTCCCCTCCCTCTCCATTTTCATACCATCACTCGAGGAGAGGACGAGAGGAGGGGAGAGGACACACACTCCCAAGCTAAGTGCCCATTGGCCTATAGGCATTTGGGAGTGATTTTTAACAATTGAAGAGGGAGGGGGGAGAGCAAAAAGTCAGCGGTAGCAGAGAAGTCTTGGAATCAGCCGGCCTGGCCTGTCAACAGGTGGCAGAGGGAGTTCAGTCCTTCAGAGAGGAGAGAGGAGAGAAGGCAGAGAAGAGAGAAGAGAAAGTTGAAGAAAACCCTCAAGGGTAAGGAAACTTATTTTAATTCCATCGTTTTTAAACCAAGAAGTTAATTGTACTAAATTCTCAATTGAACGTTGAAATGTGATAGACCCGTTGACCTGTGACAGTGTCAGAAGTTTAGTTGTGAGGTTAGATTCATAATTTTTATTTCTCTGCAGTGAATGCATAATTTTTAAATGATCCCAAGGAACCAATTAAGCCTCATGCTTCCCTCGTAATCCTTCTTTCTCTCTATTCATTTATTTCCCACTCAGCCATTTATCAGCTTCTCTCCCTCTGCGACATCTTTTTTTCTTCTCCAGCCAATTCCCCTACACATCTTTCCTCCCGTCTCTCCTCCACTCCTCATCCCTCACCTCCACCTCTCTTCATTCATCCTCTATCATCAGATGGTCACTGAGGTTTTAATGAGGCGGTGCACATCCACAGCCTGTGACTCTGCTTAGAGACTGAAGTTGGACTCTGACACCTGGAGTTTATCATGTTAGTTTAAGTTTGCATGGCAGCACTTTGTCTGTGGGAAAGCAGTGGAAGGTCTGATCGCTGATACATGTCATGGGGAGGGGGGGGGGGGGGGGGCGGCTGCGGCTCACGAGGACCATATACCAGGAAGATCGGTGGTTTGATCCCGAACTGTCCGTGGGGAAGACACTAAACCCCAAATTGGCCCTGATGGCTGTGCCTGACAGTGTGTGAGTGATGTGTGATAGAGAAAGTGCAAGGTATAAATATGAGTGTGAATGTGTGAATGGCATAAAAACAGCATGAATCTCTTTGAATGTTCATGAAGACAGACAAAGCACAAAGCAATTTTAACATGAATGTAAAATACATTATTTGAAGTCAGATGCTCTCTGCAATCATATTGACATTTTGATTAGTTAAAACAATATTTTGAAATGCCACTAACTTATGATCTGTAAGCCCAGTTCACAACAACATTATATCATAGATAAGATTATATAATATTACATTATACTATTATTGTCTGTCAATAAAGGTGCGAGGACACATTTTCCTCTGTGATAATAGCATAAATATTTCTAATAACTATGTGCAGGGGTGATAGATGGTCTCACAGGGCTGTCAGTGCGGTATAGATTTACGTTTAATGCTACTGTGCTGGCTCAGGGAATACACAGAAGGCCTCGCGAAATGAGCCACAGATGTGGGCCCTCAGCCATGCAAAATGATAGAGAGAGGAAGACAGAGAGACAGAGAGAGAGAGAGGATGAGGAGGGGGCCGTTAAAACCCTTAGTGGGTGGCTTATGAGATTGTAAAATGTGACTTCTTTCATAAAAAAGTCAAAACTCCAGTTATGGATCTTTTTTCCATTTACCCCTCAGTGATTGAAACTGACCCCTTGGGCTCATGAAAGCCACAAAAATGATTTTATTATATCATAGAATCATCTGGATCTAGAGCTTATAGGATGTGTGGGTTGTATTATGTTTTCTTTCTTTTTCGGTGGGCCAGGTTTTCATCTGATAGCCCCATAGAGGGCGAGGCGCCTCTGTGGTTCGGATGAAGCCAAGTCCTTATCGAGGTCTCTTTCTGTGCGGCAGCAGGAGGCAGACGGAATCATGAAGATATGAGCTCTGCTGCTCTCAGACGATAATTGCTTTCAGCTTCGTTTTATTCTTAGCTTCCCTGTTCTGTCTGCAAGCTGCCGTGAGGGGGAAAGGGAAAAAAAAGAACGGCCACAAACGCTGCGAGTTTGGAACCCGGGCATGAAGACATGACCTTGCCTCTCCTCTATTTCAACCCTCCCTTCTCTTTCATCCTCATGCTAGTTGGTTTGCTCCGATGGGATTTGTGCAGAGTTGAAACCTGGCGAAACAGTCAGTCTTTTGTCTGAGGCCTAATGGCTCTCCAGAGAGGAGAGGGCAAATGTGCTTGTCTTCTCCTGCCTCCTCCCCATCTGTATTTCCTGTACAAGGTACTTTCTGCAGCTGTTTGTCTTCGATCTTGTGGTCTGTCCTCCCTCCCCGGTGCATTCACCCTTTCCAAAGCCCTGAGATTATGAGGAGACGTTTTTAAAACATGCTCCAACACACAAGTATCCCTCACAGACTGTCAAGAAGCCCTCTGTGAAAGTTGGCTGTGGATCCAGACACTGTTGTCTCCATGTGGTTAAATTACAGTTGTTACCTTTGCAGGCAGGTCCCTTGTTAGCTGTAAATACAAAGTTTCATACACATACTGTACACACATGTAGAGTCCAACACTTCTTACCCCCTTATAAAAGAGTGAACAAACATTTTACAGGCCCATTGACATAGCTCTTCTTTCACATAGAGAGGTTATAGTCAGGAAGGAATTTTCAACTGTGTTTATGGACATGCTGAATTTTACTTGAGTCGGCTTTAAAGCCCCAGGTTGAAAAGTAATCTGGATCTGCAGAGAGAATCTATCTATCTATCTATCTATCTATCTATCTATCTATCTATCTATCTATCTATCTATCTATCTATCTATATATCTATCTATATATCTATCTATCTATCTATCTATCTTCCATTTATTCCACCCATATATCTGACAGTTATCATTCATTGATCCATCATTCATTCATCTATGCATCCACCCATCCATCCATTATTTCCTTCCTACCTTCCTCATTCCACATTCATCCATTGTCCATCAATCAATCTCTCCAACACTCTTAATTATATATATATATATATATATATATATATATATATATATATATATATATATATATATATATATCCACCCTCCTCCGCACTGAGACAGACTTACTAGTCAGTTGTGACTTTACATGTGGGAGGTCACAGTTCTGTCTCCTCCAAGAGAAATAAGAAAAAGCACCTGAAAATGTCGAGCATCAAATAAAACCTCGACAGGGAGCTATAAACGTGCTTGTTAAGCATCTCGCAAGAGCTCAGTTCTGTTCCACATGGCTAAATCATACTATCTGTAATGTGACTAACTGCTAGACTGTCACAGATTCACACACACTCTGTCCATCATCCTCTACTCAGTCTCTCTTACTTACTTCATCCCTCTCACGCTACAGTTTTTCATCTCCAATTCCTTTACTTTCCATCCGTCTCTCTACATCATTTTCTCATAATGTCTCTTTCATTTTGTCTCTGGTTTGCCTGCCAAAATCTTGGCCATTGATAAAACACCCACTGACGTCTATGGTTCCTGGCCACAGTAAAAATAAGAAGCTATTTCTCTGTGATGTCATAGTTTGGATTTCTTCTACAGGGACCAGTCTTAAACCTCAGGCTTTTGACCAACAGCAATCAAACAGCTAACATAAGCAAACAAGGTCAAGCATATCGAGTTTGGACTTGTAAGAAACAGGTTATTTTGATGACCATTTGTCTTCCTCTAAAAGGGCTGGAGCATTTCGACCAGAGCTGCTTGAGTTACCTCCTGCATAAATCATCAGAGGAAAGATTCATAAGCCAACGTTTATTTGACTGAAAACAAGTTGAGTCCAGTTGAATAAGGAGATTTCCACATGAGCCTCTGAAAGTATTCAAGAGGTTGCATATGTATTTTAACAGGATCTCTGTTAATCTGATAATGGGTTAATCGTGGTAACCGGAGGCTTTGGCAGGTTTAAGGTCAACTGGGTGACGTTTAAATGTTCTGGCCAATGCTCATGCTGTGTCCAAGGGGATTTTTACAGAATCTGTTTCTCTCACCGGACATTTTTCTGCTTTTACATCTGTTTGAGTCTTTAAAATTACAACACGACAAATAGTTTATTCAGCTTTTATAGTTGCTGTGTGAAGTCCAGATAAAACACTGAAATCAGGAAAAGACTTCTGTCTTCTGTGGTTACTATGTGTAGTACTTAAGAGTTTGCAGTACTTAGTTCCATAAAATAATACTCTATCCTTCAAACAAATCCAGCTAATATATTCAAACATGTATGCTACAGTATATTCCTATACAGTTTTCCAATTGCCAGCAGGAGCTCCTACACTTTATTACTGATCTTTCAGTCACTCTATTAGAGGTCTTGTGTTTACATAGACCACACAAGCTCAGCAAATTATTATAATAATGAATAATTATTCACACCAGAAAGTTAAATTCAGACCAAAGTCTCAAACAGCGCAGCGTGAAGGTTAAGACAGCCATATAATTTTGAAAGCATGTAATTAGGTTTCCTTGAGGAAGCTGCTGCGAGGTTTTAAGTTCAGATGACATCACACACAATGACATCATCACCGAAGACAGGTTTGTATGCTTTCTGAAGCCCTGAAACGCCTGAGCGAGCACTATTCGTGGTTTAGTGGGAAAAAGGATCTTTGTTAAAGTGTTGACTGCTCACTTTCTGCTGCCATACGGTGGAATGAACACACACACAGATTAAATAAAAACCAGTGTGCCCCGCTGACTGTAATGTAATTCAGTAATGTAACTAATCCACACAGTATATCTGTCCTCTGTTCTTCATAAAACTGTAAATGGAAAGTACAAATGTGAGTCTCGACGCAGAGGCTGATGTCCAGTGAGCTGTGACGACAAACATCTTCAGTCCCAGTTGTCTGTTACACATAGTTCATGCAAACGACACCATCTCTCTAAAAATTGCATATACTTAAAAAACAAACAGATGGGATTTAAATTTCGGTCAGAAGTGCAGGAGTTCTGTTTTGTTCCTCTTGATACGACTGAATCAGGTACAAATAAAAAGACGTTAATGAATGCACTTACCTTTTGGGGAAATAGTCCCTGCTGCACACTGGCTATAACTGTCTGGTTTAACAATGATCTCCTTTTATCTTGTCATCCAGCCATGACCACTAGACTCCTGCGGAGGGCCCTGTGCCTGTGGGCCCTGCTCAGCACCGTCTCGCACCTCAGCTACGCCGACAACCAGGCAGACCCCTCAGCCTCAGAGCAGGGAGTCACCTTCAGCCACGTCTATAAAATCGACATGCCAGGGAGCTCCAGCTGTAAAGTGGAGAGCCAGGACGGAACAGGTTATTCAAATCAAATTCAAAATTAACGCAGTAAAGCGTAAAACTCCGCCAAGACCCAACAGTCCACCTTAAATGAAACCAAATTCTAATATTAATAATAAATAATAAATAAATTAGTGATAAAAATGATAAAAGCACAGGAGTTAAGTTTTGTTTTAAAGATGTTTACTGAACTATTTAGTGGCAGTCTGTTCCACATCTTTGGAGCGTAGTTTACAAAAGCTGCGTCTCCACATTTTCTTTCGGTTGTTTTTGGGGACCTCTAATAGACTTGCTGCAGATGATGTCAGTGTTCTAGACGGAACAGAGTAGTTTTTTTTTTTCCAGTAGTTTTTGCATAATGCTGCTCACAAACAAACCAACCCCCTTGGCGGAGACAGAGAGGAGGGCATTAGAGTTGTACTTGAATCTGTGATTATCATGAATCATCACAGTTTGTTTGACGATCTGTCCTATTTTCTCAGGTCTGCAGACAGAGACGACTACGAACGGACAGAACGATATAATCTTCAGACACAACATAAGGCTGCAGACGCCCAAGTGCGACTGTGCGGAGTCTGAAAGTTTCAAGTCTTTGCTGTACAGAGTCAACGGGCTGGAAGAAGAAGTCAACTACCTAAAGACCCAGTGTACTCAGGGCTGTTGTGGAACAGGTGGTGCTGTAGGTAAGGCGGTGCCACAGCCTAAATACGTAAGAGGCTTAGAACAAATAGTAAGAATCTCTTCTTGCATTAAGTGTGTTTTCTAGTAGTGTGCATATGTGGAAGAATCTAATCAATAAGGGCGAAGAGGTTTGAGAAAAGACAATTCTGCCCTATACCTACAACCTAGCACACAGAATGACCTTTCTCTGTCTCAAGGTGTGGACACAAGCTGCAGTGGCCATGGTACCTACCAACACGACACCTGCAGCTGCCTCTGTAACCCGGGATGGGAAGGCCCCGATTGCTCAGTGTCCTCCTGTCCAGATGAGTGTAATGACAATGGCCGATGTGTGGACGGGAAGTGTGTTTGCCAGCAGGGCTACACGGGTGACGACTGCAGCCAGCTGACGTGTCCGGGCGATTGCAACGACAAGGGACGCTGCGTGGACGGGAAATGTGTGTGTTTCCCGCACTTCAGCGGCGAAGACTGCAGCGTAGCCAAGTGTCCCAATGGCTGCAGTGCCAATGGCCGGTGTGTGGACGGCCAGTGCATCTGTGATGAAGGCTTTTATGGAGAGGACTGTTCATCAGGTGAGCAATTCAAATTCTAAATAATGCGAGTAATGGACGGATATCCGTTGGTCGCAATTAGCAGATCATCCACAGGTCCATGTGATATCGACGGTGTTAGAGGTTGGTGAATAGCATAGACCATATATTAAAAAGGGGAATACCCACATGCCTAGTTGAACTACTTTAGAAGTAATGGCTGATTTGTTAGCAAGGTACATGTGAGCACTCTATTGTCTCTCTACTGTGCAGTTTACTGACTCCAGGTTTGTATAATTTCATCATGGGACTCAAGATTCTCATTTGACCTTTTTATACAGTGGCCTCTGTGGCTCTGCTGACATTAAGCAGTGCATATTGATTGGTTTCTTGTAGAAAGCACAGATTCTATAAAAAGCTCTGGGGCCATTAAGAATGAAACACTTACCGCTTCACGTACAGTTCACCCTCTTATTCAGTTCTTTCCCTCATTGTTTAGTTAAAACTTTTGGGACCTCGGTGAAATAGCTGCCATTGTATCTGCTAATCCCCCACCAGCTGTTTAGAATACTGAATGTTTCAGGGTGCTTTGCAAACACATCAACAGCGATCACCTGATTAAAAATATCCAGTTCTTTTCAAACAATTGTACAAATGACAGTAGCCACTTCGACTTTGCTGCCTCATAACAACAACACAGCAGCAGTTTCCGAGACGCCTGCTACCAAAATACCTTGTACGTTTGCAATATAAAAAAAGAGATGCAATAAATGGTTCAGTAGTGCTGCTTTCAGTCATGCAATGAACTCTGGACATTCTTCTGGAACCATCTGGAGGGGCTGTATGGAAAAACATAAATGTGTCAGTTGTTCCAAAGCTTGTTGTTCCAAAGTTTTTCCCACCAGCTCCCTCGTAAAGTGTCCAGAGAATGAACCCATGTGAGTGGAAATTGTCCGAACAATTCACAGCGAGCAAGTGGGTGTTTTGATAAAGTTTCTTAACACGGGACGGATGCAAAGCTGCAAAAAGCAAAAATAATACAAATGTATCCTCTGCCCAGGTGCAACCCATCACTGGTGGGAGTGTTCTGGACATTTTCCTGTTGTTGTGAACACCTCTGATTTGGGCAACTCCGACTGTGCTCTTCAAATCGGCAAAGTGCGGATAATGTGCGGACCCAGTGTTCCACACATTTCATGTCTGAAAATGACTCAAGAGATTTGGTAGCATTGTAGCTCGGCCAATATTTTTTCCTAAATAATCGGACATTGTAATAACCATTTCTGTTGAGGCTCTCCTCATAACCCCAACCATCTTTCTCCTGCTTTGTGGCTTTTGGCACCGTTGACTTTTCGAACATTCTGCACAATAATTATATTGAGCAGCAGTGGAATCCTTGATGTAGCTTAAACTATAATCTTATACTCTAAATATAACTGCTAACTACGAGAAATAAACGCTCAGCTTATTGACAAAAGTGTCTCTGAGGGAACCCAAAGTTGTGGCAGTTATTATGAAGACCATATAATGACCTACTTCTGTGGAATTCAAAGCTTCCCTCCAACAGTTATTTCAGATACAGCAGGTGATGGGGCCCTGTCTGTGCGCTGACCCCGTGAACACTGGCAGCTTTGGACTTCTGAAAACGTATGACATCGGGTCACATAATACCACAGGGAACACCCATCAGTCTTCTGGGGCTCCATCGAAATGTTTGACACCGCAGAAAAATCATCACCTTTCTTGCTGAATGCGTTTCTTGCCAAAACACCATTGCTGTACTTCCCCGGGAGCAGGGGACAAAATTACATTTTATGGCAATTTAAGGCCAGAAGAGCAGAAAGGTGAGCAGCAGTAGCAGCTGCCCGGCCCGGAAAGTTGAATTCACACATTGAGACTGTGAAGAACCCGAGGAGTTTTGGCTGCGAGTGAATGACGGATAATTTTGCTCTGTCAACATACTCCCTCTTGGATTACAGCAGTAGCAAATAATCTCCTTCGTATAACAATGTCTGTCTGTACTGGTCTAAGGCAGTTCTTCTTCTACACTTAACCCAGCGTACAGAGGGCACACAACCCGAAGTCGCACATTATTAAAGTTTGCGGCATGTCAATCAACCAAAAGAAAGTCGACAGCAAACTTCAGGTGCCGAGCGAAAGTTTTAGAAACTTGAAATGGGCATAAAGCCTTTACAGTAGCAGGTCTGCTATGTCGAAACCCTCGATGGCGATTCAGTTTCTTTAAGCTGTGCTTTGCTCTGCGGAGGCACAGGGAGGGAATAATTAGAGACAGACCTGCAGCTTCATGTGTAGGTGCTGCTGAACGGAGTCCAACAGCAACAGTGGCAGCGGTCGACAGAGGAAAAGTCAGGGTGGATGGGAAAGTGGGAGGCGAGAAAAAAACAAACAATATGTTAATATTAGGTGTTAGTAATAGTGGAAAAAAAGCAGTGGGAGAAGAGGAGAACTACAGCAACACGGGTTCAGAGATTCTTTGTTTCATGTGGCTTTTTGCCGTTTCGACACCTGGATGATGGATGTCAGTTTGCTCCCTGGGTGATGAAGGCAACATGACTCCAAAAGTGTGGCTAAAGATATACCGTACACCCATCATAGTGCAGTGTAGGTCCAATGCATTTCATAGGTAAGATAAGATAAGATCAACTTTAATGATCCCAGGCCAGGTAAATTAACTTATTACAGCAGCAGGTGAAAAGTATTTCTAACATGATGGTAGTTTTATATAATGTAATAAGATTCAGAGGAACTAAGAAAGAGATGTTGTTTTAGTTCCCACTTCATAGCTCCTGAAACACTGGCATGTTTATGGACACCAATATTCTGACTAATAACTTAATTCAGAATAGGACAATATTTTGACTATGGTGTTTACATGAGTTGCTATTTGAATATTCCATTCCTATTCCAGTTGATATGTTACAGAGCGTAGTCTGCTTACCACACATCACGATGTCATAATGTGATTAAGGTCAGAATAGTCCATGTTTTAATTAAAGAAATAAAGAAAATCCTGGGTACATGGCGGCGTCTTATTCAGAATACTGTCTTCATCAGGTTTATATCAGAATATTGATGTACATGTAACCACGAGTCACTGATACTTCCTTATTCCTGCAGTGTTTTGCAGTCAAGAACTCAAAAAATATTGTGTCAGTCACATTTTCCGTCTTCAAATTATATTTCACTCCATTTCAATCAAGGGAGACACAAATCAGCACCTTTTCCGTTCTTCATATGTTAATTTATTCACCCCAGCTGCTTCCGAAATATAACTTGAGGGTAAAGGCTGTCGATAGTTGCGCCTCAAGTAGCAACAGGGGGCTATTAACTGATATGGAAAACGACTGCTACATTTGAGGGAAAACGCTCAGCTTCCTGTCTTTGCCGTGTGGAACAGTGTCTGATGCTGATGTGAATTCCATCCCTACCGAAGTTGTAGCTGACTCCTTCACCACCCGTTTCACATTTTCACCGCTTGAAATATGCTTACATATCTGTATGGTTTAATTCTCAGAATCTAACACCATGTACCATTTATTTCAATCTACCGCGACCCACAGATTGGTCTCGTTCCTGGAAAGCCTTCACTCCCCAACACTGCTGACATGCTGCCTTCTGTCTTTTGGCTGCTTTTTTGTTATCGTACTCCCCTTAAGTTATATACTGTACCTTCTTGCCCCCTCGCCGTACTTTTTTTCCATCAACGCCACTGAATCGCTTTGGCCTTGTATAACCACTGGAAAAAAATATTTTCTCTAAACTATTTCCATCTCAGGTTTGGGAGGAAACCTTGATGTTCGCAAAGTTCATTACTTTTTGCCTGGTTGGTTCTTTCTAAATGGTAGGAACCGACCACAGACAGGTGAAAGAGAAGGAGAGATCCCACTTCCAAGAGGCCATTGAGTTCTGTGTCAACACTTTAAAGACTGACGAATGGCACTCAGTAGAGCGCAGACCACCAATCCGGCCCTACAGTTGCTTTAAATTCAATCAAGGTGCTGATTTCAAACTCATAGAAATCGTTACCCTGAATGGGCCGGATTTCTTTCATCAAGAAGCATGAATTATTCCCTGGGGAAATGATCAAAATGTTGAAAAAAAATCTCACAATGTTAAAGAAACTGTTTATTTAACGGGTTCCTCCCTGATCCATATCTTCTGAAACTTCTGAAACCATGTGCAGGAGATTCTATCAAAGAGGCATTCTCCAAGATTTCAGACCTGCAGGTTGTATGATGAAAAGTTCTGTCCTATGAAATCTGGTGAATTACTGTGACTGCCACAGAGATTTGGTGACACCTGTTGCTGGTGGAAACAGCAAATGGTGGTTTATTACGTCACGTCACAGAATTCGGAGCGTTTCAATAAGGAAGTGAGGCCCTAATTGGTCTTTTTCCATCATTCTGTGAGCAACCGTGACTTGTTTTCATGCTGCACCCAGCATGAGTCCGCGAGCTGCAGGGCACAGTGAAAGGAGTTGGTTACCTCTGTGAGAAGTTGGAGGTGAGCAGGTTGTCGCCTGCAGCTCTTCATCTAATGGCTCAGCTGTGGCTACTCCGTCTTGTTTCTCTGCTCCCTACAATATGACAACCCAAAGATGAAATATTAAAAAAAATGGAAAATCACTGCGGTCTTGTTTTTGAGGCACATTTGTGATGAGAAGGTAGGAAGACAACAACACATTGCGTTTTCTCTTACCGGCAGTCCTCTTATGAAACCAATTAAATTTATTTTTATTTTAATCTGCAGCAAACTGTACACAGTCATAATAATCAGTTCCAAAAATCTCTCAATGTTGACAGTAAAAAAAAATTCTAAATCGAATCCTCACCAAATTTTAATTGGTTCTTCCTCCCATGCCAACGTTCGTGGTAATCCATCCAGTAGTGTTAATGCAATCCTGCTGACAATCAAACAAACCAGTAAACAAACCGACAGTGGTGATATCATATCCTCCATGGGAGAGGAAATCAATCCTGAATCCTGAATGGTACACAGATCATAATCATGAATTTACAATTAAGCCTCATTCACCTCAAACTAATGAGAGTAATCCAAGAAATGCCAAAAATGTCTCATGTGATATAACTGTTCCGTCTTTGACAGAAAATGATGTGTTCTTGTAGGATCAGGCAGCTCAAGCCACAAGCTGAGAAAATTGGCTTTTAAAGCCTTTAAGTAATGTGAAGACTGACGGATACAATTAAAGTAAAATGTTCTGCCACCTCCATTAAACATGATCTCTTTCTCTTTATCCACCTCTCTCTCTGTCTCCCTCAGTGTTTGGACCTCAGGGTCTGCGGGTGGTGCGGGTGACGGACGTCTCTCTCCTGGTCGAGTGGGAGTCAGTTCGTGGGGCAGAATATTACATTTTGACATATCATCCCAAAGGTGCTGGAGCCCTGGAGCAGGTACTTTCTCTTATCACTCGGTATATGTCAGATAAAGGATGGAGCATGGAGACACATTTTGAAACATTTTTTGTTTTTCCGACTCGCTTTACCCCAGGTGCAGATTCCCAACACAGAGAACTCCTACCTCATCACAGGGCTGACTCCTGGGGTCACTTACATTGTCCAGGTGTACGCAGTCATCAAAGAAATCCACAGCGATGCAGACAAGATCGAGGCTACAACAGGTGAGAGATCAGATCTGGAAAAAAAAACACAACTAACATCATTACACATGTGTTTCTTTTGATTAGATCAGCATTTTTCAAAACGAGTTTCATTGCTGATGAGGTGGAATTGGGCCGGGTGTAGTTTCTGTGTTTCGTAGACAGATGTGACCCATTAAAGAATCACGTAGCAGGGAGGCCAGGTATTGCCTGCAGGTCTGGGACATTTAGTTTCTGCGGTTTAAATGGTTAGAGTTGGGGTCAAATGTGAGCACATGCATGATGAGCCGTGAAAACACTTAATGTCAAGCACTTAAATGTTAAGCAGAAGGAGGTGTTGCAGCTTAAGGCACTTGATTATAGGGAAGAGGTCAAGGACCATGGGTCCAGTTCTACAAGGATGCAACAGCATGCACAGCACCCTCAGCTTAAGGCAACAGTATGCAACAATTTAACCTTTAAAGAGCAGCTTCAAAGAAATGTTGGCATTGTTACCTCACCCCAAAGGAATTTGTTGAGCGGGTACGATCTCTCGGGAGAAGAGTGTAACTAAGTGATTGTCAGTGGCTTAAACAGCCAAAATCAGGCCCAGCAAATTCAAGAGTAATGAAGACTTGAAATGAAAAGTCATTTAAAAATCTGCATCTATTAACAATATTCACCGAGGAAATTTAAAAGCGAAGTCATTGTAAATGTTCGGCTATCAAGGCAGAGTTTAAACACCAGCTCACCACACCTCCACCCAAGGCCCCAAACTAAGCGTTCAGATGTGACTCCTGAGGCGACGGTTGTTTGAGGACACAGGTGTCGTTCTCACTCATAAAGCAGACTGTTGCTGAAAAGGAATGAAACGCTCTGTTCAATTACTACTTAACAATGTTCTGCAGCTGTGTTCCAGCTCAATCAGGTCATCAGGGGCCGCAACTGGGACCCTTAACACATGCTCATTTATCACACATCCTTCAATTACCGTGCTTACGGTCTAGTTTTCAAATATAGAACATTGTAAACTACTTTATTACACATACCAAACGAATCAGAAACAGACACTATAGTATTGAGTAAAATCAATTACACCTGATTACACCATAAACTGCAGAAATAACATTAACATACCTTTATTCTTAGTGTGGACAGATGTAAACTCATGTGTATTTGCACATTATCATCATGTAGAAACAGGATATTGACTTTGCATATTTGGACATAAACTCACCTATGAATGTTGCAATTACTTGTGTAAAATGTTGCCTGTAAATAAATAAAACAATATGTCTTGTTGTTCAATTGTTTTTCTAAAGAAGCAACGTACAAGCTGGAGCTTGTCATCACCAAGTGATTCATTAGGAGTTTGCTAAAAGTTTGTTAACCTATAAATTTCAAAGTAATTACAGGGAAATGGGTCCACAGATGTGTTCTATGGTATTCGTACTTGCTCACAGATGTGGTAGGACAGATGTGACGTTGGTAGGCGTGAGACACACAGACAGACAGAGCGAGAGACCGAGTTTGACTCTAATGTGTGGTTAGCCTGGTTAGCCATGGAAAACCTTACTGAGTCTGGCATTCCTGTACATGCATGAGAAAACACGCCATCATCTGGCTCTTGGTTGTGTGAGTATCAGACAGCATGAGGCAGTGAACTACTTCAAAAGAGGGTTTAAGTGAATGTTCTCTTTTCCCTTTAGGAAAACACAGTAACTGACATTTTCTGTCTTCAAAAATGGAACCTTTTTCATTTGGTACCATTTGTTTTCTTTTGATCGTTCATATGATTCTGTCTTTTTTCACCATGCTCAAATCCTGACGGCCCTCAACCCCTTATCATGTAGGATCGGCAAGTACACACCGGTTACATGACTGAGAGCCATGTTCCACTAGTGTGTATGGTTATTTCATTCTAGTGTTGTAGTAGAATAACGTCATTTTACCCATGAGATGACTTTCATTTTTATAGCAGGACAAAATAAAGATATTTTGATATGTTGGTTTTCTGTGACAATAAATGGCCAAAAGGAAAATTCCTGTTCGGCTGCTGCTCTGGGAAGGTCACATTAATGGGTGCTAGGGATTCATCGTCTTGCTCAAGGGCATGTGGGAGCAGAACAGATGCTTGTGATTACGTTAATGCAGGTTTTCCAGTTTGAGGCTCACGTCTGTACACCCAGCTCCAACTTGTTGTCCACCACTTGTATCCTTCCCAGATGTCTCGGCCATCGATGATATTCAGGTTCTTGGCCAGACAGAAGTGTCTATCCAGGTGGACTGGAAGAACCCACCAGCTGAGGTGGATCACTTCAGGCTCACACACACTGACCCGGAGGGACAGGAGGAGGAGCTGAATGTACAGAGCAGCCAGGAGGCGCGCACCAAACACACTATAGTTGGTAGGTCTTGTCACAGAGCGAACACAGTTTATACTCAAGACATCCTCAGTTTGTTATAATGAAGGACTTTGTAACTTTTGTTAAACAACAGTTAGTATACACACATATGTGGTTTGCACACTGGATATGTAAATACAAAATACATGTATGAATTATCAATATGTCGTAATAGCTCAACATTATAAAATTAGAATGGCACTCAGTATACTCCATATTCCTCCTCCAAGACCCAACAGTACCCTTATGGAACCACATTTAAATTTACTAGATACCGATTTTTATTTGGACCAAATAGCACACATTCATAAATATTAGTTCCCTAAACACACACATTTTTCATCAAGATCCATGAATTATTTGTAAGAACCCACCTCTCCACAAAATGTCATTTGTCATAACCCTAACCCTGTTTTTCCCATTAATCCTGCTAACAAACTAACAAACGCAATCATAAACACAACCTCCATGGCGGGGATTTAAAAGAAGAAACATTTTCTTTCTTATGCTTTTAATCATTTTGTTACCCTCCAAATTTATACCTTAAATTTGGGAAGCCCCAAAATTCTGACATATTTCCCAGTTCCCTAAAGTTTGATGAAGGTGTCTTTGTGCAGGTCTGTATCCAGGAACCGAGTACCTGATCTCAGTGCAGGCCATCAAGGGAGCAACTGAGGGGAAGACGTCCTCTGTCACCGGGGCCACAGGTCAGTGTCAACGCATCAGCACTCGAGAGTTATTGAAGATAATGTGGCTCCTCAGTTATTATCAGAAACAGACTGCCGCTGCTGCCGTGCCAAAATTACACCGAGAGTACATTCGTGCCACAACTGGCAGCGTCTCAACGTAGATGACACTTAAAATGAACACTTAAAGTGATAGATCAGCCACTTGTGGAAGTGAACTTGTCCATTTTCCACTTAGTTGTGCAGCATTAAAGGCTGCTCTTATAGTTCTTGTCAAGGCACCTATAATTCACCAGTGGTCAGAAGCTAATAGGAAAAACACATAATCTGTCACACACAGAGTGCTGGTGCTGGTATTACCTTCCACACACGCAGCCAATGACAACAGCATAATAAATGCAACCAGCAAGAGACACAATTATGAGTTGATAATGGACGGCTGGAATTCACAGTCTAATACTCTGGACTGTTTCCAATGGCTGTGGTGAGCATGGTCACCGAGGGGAAACGTGATCTGAGCGGCGTAACGACTACAAGATGCACCTCGATGGCTGAGGGGAGAAGGTTCCTGATTTCCAAAGTGTGTCTGGCAATATCGGGTTTCGGTGTTCTGCGTTCTGGACGGATTTTTAAGACGTGAGAAGGAATTAATTTTACATTCTCTCTTTGACAGTTGGTCTTGACTTGACTTGGAGCTATTGTTTCAGTGACTGACACACGGTCCACACACACACACACACACACACACACGCTGTTCCCATTATTCTGCTCATTTGTGCTTTGTTTTTTGTTGCTTTTCTCCAATCATGCACGTTCCTTTCTGTTGTCCTGTTCTCCCTCCTGTTTAGCAGTTCACAAGCTCCAAGTCTCCAGGTTGATGGCTCTTCATCTTTAAAACCCCGAGGCAGACAATTTAATGGTTTTTAGTTTTAGTCATCAGTGTTTGCCGGGTGTTTTCGAGACTCGCCTGTCTTCTTTTTGAAGCCCGTCAGGTGCTCAAGGGGCCCTGTCACTGCTAATCTCCTTTCCCTCTGAGTGTGCCACCTAATTGCAGGTGCTTGTGAATGCTTGCTAATCTACCCCAGACAGACGGTTGGCTTGTCTCCACTTTGCAATGCCACATTTTTAAGGTGAAGCAGGAAAAAGGCTTGGAGCTGTTTGAGGAGGATAGCCCTCCGGTGGGCTTGCCAGCGAGCATGTGTTGGTTTCATGAAGACAGACCTGACGCAACGGAGAGCGGAGGTGTCACCCACTCCCTCACCCACTATCTCGCCGAACATGCCGTTAGCATTGGGCCTGCGAGGTTCTAATATGTGAGAGATAAGAAGAACTTGTACGCAGGAAATATGGGAAAATACAGGGAAGATGACGCCGATTGTTGTGGTCACAGCAGTTGTTCTCCGAGTGGGCGGTAGCTCTCCCCAGGGGAGGACAATAAAGCCTCTGTATAATAATATGTGAGTCAGTATAAGTTCAATGATGGATTTATAGAGAAAATCCATCATGCTGATCTTAACTTCTCTCAAATTTATCTTTGATCTTTTTTTATTTGTTGTTCCACTGTCATTGTCAGTAATTGATTAAAAAAACTAAACTGTGGGGTTGGGAGAGGGTGAACCTTTTTGGGCATGCAGAAAAAAAGTTGACAGTATGAAATTTGGGCAAAAAGATATTTATAAGAAATGTATGAGGCAGGTTAGAAAATCAAGGGTCACTAAGAAGCAGTATCAGTAGGTAATGCATTACTGTGCAGCTACTGTTAGATGAATGTGAGCTTTGTCCTCCAGGGCTACAGCCGACTCCTTCTATTATAGATGCCCCTGCGCTTTCCCTACATTCCCTCTTCACTGTATTCCATTCTTTCTCTCTTTTATTTTTATTTCAGCTCCTTTCACACTTCACTGTCAGTATTACAAGTATACAGTAATATCGGTATATATTTTTAATGATACTGGAGTTGTTCATACTGTGCCATGACCCTTAAATATTGGTCTAAATTCCATTGTGTATATGACACTTTAACTACCCTCCAAAAAAATGACAAATAAACACAGGTTTAATTAATTTATCTCATCCCTGCAAGAAGGGTTTGAATGGTGCTGCCAGATATAATCTGTCTTGCAGCTTGTAACTGAATTTAATATTTATGGCTGATTTCCTCCTGTTTATTCAGTCTTGCTTCATAGATCATCTTCTGTCTGTGGTGGCCTCATGTCTGTATGTCAATATGTCAGGTAACAGCCACGAAAACACCAGAATCAAAGGAAGTCTCTGTTCGGAGCAGACGTTTCATAGCCCCTGACCTGCCAAAGAATTATATGGTGTTTAAACTCAACACGCTACGGCTGCTTCTGCCATTTCAAATTCAATTAAGACACCACCAAGGCCCGTAAAACCAGGAGCAGATGGGCTGGACTCAGGCAGAGACAGGGAATGTGGCGACCCGATGTTATCTGGACACATTTTAGCACCTGATGTGGTCCAGTGGGAGCTCCATGTCCGCACAGGCTCAGGCATGAGACGTTTCTGAGCCAGCTCCACTTAATAGATGCTGGAAAGAATTGGAAATTTGAAATGGCACTCGCTTTGTCGGTTACAGTAAGTTATTCATTAAGGAACATTAATAATGAATGACTTTAATTATTGATGATTTGACTGAATTACTGCATCTTGAGTTTGACACAGGAAGAAACTGTGTTGGCTAAACTGAAACTTTGCCACCGACTGGATAATTAGGTGATGGTTTACAATGTTCCAAAGGAGCTATTCATATCATGTTTGTGTTCCTCTAGATGTGGACAAATAAAGTAAAGGAGTCATTTCTGTCTCAAAGAATTACGAGCTGCTTACAGTTCACATCGGAAAACACAGGAAAAAAGCCTGAAGCCAGGGGACTCCTGCTCAAAACATAAGTTACAAGTGACAGCTTCTAAAAGAATGGCACCTTATTGACACATATTTTCCCTCGGTTCCATCCTGAGACATACATGGACGTATGGCTGCCACTGCACAGCGAGGCCGTGAAGCTGCGAGGCTGTAAACGATGAAAGATGGCCTGTTACTCTGCGCTTTGCGGTCGATGCCTCTGCCGAACATGCCACCCATAATGGATAAGCTGTTTTCCAAATGGCTGAAGCCGCGGCTCGCGTTGTGTAGCCCGGTAGCTGCTGTCGCTCTGCAGCTAGTGGGGTAGAACGTCTGCGGTAACTCGATCCATCATAGACTGTAACTTCAGAGCAAATGCGGGCTCCCTCAGAAAGGAGCAGTCCTCGGGAAAAAAAAAGATCTAATAACACATAGAGACTGTCAGGCAGCAGAGTTATATCGCCTGTAAGAGATCGAAAGGAACAGTGCTTCTTTGTTCAGAGGGCGACAGCTGTAACAGCAGAGAGGGAGAAGGAGACCTGTGCTCTGCAGGAGAACAAGGCAAAGTTAAATTCACGCTTTAGTCAGATGGTTGCAAATCAAATACATGAGATTAGGTTGAAATGAGAAATCACTTATACTGAATATCACAAACAAAACTAGACAGTAAAAGATGAAACTACACGGAGTTCCACTTCTTTAAACTCTGTAGCAAAAAAATTAAACTTGAATAACTCTAAGAGGAGCGCATACCTTCGCCTAGACCCAACAGTGCCCTTAAATTCAATCAATAAACTCTGTCCACTGTATTTTGTGTATTGCTGACAACTTACATACAAGTAAACAAATGCAGATGAAAACATTATCTCTTTAGAAGAGGTCACAATATTTCCAGTTTATAGCAACACTGAACCAAGGGCTGTTCTCCAGAGAAACTGAAAAATGTCACTGAAAGCTACACAAAGGGACCCACAACAAATAGCTTCAAAATTACTAGACAACCAAAACGACATGCTCAACAACCACAATTACAATCTCTTTCCCTGTCTGTGCCTCGGAGCCCATTATATTATAATACAGCTTTGGAAGTGTTTGTTGTAATGACAAAACATTCACAGTCAGCATGTCACACAACAGAAACTAACTGCTGTTGATTTTTCTTGATGTCCCATTGAGACACTGCACACTTTCTGCAACAGAAAGAAACTGGAACAAACATTCAAACACTCCAGCAAATGTTTTTGTTTGTATCCACATGAATGAAGGACCAAGTGAGCATTCTGACTCCATACTTGACATCGCTCGCTTCAGGTACTGGTTTTTCGGCATGATCGCATTTTCATTTCATGTTCAGCTGAGGAAACTGCTGAAAAATGCAGCAGTCATAAATTCTTTCAGTGGTTAAGCTCGAGACAGACGGTGGAGCTGTGCAGCCGCAAGGACAGAAAAGTGACAGCCGGAGAAAAAGAGAGGGAAGAGACAAAGTTGGGGAGAACTGATGGATAGTGTGAAAACCAGAAAGGCACAATCGCCCTGAGCAGCACCATTAACTGCATATCGTTCCCCAACTCTTTCCCTTTTATTTCTATATTATCCCTATGAAATAATGGCCTGAAAAAAGGTGCATCATCAGTCAGTTTCCTTGACGACTCGGCACTGACACAAGACTGACCTCAGCTGAGCCGCCGCCACAGAGGAATCATCCGAAATGATGATTGCTTTTACATCTCCCTTCACTTCCTCTTCCTCTGTCTGTCTCTTTTATGTCTTCCTCCCTCTCTCTTCACGTTCACTGAGATTCCCTCCCATCCACACGCATCATGCGTACCAACTTGTACCTTCCACATGTCTCCTGGGACTTTGAAGCACTGACTTTACGAACCCGACCACTGGCTTGTGATGTTTCTATGAAGAGCTCTTTCTCTGGATTACCCGCTGCTTCCTCCACTCACATCCGCTCAATGCATTTGTGGTAAATACAAACCCACAGAGGGTGATTTACACCATTGTCATGTTAACCCTCAGCCCCATGCAGTTCAAACGAAATACAACCCTGATTTTGTTGAGACTTTCAGGAACGGACCCCAAATTACACACCAGTCATTTGCTCAAATACATACAAGTTTTTCCCCAATCCTCAAAACATAGTACTACCAAACATAGTAGTGTGGAAATATATCAAAACTTTTTTCATTTAGTTTCCTATTAATAACACAACAATCAATTCATTTCATTTTAAAATTACCATCACATGGCAGAACTACTTGTATTACTTTAGGTTTTGTTTTCAGCTCTCTCCATTTGATTGTTTCATGGTTTGTTTGTTTGTAAGCATAATGTGGAGCCACTTCAGGCAATGATGCTGCACTTCTCGACTTTAGCCTACAGTGGCCCACTTTACAAAATAGTAAATGTGGCAAAAAGAAATCCCCAAACCAATGCGGGCAAACATTATTGGCAAACATGCAGTGCTCTACGAAAGTTGTAATCAGGAAGTGAACCAAGTCGCCCATGTGGTAAATAGTGAATACAGCCTAAACAGCACAAAACAAATTTGGGCCACCTTTGGCATCTTTTGTTGACATTCAGTGGTTTACTTGTTGCCCATATCTTGCAAAAAAAAAGGAGTGGACCGACCAAGTGCCATCATTCCACTCTGTGCAGATCCACTGATATGAATGTATGGAATTAGGGGGAGTGGCTTTTTGTAGCCTGGACATGATGGACGTATCATCTTGACAACACTTTCATTCATCTGGTTGTTTCGTGTTCCTTCCCATCTCTGTTTTGTTTTTTATCTCCTCTAGACAATGATGCTCCGAAAAACTTCGTCACCACCCAGGTAACAGAGGATACTGCAACGGTTTCCTGGGATCGAGTCCAGGCAGAAATCGAGGGCTACATGCTGAGCTACACCTCCGCTGAGGGCTCCAGCCCGGAGATCCCCGTAGGCCGTGACAGCACCTCGTACAGGCTGATTGGCTTGAGGCCGGGAGTCGTCCACACAGTCTACATCTGGGCCTACAAGGGAGACAAAGTCAGCAGGAAGAGTTCAACAGAGGCTGAAACAGGTACACGTTGAACAGAACCTGGGTTCATGACAGGAGCGATTGATTTGACTCTTATATGCAGGTAAATGCTGGAGAGTGGGTTCAAACGCTCATCTGATAACGAAAGGTAAACTACTAACACATCTTCTTTTTGAACATGAGGGCAAACATTCTCACTTTCGTCTGCACAACCATCTGTGACGCTCAGATATCTCACAAGTTCCCAGGCAATGTCAGTTGTTTTCTTTTATCCTTACAGCCTGAGAACAGAGGGAGTATGAGATTTAAATGTTTCTTTAAAGCTCCATTGTGCAAGATGCTCTCTCTCCTCTTTGAGCAATGCACTAATAATTTCTGTACAATTTTCTTGTCTTTTTTTTTTTTTTTGCATTTGCAAGAGGTGAAAAACATCATTGACATTTTACACTTCACACACTAACCCCTCGTTACCAAACTGCCAAGGGGGAGGCTCTCGCTAAAGAAGGCTGTATATGTAATTAGGTTGGACACCTCATTTAAAAGCAGCTTAGTTTAGCCTGGGGCAGGATGTCCACAAGAAATGTGAGACAAGCCAATCTGCACAAAGCCAGGTTTTCTGTTTCTCCTATGTTGTGCTAGCTCTTAATCAGTCTGTTGTGAAGGTTAACAGCTGTTGCTGTCGGTTTGAATTTATGTTTCTGAGGAAATGCTGCAGGAGAACAGGTTTGAGTAGTGACTGGCATTTACCTAAAACTTTACAGACATTTACAAACTCAACGGTAAAGGAAGAGATATCACTCACATTAGCAAAGCTCATAATAGAGTCATAGTACCTCCGCATAAAAGCTTACATACAGTAGAGAAGTGATATGATGTCAAACTTGAACGAGGAACAGAATATTTGATTCATAGTATCTTTTCCTATTAAAATATTTAATATTGGAACAAGTTTTAAATTAAAAATTACATTTTTATAAATAAACGCCAAATTCTGCACAATGAGTAATGTCCAAAGACTAAAAACCATCAGACCTCTGCTCTCAGTCTCATCCAAGTTTGTGTAACAGGTAACTTCACACTGCTGGTTTGCCTCAGTCTTGTGTAGTTTCTGGATGTATCGTCATCTTTACTAACCATGACTTCCCACGCAGAGCTGGATGCCCCTACTAACGTCTTGGCCCGCGATGAGACAGAGTCCAGTTTCAGGGTGTCCTGGGATCACACTCAGGCAGAAGTCGATGGCTACGTCCTCACCTACAGCTCCTCTGAGGGCTCAAGCGCAGAAATACCACTTGGATCTGACAGTAACTCTCACATGCTGACTGGTCTGAGGCCCGGCGTCCTCTACACTGTCTACATCTGGGCCGTCAAGGGGGGCAAAGTCAGCAGGAAGATCTCAACACAGGCTGTGACAGGTCTCAGATCTACAACTTGTTATCCAAATCCAAAACATTTAGTTACCCGCCTGTCAAATGGCAGATTTGAGGGAAACCTCTTTTTTGGTGCTTGGCATCATCATAACCTAATGTTATACAGATGGGAGAGAAATCAACATAAAAAACATGCATTTTCTTCAGTAAGGTGTTGGACTTAAGTAACGTCAATAAACTACGAGTGCACTGTCTAAAAAGTCAGTGGAAAATGTCCCATTGATGCACAGTTCCATTGATAGTTGGTGGAGGCAAAGGCCCAAATAATGCCATGCATGTTTTCATACTCACAGAACCATTTAGCAATCCATCATGCCCACTTTGTGTAAGATTCACCATCCATTTATTTAGATATGATTGAATGTTTTCACCCATCTATGTCATGTAGTATGTGACTAGTAGCGTATTAATATCCTCCACTAACATCTTCCTCCAGAACTGGACGCTCCTGCTAACCTCTTAGCCCGAGATGAGACAGAGTCCGGCTTCAGCGTGTCCTGGGATCCGGTCCAGGCAGAGATCGATGGCTACGTTCTAACCTACAGCTCCTCTGAAGGATCTAGTGGGGAGATCCCAGTCGGGCCTGACAGAACCTCTTACAGTCTGACTGGCCTGAGGCCGGGAGTTATCTACACTGTGTATGTCTGGGCTGTCAAGGGGAACAAAGCCAGCAGGAAGACCTCAACCCAATCGGAGACAGGTGTCAAACATATATATTTGTTGAACAGAAATTACCTGATCTTTAAACCCCAAAAGAAAAAAGGTGGTTCTCACATGGTAGACCAATTAGAATCTGCTTGTTTGTGTAAGCATCTTTCCGATGAATTACTTCCTCCGTTTATCCGTCTACTTGCCAACAGCTATTTCGGGTCAAAAGGAGCAAAGCAGCCTCGATGTATTTTTTCCCAATAACTTACTTGAGCTCTTCCTGAGTTGTCTCACACCAGCTCAGAGCTGTAATCCCTCCACCATGTCCTGGGACCCTGCGGTCTCCTCTCATTCAATCATATCTGCAGCCTACAGAGGCCTTCAGGGACATTCTCTCCAACTAGACCAATCAACTCTTCAATCTGTCAAGCAGACTGATTTCAGTCAACATGTCGGGATCCTCACCTTGGCCTCTTGTGTCCAACAGTCTGATTATTTCTGTCAAAGATTGTGAAAACGGATGAAGGATGGATTGAAGACAGGAAACCATCCAGACCTTTGGAATAGCTCTCTGCTCACGAGAATAGAATGATCTGATATGATATCTTCATTTATACAAAACGTTCCACTGACATTTTGTCTCCTACATTTCTTACTCAAAATTTTGTGTAAAATCTAAAGTCTGGATCTATTGCTTGGTGTTGATACCGACTCATCTGAATTGGATTCAGCAAACTTGGGAAGAGATGGAAATTGCCCTGCAAAGTCTCAGGACAGGTTTGACATCCTTCTTGAATGCAGGTCTCCACCTGACGTATCTTTGGTTTCCACAATCTGAAGCATTCTTCATCTTCTAACCACAACTCTGCGCAGCTGCTAAGATTTGATACATGAAATTAAGGATCCGACACATTTTCAGCAAACTCACAAGGCCAAATATTTTGATGCGATCTGATTTCTCCCTGAAACTTGTAGAATCACCGACTGTGGACCAGCTGGTATTGGTGGATATACCTCCTGAATACGATAAAACCAATAAGTGACAAGAGTCAATAAGTGTAGATTCAAAGCAAACCCCTGTGTTTCTACAAATCTCTTTGGCCCAGAAAGACAATTAATTCTGAGTCTGTCATTAAACCAAATATGTGGTTATAATAATGGAAAAATAATAACAGATCTGATGAAAACTCATCTTAAGAGACCTCATGTCATTTACACCAAATACCCTCAAGTTCCTGCTTCTGACACAGATCTTTTTAAAGTTTAAAATAATTTACATAACCATAATTTAAATTTTACTTACAGTCATGTTACTAAAATCTGTAGACCATGCATGATTAACAGTTTAATTTCTATTTTCTGCTCACCAGTTTGTTAACTGCCTCCCCTAACATCTCCCTCCAGACCTCGACGCTCCCGCTAACCTCTTAGCCCGAGATGAGACAGAGTCCAGCTTCAGCGTGTCCTGGGATCGGGTCCAGGCACCAATTGATGGCTACATCCTAACCTACAGTTCCTCTGAGGGCTCTAGTGGAGAAATCCCAGTCTGGCCTGACAGTATCTCTTACACGCTGACTGGCCTGAGACCTGCAGTTGTCTATACTGTCTACATCTGGGCTTTCAAGGGAGGAAAAGTCAGCAGGAAGATCTCAACCAAAGCTGAGACAGGTTAATATACTTTGAACTGACAGAGCTGGTAACATACTTTTTTTTTTTTTTTTCAATAAATATTACTTCATCATCCAATTAATATACCAACAACATGAGGTTTAATGTAGATAAGATAACTTCATGGTGCTTTCTAGTTAATGCTGCACAGTCCAAACATCAAAAAGTAACCAATAGGTGCCAAACTCTTCAATTTGAGAATCACCATTTTTTAAAATATTCTACCAATCATTAACTTCGCATCCACATACATTGAAACACAGAACAACGCTGTATGAGATCCAGGAGTCTAGATTTTTATTTCCAGACATAGTGTACGGTTTGTATCAAAGCTTCAAAGTTGTTAGTTAAGGTTAGGTTGGGTTAAAATAAAAAAATCTAAATGAGTTTTACATGGGAGCAAGAGGTCAAAGTATAGAGATATTTTCACAAGATTCTTTATTTAAGGTCCTTGTTGGGTTGTGTAAAAATATCTATAAACCTCATGTTCTCTGACCTGATGAGTTATCATCAAATGATTCCTGAGTTCCAGCAGCTTCCCCTCAAGGGTAAAAAATGATCTGTATCAGATGAAGTTAAGATAAAACATCTTAAATATAATGAAAATTGTTTAATTTAATACAGGGATTAAGGTGGTTAATTGTGGTGAGGATGACCTGAGTGACCAGAAGATTAGTGATGTGACCATGCAGGGTGAGTCAGGAGTCAGGGAATAAATCTGTGTAATTCACTTTGAACTGATCCTTGCATCATGTTTGAGACTTTTTTCTTAAATGTTCAGCAACTGGAGCTTCTGTAATTGTTTAGTGTTCACTTCAAAACAGCCGGCACTATCCACAACACTGAATAAATCCAAACAGTGGGGTTGTACCACATCTAAAAACCAAAAGAACTAGGGTATTGACTGGCTGTCTTTGATTAATGCACACTAGAGGGCAATCCATAATGCCTTGCGTCATGTGATGTTTGATTTATTAACTTAAGAATTTTCTTTCAAAGTCAAAATGTGTTTACTTTCAACTTGTAAACTACCACGAAGCACCAAATCTCCAGCGCTGACAGGAAATGCCTCCCACAGGCCGAGCCAGGTCTCTGGGTATCCCTCGTACCTCAGTGTGGGGCTGAAACAGCAGCGGCAGCACATGGTGAATGGAGTACAACAGGGGTATCTTTGTACGAGCCAGATGAGCCGTAAAATCACCTTCTTTCAATTAGGCAGCAAACGGCCGAGTTTTGGATTATAAACTTGTCTCGTCGTGATTCATTAGAACCCGTCGCTGGCTGCAGACCAGCTGGGTTCAAATGGGAAAGCCAGTGCGTCAAAAAGAAATCATCTGGGATGCAATAAAACGTGTGTTATTACATTTGTGACTTTATTGTACCGTGTCAGTTGTGTTCCATTGACATTTTCAGCAGCATCGCTTCCCACTAATGATACCGGTGGTACAACTAAAATGAGTTTCTCCTCACAGTACTTCCTCTATCGTGATTCAATTACCCGAAAAGCTGTTTAATTTCTCTTCAGTAATTTGTGACAGTAAAACTCCCAATTGGAGGATAAAAGTAGAGGGTGTAATGTTTTTAGCAGAAGAGCAATAACAGTTTGAATCTTGATTTGAATTAATAATGGACTGTTTGACACGCACCTCTTCTAATTTCCCGAACCATGGGAGGTTAAGTCTCCCGCTGCTGCAGCAGGCGACTCTGTGTAAGGCAGATTGTTTCAGCATCTGGTTCGGTTCAAACCTCCACAGCGGAAAACTGTCAAGTTTGTGGAGGGAGAATGTAACGCTGCAGGAGGACGGTCTTTGTCTCTGGTAAAAATATTTAATGTCAAATGCATTTAACTGGATTTAGACTCATGAAGGGAATAAGAAATGCCTACTCACAGTTTGTACTAAAACACCTAAAACCGAATCCCAAAGACACAATGAAGAAATGAATCTTCTTGTCATTTAATCCTCTCTGATTTATTCTCCTATTCACAGATATCGATGCCCCCACGGACCTGAAGGCTACTGGTGTGGCACTGGACTCTGCCTCTCTGACCTGGATTCCTCCTCTGGCGAACATAGAAGGTTACATCCTCACCTACAGAGACGAGGAAGGCAACATGGAGGTACTGAGCCAGGTTTAACACACACAGACATATTTTCTCATCCGAACAGAAACCAAACTACGCCAAAGGGTATTCAGATATAAACATAGGCTATAGAACTGAAATTGTTACCTTTAAAATTTATAATATATCCTCATCCTATACATTTCAAAGTACATATGGAAAATGTTCTCCATTGGGTAAAAGCTGTTTTACTCTATATTTGCTTGAACTGCCCTTTAACAAAAGAGGGATAGTGATGTATAGGATTCAAGCCCTGTCTTATGTAAATATTCAACATCGAAATCTGTTTATTCAACATTTAAATTAGACATAAATCATCAAATGCATTGAATCTAATCTCTGTGGAACGCTGACCCCTTGTGGCCAAAAATAATACTCACGCAGAAGTAAAGCACATGGATGAAGTGAATAAAGTTTTATCTTCATACTTCACACGAATTCAGTGCCATCTCTCAAACTGTGGACTTTTTTTTATTTTCCCCATATTGGGAGCATCTACATTATGTGAGACTGTTACATCATATGACACTGAGGCTCAGTAAGATTCATTTGTGTCACTTTGTGGTCAGACTGTTGAAAAGCAGCTTGGAGCCAGCGTGAGCAGTTTTGCTGTGTCCAGTCTGGAGACGGGGAAGAGATACATCGTCACCCTCATTGCCTACAGAGGCAGCAAGAGGAGTAAGGTGGTGGAGACGATCTTTAAAACAGGTCTGTGCTCACCGCTTCAGATGTTGTTGATGCTCTTCACTGTCCTGATGTTTTATTTGTCTTTACTGAAAACACATGATCTCGACTGTTGAGTGTTGTGTTCACATCCCATCTTCCTCCCTGTAGTTGGCGTCCTACACCCCTTCCCCATGGACTGCGTTCAGATCATGAAGAACGGAAATATGAAAAGCGGAATCTACACCATCTATGTTAACAACAACCGCTCCAAACCAATTGAGGTCTTCTGCGACATGGACACTGATGGAGGCGGCTGGCTGGTACAGATTACTGATCAACTACGGGACTATAATGATGGAAAAAAAATATATACTTTCAAATTTGTTTGATAATATTGACCCTAGCGCTAACCCTAAAACCTTTTCATGGGTTATGTGGGATTTTATATGAGTAAATATTAAAGGAACCTATAGAAACAGCTGTATATTGTCTTTTGAGTCCCACAACCTTGGAAATGCAATACTAAATTGCTGGAGCAACTTCTAATGATAGTAACTGACAGTTCATTTAATTTGAATTTAATCAGGCGGTCTCACTGAGAGATTTCAGTGACTTTTTCTATACCGACCTGCAGGAGTCAGTCATTATCAGCAAATAAATACAACACAACCACACGTAACACAAAGACTTAATTACAACAACTGAAAAAGAATCACAAGAAACATCCGATAAGATCAATGATTTAAAAATCACCAAGGGGAATGTAAGACTGCAGTTGTGGGACAGCTTGCAGCTTATTCCATTTAAAGGTGCCACATACTAGCAAACAACCATCATGCTGTTTGCTGTTTTCAGATGCTGCAGCGCCGTACAACTGGCAAGCTGGACTTCCTGAAACGCTGGAGGCAGTACATCGCAGGTTTTGGCAACATGACGGACGAGTTCTGGATCGGTGAGTGCACTGATGATCCCAGGGTGTTTTTTTCTGCAGACACTGAAACGTGCATATACTTGAAACGGTAAAGGAGCTTTTTCCTCTCCCCTTCATATTCTCTGTTTGTCTGTTCCCCTTAGGGCTGGATAACATATACGAGCTCACCAACACTCCGACTCAGTACGAGCTGCGATTTGACCTGGGCCTGGGCTCAGAGAGGGTCTACGCTGTGTATGACAACTTTAAGATTGCTTCGGTCAAGCAGAAGTTCAAACTCACCATCGGCAAATACAGCGGGACAGCAGGTGGGTCATAAAGTCTGTTCCCATTCACAGGTAGTGTGACAGGCTGAGACTGAGCAGGGGACGTGCGGCTTTTCACATTTTCTCTCTGACACTTCACTGAAATAGGAGTTATAGAAGAAGAACAAGAGAGGCCAGGGGTGGCAATGAGACAGACAGAGGTGGGAATAAAAGGGGTTTCAGGCACCAGGCACCCCGCCGCCCGTTCAGTGGGGTGCTGGGAAAACAAATACCCCACCCACAGTGGGTGGGATATTTGTTTCAGAAACCTATATTCAGTCAGTAACAGACAGTCGCTATATAGTAAAGGTGGGATCTAAAGAAGGTAGGGTTTGCGTGATAAAGTGGGACACTTGACAGTGTGCTGAAACAACATATACTGTGTAGGTCTCTGTTTCTGAAATGTTATTAAAGTATTAAACAAGTCTAACGTTGGTTTTATCAAGTTCTGATTTAACTGTGCTTAATACGATTGTTGATAATCCCCAGGTGACGCCATGACCTACCACCAAGGCCGAGCCTGGACCACTATCGACTCGGATAATGACATCTCTCTGGGTAACTGCGCCCTGACCCACCGCGGCGCCTGGTGGTACCAAAACTGTCACCTGGCCAACCTGAACGGCAAATGGGGAGACAGCCGACACAGTTTGGTGAGTGAACAGGGAGGCAGCTCTGAACTTGATAAGCCATGAATGCAAAATGCAATTTGCTCTCCTGAGGTTCCACCCAGTCAGGACTAAATTGACCGGTGTGGATTTGAAAATGGGTTTTGTAAAGAATTATAAATTTGAGATGTGAAAAGGAGGCAGCTAGTAGAGTGGTTCATCCTCAGGTCACAGTGTTGGTGGGTCAATCCCCAGCTTCTCCTGCCCTAGTGTCCTTGAGCCAGACACTAACCCTTAATAGCTTTTCAATGGTCAGTGATAGTTCCCTCCAATCGCAGGCCATTGCTTTATTTAAAAACTAGTTTCATAGCATGCAACATTCAGCCTCAACATACATGCACAATAAGCAAGTGCATTACACTTAGGATGTAACAAGTACATTTACTGTGTTGCTGTTACATTTTTCACGTAGTGTATGTATTTATTTTCTGTCACCTTTCACTTTTACTCCACTTTATCAGAAAATATCTGTACTTTCTACTCAATTACATTTTTACAACAGTTGAGACAAAGTCATAATAAGGTCTGGACTGTTGCATTAGGGAATAGCCTACATGCTGCAAATATATTTAAAATCAAGTACTTATTTACTTTTAAACTTTAAAAGTAGAAAATGTAATGTGCTATTTTTACTTGAGCACATTTGTGTGTATTCATTTGTACATATTACTTAAGTACTCCACCACTGCATAACACAGTATAGAAATAGGACTAGTGTGCCTTCACACCAGTAGGTGGCAGTGATGGTATTATGCTGTGACACTTCATCTCAAATTTACCGGTTAACGGTCTCTGAATCTTGGAAATGGGACTGTCAGACATCATGGCCTCACTCTACACTTCACATTTGTCTTTCATAGTGATAGGATGATGATGTGAGTGGATCTCAAAGCTGTTTTCATCTCAGTGTTTGCTCTTCTGAATCCTCCTCCTGCCCAAAATAACTGCGTAGAAAATAAAACACCTCGGCTAAAGGATACAAAATAAGTAGTTGCACATCTACTACTCACAACAAACTGCTTCATTTGCTACGATTGACAGCCGCTGAAGTAATATACAAGAAACACGGCTATACCCATCATGATCAAAGGATGCATCACTGTTATTATGGATCATTTGTCCAGATCCTTCACAAAAAGACAAAAGCAGTGCAGAGAGGGAGGCAGTTCTCTGGTCAGCAATCAAACGCAGCTTCAGACCACCACAGTTGTAGTTGTTTTGTGCTGGATTGTCGGGGTGAGGCAGAAATGGCCTGAATCCATCAGCAGTGATAAGAAAGCACATTTCTCACACCAGCTATAAACCATAAGTGTTTTTTATTCCAGGCTGATACGGTAACAACAACAGTTATTATGTCCAAGGAAGACTGATACTAAAGGAAATGGCGGGGGATTTTTTTTCCGCCTCTCATCGATGTGATTTCATCCGTAATATCGCCGCTGCAGATGTCTTCTGCAATGTTTGTTGATGAAATGCAATAACAGTCAAAACAAGTTTGTGCTCACATGAAACCGAAGCCAGAGGCTGGTGTTTATTACTGTTTGTCATCCTGACTGTCCGTCACGCCGCCTGCCTCTTATGTGACAATTCATGCCTCTACTCTCTGTTTCTCACATTTCCTTTGAATAACCATTTTTTTTTTTGCTCTGCTCTTCCTCCCCTCTTTCCAAACTCCTCTTCCTCTGTTTACTTGGCTGTCAGGGGGTGAACTGGGAGCCGTGGAAGGGCCACCTGACGTCCCTCGACTTCACGGAGATGAAGATCCGACCTCTGGGAGCCTTGTCCAGCAGGAAGAGGCGATCGTTGTTGGCCAGAGAGAAGAGCAGAAACACAAACCTCCAAAAGAAATAGACGAGCGTCTCCTTCTGAAACTACACAAATTAAAATCACACAATCACACATAACTACACAACACAAGTCTTCATCCATTTTAACCTGCCGTCACACTTGACTGGGATATATCTCCTTTTATTAGTGCAGCTGCAAGTTTTGCTTCTCTGACCACACAGGAAAAATCCCTCTCCAAGTCCTCACCATAGACTGTGATAAAAGATGGACGACATCACAGCTCCCCTAAAAGTGAAGCCAAAGCGTCTTTGTCACCCCCTGGTGGCTGGATGCAGTATAGGTCATAAACCCTGCCTCCTTAGAGGAAGAAACATGAACCAAACTAAAATGTCAAAGACTATCTCAAATACATTTTTCTCAATACATTTTTCTCGACTAGGCCTCGCTATTGTGGCTCCATCCCCCAATTATTATACCACTCTGACTCCTAATGTGTTCGTATCGGGGATATTTTGGCTTCATTTCTGAATAGCGAGGGGAAGGGAAGACACATCGCCCATCTTCATATACAGTCTATGGTGTGAACACTTTTTAATGGGTGGGTGGGGGGTTGGGGACTGTGGGGGTACATTGCTTACAAGTAACTTATTGTATGTCTCAAGTGAGATTTATTGAAATTCCCAGGTTTAGTTTTGTTAAATTCCTGTTTCACTGATTTTGGTAGAAACTTCAATTATAAACCAGGAAACAAAAGAAGAAAAAAAAGAAACAAATCCAATAATTGCATTCATTTAAAGTTTTTTTTATAACATGGGGTAGCAGCTGAGGATATTTGTATTAAATTTGTTACATTCATGTTCTATGAATAACTTGAGTAGCAACTTTGCCTGTGTATAGTGGTATTGTCATCATAACATAAATGTTTGAAAAAAAAAGTGTGGAAATTGTGTGTTTTGTTTTAGATCAGGCTCGGACGATTAGCGAGTTAGCGTCCTGAGTTTATTGATTGTGGGGCTGGCTGGCTGTGACACATTAAACTGCCACTGTGCCTCAAAAACTGTCACATCACATTAGCTTATGTAGGACAAGCTGGGGAATAATGGTGGATGGCTGTGTAGATTGTCCATATTGCTCCTGCTTTATATTCATGTGATCGGGACGGCGCACATCCGTCAATGTGATGTGACCGCATCAAACGTCAACAACAATCGCATTTGTTTGCCTCATACATAGAAATGTATCGCCACAGTCTTGTTTTCAAGCTGGAAAACTGACAAAGGTTATTAGTACTAGTTTGACTCTGGCTTTATTATTTAATTAAGCATTTTTTTTACACTTTTATTACAAACTCTGTTGGTTTAGGTGACAAGAATGAAGGACATCAATCAACCTGCTAATCTGCCACAACTGTTTTACAGCCCCCGCTCCTCATAAATCCTGAGTTGCCGACATTTTTCTTTTTAAGACTTCATGGGTTATGAGGGTTTATTCCAGGCGATACTCAGAAAGACTTTTCAAGGACACAAATGAGGAGCCACACTGAGGAATTTAAAAAAAACTGTGTATGACTGTTTTTCTCAGTTTTGTCAAATTAAAAGTATAGCTGCTCATTTGTAGTCATATCGCACATTTATACGATAGATAAATGAAGGCTTTGTTACATGGACACATTTTCTTTAGATAGCGACAATTAATGAGGAAACAGAGCTGTCTGTTTTTGATCCCACAGATGTTTAATGAAGAGCTGGAGACCAGATATTTTCCCACACACAGTGGTGAATGTTTGTTTCACCACAACATGTTGCTCTATTTGGATTCAAGACAAACTTCCCCATGGGGACAATAGAGGGAATTGTTTTGTGTCTCTTAATACAATAACACTAAGAGCCATCTATCCATCCATTATCTATAGCGCTTATCCTTTCCAGGTAGTGGGGGAGTCAATCCCAGCTGACATTGGGCGAGATGGGGGGGGGGGGGGGGGGTACATCCCTGGACAGGTCGCCAGTGTATTGCAGGGGCCACATACAGAAACAAACAACCATCACAGTCACATTCACACCTATGGTCGACATAGAGTCTCAAATCAATCTTAGCTCAAGATTAGCTCAAATCAAGCTTAATGTCGTTGGACTGTGGGTCAAAATACCAACCATAAATCAGGGGATCACCCATCATTAGGGTTCATCCTCTGAGGAAATTGGATAGATTTTATCACAATCCCTCCAATGGTTGTCCAGGTATTTTAGTTTTGACCACAGCGTTGGACCCACAGACCAACAACCTCACAGCCCTCTGCTAACATGGATACTGAACAAGGTATCCAGACTTTACCCACACCTTAGTTTGATGATCTATTTCAAGGTTTCCTAACAAAGCTGAGCTGCATTATTCATTTAACAAAATCATCCATAACCCAAGGTCAACCTTCAACAGCATCTCAGTTTCCTAACAAGACAGAGGTTTCTCTCGCCGTTCAATACTCAGCTTGTGAAACTTGGATGAGGTCTTACAGATAAACTGCTCATACAATTGTTTTGATAACATTAAGCATTCAATTGTAAGGGCAGCTGCAACCCTCCTCAGTGTTGTCATACTGGAGTTGAGCAATTGCACTTGCAGGAACTGCCGACTGTTTGACGCCTGGTTTCTCAACAGTTTCTCAATTCTAAAGCTGTAGACAGTAACAGCTCACACGGCTGTCTGGATGGAGCCATTTTTACACAGCTGCCAAAACAAGTATGGCGACAATAAGAGCAGCACATTACGCCATTTCAACACGAAAAAAGATAAAGATATAAGATACAATCTATAATCTTCGGGAAACTCCTCTCGATACAAAGTCCTTCCACAGACCCAATGAAAAAATACAAAGAAACTATTTTTGAGTGTTTATTCATCCAAATCAAATAAGAGCAGTGAGAAGCCTGCTGCCTAAAATTTGGCAGCACATATTTCTAGCAAAGCATTTTCATTTCAACTTTGAAATGAAATGTCTCACAAAAGCTCATTGATGCGAACGGCCTTTTCAGCCACAGTGATTGCAAATTACTTTAAGGAGATTGGTTCCTGCCGTTGCTCTGCAAGGCAGAGCGGTTTGCTTGGTGCCAGGATAAACAGAGAGGGGAGAAGAAGTTTGCCCTTTTTCTCTCCCTCTATTTCTCTCTCTCCCTGTGTGTGTGTGTGTCTGTATATACAGTATAAGGTACAGCACAAGCTTGACGACATGCAGATACTGTATGTACTGTATGCCTGTGTCACTGGGTTGTCACTTACACCTCGGCCTCAGCGTGATGCTTTTTTTCCATGACACAACTTGGTAATGTGGCAACAAGGGAGTGTTTGTTTTAAGGGGTGGAGAGTGAGCTGTTCGTGGAGAGACCGAAATAGTAACCAAAGAGAAGGGAGGAGAAGACTTTGCTGAGATCTAGAAATGGAGCTACAATATCCCTGATATGAACGTCACCATCTTGAACATTTCCAGGCACATCTGTGAAGCAGCAATCAGGGGATGGACCTGATGCAAAGTCCCTTCGATATAGTTCCCTCAACTAAGGTCGTCATGTCGTCCATCTTTATAAACGCACAGTGGTCCAGACAGTCAACAGGCTAAGTTTTATAAAAGTTTTGCTGAGGAAATTATAATCATATTATACCATGGAAACACAAAAGGATCACACATGGTAGAGATCGATTGAGCTTGAGTATTAAAGCTCCCGTCATCACTTTAGTTCTTGTTTACAGTTTATCACAAACCCATCAATGAATCAATGAAACAGAAGTTAGTCAGTGAGTTCGACCCACTTCCTGATTTAAGATTGCTGCCTTTTTTCTACATTACAGTGAACCGATAAGTTGTGGCACCCTCACGTCCTTGGGCCTTAAAGAATGAAATAAACAAACAGCTTGTTTACATGCTGGGATTAAAGTTATGCTAATTCACCGACGTCTAATGCAGGTGGAAAATAAGAAACCATGAGATGGAACAAATTTCCCAAAGTGCACGTCGGAGTGTAAAACTGCTCCTCAGGCCAAAGTGATTACTTGCCTCAAAGATCGCTCGGCTACGGCTCTCAAAACAATGACGGAAATTAGATGTTCATGAAGATCACTGGAGGCAGCAGTGCTTATTAATTACATTGTCTCTTCAGCCTTGTTTGTTCACACAATTAATTCACAGAGACCTTTCTCTGCCCCTTTGATTTAGTTACTTCCTCCTGTATTCACTGCCATAAAAAAAACAGATGTTATGGTAATAAAGGAATTTAATGTTCCGAACTGTTCCCAGCAGATGTCACGCTGCATGAGAACAAACACAAACTCGTGCAGCTCTTTGCTGTTTTGTTTTCTTCTCACATCAGTCATAGCTCCCGTGGTCTCAAAAAGTACAGTGTGTCAACAGTCCAGAAAAGGATCATGAGCCTTTGTTCCCATTTTGCTGAGAGTTTCGTCTGAGGCCTGTGAAATATGTTCACTTGACTCATGTCAAAACTCAAAGGCTCCGTTGACTTCAGTTTACATTAGAAACAGAAAGATGAGATTCCACAAAGATAGAAAAATACTTTATTTGCCAGTCATCTCCCACATTTGCTCTCCTTTATCATCGTATCTCTATATGTCAGGATAAATTATGCATGCAGAGCTACACACAAAGCCCAGCCAGGCACAAAATAAAAAAAAAAACAACAAAAATCACCTCAGCATTTTTTTTTCTAGTGTGGAAACAACAAAAACATGTCCTAAATACAAAATGTCATGCATAATAGGAAGGGATCAAAAAAAGAGTGGTGCTATCATATGAAAAAACATCCAGCTGATTTGCTGTTCAAACAGCAGACAAATCCTGCACCTCCTCTCCCTGTGATCGCAGCGAACTGACACCAGAAGAGAAACATATATATTTTATATTTCATACCCGCTGCGTCCTGCCGCTGGTTACAGCTGATACAGAGTCCCTGGGAAATAAATGTTCAAAGCGAGGGAAATCAAAACACAATGAAGCTCAATGTTAGAAAATGCTGTTGAACAGGTGTCGACAAGGAAAACGTGAATGATGCGTGGACATGTTAAAACAAAGAGGGGGGGGGGGGGACATTAATGCAACCAACACTGTGGCATAATATACATGTTTAGCACAGGCCTGTAAACACCCCCCCCATGATACTGTTTGATGGATGTGAAACGTGTGATGATGAGGATCCGTAACTAGTCCGCTAATAACCGACTGCTGCTGGGAGGCGACCGAGAAGGAATAAATTCGAAGTAACTATTAGCACTCGTGTGTGAGTTGTTGAGCAACAGAAAACTGTCACTTTTGCTGCCCGGGTGAAATGAAAACCGAGAGGAAGAGATTCTAATATAATGTGGAAACCCAATCAAAAAGATTATCAATCAAATGGGATGTTAATATCAACCATCCCCACCATGTTGAAATCAATGATGAGTCTGGTGTTAGATCCTCCAGCATGAAACTCCCTGCTGCGACTCCCTGCTTCAGCATCTCAGGTTGGAGAGTCGGATCAATCTTGTAAATCCTCTGTAAATCTCTTCTTCTGGTGGTTTAAAAGGAATTGTTTGACATTTTGGGGAAATACGCTGATTCGCTCGCTTGTCGAGAATTAGATGAGAAGATTGAAACTGCTCTCAGGTCTTAGGAGCTAAATATAAAGTCAGAGCCCGCAGTCAGTCAGTACAAAGAGTGGAAACAGAAGAGGAAACAGAGCGTTCATGGCTCTGGATGTAGCTCACAAATACCGGCACTTCTAAAACTCACCAATTAACATGTAGTCGTTGTTGGATCTGCGGAAATTTTCCAAAAAGCAAGTAAAAATTATAATTTGTTGTTTTACAGGAGGTAATATAACCCTTTACAAAACAGGTCTTTTCTGTTTATGCAGATTAAATAATGACACAATTGAGTCATTCCAGTCTTCGTGCTAAGGCCACAGCTTATTTCTTTTCATCTAGTTTGACATAATTTCGTGTCTTTTACCTGCTCATTTGCTGTTATGATCATCTTGGTGTTGAGAATGCCTGCCACAGCTAATATGATGAAACACTCACGAATTACAAACCACAATGACATGTTCAGATTCTGGCTGAACATGTCAATGATGTCATCTCCTGGCAATCCCCTCAGTGTGGGAGGAAACACTAATTCTTCACCAGGCATTGCTACTGAGAAATTTTTGGGTTTCGTTTTACGGACCAAGGCTTCATATTAAACCCAAACTCTGTGATCACATGGAGCAGAACCTCACTCTCCACATAGGAACGTGTGGGTGTTTGAGCAGGGTCCTGATTTCCCAGCAGAACTTGAGCAGGAAAATCGACTCAGCACCAGTGTAAACTCATTCATAAAGATGATGATACTGCCGAGATGCTTCTGCCTAATTGGGTTCTGAGATATCTGAGTTCTGATATATATGAGCCTTCGGGCACCATCCACTCAAATCAAACCGTTCGAGTTAATTAAGTTCAGAAATCGACTTTGAATGCTTCTTCCTGACCACATAACTTATGGGAGTTATTTTTACATGCATAATTGAAGAGTTTGACTTACAGATGAAATACATTAGCATTGAGTTTGTTTCTCGGCTGAATGTGATTATACTGCTGCTGTGTTTACAAGGTTTATTCATGGCTACATACCTGGGCCTGTATTTATTAACTTATAAGAATGATACTTAACAATGCTTCAAAGAGACAACTTCAAAACTCAAACTTCTTTAGCTCAGGCCGCACAATCAGACACTTTTGTTTAGCAGCTTGCTCCTCCTCCATCAGAGGCACAGTGGAATGATGCCGTGTCCAAGTAAGGACACAAAAAATAAGCAATTTGTAAAATGCGGTTCAATTCATACAGCATCAATACTGCCAGGCTTTTAACGCGAACTAAGACGAGCTACCACATCACACCGATCCCTGCTGCTCTCCACTGGCTACCTGTGAGTTTTAAGATTCATTTTACTGCTAAAGCGTTGAATGGTCAGACTACAGCCTATATATGTGATTTGTTAACCCCCCATGAGCCTTAATGCTGCCTTAGATCCTCAAACAGGGCACAACTATCGGTTCCAAAATCTCCACTGGTCACTGGAGGTGAATATGATTTAAGGTGAATTAGATTTAATATGTCTGTGATGACTGAAGATTTTTACAAAATCACTCAATAAGTCCTCATCAGACTTCTAGAGCGCTTTAATTTGAGAAATAACTTTTATTATTACTTTTGTTAGTAGCTTTTACTTCACTTCAGCAGAGAACTTTGAATAAATACAGGCCCAGAAAACGTTCCTGTCTCTGATGCAGACGTAGATGTTTCCGAGTGTTGATCAGTGCCCTGAAAGATCTGTCAGACACTTTGGGAAGGACCACAGATTCTAAATGTAGTTTTTGCTTTTCTTTTTTAAATCCTTTGATAAGAACTGTGCCTTCAAGGTAGACTTGACCTGAATACTGGAACATTCTCAAAAACTAAATAAAAATAAATAAATTGGAGGAGTGCTTCTCCCATCGACCAAATTGTATCATATCACGCAAATAACGCAAAAATAGGAAACAAATCAAAGTATAATTTCTTTTGTGCATCCTTTGAGTTTGACAGTTTGGACATCAGTGCATTTTCATTCTGAAAGTGCGAGTGAATCACCGCTCTACAGCGCAGCCTCAATGTGAAAAGTAAGCAGTATTATAGCCATTTGAACACTGAGCAGACCTTAAATTGTCTCTCTCTCAACTACAGATGCAATGAATTTCACATGGGAGCTCAAAGAACAAAGTGCTTTTAATAACACTCACTCACACACACACACACACACACACACACACACACACACACACACACACACACACATACACACACACACATACACACTATCTAACACACATTTGTACGCTTACATATATATATATATATATATATAATAGCCTGTCTGCATATTGTATGTACGGCGCCAAAAAGCTCAAACTAAATGCTGTAAACATTGTAATCAAATCCCCACAAACTAAAAGCAATCTGCATTGTTTACATATTTCAACCAAATCTGTGCCCATTACAATGTGAAGTGCCTCCCATCAGTTTAAACAGCATCGCAAGCCTCCTTCAAGTGTTCGGTGACTTTTGCGACACTTGATTGGCTCTGCTGCACCGACTGGCCCAGGATCAGCAATAAAATTAAAAAAAAGGAAAAATGCATCCCTACACCAAGTCCAGTGGAACCCTGTCAGGTGTCATCGGCCCCGTCTTAACAGAAATCCACAAGTCGTCTGTATTTGCAGAATTTTTTTTCTTCTTCGTCTCCGACTTTGCAGTTGCCATGGCGTCTCTGCGGCAGCAACAGCAGCTGTTGGCATGGCGACAGCAGCAGCAGTGGCAGCACACCACCAAAGTAATGAGGAGGACCAGCAGGGGCAGCGTGAGGAGGACCACCAGACAGACGGTGTTGTAAACCCCCTGGTTGTGTTTGTCGGTGGTGAACCTCCAGATTTGGTTGAAGAAATCCTGAATGCTGTCAATTTTCTCATCCATGGCTTCAGGATACAGAACTGTGACAGCTTTTTAATTAAGTCTGTGGCAGTTTTAAAGTTTTAATGGATCTTCTGGAGAGTTTTGAAGTTTACAAGATGGTAAACGAGCATAAAAAGGCTTCTGGAGATACCAAAAATAATTAAGATATGGTGTTAATTTGTGTTAAAAGTCCTTTCATGTGCTGTGACTCCAGCTTTAAAGTGGTGAGATGTGACGTTTTACTGTTCAGCAGTCCAACAGCTGTCGGGTCAGATATCTCTGGTGACTCGACTCTGAACTGTCATGTGCTTCTCATCTTCTCATGGAGATCTGCTTTCAGCGAGTTGCCCTGAGACGCAGCAGTATCTGATGAGGCTCGTATATGAGGAAGATGAATTCGTAGACGCCTCCTTCAACGAGGGCTGGAGTATTTTCTCATTTTTTTAAACAAATCCAAAAGACCAAAAGCTTGTTTGTTTATACGAGGGCCTCTGATGATTTTGATCTCAAGGTAAAAGCCAGAATCTGCAGCCAAGTTTGTTTGCTTTCTTTTATTGCCACTTGACATTCCACGTATTGTTTTGTTGGTCGTCGTCCTCTCGAGTCATCTCTTGTCCTCTTGCTCTTGGTTTAGATTAATCCAGTTGTGAAGAGGTGCTTCAATTTGGTCGCGTCTCTGTAACAAAAAAAAAGAGACAGAGTGAACGTGGACAGAAATTCAGTTTCCAGTAGACCGCTGCTCTTCAACCTCCCTCTTTTCTCTCCCTGCCTCCGCTCCATCCATCTCTCTCTGTCTTTAACGTCTCTACTCCTGCTCTTCCCCTTCTCATCAATGTCAGCTTTGGATTTTTCAATTTTTTTTTTTGCAGCTCTCCCCTCATTAATACTGCAGGGGAGTCATTCAGGATTCAGCGCAGATCTCTCTAAGAGTCCCACTGTGGAGGACGGGGGTGAAGGGAGGGAGAGGGAGGAATGGAGGAAGATTGTGTCTGAGGGTAGAAGAGACAGAGATGGAGGTAACCAATCTCTCTAAGAGTCCCGCTGAGACGGGGAGTGCGACAGAGTGTCAGGCAGAAAACGAGAGAGGGGAGAGAGGTAGGCCCGAGAGAGACCTGCTATATTTGAATACACAGCTAATGGTTCCCATTGGAGGAGAGAGACTCTTCCTTTTACCTGTGTTTTCAGACGTGTCTGACTGCAACATTTTCCTCAGGCCTTGGATGGAAACGTCTCTTAGCGGCTCACCTGGAGAAGAAAACACGATGTGAGGCATTTGAGCTGGTGAAGTAGGTCTGAAAGAGAAAAAGTCAGTCTGAGAAATAAAAGCTCTGTAGCTCACGGCCGCAGCGCTTCTTTAGATTCTAGTTGCAAGAGAGTTCTCATCTCTCGTTTGGCTGCGTCTGAGGTCGAGATAGGGGACAGATGCACCTGCAAGTGGAGAGCAAGCACATTCGGCGTGGCTGTCGCTGCGTGTTGCGCTTCATGTGTGAAATTGGTTTACCCGCAACAACCTGCTCACTTCCCCCCTGTTCCCATCCTAAACAGGAAGCCGAGCGCTCACAGCTAAGCAGCGAGAGTCAGCCGGAACGTCAGAGCGAGAGCTGAGGTAGATTCTCCAAACAGTCACATCGCTCAAAACAGAAGGTTTCTAAAATAAATCTCCACATTGAAACTGAGCTTATTGTCATATCAAGAGTTCAAAACAAAGGCATGTATGCGGCTGTGAGCCTGCGACTGCTGAGCTTCATGAAGCTTGAAAGAAAATGTTTGTTTTTTTGGATTTCAGGTGAATGTAGGTCATGTTCAGATGTCCTGATACCAACTGCTTCCATTAGGGTTTGGGCTAGTCTACTAGATCCTTCTATCTCATTTGTAAAACGAAAAGCAAAAAAATTAAATTACATTTGCTATGGCCCACACCCATGCTACATGCTTATTGTAT
Organism: Verasper variegatus; assembly: GCA_026259375.1. Classification (NCBI taxonomy): domain Eukaryota; kingdom Metazoa; phylum Chordata; class Actinopteri; order Pleuronectiformes; family Pleuronectidae; genus Verasper; species Verasper variegatus. The sequence continues at coordinate 10,218,506 of CM048053.1, read as the reverse complement.
ACCCTATATACCATACACTAAGTTTTACTTAAAAACAAACAAGGAAGGTGTGAAAGCAACAGTTAACTTTGAATCACGCCCTCATCTTTTCAATGGTTCAGTGGCACTTGAATGAAGAATAAGCTGCACCAACTGTTGATCTCTCTGCACATGCATTCATTCACATTTTCTTTTTAAATTTTTATATGGAAAATTGGAAAGATATTAGACCTCCATTCGTTTCTGTTTCAGTTGTCAGGAGCCACTTTGCCACAGCGTCGGTACGTGTTGTTGTGATGAGCTTGCCTGAGCTGCGGTGCCCTTGTGTGCAGTCTGATCCCCCTCACATTATGAAAACACTGTCAACGTGACAAACGACTAAGTCACTGAACAACGGGTTTATTGAAAAGTAGCAGCACAGAAGTGAGGGGTGGTTATATAAAAGAAATGACTAACAATGTATCATTAAATGGAATGGATAAGTCACTAGGTGTTGTGGGGATCTGGAGTCTCTGCCAGACACAATGAGATCACTGTAGGTTATTTCTAAACTGAGTTATGGGTTCAGCATTCACGCTATAACCAACAGAGGAAATATACAAAATATGAAATCATCCCCTCATATTTATATGCTCACATACAAACAGCAGCCTCACTAGTTATTATAATATTCTATTGTCACAATTGGTGGACAAAATTCTTCTAGTGATGGCCTTTCATATTTTCTACACTATAACTGTTGATGAGCTAAGTTTAGTTTGACCATTTAGCAAAGGCACAGAGCAGCAGATGTCAGAACATTGTCCTGTTTTTTACAAAAGTTGGGCTTGTATACGCTTTAAATCAGGGCTCTGGGCTTTAAATATTTCCTTGCGTCACATTTTCTCACTGAGCTGCATTTCCAAGATTCTCACTGCACGGGTACGTTACTTTCTCATGACACTGTGCTCTCCTGGAGCCATTCATATGCAGGAAAGGCCATTTCTGGGGCACACAAAGCCAGGAAGGGGCTGAGAAAAATGTTATGATTGCACTCGGTTAGCCCCCGCTGCTTTTTTCAGGGACATTGGTGACCCAAAAGACAAAGTTGTGACAGAAGGCATGGCAGGAATCTTTAATGACTAGCCCCCAGCACACGTTCACAGCAGATCCCTCATCAGACAGCATTAACACACTGAACTTGGACACGTTTCAGTTCTACTTGAGTCAGCCACCAACGAACCGCAGCCGTTTGTTTTATCTTTTTAAAGGAAAAATGGAGTTATCTTACTAAGTGCAGCTTTTACTCAGTCGCATATATGCTTTTGGATCGTCTGGAAGAGTGCAGCTCTGCACAGTGTGCAAGTGTGCAAGCCCATTACAGTTCAGACTTGCATCAACTCGATCCTGACTGAGTGAGATGAGCAAAGTGGAGGACATTCCTCCTGAAAGAGCTGGAGGAGGACGATCACGGAACTGGAAAAACTCAAAGCTGTTTGAGTCAAAGATCTTTATTTTTAAGAAGTTTCATAGAGCAGAGCACCAGGAAGTTATTCTTCACATTCTGTCACAAATGTCACCGCATAATGTTTCCCTTCATGCGCTCATATTTAAACTCAAGAAAATAACCTGAAGACTGAGTTATACTGACACTCCCTCAAAAGAGGGGAGAAACTTATCAGCTTATAGCTTCAACTTGTCAAACATCCTGTCAAATGTCACCACTGCCAGAACAACATTTTCTACCACAGCACAGCAGCAACTTTATCTCATTTCCTCGAGTCAAACAACAACAACAACAACAACAAAAAAGCATCGCCAACTTATATAAACCACTCAGTGGGATTTCAAGGTATTTGAAGTTTGGCTGGCGCTAAAGATCTCTTTGAAAGTGGCACCTTACCCTGCAGGCACTTGTGAAGTGGCAGGTCAGGTCTCCTCTCATGTCTAATCCACTCAGCTGCTCAGGCTTCTGGAGGTTGTTTCTGTGTTTTGGCGTCTGGCTGCTGCTCTGCTCTGGTCCCCCTCACCCAGACATCTTGACATGTCTTCACTTTCTGTTCCTGTTTCCCTCTCTACTCTCGTTTCCCGTCCTCCTCCTCCCACCCCTCCTTCTCCTCACCCCCCACCCCCTGTCCCTAGTTGAGTGTGTGTGTGTGTGTGTGTGTTTTGGTCATCGCACCCTGCCCACTTAGTGTAAGAATGGGCCCTCTGTCTGTGCTTATGCGTTTCCTGTATGGCACGCTGGCTTCTTGCGGTTGCTTTACTTTGCTCACACAAGCACTTGAGTGATGTCAGGCAGAGAAATAAAGTCGAGCAAAGTGAATATGAGGAAATCAAGCCATTAGATGACTAAAGGTTTCTCACAATAATGTCCACATGAGGGATATTAAAAGCAAAACTACCGTGCCTGCCCTAAAAGCCTTGCAACACCAGAATAAGTTGCAGGCTCAAGTTGCAACAGTTTACATAATAACACTAAATAGCCTCTAAAACCAAACACCACTCCACCCATCTCAGAGCCCCACGATGGGAGTAAAAAGGGGAACTGAAAACTGATTGTGTGTTTGTGTGTGTTTGTGTGTGTGTGTGGTAAGTACCACCAGGTGAAAGAGTCACATGCAGGCGAGATATGAAAGAGTGAAGTCGTGCAAAGTGCGCACACACACACACTTACTGTGCCTGTGGCAGTGTGGTCAATACCCTTTCAGTTCAGTCAAGCAAAAGAGGATTTCTCTTCAAGGAGGAATAAAGAAGAAAATAAAGCGTTCTGCTGATATTAAATTGCAGTGGATGTATTCTCTCCTGAAAGAAGGAAGTCGTGAGTTAATTTGTTCATGTGCACTTATATACAGTGTGATATGGGCTTCAGAACACACAGGAGGCCGAACGCATGACCTCAAAAAGTGTGTCTGCATCATCAAGTTAAAATACCAGGTTCACATTCTTTTTTTTTATCATAATGATTTTTAACGTCTGTAGTTCATGGTGGAGAAAAAATATCAAAAAGTTAAACAAGAATACTGGGTAAAATAAGACATTTCCTTTCTTGTGAAATATGAATCAAATGACTTCCCATTCATCTACTGCAGCTACAGTATTGATGGAAACATTTTCTGTCATCATAAACCAAAACACACTTTGGAGCTACGGGGCACAGTTACATATAAATTGACGAGATCAGCCTTGCCCTGTCTGCAGGTGTGTCTGAGCCATCTTAGACACATAGCAACCGGCCGCCCACACACACACACGCGCACACACACACACACACACACACACACACACACACACACACACACACACACACACACACACACACACACAGTGAGCGAGCACAGAGGGTGCTGTATGACTGGCAGGGCGTGTCGTGCTCCTCAGTGAAACTATATCCCAGCTGCTCTTGAGGCGCTGTCCAGTCACCTGGAGCAAGTGTTGATTAATGACCTCAGTGTAGCAGCACTGTCCTTGATGCAAATACGTCTTCGCAGTACTTCACATGAAAACAATTCCACTATATACTCCATTGACTGATGCACCTGCAGACGTCACCTTTCCCCTGTGTGAATCTGCTTCATGCACGGACCCAACCTGCAGGAGTCGTGTGAAAACTCTTGGATTGGATGTTTTTTCTGCCATGAAGTGACACGAGGAACAATCTGTAAAAGCTTTTCAACAATGAGCCCTTTTCAGATCTCTGTGATTCAAAAACATCAGGCAAATACTGCTCAGAATAAATGAGCAATAGTTCCTGGAGAAAAGCATCATGTTTTTTTGGGGGGGGGGCATTTCCCTGACGGACACTGTGATTTGTTGTTATATTATAAGGACTCCATTATACCTTCCCTTCTTTCCAAAGGTAAATTATGTTCAACTAACACTGCAGTGACCCTCATATGTGTCTCATTTCCTCCATGGAAACCTTTCTCTCCGTTTATACGCTGCTGCCCCTGTGCTATAATAGGCGTAGCTCCCATCTGGTATATACAAACTTCATTCTCACTTGAGCTCACCTATATGGAAAAAGGCTCAGACAATATATCCCTTTATCCAGCGCACATCTATAGCTGAACAAATTGCAGGAAAGACCATTGAGCTCAAACTGAATCACTGATCATACGACCATGATAGCAAAGGAAAAAAAGTGGAGGTGACATTACCTGTAGCATTAGATTCATGGAATCACTGGGTTGTCTGAAAGGACATTAAAAATCACTATGAGCCACTGGTTCTAAACGCACACCATGATATACGCGAGAGTGGCCGCGCACCCTGTGAGATTTTGAACGTAAGTGCTTATAAAAAGTGACTAAAGGGTTGCTGTAGTGGAATCTGACAAGTATCCAGAAATAGCCTGGTAATACAACCAGTCCCCCCCCCAGGGAACAACCTTAGCCGGGATTCAGTCCTGTAACATGTTTGGGCCCAGCACAGGAAAAACAGCCCAGATGGAGAAAGACGTTTGTCTATATAAGGAATTCCATCTTGCCCTGAAAAAAGAGAGGGCCTCTTTGAAGAGCTATTGGTTGGCATGTAAACGTTTCAGCCTTTGCGAGGACCCCTATGTGCCAGCGATGATGTTAGTCTGTGCTATTCAATTATGTCATAATCTCAGCATAGTTATCACATGACATGTTTTCAACATTTCTTTCAACAGAAGTTTGATCAGCAGAAATAAAAGTCATACTGTCAGCTTGCAGTAAAGAGATTACTTCTATTTAATTTTATCTTCTGGGGAATTTCTAAGTTCCTCTTTGCTTCCGAGTATGTCCAAATACAGAAAGAGCTTAATTGTTTCGTCTTACAGTTGGATTTTGACTCATCCATCCATCCATCTATACCACTTATTCTTTGAGAATTGGGGTGGAAGGCTAGAGCCAATCCCAAATGATATTGGACAAGAGGAGGGGTTCACCCACCAGACTGGTCTGGTGAATCCTCTCACTGTGAGGTGACAGTGCTGACCTCTGGATCACCGTGCCACCCTGACTTCCACTCTTGTTTCCTACAAATAATGTTGTGGCACAACCTGAGATAACAACGAGAATCCCCTTCTCTTTTTTACCCCAGGAACTTTAATGTGACGTTCCAGCCGTCTAAGTAGAATAATAAACTAAAATCAGACTGAAGCAGACACGTAATTTCTCAGTTTAAGTTCAATGAGAAAATTTGAACAGTGAGGAAAAAAACACTTTCCCTTTAAAACATGATTCAACCTCAATTTGCATCCACATGACTGTAATTGAATCTGGACTTGCTTTAATCTGCTCCCTGCATGTCACAAATGTTCTCATCTCTGTTAATCAATGTCTCGGCTCCGTGGCCAACTTCATTCAAAACATCAAGTGAGCTGTTGGTTTATACGTGAGGCTCCAGAGAAAGAAAACCTGTTTAGAGAATGTGTTTTAAAATTTCTGTTGGTGTTGACCATCTTGTTCTCGTGTTTACTCAACAACTTGAGGTAGAAATGTCTCAACACTAACCCTGTGACACTTTAGGTCTGTGTCAATTCAGGAAGTTTGCATTTCAAGACCGACCACAGCGGCACGACTAGACTGTCCCATTTCCAAGGCTCCTTCAAATGTGGCCAACAAATGCGTCCTTCCATCCCCAATGAACGAAGGCTCCAACATGTGCTTCAGAGACTAACACTTTTCTGATGACATTGGTAAGTGACGAGACGTCTGATGCGTGATTATCAGGCTTTAACTCAAAACAATGTTCATGTTAAAAAAACAAGGGGCATTAAAACGTTCTTGTCATGTCCACCTGCAGCTCTGTTGCTAGGTGACAGCCATAAGGGCTGAACGAGCTGACACTGATCGTGGAAATCGTCTGTAGACCAGACCGTCTAACGAAATCCTGAGCATGTGACACTGCTTTTCGTGTACATGATGTGATAAAAGTACAGAAGCATTTCTCTGCTGAGCTGCTCCCTCGGGTCACTGTAGCCCTGAGAGACACTTTTATATATATATATATATATATATATATATATGTCAGCTCTCATATCTGAAAGGCTCCTGAGGACTTCTCTGTACTTCAGCATATATATATATATATATATATATATATATATGTCTGTCAGCTCTCATATCTGAAAGGCTCCTGAGGACTTCTCTGTACTTCAGCAGATGCAGAGAGCATTAAGCAGCCCAGCTGGCACATGGCTAAAATCTTACTCTGTTTCCTATCTGGCCTTAAATCATGAATAGAAAATAAAGGCATCTATTTGGAGCAGGAAGAAGAAACTGTGGCATACCTTGTGGTGGAAGAAGTAGAGTTATTGTTTCCTTGTTTACTTGAGAACCATAAGGCAACAATGGAAAACTAATCAATTACAATAGATTCACAGAGTAAAAAAATGTTTTTAGAAAAATGTAATTTGACAAAAATGCAGGAAGTGGTCCCTGGGGTTGATTTATATGACAATATTATAATGTGTATGGAGGAGTTTACTTTTGGATCAGGAGAGGAGAACTAATTGTATGAATAAAATCACAACCATAACAAAGGAGGTGTATCGAACCCGAAATCTGAAATCAGATCAAAATCCTCAACTCACATCTACATTTACAGGCCAGGCCGTTCCAGAGTGTGTTCTGTGGTTTGGTTTGTGCACGGATAAAAACACGAGCCTTTAAATCTACAACAAATGAGGATAGGAGAATAATGGCTCCGTCATTATTAGCTCTGAAAAAGAAAAACAGTCTCATTAAGCAGCGTTCCAGCCTCAGAGCCTCCATTCATGCATTCGTTCATTAACTGCAAAGTGTTCAACACTGTTAAAAGACCTAATGAATGGTGGGATTGATCCGTCCAGTAATAGGTGTTTTTCCTCATCTACGCTTGTGAACCTCTAATTAGGACAAACAAATACAAAAGACACAGCTACAGTAGAACACGATGCTCGACCAGTGCCCCCCCGACTCACCTCTCGTTCACTTCCACCGAGGTGGTCAAATCTTCATGCCTTCCTCGTACGGCTGATTTATGAGGCCCCGCACATGGAGGCTCGGAGTTTTGAGCATCAATAACTGCCTGATGAAAACCAAGCTGTTCACTGGCCGGTCGCCCAATTAAGCCCCAGTGTTTACAACGCGAACATAGAGAGTCTAACTGGAAAATGTGAGTCGCACCTCCCTCTAATTCAGATGCCTGCCAGGGCCTGTTAACTTTCTGGATTCAGTGAGATGTAAAGAGACTCTCGGAGCGCACGGGAGACTGGGGATGGCTCACAACGCCGCTTTTCATCAACTTCACCCCGTCACCGGCTTCATGCTCAATCCTGCAGAGAGATGTGGAGACATTAGTGGATGGGTGGGGTGAGGGAAAAAACGGAGGGGAAGGGTAGACGGAGGGAAAGAGAGAGCGGAGAGGAGGAGGATTGGCAACACACAAAAAGTAATGAATGCCTCCTGTTCCCTTGACAAAGCAGTAGTCAGCTCATTAACACATACAGCTGCCCAAAAATCAAATTAGCCAAGATTTGTGCAGCACATTTGATCTTATTATTGAAATGTACAGAGAGAGGAAACATTAGTTAATTAATGATAGTTCTATGTCTCAGATGTAATGTTCGGTTGAGCTTCTCGAGACTTTGTCCAGACAACTTTATTAAGCCTTAAAGGGGAAGAAAGGGTTTTAGAGTAGTTTTGGACGTACCTATCGGTCACAACAACAATAATAACTACAACAACAACAACAATAATAATATTAGTAAAATCTTTTGTGTCTACATTACTTGAAGCAAACATTGCTGCAATTATGGAAATTCTGTAAAACTTGGCAGCTTTGCAGACTCATTAAAAGTCCACATAATTAAGTCAATTTGTATAATTTACATGCAACGGAACACATCTCAGTGTACAACTTCATTATTGCTGCTGATGTTCAAGTGGTCAGATTTGAATATGTGAGTTGACACGCTGCACTCAGACCAGTGTACCTGTTTTGATACTGTATGTAATTGAATTTGCACACTCAGTGTAACCTCAACCATATTATTTAACTCATTGTTTTACTTCCCTCTAATGTAAGTTAATGAGGAACAACAGAGAAAAACTGTTACATTTGCATACTTCCACATATCTCAGTAGGAATTGATTGCAGTGAGAAGAGTGATCCACATTGTACTGGTACTAATAATTAACCCTAACCCTAAACCTAGTGCTGAGGATATGATTGAAACCAAAACCATGGATCCATCATGTTAGATCACATCCTGGAGTTTCAAACCAAAAAAAAATCCCTCCATTATCATTACAAATGTTTCGGATCATGTTTTAAACTTAAACCGGGTGCCCTGTTGTTTCTGCCCATGGCTCTGCCGTGGTGAAACTACCTTTCAGCTGCTTTGTATGTTGCTGCCGTAAGGAATTAATAAAGGATAGTCCAGTGTATATATGCTGAAGGAGATAAGAATGGAAGCATCGGAGCATCTCTCCTTGGCACTTTGTGAATTAGACCAGCTCTTATCACGGCTGCCACTTAGATACGTCTGGTTCGTTTCATTCAGTTAGGAAGCTTCCTGAGCAAAAAGGACTATTTGAGGAGCCTGAGAGCCCTGATGTCAGCCCGGCTGTGAGAGACAATACGTTACTTCGTCGGTGAAAGCCTATAAAAGACCACGACAGCCACAGAAACAATTAAATGAATAGCTCAGTTGTAAATAATAGGCAGCAGGACATGTGGAGTCTATTTTCTTACTGAAGTGAACAAGGCAGCTCGGACTGGTTACAGACTGCGTGGACAGTGATGTGTTCACCTGCTGTTGTGTGTCGGGCTGCAACGAAAAGTGAAACATGTTCATACGTGAGAGGCGAGAACCAGAACATGTCTGATATTTGCTTTGAAGTGAATAAAGAAATTATTTGATTATGAAAGGAAAAACATAGAAACAGCAGAGGTGGTGAAGTCCTACAGACCTGGGTGACCTCTATTTAGCAATTTAAGCAATTTAGTCCAACCAGTGATGATTAAATAACTACTGTGTAAACCAGTAGTAGAATTGTTCCAACTTCAAATATACATTATGATGCACGGCAGTGTGTCATGCAGAGCAATCACACAAAATGACTCAACAAGTAACCAACTGTGATTAAGGTCAAATCTACTTCTGCTAATTTATTTTCGAGAGGAGATGAGAACTGGTTTGTTCTGCGGGCCCGGCTGCTCCTGCTGACTGTGTGGTTTGGTGTTGAAATGACGTTCTACTGTCTGATGTTTAACTGCTGAGCGCTGTAATGTGTAACATCACCACGGACCTGCTAAATTACCACCACTACAAAACTACATAAACAGAAATATAGTAATTATATCAATCAACTTCCAGACTTTCAGGTACCACGGGTCATGCTTTAATTGATATAATCAAGCAAACAGCATAAATGCAGGGTACAAGTCAGAATGATAGGGAAAGTAACAGATTACGCCCCCTGCTGGTTGCATTAATAGACAAACAGCCACCAGTTTCCAACTGTAAATGAGACGTGTAGTAATTTCAGCCCTACAATAAAGTACATAGGTTATGAATACAGTTGAATACCAGCCACAGCCTTTACAGCACCGTGAGTCCAGAAGCACAACAACACAGCAGGTTCTACACTCTTTTAGATTTGATAATCAATAAATCAATTGTACCATCAGTGATTAAAGGCCCGGTTAACCTTATAAATTGCTAGACACTGTGTCTATTTATTATTAAGAGTTAATTAGAGAATAGATAACATTAAATTGCTCATATATAGGAAACATAACCCTGTACAGCAGCTCTTGTACAACAGGTTACCGGAGTCACTTAGAATTACCTTTTGTCAACTCTGCATTTGTAAGTGATTAAAACAACCTGTCATTTGATTTATATTTCATGTGTGTCACTGACAAACTGTTCTAAAGACCCAGCTGAGCATGTGAGGTGTTTTGTTTGGATAAAGACTGAACAAGCGCTTATCTCTCTGACCTTTACTACATCACCAACACTGTGTAGCTCATTTATTTGCCTGACTCTAATTTATTCGCAAACTTCATGCAGCCTCATTATTTACCAAGTTGTTTGTGCTGACCAGACACTTGAATGGATAATTAATGGATAATAAGAACATTCAGTAATTAACCAATGAATCTTAAAACTGCTGAAATAAGCGGTTGTATCCATTATTGCGATAAAATCTGTGGCTGCTTTCATGAATGTGTGTGTGTGTATCTGCAGTTTTGCATAGTTTCTTTCTGCATGAGGAAACAAGAGCAGATGATTCAGAAAATGACCAAGTTTTAAGTTTTAAACAACTTTGAACCAGTGCACTCTCTCTAACAAAAATCTAAAACTGTGATAACTTTAGTGTTTCAACCAGGATTTTCTCAGCAGTGTACAAGACAAAGTTGTACTCAAATTAAATTGTGCATTATATAGTGAATAGTTTGCGATCTTGGACTTTGCGACTGTGCCAGTAAGCTTTCAAGGTGGTGGAAGGGGGATTTCGTTAAAAATCTAGGGTTGGTAAGTCTGGAAAAGTTATCAAGAGCAGGCTGCTTATGGAATCTTATTTTTTTTTTAGACAACTTTATTTCAATGTCAATCGGGACGTAAAGAAGTGTGTTCCAAGAAATTACATGTGCAAAAGATTTTGGCTTGAAAGAAATCCCTTTGTGACCTTAAAAGGGTTTCAATGTATCTCTACACCTTCCTTCTTCATTTCATGAATGGGATCTATGAATATGGTAATATAGCCCCGCCCAGTTCAGTTCAGGAGCCTTTTCCAGCTACTGAGCCCCACCCACAAGTTGACAGGATTGGTTTCTCAGGTTTCTTGCTGTCTGGATTTGTAGTATCAAGGTGGAAATACTCAGCCATGCCTTTGACTGCTTACTTGGCTAACAGTGTTTTGTTTATCATATAAAAGTAACAAGGCACATGTTAACATGTTTTCGCGGAAGGGTGATGTAAGAGACAGACATTCTCTGTAACAAACTGAATTCAAGTTTCCAAAAATACTGATCTACTCCAAAGTGTGCTCCATGAGTGCGTTATAGTTAATGAATGTTGTTCGTTAATAAAACACTCTAGCCGACAACTCTTCCTCTACAGTCACGTCTTTGAAGTTGATTAAAGTTTTAATATAGAGTGAATGTTTAGTCCGTGTCCTGCTTCAAGACTCCAACAGATCCATGCAGGTCTGCGTCTGTGTGTCTCTGCGTGAGAGAATAAATTAGGTCCTGGAGCCAAACCACAGCCCTTTATCAGGGATCTTCTCACTGTTCACTTGTAACTGCTGAGGGCCTCCCTTCAGTTTTTAATGATCTCAAATAAGAGGTGAAGATACTTAAAAGTTTACGACGAGTACTTCATTAATTCATTCTCAAGAGCAGCTCTGCTTATTTGACATAAAAACTTATCGCATAGGATTATCGCATTGCTGTTTCATGCCTCCGCCAAAACAGTTTTACTCGAAGAAATTCCCTGAAGGCAGACTTAAGATATGATGTTCAAGAGGCCGAAAACTCACAAAGCTAATCAGTTAACTTGTGAATCTACATGAACTTCCGTGCCAAATCTGAGAGGATTCTCTGAAGGCATTTTAGGCACAACTCCTTCACAAGGTTAAAAAAGGGCTTTGTTACCTCGACCTCTGTACACTGAATTCTTCTCAGGTCCATCCTCTCGTCCAAGTGAATGTTTGTGCCAGATGAAATTCCCTATGGGTCCCTATCAGCTTTACAAGAACATGAGGTCACGTGAACTTTGACCTTTAACTTCCAAGATCTAATCAGTTTATCCCTGAACCAAAGTGAAGATTTGTACCAAATTTGAAAAAGAAGAAGTTAGCAGTTAACCATGATCTTTACTGTATATGTAACAGCATGTATTCAACACACAATAAACAAAATGAGAAACCGAAGACACCAGATGAGACTATTTTACTATTTTATTAATATGTAGAAAATGTAATAAAAAAGGAACTATATAGTACATGTTCAAACTAGAGCTAAATTTGACAGTAATATCCAAGGTTATCCAACAACAAATCCGCAGTTTCAGTACATATGAGCTTTTCAAACAGTCAAGATCACATTCTGTTAACATTTACATTCTCGTGGCGAGATCTCCAATCATTGACGGTACCTGGCGTCTGTAACAAATCCCACTAAACATTGTGGTCATATCAGTTCATCAGCTTGTAAAAGTAAACCCGTGAAATAAATACGTTTTTCTTTTTGATACCAAACAGGACCTGGTGGCGCGATTAACTGATTTCTTTTTACAATGTCACATCAGTCACAGAGTGATTGGAAAATGAACTGCAGTGAAATAAATAAGGGGGAACGAGCTTCCTCAGTAGAAAGGAGCTGATGCTGTGGGAGTTTATTCCAGTGACTGAGACTGAGGTTTTGCGCTTTAATAATGGGGACAGATGCTCTTTTCAAAGACTGATGGGGTGAAACTTTACATAATGACAAACATTGAGATAAAAGATGAAAAAAAAAAAGACTCAATCAGTTAATTAGTATTGAGAAAAACAATCTACTTAGGCGTATGTGTTTATAAAGGGAATATAATTCAGACTCCTTTCATCTGTGTAAATCCAGACATGTTTCCATGACGAGAGGGTTTCAATGCCTTTTTCTGAAAGGTCTCAATCAAAAGTGATATTGCTTTTTAATTACAATAATGAATGTGATGTTTGTCTCAAGCAATGGATGACTTATTTAACGAAAACAACACCCATTAATAGATAAGCCTAAAATAAAAAGGTGGGAGAGAAGTTTTCTACTTGACTCAATGTGATTTTCTCACTGATGGAGGATGGTTGAAAAACGAATATGTAAAATAAACGTGAACATTAAAAGAGCTTTCTTCTTGAAAGTTTAGTGAAAGAGCACCTCACAGTTTGCCATGACAGAAATCCCTCACAGTACAAATAACATTCTGTTCCTTTTCTGCAAAGCCTCAGGACCTTTGATTCCTTGTACAAAAATACACAGAGGCACACTTCATCTAAGTTGTTAATGAAATAAGTACATGGAGAATTTGCTACGCTACCATAAATCACTACGGGAGATGGATTGCATGAGAGGCTATGGAATAGTCCCTTTGACACCGAAACATAAATCAGACCTGGGGAGGGGTCACGTGCTGAAACTGTTTGTTACAAATTATATTTTGGGTTATGTTGGTTGTATTTTGCCTTCGAGGCCGGTTCCACTGTTTCCACCTGGTGATGTAAAAAACGTTTTTCTACATCTTCCATCTCGCAAACCATTTCAAAAGCACCTTTGACCCACAGCAGCAGAGAAATGTGACACAATAAAATCAAAATGAAAACATGTTCTAATGACATCTACTATCAGGCTCAGGATTGCAATGGAGTCAACATGCAGTAGTTCTCCATCCAGCCCTGAACACAATGGCTAGAAACACAGTGGTTGAGTTGAAATGTTTCAGTGGGCTTCATTAATTGGTTTGCAGTTTAAGGGGGAACACATCAAATGACACAGAATCGTCAACTCTATATCTACACGAGTATATCAGCAGTAGTTTATAGAGGGAAGAGTCACTATTGTTATAGTTTTTCTAAAAAAGGACAGAAAGAAATTGCAAATGAAAAATATCCACAGACGTATGATACAAGCCAGATTTGCTGGTTGACTTCAATGAGAATTGAAGAAACTGACTGAAATATATAATAATATAACTGAATTATAGAAGAATGACATGTGCAGCTGTTCATAATTGGCGCTATTGAACATGCATCAGACCGAATGTTGCTTGAATCGATGGTGACACTGAATTCCAAGTCATGTGTTGGACAATTCATTTTGTTTTTGTTATCTCCGCCGAGGAGGTTATGTTTTCACCCCTGTCAGTTTGTTTGTATGCAAGATTACACAAAGTTTGCTTAATGTTTTACCATGAAACCTGGTGGACAGATGCCGTATGGGTCAGGGAAGAACCCATTTAACTTGGGTGGATCCAGATCAGGGGGCGGATCCAGGATTTTGTATCCCTTTCTTTAACATTGCAGGATTTTAGGAGCCATTTTTCAACGTTTTTGTTGATTTCTCATGGATCTTGATGAAACAATCCAGCATGTTTAGGGGAATGATGTCCATGAAAGTGTGAAACTTGGTGCAGTTAACTGTTACGGAAAAACCACAAGACGGGTTCCCACAAAACGTAGTAGAAGGATGTGGTATGAGTCAGGGAAGAACCAATTCAACTTGGATCCAGATCAGAGGGTCGATACCAGGAGGTTTCGTTTCTTTAACATTGTGAGATGGGATATTATTCAACATCTTCATCTAATTTTGCAGAGAAATATTCATAGATCTTGATGAACAAAAATCAGGCATGTTTAGGGGAGTGTGTCCAATTTGGTGCAGATCCAAATAAAAATCGGAATCTTATGAATTTCAATGTGGTTACATAAGGGGACTGCTGTGCCCTGGCGGAGGTTTGAACTCTACCGAGTCCCATTCTAGTTGATAGTGTGATGCCAGAGAGGAGGAGAAACTGAAGTAGAAACTGTTTCCAGAAAACTCCTGTTAACTAGCCAGCACTGAACACTTTGTGCAACAGTGAGAACACTGACGAAAACTAAATTCTTGGTGGGCACGCTGCAGATTAGATCCGCCCGACTAAAAGAATACATTCTCTGCCATGTTTGCTGATTATGTTGTTCCACCGGGGAGCTTAAACAGCGAAGCAAGTAAAAGAAGGGCACAAAGGAGAAGGCTTGGCTCCACTCCACCTACTGTTCTGCTCTCTTTGTTAAGTTCATCTCAGCTAGCAGTGGGGGAGAGGCGAGGCTAAAATCTGCAGCGCGCCCACCCTGGCTTTCTTTTGCATAGAGTTTAATGTTTGCGTTGCATAAAGTAACGCCTGGCGACACGATTACCATAAAACTCTCTGAAAAGTGAGAATCTATTAACACAGGAGAGAAAAGGCTGCTTCTGTGGCTCTGGTGACAGTTTGACTGGCGTCTTTCCAAACAGCAGGCCGACTGTTAATTATGCAGATCTTTGGTTAAATGTTACATCTATCAGCACCATCTCTGCAAGCAATCACAGCATCTACATGAGGGGGTGAAATACATGTTAAGTGTCTGTAATTTGCTTGAAAGTGATATCAAACGCCCACCAACGATTCAATATATCGGCTGAATTGAATGAACAATAGCTTTGCTGTGTTCCCACTCGTAGTGCAAATACTGTCTCAATGTGACTGCCAATATGAATAAATTAGAATATTAATGGTTATCTCCATTCTGCCTTAATAGTTAACACAAATAACATTAAAATGAACAGTTAAACACATGTAAAATGAAAGAGATGGTGCTGAAGCTGTTGCTGTTGCTGGTGCTTTGATTTTGATGGTTTTCTTCCCTTCTCATGTTCAGTATTTATCATGATGTCGTATGATTACATCAACTTAATATAGGCTAAACAAAACCAAGGCATCAAATCATATTAAATAGATGGGACTTCTGTCACATTATCAGTTATAAAAATATATATATATCTTACAGTTAAGGGTTTTAATGGCATATACAGTATATCTTTCATTAAAAGTGTTGTTATTTCATAAAGGTTAAAGTAACAGGAACTCTAGAGAACTCTTCAGGACCTTTCTGAGCACATTTCCTCGCACCCCAAGGGAAAGGCAAATCGCAGACCGAAACGGGGGGGGGGAAAGAAAATCTTGGTTTGCCTTCCCTTTTTTTACAGCAAATAAAACCATTGTCATTCAAAGTATTTAATAATAAATTACATACAGTGTCTTCTATCATCTGGGTAGAAGTACAGCAGGGAGAGACGGAGGCAGGAGCAGAGATAAACAGAGTTCGGACAAAGGCTTCACCTTCTCTGCTACTCATTCGATCACAGCTTCTGATTGTTGGTAGTGTATTAATAATGTGATGTATTATTATACAAATGAATATTAATACGTATTAGTAACTTTTTTCCCCACTTGTAACTATTTTCTTCGTTGCAGCCTCGTTAAAGGATCTTGGCAGTTACATCACGACGTGCCTGTTCTGACAGTGAGGCGCACAGATAGCAGGGACTCAATACCGAACACTGTCCGAACTCCATTTATCCAGACTGCGGGGCGGGCGGAGGTGGTTTGTTTATACAGGGGCAGACCGCCTCCTCTTGCTGCTGATGCTACGGAAGTTGAACGGCCTCATCTTCATCTCCACAGAAGGAATGGAGAACTCGTGGCCTTTCCAGTGGTACCAGTTGATACCCTGTAAGCGTGAAAAGAACAAGTTCAGAAGACGCTAGAATCAACTCTCTCTTTCTCTTTTTCAGACAACTTTATTTAATGATGGCTATTGGGACGTGAAGAGGATTTCAGCGGCTAAGATGAAAAATACCAGCCCTACCTTCAAGGCAAGACAAACCATTTGTGGAAATGACAGTAAAATGCACCATAATAGTCCGTTGATGGAAGTGTTTTATTTTGACTACGGTGTATTTTGATTTCAATTGAAAAAGGTCAAAGCAAGAGGGGGGCGTAAAACCCTCACTCGAGAGCTAGCACCGAAACCAACTTGCTGCAATAACAGTCGCATCTAAGCTCTTTAATCCCCGTTGCCATCAAATCCAGGTTTATACCTTTTTTCTCTGCATGCCTTTTTACACCCATCCATCGCCGCTCCCGCTTGGCTTCATTTCATGTTATCAAAGGACAGTGAGGAAAGTACACAGTGCAGCCGGAGAAGCCGTGATGCTACAATGCCTCTGTAGTTGGACCTGATCACAGCTTCACACAACACCTCACTTACACCGTCTTTCTTATTTCCCCCCTCAGTGTCGAGCTGAGCGGAAACACATCACATTCCGGACGAGCGACAAGCAATCGCTACCACCTCACAACAAGACGTCCATTTCACCACTGTGTTATTCTTTTTCATCAAACACACGCAGAAATCGGTATCCTTTTCTTTTGAAATATTTTTGTAATATGAACATAGACTCAATGGTACGAGTCTTTAGTTGAAGTCCTCCAGAACAAACCAGATGACACGGGGCACCTTTGACTCTATTAAGATGCACCACCCTCCTCAGTTTCATTGGAATTGGAAATGTGGTGCAGCTGTTAGGCCCCATGGAATTTTGACCTTTCAGTTTACTGTAGCTCCTCCGTCAGACCAATCAGTGTGATGAGTATGAACACTGATGTCTGTTTGTTTGGAGTCTAATCATTTACAAATACTTCAAGATGGCGTTGCGTAAATGCCAAACTACAGCCCCAAAAGGCCACCATTTTGATATGATGCATTGGATTAAAGAGCTTCTTCACAAAAAAAAGCCATCGTTTCTCATTTACAAATGGTACCACAACACAATGGAGGTGAATGGAATTTAATTTAGATCAAGAGAAATGTGTTTCCTGGAAGGGCGTCCATATTCTACTCATCCACCAAATTGATCAATTGATGCCATTGATTTGGCACCGTCAAAAAGAGTCCTCCTAGTTGTAGCTTTCTACTGATATGCTGATGCAATAAGTCAATAATAGTAAATTGTTCTAAAACAAATATTTTTATTAAATTAGCGGAAACCAACTTTATGCAGAAAGTCTGAAGCTATTGGAGCCCTGCAAGTTTAATATCCACAGAACCACAAGAAGAAGGTTTAATATTTTGAGTAAACCCACCTTTCCGACAGAGAGAGACACTGGGCTTAACACAAAGCAGACTAATTATCATATTCACTCTCTGATCAGTGTATTCACCAGATGACTGACCTGACTATGTCTGGACTCGCCGTATTTTCCATTGAGGTTGGCCCGGTGGCAGTTCTTGTACCACCAGGCTCCTTTGTAAGACAAGGCACAGTTAGTGACAGCGATGTCATTGTCTCTGTCTTTTGTAGAGAAGGGCCGGCCCTGGTGGTAGCTCAGAGAATCACCTGTGATCAGAGGAGAGAGAGAGAGAGAGAGAGAGAGAGAGAGAGAGAGAGAGAGAGAGAGAGAGAGAGAGAGAGAGAGAGAGAGAGAGAGAGAGAGAGAGAGAGAGAGCAACAAACATCAATGTATGCCTAGCATCACTGGCATACGGCTAATAGTGTGATGAGGGGACATAAATGATCCAGGCAGGCGGGAGGAAGATGGAGAGGCATGAGAGGGAAGAGGCGGAAAGGGGGTCCTGCCGTGGGCTCCATGAATTTATTTAGGCAGAGAGAATTATAATTATAAACATGAGGAGATGACAGGTAATTATGCCATATGGTCCTGTTGACAGACTGAGAGATACATGGGAGAGCGAGGCGGAGTGGAAATGTGGAGGAGTGCTGAGGCAGGTTTTAGAAAAGGGAGAAGAAAAGATGCAGGGGAAAGAAGGCAGGAGACAAAAAAGGCAGATGGCAGAAGAGGGATGGGTGATTTTCACTTAAAGGCTAGAAAAGCAAATAGTTTGCTACACCGACGGATGGATGGATGGATCACTGGCTGTTTCTACAAAATAAGGGGGTTGGTTTTAAGGGTTATGAAATGAAAATGTATGAATTGTGAATTGAAAAAATATAGCTAATGTAGTAAACCACATACCAGCAGTGCCATTGTACTCTCCTATCCTGAGCTTGTAGAGGTTCCTCGCATCTCCAATGGAGAATTTGTCATAATTGGCGTAAACCGACTCCTGTCCATCCCTCATGTCAATCCTTAGCTCATAGCGACCCTGAGCAGCGAGCTTCTGGATGTTGTCCAGACCTGCAGAGAAACAGGAAGCATTCCTTTGAATTGTAACAACTTTAAGGCATTCCTGAGATATCATGTTTTAAAGACCAAAAACCTGTTTTGTGAGGTCACAGTGACATTAACCTTTAACCACCATCGGTTCATCTTTGATGTACCAAATTTGAAAAAATGTTCGACAAAAATGTTCCTGAGACATCACGTTTAAAAAAGATAGATAATGTGGAAAAAAACCCTCTGACTATGTCTGTCACTGAGCGGAGGCATACACGTGTATTTAAACTGTGACAGGATGTGAATGTAAACAAAAAGAAAAACTCAAAGATCATGTTAGCTTCAATAAAAAAACATTATGAATTACTACATACACAGAACTCTACTTTGACCTTAAAATATTTTCACAATTTCATGTGCTTGCTTAGATAGAAAAAGATAGAGAAGACATAATGTTATTCATATTATAATATAACAGGATGTGGATCAGGAACAAAGTCTAGTTATTTAAAATGAGTTGAATTTTGTGACTTCATGTCACTACATCACATCCACACTCTTCCTTTTTTGGGGAGTGAAAAACATTTTGTCCCCCGCCTAAAAATGAAGTCCTGATAAGCACTGTGTCAGACGTCTTTGTCAGCCGGTTGTGTGGACGTGGATGATCGTCATCGTCTGGAGAGGTGGACACTGTCACCACCAGCCGCCCGCGATTGCCACAGCTCTCTGAGATATGTGGCTTTGCTCTCTATCTCCTCAGCAGCAGATACGTGGCTGCTTTGAACTCAGACGGGCAATAAGACCCCACACAGACCTGAGATATCGGAACCACGTTTGCTATCAGATTACAACAAGCACCCATTTGGAAAAGAGCCTCTTTTCCCGCTTAACCTCGGGCAGAAACGTCACATGTGCACTTTTTCTGAACCTGGAGACACTCTGAAGAAAAAAAATCCTCCACCTTCCCTGATAAGAAAATGGAATTAGAAATCCAGGAGAGCAGAGGAAAGCGTAAGTCTGCAGTACTTTGTCAATTGAAAACAGATAAATATATTTTACAACCAAACAACACGGGAAAATTAACCTCATCTTAAATTCCGGTTGTATAACAGCAGCGTATAATCAGCAATTAATATAACACCCTTTTTTAAACAGTTTTATGGGATCAGACTGATTTATTCCAAACTGCGGCAATTAAAAAATGCCTTCTGACACATTATTTCAGTCTCGTCCTATTATACTACCAGTATTTACCATCTTGTCATATTTTTATACCGGTGTTGAAAAAAGAAAAAGGAAGAGGATAATGATCACAAATCGCACACGGCCGCCCTGGCTTCTCTGTTACTACATCATCAAACTGACATTGTGTTCAGCATGAGACTGGCGGAGGTCAGTGAGGATGGAGAATGGATTGCCCTCAAGCAGCAATAAAAAGGGCCGTTCTCAAGTTGTAACAGCTAATAATGAGAGCTTAATTTCCATATTCTTTACCGCTGGCCAGTGAAGTGCCTCTTCTTTTTAGTTTGACTAGATTTAATACCCATGTTTATGGCTCCATACTGTCCAGTATATTGCTGTTCTGTGTGTCGAGGCAGTGATTAGCTTAGTGTTTGATGTAATGGTTTCCCAGTGCTGCGACAGTGACCAAATCTGTAGAAACAAGAGTGAAGGTCAAATGGTAGAAGTTTTAACGACCATTCATACAACGATTCCATTTACTATAAGGACGATACATTTTACTGTGTGAACAGTTCAAATGCACGGCAAGGAATTTCCCTACCATTAAGGGACTGGCGCTTGGGTGCCTAAGCCTATTTGCACATCATCTAGTAAGCTGAATGAACAGAATAAAAGAACTAGGCGGAGAGAGTTCACTATTACTCTGGAGAGACAGGATTCTGCATTGACCTGAATATTGTTCTGTATAAAAGGTATGAACAATGAATGGGGGCATTGTTGTCTTTGCATCCATGCTAGCAGAGAGAGAGAGAGAGAGAGAGAGAGAGAGAGAGAGAGAGAGAGAGAGAGAGAGAGAGAGAGAGAGAGAGAGAGAGAGCCGAGCATGGTGGGACAGGACAGCAATGTTGTTGTATTAAACGTCTGATTTATAGACTGTAAATAAAGATGGGACGACACATCTCCTCTTCCTTCTGCTGCACTGACACCAAAATATCCCAGACACGAGTGCTGCCATCTTATGCTATAAATATAAATTGGAACCAGGTTATGGCATTTATTTTCTCAAAATGTGTAAGTGTAAAACCATACAAGAAATGGTGTATTTCTACCCTGCAGATGCATAGAACAGTATCCATGAGCAGAAAAGCATACAGGCCAATAAGTATTTCTGCACAACTGCTGTTCCGCAAGCACGAGGCCAAGACCAGCGCAATCTGGCCCCTTCCCATATGCGCTTGCAACTGCTCAACAACCTCTGACAGTCGCTTGCTTGTCAAGTCAATTTAACCCCTTTTTGTAGCGTGAAATAATTAATTAAAACCAAACTTAGTGTAAGAATTGACACTTGGGTTCATGTCCCATCCACTAACATCGAGGAGGCGGTATTTATGACTTGTACAGCAGCCAGCCACCTGGGGGCGATCAAGATGGTTTGGCTTCACTTCTGGGGGGCCGCCATGTCGTCCATCTTTATACACAGTCTACGCCAATGTCGATCAGAGAATTGTGGAACACGGTCAAACAACTTAACCGGTGTGGGTGTGTGTTGTAGTGATGGAAGATAGTAGTAGTGCATTTATCTCAGGAAACTTCCATTGGCGACTGACCTTATTTCATCTTTGTATATTTTTACTCACAATTGGCTTGTGGCGGTTTTTAAGTTTAGACCTCCCTTAATTAAAGAAGCCACTGAGTGCTGTTGACAGCTCGAATAGTAATAGTAAGTAAATTAATTGATGAAAACATATTCATTATTCGATTAATGGGTCAGTTTTGCACAGTAGTGATACCGTATCGTACACTAAGGTTTCAAAGTGTTGCCATGTTATCTTTAATCTAGCATCATGGGCAGACGCTTTCCCAGGAGCAGCTCTTAATGCTCCGCACCCCGAGGTTACATTAAGCTGCTTTAATGCACTGAAAGGACAAGAGCACAGGACAAGAGGGGATGGTCGAAGTAAAACCCTGGAGACGCCGGTGCCCTGGACTGGTATATAGTGAGAATCTGTGAGGGGGTAGATTGTTGCTGATTCAGCTGAAGTAGAAACAGGTCAGATTGTACTCACTGACCTACATATGCTCGGACGTCTTTTAGATCATATTGTAAAGGCACAGCCATGCTGCACGATGCCTTCAGGTGTTCCCTTCAACGATCCCGATATGTTTTACATAACACAATCTTTAAGAGTATGGTGTGTGTGTTGTTTGGTGTGACAAAGATATGTCCAATATTTCTATCAGCAGTTAACATTTTAATCTGTATAAATACAAAAATAGATGAATTAATAATATAAACTATTGTTGTGGTAAAACGTTAAGAGGTGCCTGTGATGGTGTATGTTATCATTCAACTCAACATAGACACAACACAAACTACAGCTGTAAAAAGACGACCTATGAAACACCAAACCTGATGTTATGTAGTGAGCAGCTGTTGATGTGATGTGTTTGATCTCAACTCCTGAATTTACCTATTACAGAGTGCTTTAGTCACTAATGGACTAGAACGCGCCACAGCCATCTTGTGTTATGATCCAATATGTGTCAGCTGTAACGTATCAGCCTTTCCTCACAAGAGAATTGTGATTTTTTTTTTGTTCTTGCCGATAGCTGACGTTTGTTAACAACCACTCACCGTTAACTGGCAAGAATGAAATGTTCTGTGTCTGCGGCGCATTAGGAAAATACCAACCCATCATTTGTTTTACGACAGGGGGTTCATTTTACATGCAGCATAAACATTCCAACAATTTATCATCACTCCTGCATCCGCTGCTGAGTAAAACAGGACAAAACAGATCAATAGGCCTACATGGGCTTTCCCATTATTTACCTAGACTCCGGCTGCCTGTCATCATCTACTTGCACACTCAAGAACATCAGTCCCCTTAACATGTCGGTTTTTTAAAATTTGGTTATGTGAATGCCCCCCCCCCCCCCCCCAAAAAAAAGCCCTTTCTTGGAATGTTAAACAAAGTGATTCTGGATCCACTTCTTAATCAAGATCAGCAAAAAAACCTTGACTGATGTTCCATCCTTCCACAACATATCATGGAAATTCCATTCAGTTGTTTTTATGTAATCTTGCTTACAAATAAATAAACTAGAGGATATAAAGTGATATTTTTTACACTCCTTTTAATATACTAAAAGATCTCTAACTTAGTATAAGAGCTGTTGCTGCAGAGCTATCTCTCTCTCTCTCTCTCCTGCTCCCTCTCTCATTGACTGGTCTGTCACAGTTGGTCCGACCATCTGCAGCACAGGGAGAGATCAAGCTGCGTCGGTGGACCATCAAAGCGTTTGTAAAGCTTTTAGCGTCCTTGGCAGGCAGATCTCGGAGTAACACCTGCTCTCATCGTCACTCTTGTGCTCATGAGAGTCAACTGTGTTCATGTTCAGTGGCCAATCCCAATAATCAAGCCTCATAAACAGGACAGGTCTACTTCAGTCGCCGGCATAGTGGACAGCTTGTCTACTGGTTCTTACTCAGAAACAGCAACATGTCCACATGCAGCGGGAACAGTCTGGTGACTGTCCGTTAACTATGAGAGCTACAGTGAAGAACAACAGCGGTAATGTCACAGGAAGGAAGAGAAGGCGCCACACTCGAGTGGCCAGCCTCTGGGAGACGTATCTGATATCAGAAGATGTTTTTAAATGTTTTGTAAATGAGCATCAATCAGTCAAAATACTTATTGTCAGTTAACAGTTAAACAGTGAATTATGTATATCCCTAGTCCCTCAGTTATAATATGGTAAATTGTAATGCCATAAAATCTCCCCTCAGTGTTATTTCATTTCTCTAATCAAAAAGTAAAAAAA
Organism: Verasper variegatus; assembly: GCA_026259375.1. Taxonomy (NCBI): domain Eukaryota; kingdom Metazoa; phylum Chordata; class Actinopteri; order Pleuronectiformes; family Pleuronectidae; genus Verasper; species Verasper variegatus. Next base: position 10,194,847 of record CM048053.1, on the reverse strand, counting down.
AAAACATTTTTCTCGAATTCCAGATTCACTTGATGAAATATTCATGTAATATTTTGCTTTAATCATCTGCAGCAAAACAATAACACAAAAACTGGCCGAGGACGAACCATGACTCATTTGCACATTTTCTAATGAATATAATTATTGTTTCATAATGAGATTTGGAGGGGGAGAGGAAAAAAAAACATATTTTGCGGTCCATCAAAAGAGTGAGGATGTTCTGTTTCGTCTTTGAATCAGAGCGACACTAGAAACAATTAGCAATTAATTTCAGCGAGAGATGAGCATTCACGGAATCCAGGGATGAATCACACAGACTTTGTGAAGTCAAGTGCTAAAAGATAAGACGAGTGAAATAAAAGGTCTAGCAGCGCGGTTCTCCATCTTCATTCTAAGTGAGAAATCTTACAAGAATATTGGAAATATCTTTTACCTCCATAAAATAGATGTGTCAATTGAAACCAGGTGAAAGCTTTGACCCTCTATTGATTGAACCTATTAAATCCACAGTCATGGAGAGAACGTGCGGATAAAGAGGGTAAAACAGCCTTCAACTGGAACACAGAGTAATCTACAGAGCGGTAGGTTGCAGCTCAATATCAGCCTATAGCATAAAGTGCCTGGTGACAGGAAGCTGATGGGGGGGCAGCAGCAAATCTAACCTTAACGTTCATCTATGTAATACACCGATGAGTCAGTCAGGATCTTATCAGGGTTGTTAAGAAAAGGAAAGTAACCAGTCCCAAGGTCACTGATTTGAATGAGAGAGTCAGTTTATTTTTCCCCGCCATCTTTAAATGAATAGTTTTATATTCTCACTATTTGTGGTGCTCCAGTAAAAAAATTCTATTTTTAATCAAAATCCATGAATTATTCTCTGAGAAATCAACAAATATGTTGATCTGGATTAAACTGAAGTGGTTCTTTCCTTGGTTTATGTCCCACCCCTTCAAATTTCATGGAAATCTGCTGTGTATTTTTTGTGTAATCCTGCTGGCTGACAAACAAAGCGACGGAAACATAGGCTCCTTGGCGGAGGTAACTATGCATTATGCAAACAAACTCCATAGCAACATTGATAAAAGTTGGAAAGTTCTATGAGAATACAGCAAATTGAAAGAGACACAAATAAGACAGATGTACTAATAGACGGTAAATTACTACAGCTTTCACTACTGCTGATGCATGGAGCAGCTAATGTGAGGCATCGCTAATCCAAGATAACCAGCTGTTGGCTCCAGCTTCACATTGAACAGATATGAGGGTGATACTGCAGAGACAGGCGGATGTGTATTTCCCAAAATGTCAAAAGCTCAACAGAAACTTCCAGATAATTGACCAGACACGGTGCTTCTTTTCCTGGTAAATGAAACTGCACTCTCACATATATTTAAAAAAAAAAAATCCACATCAATTTTCTCATTGCGTGAGTCTTACCAAGCCAGAACTCATCCTCCAAGTTTCCAAAGCCAACCCTGTAGTCACTCCACTTCCTGGAAAAGTCTGTCAGGCCGTTCTGACGACGCTGGAACACCTGGAAACAAGGACAAAAAACTATGAACCACTTGTCTACACTGAAATAGATGACCCAACACATCGTAGTGATGCTCAACAGACAGAAGTCATTTAATCCAGTTTCTTCCTCCTCTCCACCTCCTTTTTGTTTTACCCAAATGCCACAGTGACCCACATTCGCACATTCGACAAGGGTGCTATTAAAAGAGAAGGTGTTGTGACTTACAATCCACCCTCCTTCATCAGTGGTCATGTCGCAGTACACCTGCACTCCCTGGCTCGGGTCTCTGTTGATGTAAATTGTGTAGACACCACTCAGCGTCTCTCCATTCAGCAGGTGTTGGGCACAATTCTGAGGTGTTGCAAACAGACGACTCCCTGGAGAGGAGCAGAGGAGGAGTCAGGACAAATCAGTATTTATATCTCATGCATTAGAAGCTTTCTTGAGTCAGTTCAATTTTATATGTGAAGCGCCAAATAAAACACCGATTATTTTAAAGGAGCGTTACACAGTTAGGTCTCTTTGAGAGAGGTCAAGAGCTGTTTTTTAAATTGGAATCATCCAGGGATATCTTGAAGATAATCCATTTGGAAGGAGGAGGGTATTCAATTTAAATTCACTACATCCAGATCTTTATTTGGATCTGTATCAAATTGCACATATATATGAATATATATGAGTCTCTAAGGGTGCTTAAATTCTTTCATGTTGAACAATGCCAAACAATCTCACAATGCTAAAGAAAAAAATCCTGGATCCGTCCCTGTGTCCCTGACCCATATCGCATCCTCCCACAAAATGTACATGGTAATACATCCAGTAGTGTTTGCATAGTCCTGCTAACTATCTAACAAACAGACACATTCAGTGAAAACATAACCTCCTTTTGCAGAGGAAATTAAAGATAGAAATGTCCATCAAATGTAATGATGCAGATTATACTGTTAGTCTCATCTCATCCATATGTCCGCTGCTTGGTTGAAATAATGGATATTGATATTTGCTTTTGGCATGTTGCCATTAATTCCAGGTGATTAGCAGCTTTATGACGTTCCCTAACCCTCACTTGACCGACATCCAATTACAGACCGAGGACATTGGAGATTAGAGCAGACTGTTCAGCTCTGTGATTGTAAATTACCGTCCTGCAGGTGCTGCCTTATGGGAAGTTTCCCTCACTACGCTACAGAGAGCGGAGATGAAAATTGTGCCTGACTTTGGGGACCCATTATTATGGTGACTGTGATGTGAAATGTGGCGCAAAAGGGGAAAGTGAATCTGTTAGACCAAGAAAACCCTCTCCATCAGAATCCCTTTCAGAGCTTTAATCCAAAAATACAAACACATTAAGTGTGTGTGTGTGTGTGTTAGGGATAGGTACCAAACCCCAGCGTTAAATAGTCCCCGGGGCTAAATTATTAAAGACCATAGTGTCAACAGGCTCTGAGGTTATTTGTTCCGCTCTTGATTCTGGAGAAATTAAACTGAAAAAAAGATTTTCTATTTATTATTGCTTTATAAAAGTTGTCACATTTGATTTCACCAACGTTTTTTAATTAAAACATTCGTCTATGATGCATTTTCACTTTTCCAAAACCAGATCTCTCTCTTAGATGCAAGTAAACCCGCTGAAAACGGGATTGACTCCTTGTTCAATTGCCAGTAAAGTTTGCCAATGTTCAATGTCACAAATGCACCAAAAACTGCACTGTCACCTCGCTGTTTTACCAAATTAGCATGTTTACCCGGGTGTCACGTTTTTACCAATCCCGGTCGGAGCAGAAGCCGATAAAAACCTGTTTCTACTGCAAAGTCATTTGACCCGGGAACGAGTTAGGATTGTATCCATTGCAGAAAAAAAATTATAGTGGCCATTAGTAGGTTTTTTGACCAGTGGAAATGGGGCTTTAGCGAAACCCAAACATTTAAATTTTGTCAGATTTCTTTAGGATTGACTCTGACAGTGCATCTATATATACATATATTTTAACTGTACTTTACCTGTAGTGAAGGTAGTGGAGACGACAGCACTGGTGTCAAGTCCTCTGGCTGCCTGCAGCTTGACAGTGTACTCTGTGGTCTCACCCAGTCCCTCCAGTCGAATCCAAGTGTCGTCTGAATCCAGTATTAACTCCTAGTACACACACACACGTAAATTAATTTACATAACACAAATCGAGGGAGTGAGCAGATGGTAGATTAGGAAATTGCCTCTTTACAGTAATAAATGAACGTGTGTAAAGTACAAACCCTCAAAGTGAAAAAATAAATTGTATTAGAATCCCCATGAGGTGCTAAAAAATATGAATTGTGCTTGTGATGTTTATAAAAACCCAGAGCAACAAAGAAATTAAAGCTATTTTTGTCAAGGAAACAACTTCCTTCTTGTTCCAGCAGCACAACATTCTCAGGTGTAAAAAACGATTAGTTCAGTTAAGATACTGTATGAGTAACTGTTGCCAATCCGCCAACTGCAGAACAGGTCAGAGGCAGCCTGCATCCGTTTTAATGTGAAAACTGACTCAGCCATGGTACATTTAAAAAAAGGAGAAGCGAGGAGAAAAAAAGACTGGAGGGGTGCAGACTGGGAGGAGTGGGGGTGGGGGGTGGGGGGCAATTAGACAGAGAGAACAAGTTAAAAGACTCTAATTGGACATCCAAGCCGAGGAAATGCTGAGCAGGAAACAAACACTTCTATTTTTGGTGAGAAAGTCACGAAGGTACAGTTTCGTTCCTTCCATTGTTTTTCACAAATCCTTCACTGAGCCAGAACGTTTGACCATTTTTTGACACGTTTCTTAGATATCACACAAATCCACCAACAGGAAGCGCAGAACTCAAACATGTCTATTCTCGTGTTTGTGGTGCGTGTGTGGTACAGTTTGGCCTGGATACACATTAAATATGAACAAGCAAAAATGAAATATTCAGCCAGTTTGAAAAAAAAATAAAAAAGGAGAAAAATCACACATTTTCAGGCAATGTGTCCGTGTGAATTATGCAGGGAAGCAGCTGGTAAACGGTGTCTCTCTGTCTCCGAGGAGCTGACATTTTCCCACTGGGGTTTTCAGGGTCGGATAAGATTTTTATTGCAAGTGAAACGGCCCTGTCTTATCAAGGATAATAACATATACCTTCATACACTCAGTACCGATTGTGGCGGAGGGCTTGGATGTTGTCCGGGTGTGCGTGTGTAAACAGGGAGATCTGTACCCTCCGAGGATACATGTAATTACAAACTATTTAGCAAATGCTAATCAGACGAGAAATGAATCGCGCAGCTACTTTGTGTGAATTATTTAAGTCCATTATCTGAGGGAGAGGGAGAAGCTGAACAGCTGTAAGGCTCAGCTTTATACTGTTAGATTACAGCTGAGGTAACACTGCTGTTTCAAAGCTGAGTCCGACGTCAAGTAGAGACGACCCGAGGAAAAACCTCACAAGGAGCACTTCAGTCTCGGGCTGCGATAGCGTCTTTTGCTCAGAGCATGACTGGGGACTCATTTGTTGTTTGTACGATGTGAATTCAAAATGCGGCGCTTGTTGAGGCAGCTCACTGTGGAGAATGCTGGTTTGTATCACATCTGAAAGAACATGAACAGACGAATGCTCTGTGAGACAAATGCTTTCATGCGACAAGAAACGTGTTTTACAAGAAGATAAAAACAACCTGAAACCTATAGTCAACTGAAATCATTGGATTTATATGTAAATTATATAATAAAACATAATACAAAAATTCGTATAGCACTTTTCTTAACAAGGTTACAAAGGGCTTTACAGAGAAGAAGAACCAAAACAGCAATAAAAACCACAATACAAACAACAGACAGATCAACAACATAAACACTAAGAGGTAAAATAAAGGTAAAATAGTAAAAATGTCCAGAGAGAATAAAATCCAGCAACGTATTAAGTATTCAAAAATGCTTTGCGATTAAGGAAAGTTTTAAGAAGAGATTTAAATGATGTAAGTTGTTCCACAGTCTGGGGCTCGAACAGCAAAGGCACGGCCACCTTCATTCATAAACCGGGAACAACCTGTAGAGCTGCATCCACTGATCTCAAAGTGACTTTGAAAAGTATTTAAGCTTTTTCATTTTGAAACGAAGAAATATGTTTGAAAAAATGTCAGAAATCCTCATTTTTCCCGAACAGGTATGCTGAGGGAAAGGGAAATAAACCTTGTGCCGGATCGAAATTGACTTTAAAAAAATAGTTTTAGACAAGTTGGATTTGAAATGTTCAATGCAGCAGCAGAACGTTGGTTTTTCTGTCTAGACTTTATCACTTCCCCAGACAGGATTACATAGATATAACGGTGAGTGATGGGCAAATACCAGTAACCCTGTCGGAGCCTATGGGTGGGTGCTGGGGTGGTGGAGGGGCTGAATCGACAGAGAGTGATACTGACACAGATTTAATAAACTGCCAAATTGGGAAGGTGAGGGGAGGATTGTAGAGAGTGAGGCATGTGAAAATTGAAGGAAAAGTCTTATTTCATGGAGACTGATTCATAGTATATGACGAAGACATTTTTAACATAAATCCAATGAAATATTTTTTGGGGGAGAAATTATGAATCAGTGTCATTGCAGATGGTTCAGGATGAAATGGACACTGATTTGCCACAACATGAAAAAAATGACCCGTTTCAATGTTGTTGCAGGTCAGTTTAATGTTCATAAGAATAAAACATGATTCAAACAAACACACGTATGCAAGTTTATGTAAATTGGATCGGAGTCATTTGTAAATGCTTCAATATAAACCAATGAAGTTTATTCTTTATAATCTAAAAGAAATGCAGAACAAATCTAATACTAAAATGTCTCTTTGCATCTCATGTAAAATCTAATGAAAGGGATCATGTGAAGAGTTACAGTTGCATTATTGTGCGTGAGTGACACCCGATGGTCGACTATACCACACTCACAAGGTCAGAGAGAGAGAGAGAGGTAGTGAAAGAGAGAGGACGGAAGAGCGATTTCATTTCTCAACTATTCGTTTATAAGATCAGGTGTCTACAGTGAACATTGAAGGTGACAGTGTGTGTCTGTGCGTGTGTGTGATGTCTTCCTAACATTTTGGTCTGAAACATCGTTGCAAAGATGCCTCACACATCTTCAAACTGCCGTTTGCTGGTTAACACTTGGTTTATTTGTGGTGGTTAAAGCAACTGTGAGGGGCGAGTAAGTGCAGCACTGTCAGTGGGTGTCCTACCGACTACAGAAAGACCTGACGTGCGAGTTAATTGCTAATAAAAGAGTATTTTGCAAAGCATTGTGGGAAATGGTTACAGTCAATTTGTTAACAGGCTTGAAGCGTTCCACACAGATCTTACTAGAGTGCTTTATTATCATTACTCAGCCACATAAAAAGGTTTAATCAAAATAAACAATGTCTCTAAGGAGGCACATGGAAATAATATCTCTATTGGACTGGCAATTTGACTGTCGCTCCCTGTGTGTGTGTGTGTGTGTGTGTGTGTGTGTGTGTGTGTGTGTGTGTGTGTGTGTGTGTGTGTGTGTGTGTATCCCTGAATGCTTACACACTCCACATCAAGGGATTACAAGACTGCAAGATATATATTTCATTAATTTTGAAGTGCTTGTCACAAAATTTACTTTTATAATTACTTGATTAAATCTGGAGCGTTTTTTTTTCTTAACATAAATCCAAGTCCGTCAAGACCTACAGGTATAACTTTCTGTTTTCAGATAAACAAAAGAAGAGTGTCCATCCCTCATGTTTTGAACGGCATCGTGGTTACTTTACAAGATCTCCAGAACCAGAAGATGCAGAAACTCATTTTGAGAATTCAGTAGAAGTCCTCGCAGTCCCCTTATGAAATCAAATTTAAATTAAATACATCCAGAATTTGATTTGGATCTTCACCAAATTGCACAAACACAAATATAAGTCCCCTAAAAAATATCCATATCATCAATGAAAATGATAAATATTGCAAGTTAAAGTAAAACAAATTATGTCCCAGATCCCCACCAAGTTTTTTTTTTGGTCATACCTCACCCCTCTACACAACTTCATGGAAATTGGTTAAGTAGTTTTTGCATAATCCTGCTAACAGACAAACAAACACACAGAAGAAAACACAACCTCCTTGGCGGAGGTAACAATGTGTGTATGTATGAGTGACAGATCTGAGACTGCGTGTGTGCCACATACTTTTCGGTTGCCGTCAGTTGACTTGTAGGTGAGCATGTAGTTGTCAATTTCTGCGATTGGCGGTTGCCAGGAGATGAGAGCGCTGCGGTGATTCACTTCACTGGCTGTCAGGTTCAGGGGTGCATCCATGGCTGCAGGGAAGAAAAGGAAATACAAACCTTTAACTCTCAAGTTTAGTTAGCTGCAAAAAAAGTTATGACTGTATATGTAATGATAAATAGACTTGTGCTGGAGGAACACGTTGTTGTTGTGTTGTCAGTAATGTTTCTGCAGGACTCGTGGTTTTGTGGAGTCCGTCGTTGCTCGCCACGGCTCAATCACTGCAGGTCACGTTAACAGTTTCAGAAAGAATCGACCAGCTTTACCACAGGGCCCAGCTCATTCCACACAGACAGATGCATTGCAGTGCATCAGCAAATCAAGGCCTTGATCCACGAGGCCTCCCAGGTTTTACCACACATTACATCACACCATCCAATTTCACTCTTGGTCCCTGCACGGTAAAAAAAAAAAAAAAGCTTGATTACAGTGCTTTTTATTTTAATATGATCCCAAGGACACTCACCTGGGTTTCACCACCTTATGTCATCCTTTCTAAGCCGGTACCTGATCGTCCGAAGTGCTACAGCAGGAGCTCACCTCATTTAGAGCATGGTGGAAAAATAGATGACCTCTCATTTAAAAAATCAGTTTCCTGCAGTTACATCATGACTCTGGGTCACGTTGCCCAACAGGCGCTCGGTGTAAGGGAGGCGGGGGTGCTGGAATAAATGAAGTGTGCTTTGCATGCTCTGCAGTCCAACACCGCGGCTGTAAATATGAATTAAAGACATCCACTGCTGAGCTGTCTCTTCCTCCGATTCCCATTGTCTGACTTTTGATTCTCGCTCTTATTTTTTTTCCGTGCATAAACAGCTTCAATTTTTAACTCGAGAGTCCAAAGGCTTAACTTTTAGCTCAAGCCCTGAAGTTGAACCCACGCTGCAGAAACAACTCACCACATACAAAGACAATATGCAACGCTAACTCTCTGTGCTCTCCTCTCATTTAAATCCTCGCGTGTGTGCACATATTAAATGACAGCTCGGTAATTAACAGCGCAGACCCGCCTTGATAGCCTCCTGAAAGATGCAGGGTGCCTGCTCTCGGAGACAGTGATGGACAGATTCACACTGTGTGACGGGGGGACTGGGAGAGGACAGAATAAGGGCGGAACGAAGAGTGTTTAAGAGTACAAGTGCACCTTGAGATAAAGGCAGCATATTGCGGCTTGTGCCAAGTCTGTGCTGATGTGCCAATCTCCTCCTGTGTAACCTTCTCTTCTGCACTGACCACCTCCGCTTCTCATTCCTGCTCTTCCTCGTCCCTGCCCTTTGTCCTTTTCCCTCTATTCCGACATCAACCTGGGGTCTCCCTCCCCTTCACTCTCCTCCTTATCTCCTTGAATGATTGTGTTTCTCTCCGTCTCTGTCCTCCCATCCTTTGTCCACCTCCTCCTTTCCTCCTTATCTGACAGGCTGCCACTCCAACTCATTGTGCCCGAGAGCGAATGGAGTTTATCTTCTGTTCTTGTCATCCCCTCGTCTTGATGAACACTGGCGCTGCATTGTTTGTGTGTGTGAAGGCGATAAATGTGTGTGCAGGGTATAGATGAGAGAATGCAGAGGCAGGAGGGGAGACTTCGTCGTTAGAAATGGAGGGCCCCCCCCCAGCCGCCCTCAATGTACCTGTCTTTATTCTATCCTCCTCTTCACTCGCCCATTAAATCTGTCTCCTCGTCCTTTTCTCTCTCATACTCTCCCTCCAATTAAACCCTTTCATGGAGAGCACCTGAGCAGGTGAGCAGGTTTTCCTGGCGGCTCAGAACAGCGGGGTTGAGATGAATGGGATTGGCTACAGCTAATGTCTCATTAACACAGAGTTAACAATGCAAAAGGAGAAAAAAAAAGAAAAACACACGGAGAAGCAGATGGGAAGGGGAACGTGGGCAGCGGCAATTTGTTGTGGGAAGAGAAGAGGGAGGACGTTTTCCTTTTGGAGTGGATATCACATCTACAGGCGACTCCTGTGTTGTTATGAATTGTTCAAGCAAACAGCTTGTTATTAAACCAAATTTGGTGAACTTTTGGTAATGGCACCTCTAACCAGTCAGAGGATCAGATCCAAACCTGCCCAACTAGTAACCAATCAGATCCCTCTGAAATAAAGAGTCATCATTCCTACAGGATCATGGCAGGGACAAAAGATAATATGGACAATAGATATTTTATTGGATCATGTAGATCAGTTTGTCTTTCATGTGTTGACTCTGGTCTCTACAAAAGTAGAGTTTATCACACACAAAATAAAACACAATAATTATTAAAGTTAGTTTTTTATTGAAGAAAGATTCTTTGTAACCCCGACAGGATTCCTGACAGTGTTGATGCTTTTACTCTCTTATTCCATCACTGCAGCTCAGAACAACATGAGGAGACTGGATATAAAAACTAAACCCTCTGATGTCTTTTATTAGAAGAATTATCCACACGCTGTTCCCCAGGATTAGAAATGAACCTTTCAGTCAGACTGACCTCATCAGACTTTGTCTACTTCTCCCCTCTCTGCTTTGGCAGTAACAGAAAGTTTGACATCACTTAACTTTTGTTAACAGCCACACATTAAAGTTGCCCTTGTGCAAAATGAGGTTGCAGTTCACAAGTTGCGTAAGAGACACTAAGCAGCCAGCAACACAGATTGAATCTAATTCTGAGCCAAATGCTTTATATATATTTATATATACACACACACAAAAGAAAATCATTGAGAATATATAATTGCTTGTTTGTTGTTTATTGTACAATTCTGAATATCACCTATAATCCGACAAATGGCGAAACTCATTGAACGTGTATTTAGTTTTTCACAATTAAAACTGTAATCAATTTCAATTCAATAAATTTTTCTTAAGTGAATCACAGAGGGGCATTTCAAGGCAAATATAAATACATTTATTACATCTTGTGATAAATCAAAAGCTTAAAAGCAGCGTATATAGTGTATAATTTAATAAACTCTCTGATAAGGTTGCAGCATTGAGCATTTTCCCGTAAAATTTCGAAATTTCCCCCAGGATCAATAAAGTATCTATCCATCTAAAACAATTTATGGTACAGATTTAATGGGGACACCAGTTCTTTAAAGTACATTAATCTGTCAAAAGAGCCTCAATTGCCTGAAGAAAGTAGATTATCCGTCTATAATTGCAGCTATCCGAGCACTTGAACAAATATCAGCCAGAGCTCAATGAAGCCGCCCGCAGCAAGGATCTCTGCAGCTTCACAAACTTGCCAAGCACTTCTCAGCGAGTGGGCTCAGACACATCTGAGGGGGAAAAGTCCCGGTGCTGCAGCCGACAGGCTTAGACAGACAGCCGTAGCAAAATCCCTTATTTTCCAGTCCTATAGCTTAAATATCAGCTTTTAGGAAGTCAAGCTGTCTTACTGTGTTGAACTCTTGAGCCATGGAGGCCAGACAACAAAACAACTCTTAGCTGTGGTTAAGAGGCTTGGGAACCCCCCCCCCCCCAGGTGTTCAGCATATACGTATGGAGGAACCACCTTTCCCAAAAATGAGACAGAAACCTGAAAAACCGTTACTGATTGTGCTTTTGTATTTGCACAGGAGCTGTACAGCACATGGACCATAAAAAAAGTAGTGTCCAAAAGTGATTTTTCTCTTTCTGATGAGCTCACTTTATAGATCTCTATATAGAAGACCATATATAGCATAGTAGGGGTTAGTGAATGCGTATTTGACGTGGAGACAGTTGCAGGTAACAGGTTGGAAAGTCAAGAGATGAGAAAATAGTTCTTAAGGTGGATGCTCTTAAAATGTTTATTGAAATCCTCTTGGAACAATGTACATGTATTGTATACGTAGTGCATGGCGGCTGTATTTGTCTGTTTGTTTAGTGTTTATTGTTGTATCAATGTTTTGCTGCCCTCTTGGCCAAGTATTTCATGTAAAAGAGATTTTAATCTCAATGAGACTTTTATCTGGTTAAATAAATGATATACTGTGTATATGCATGTATAATACAGAACAACGTACCCTGTTCTTTACTGATACTGATACTGTTATTGTTTTTTTCTTTAGTAATACATTTGGAACAGGGTTCTAATAAATGTAATTTGTTTCCAAAGAAGCAACATGAATTGTTTACAGCAGCAAAGTCTCTGCAGTTTATAAACTCAACAATATCTGTCTGGAAACAAATGTAAAATGTCAAAATGAAACTACTCCTGACATGAAAACAATGATTGAAGTTGAATGAAGAACACAGACATCAGTCACCAGCAGTCATCTCCTCCTCCCTCTGCTGCTCATGTGGATTCATTGCCTGCAGGTAACGCAGCTCGAGAGGGGGCGGCTGCTGCATCAGCCTGTAGCTACAGGTTTACAAACATTCTGACCAATGTGAAGATATGTGGCGAACCAAGCAAACACTCTATACAGAGGGAAAACTTTAGTTTTAGCTCGCTCCCAACGAGTCACCATTAGCTTAACAAGCACGCTGTGCTTATAAAAACATACAGCGATGGATGGAAGCATATCCCAGTTTGATATGTTTCAGGTTTGTCGAATAGGTGGTGTGATACAGTAGTGTGTGTGTGTGTGTGTGTGTGTGTGTGTGTGTGCGCAGTCAGCAAATTCTTTTGCAGCTCATTTGGCTAATAATCTGTGCCCAAGTCATAAAATCACTTTTAAATCCAATTTAAGAACCATCTGTATTACAGCTGTGCCCTTAAAGACATATGCATAGTTATTTAACTATTTATTTGAATTTTATAATTTCCTTGTATTTACTTTATTCTGCAGTATTTTAGTATTTCGGTCAAAGCTTGTTGTTAAATGTACTCTATGAATAAGCAGACTTGCCGACTGAACAAGGCAGATACATATTTTGCAGTCTGTCGCTGGCCTGGCCTCCTGGTTCAGGAGTCAGACACAGGAGCACAATGGAACTAACAGAGCAGGTGAGACAGGCGCAGACAGAAACAGAGCAGCAAGACATGGAGGGAGGATGACCAGGGAAGAGCCTGGACAGTTGACTGAACCAATCAATGTCCTCACCCACAGCCCCTTCCCAATGTGACATTATCCACTGGAGCGGAACAGCCTGAGAAAACACACTGTGGGAGCGCAACAGTACCAGGCTTTAAGATTTCAATTAGGAAGTTTAATTAACAACACTGGAAGATCCCTCTGAAGTTGGCGCTGACTAAGGCGCCCCCTGGTGAGACATGTTATCATTAGTCCTGGAAGGGGAAAACATTGGCGTGCGTTTCTTTGTGCACATTTGTTAATATAAGTCAAAAAAAGGTTTCTCAAAAAACAGTTTTTAATAAATTACACTACAGCCCGAGGGTGGCCCTTGATTAAGTGAGGGGTTATTATTCTTTGTTCCTTTTATTGAATTCAGTTCTTCACTGAAATGAGGTAAAATTTAAGAGCAATATGTTTGAATTTAATTACAGAATAAGAATATTAATCTTTTAGGAAGGCCTTCTTAAGGACCACATAAATTCATTATAGAAAATAGAAATACGGTGAAGGCTTACACACCAGAATTGACACAAATTCACACATGCATTCAGCTCTGTTAATATGCATGTGACATTTTTGATGTTTATTATAAAGAAAAATCCTGCATGTCTTTCCTCCTGAATGGCGGAAAGGACTTGTCTGGAGGATTTCCAAATGGGTCTTGTCTACATGCCTTCTCTACATAATAACATGTCTTCCCAAATGGAAATGCACAAATAAATTGAGTTTATTCCACTCAGAGGACGAGAGCAACAAAGGCAAGCACCCAACTGTTTGCTTGATTTAATAAGACATGGTGTTCAAAACAAAACAAAATCCCTGTCCTCTTTGCTCAGAGTCTAACCAGGGCAGAAAAGCATGTTTCTTGTTTTTCTTGCCTTCCTTTTGTTCTCCTGAGAAGCCGAGGTACATCCTGCACCAGGCAGAGCATCTGTTTCCAAATTAGAGTCACCTTAAACTGCCAGGAATAGCTGTTTAGGTATGAGTCACTATATGCACGTACAGCATCGACATGGCTGCAGGTACGCTTAATTTTCTCCGAGACCCATTTATGTTTTGAAGCCTCTGCAGCCTCTGCTCTCGTACTGTTGTCAGTGTTTGTTTCTGCTTCACTCTGCTGCAGTGCAGGACAGGTAGCAGTGCTACTCCTCGGGGGATATGAACTCCTCTGCTGACTGAAAACAATTTTTTCTCTTCACCTCGCGAGAGCTCTAGAAAACACAAAGTTTGCAGAGCTGCAACTCTGCTAAACTGGAACAATTCCTTCACCCTTAACTTTCCTCTCATTGCAGCTGCTGATAAAGGTGAATTTCAACTCAGGAAAACTTGTTTCCTTGACCACGACAAAGAGCCTGACCCTCTGGAAAATGTGATTCTTTGCAGCAAAGATAAAAAACTAAATATTAAAATAAAAGTTTTTTCTCTGCTCATAAAGACGAGTTTAAAACCACAACCTTCACTCAAGAGCAAAAACTTGAAAGAAATAATAATGTGACATTTATCATGAACCTTTACAACATTTTGGGCCAAATGAATCCTCTCAATAAGGAAATATCCTGTTTTGCTCAACAACACACTAACAACCAATCACATCAGAGAAACAAAGCTCCTTTAAACCAATCGTAGCCCAGATCCCAAACCCCTGGCCTCAAAGCTGTGCAGCAGGTGCTACCAACCATGCACTGACTTAGTTTCACTTCATTCGTGTTAATATACAAACACGACACAAACTAAACCAAACCTGTTCACAGATGGTTGTTATTACTCCCATTCATCATCTACACTATGGTGAGCTGCTAAAATTTCATAATCAACCTTTTCCCGGTTGGACCCAACTGTCATTGTCGGATCAGCAAAAGCGAAGAGGAATCAGTGAGCGGGCAGAGCTCCTCCACTTTATTAATCCCCTAAGAGGAATGCAACCAGTGGATCTGACTCATTCCAACTACTTTAGAAACAGTGTGTAGCCGTTGCCCTTGGTCAAGGACAAAGACAGGATAACTCCTAATTAACGTGCATTTCGTTTTGGTGTGAATGAAACCTACGCAAACAAGGTGAGAGCGTTTGAATCCCACACTGAACGGCTCCAGACAGGCCTGGAGCGGCGTCCTGCTGTGAGGCGACCCGCTGAGTCGCCCCGTCCTCCACCGTAACCATGAACAGCTGAATAAAATGAACACGTACGTGTCTGGAGGTTGGTGATGACCGTGCCGCTGGTGAGGGGCCCTTTGGTGGCATAGAGGGCCACGGAGTAGGTGGTGCTGGGCTTAAGGTTGGTCAGCTGGTGCTCCTGCTTGTTGCCTTCCACCAGCAGAGTATCAGCCGTCACTGGATAACAGAAGTAAAACACACACACAGGGTTTATACATTTACACCATCCCACACACCTTCTGTTTTCAGTTTCCACTCAAAAGATTACATTAAATCTCTTTGAAGAATGCACCCCAGCATGAACAATGGCTTATTTGAATCTCAAAGACAAAACTGTCGAGGTCCTTTTTTTAATTCAAAGGATTTCTGTAACGCTTTCAGTGAAAAAAGCTTTTGTGGACTTCTCCTAAATGACTATAAATGCACTAAAATATGAGCGTACGATGAAATAAACCTTCAACACAATCGTCAGAAAACTTTCCTCGTGGTGATATTTTATCACTTCATATTCTAACTTCCATTTGCAGGTATTGTCATTGCTGAGATGATCTGTCTGACCAATTTAAACAGGGTGAACTCAGATAAATCACAGTTCAATAACCAATCTGCATTTTCAGCCTTAAGAAACAAACATTTAACGTAGCTGCTCTGGTGTCAACGGTTCGCCGACAGATCCATGTCCGGTCAGAGTTTTTTTTCTTTTTCTGCTCAGGATTTTAAAAGGGTGTTCTCGGTTGCCAATAAAAATGCAGGACAACACAAAGCATGAGCTATATTGACCTTGGTTTAATACATTTGCACTCAAGGGAATTTGTCCACAACTTGCAATGCAGTCCTGTAAACCCTGGCTGGGCTTGTTTTCTAATATGCGTCCAGCATATAGATACTGTCTCTGTAGCTGATGTGATCTGGCTGCGATCCAGTCAGTCCGGGTGTCATTTACACATTGATTCTGATAGTTGAGCAATACAGATTCTACAGATAACTCCAGGCTTGGCTTAGTTAGTGGGGGTCACGTGCGAGAGAGGAATATGCTTCCCTGAACATTTTCTACCAGCTAATTAAGTCACACATCCACACAGCAGAATTGTTTTGTCCCAGATTTGGCCCACACCTTCATCCTGTCATGGCACTTAGGCGGTCGGCTCCTGTTAGCCAGAACTGGGCCACAAGTAAGCCAGAGCAACTCCGCATGCAAACCAAAGGTGGCCCAATTATGTTTTGCACTATTTCAACCATATTCACTATTTACCACATGGGCCACTTTAGGTTCAGATCCAGATTACACCTTTCCTAGAGAATCACATGTTTGCCACATTTTCTATTTTACAGATGGGCCACTTCAGGCTCACATACATTTTTTTGTCATCCACAGTTCACAGAGCAAATTATAAAGCTGGCTCTGAGGGGCCGAGCAGCGTGGCTATCTTTTGTACCTATCTGGATATGGCTGTCAGACGGTGAGGACACAGGCTGCATCAGAATCGTATGCGGCATGTGTACTAACTGGGATATTCATGCCGAGGCTTAGTAGTTTCACCGAGCGTAATGAAATGAAAACAAGACAAATAGGCCCATATTGCCTCAAAGGACCCATTGCGTTGATCTCACTTCTTGATGGGGAATCCTTGATGGTTCCTGTCACATCTCAGCACGCTGCACCTGAATGACCTACAACAAATATCGCTCATTACGCTCCGACTCTACAGGCTGATGTTACTGCAGTCGGTGGTGTGATTTCCACTCAGTGAATGTAGCGTTTTGTCTCTGAAATAAGTTGTTATGTAAATTTTACAGCACCTTTCATAGCCAAGTGCATCATGCAAACGGCGACATAAAACACTGGCATCAGTACAAAAAACCTGATGTGGGAACAATGTGAGTGTCCTGGTAGCCAGTGTGAGGAGAACACCTTAGTTTTTCATTATTTGCACATTCAGAGGTCAGCTGATGTCCTAATAACAGTAAATGCTAATTTCCTATTTCTGAAAACATCATTTTTTTGGGTGTAAATTATTAAAAGTTATTTTGTAATGTTTTGAAAACTTACCTTGGTTGTGTGTGAGAGTCAGCACGTAGTTGTCAACACTGGACAGAGGAGGATTCCACCGCAGCAGGGCTCCTTGTGGAGTGATGTTGAGGGCTGTCAACTCAGCTGGCATGTCCATGGCTAGGATGACAGTCAAACACAAATATATAAGCCCATGGTTTTCAAATGAGACTTGGTCAGTGTGTGGTATAGGGTTGGATAATGTACAGGTGGACCTGGTGAGAAAAAGCCCAAACAATGTGCTCACAGGGGAATACTGGGACTCTTCTATGGAAAAGTAGCTGAGCTCAAATAGTTACCCAACTTTGTTTTTGTTGCTAAAGTTGCTAAAGGTCTGAAAAGTCAGTAAATCTAGCAACAAAGACACTAACTTTAACTGTGAAAGTCACCATAATGACGTAACAGAAACTCCTCCCACCAAATTATTCTGAAAGAGCAAATGAGGAAACTCCAACACTCAGCAATGGTGATAAATGAAGAAAACAAAATGTAAGATTTACATATAAATACACTTCTTTTCTGCATCGTTCATTCGGTTGAATACAAGTTTTCATATTGTCGCACATAAGTAAAGATAAACACAGTTGAGAATATGTATGTGAAAGGCTCATATTGGCTGATACTGATTTACAGTCAGGCTCTAGTAGTTTCATCACTTAGTCAGCCACAGATATTCTTTCACATTTACAGGACTGGCCCAAATGTTGCAGTAGAGCCATAAAATAGATGAAAAAAAAAATATATTGACTGGCTTCTTTAAGAAATATTTTCAGTTACATACAGATTTCACTTTACACAAAGATCGACTCACTGCAGTTGATAAATTGTTTTATGTATCAAATTAGAGAAAACACTGAAAAACTTCCAAATGTCTGTTAACTGAGCAGCGCAAAAAAACATTCAATATACAATTAAAAAGCAGCAAATTGTCTTGTTAAAAACTGTGGACCAAGAGAATAGAAGGTTAACTTGACTGCACTATAATTATATGTTAATTACACCTAAACAAATTCTGAATAGAAAACAATTGTTCCACCTGCATCTGAGTTACAATTAAAAATAATGACTGTCTTGCCATTTTGATCGGTTTCCTGGGTTCTAACACATCAAAATAAAATGATGCAACAGGCAGAAGAAACTGTCACATATTCTCCTGAGCCTGACGTTTCCCTGGCTCATCCCTAATTTCACTCTGACTGCTGGACATGTCAAAATTGAGTTTGAATTTAATTATACCTTTAACCTCAGTGTTTCAACCTCCATTTCTTCACAGGCCTGTTATTTTGGCACAGCTACAAAGTGGCAGGAGAACACACAACACTGCGTGCACACGAGCATGTGCCCCAAAGCTCTACCCGGATGAGCTAATTAATATCGCCCTGCCCTCGTCGGAATAAAAAAAAAAAATGGGGCTCATTAGCACATCGAAATGAGTTAGTCTTTCCTGTCACTGAAAAAGATGAACAAACCTAATTAAAATCATTACTTTAATTGCAAAAAAGGTTTAAGTGGATTTAATGGAGGCTTGCCAAGTCAATTAGATTGGCAATGAAGATAGAGTGGGGATGGCCAAAGAAAAAAAGAAAAATAAACAGGTCATCCTCGATCATCAGAGCCTGTGATAATCCAATCATTACTCTCCATCTCCTGATTGCAGTGGCGAAGCACTGGCTCCAGCCAACTACGTCATGCTCACACTCGGATCAGTATCTGGAAGTCAGGCTCCCGTGCTCACCGCCATGTTTGGGTTGGGACCAGAAAAAAGGATGTGATGCAGTTACATGATGGTGGGAACCTCCGCACAGAAAGCACAGCATGTACACGTGCTACTCTGCCAACACCTACCACTGAATACAGAAAAAGGGCGAGCATTGAGATAAAGATTGTGTGCAGTTCGCAGCCTCCTCCAGTAAAAACCTGCTGTTCCTACAAAACAGCAGCACAATACAGCAGTGATTACAGAGCAACTCATAAAATGAAGTGTCAATTAGACATATGCTCAGTAGAGTGAACAACCGAACAATCCCACACAGGATTGTCTAGTCCTTGTATAAAGTCATATTTGTTACCATACAACAGCTGGGAAAATACAACCCCTGAACATATTTTAAATCCACTAAATCCAGGTTTTCATTTGGATCTTCACTAAAATCTACACGCCCATTGATACCAACCTCTAAATATGTCAGACTTTCTCATCAGGATTCACATGTAATCTCTGAGAAATCAACGAAAATGTTGAAAAACACTCGCAATGTTAAAGAAAAAAAAAAAAACCTTCATCTGGATCCACAAAATAATTCCATGGGTTCTTCCCTGACCCATCCTGCATTCTTCAATTAAGTTTCGAAGTAATCTGTAGTTTTTGCATAATTCTGCAATAACACAATTAAGTACTAAATACTGCTCTGATCCTTCAACCCTGATCTAAAGGCTGTAAAACCTAAAGACAAGAGAACAATGAATACTTGAGTTCTGGAGTGATAATCATAAGTATTGTATAATACTTCAATATATCAGACTAAAACCTAATCTTTCTACCTGCTGAGCTACAGCAAACTGATTATATCACCCTGAGTAGAACTGACTGCTTCACATTAATATTTACTCTCTTTAAATATGAGCAGAACACAAGATTCTGACTCATCTTCAGTATCATGACTCTCATTTAACAGCTGCTTATAAAAAACTCCATATTGGCTGATAGTGTTTGTTTTCTCCTGCTCGTGCCTCACGGCCTTTACTGAACATGTGGTTTTTCTGAAGCTGAGACTTCACGCTTCTCGGGGGCAAACAAACATTTCTCGGGAGGAGGAGAACCAACATAATAAATGAAAATCTAAGCCGATAAGCTTTGCAGTCCCAGAGCGACCCCCCATTCCACTTGTAATTTTAATTTGGCTGGAGCATGTTGCCGTTTTTGCGGGGAAACTTGCAAGTGTGTCGATCGCTTGTAGCAGAGGGTTTAGCTCCTTTGGAAGCCTGCACTCTTCTCAGCATCGTGTCTGTGTATCCCCTCATGACTCTCAGTGCATCTCGACTCTCGAGCTGGAAGGAAAGTGCAGAGCTCCGGCACTCCTGCTTCAGTACATCTCACCACACAGTCCAAAGGTCGATCGGAAGGCTGCCGGGTTGTAATGCTGGCGAGGAAGTTTGGTGTCTGTGCAGCCTCCCTGGTCAGAGTTGCCACATCGCAGTGTTTTAACATTTATATATGAATATTTTAATACTGGGTTTGTTTCGGGCCTAGGTTTCTCATTTGTCTCCCGAGAGTTGGCAACACTGTCCCTGGTAGACACCTCATTTGTTGCATGGTATGAAAGAAAACCAACCCCTGGTTAATTGGTCATGTCTCACTTGTGTTTCTTCTTGTGCACTTTGTTTTTAACTCCACTTGCATGCTCTGCCTCAGGTACAAAAAAATAACCGATCAAGTGAGACATCTGCCCTGTGAAGGGTTATACTTCTATCTTGCAGGGAGATGGAGAGATCTGACTGTTCTTGCAAGACATCAAACTTGAGTCCCATGTTGAGCACAAAGGTCGGACTACAGAGCTGATGGCATTTACAAGAAAACATAACCCTTTCTGTGGAGCTTTGTCCAGCTTGTTCCACAGATTCAGCAATTGCTTATACAGGGCACGGTTCCTTTGCTGGAAGCTGCCCATCTTGCGCTCAAACTTTGTCCTGTAATTAGAAACTGCATTTAAAGAGTCTTTCAACAGGCAGACGACTCTCTTCCTTTTTTTCCCGCATGATGGAGGCTGCACGGTTTATCAAAGACGGAAATTGATTGGGACCTGAAGCCTCCTCAAGACCTTGGCACCTCCCACACACAGCTCCGAGCGCTTGTTTATACAAACGGCAGATGAAGACGCTGGGAAACCGGTTGACGACTGTGATTTAAAACCAGACCAGATACTGAAAACGACTGAGGCACCATCACATGCAAAACAAAACAAGAAGCTCATTTAGAAATTGTTTTGTGTAAAGCCCTGAGGAATCTGGTTATTGACAGGTGCAGTGGTGGGTTTGGTACAGGGAGACTGTTGTTGTGCACCTCTTGTTATCCGAGACGCAACCTCCTCCACCCTGATCCCATCCTCTGCAACATGCTGAAGTTTCCTAACCCCCATTGGTTTGGCAGCATTCCCCTTGTTGCTTTACAATGCTATATGAGTCATGGATATCAGCTCCTTCTTCTACTTTGCTTGCTTTTCTGTCCAGCATTCTGGGATATCATCATTTGCTCTTTTCCTCAATCGTTTCCCAGATCCAAACAGTCTACACTCCCTGATTCATCGTCTTCCTGACCTTGTTGCTGTTGTTCTGCTCCTGTTCTCTTTTCTCCACCTCACTGAGAAGCTCCTGCTGCCGTCTGATGCGGTTCATTCTCTACAAAAAGCAATCCTGTGGGCCTGCAAGAAACAACACCTCCGTGTGAAGTGCTTCCCTGTGCCTTTTCTTGTGTTCTCAATTTGTTTGTAGCGTGAACTGATTTTTAGGAGCAGCTACTAAACTATTACTGTGTATGTGAAATAAACACACTTTCATCACAAGAAAAGGATAGATTTGCTCCAAGCTCTGTAAATTTCTGACCTGGGCTCTGCTTCAGGATGGATAATTAAAAATCAGGATTATCATATAGACCTATAGCGTAGTCCTCCATAATATAGCTGGAACAGAATCCTGATCCTGCATCCAAACCTGTAAATACACTCACTGAGTAATAGTTATTATCGCCTCTTCTGTCTTTCGTTTGTTTCCTGTGGAAGGTACACATAAATCAGTTTATTGCTTTTTTTTTTTTTTTTTGAGATGTCAATCACTCAGGCAATGCAGTGATGCCTGAAGCGTCAAGGAGTTTGCTCGTCTACTCTGGGCTCCACTGTCACTTGTTATTTTTTGCTCCCTCATCTTGAGCCTTATTTATCTATGGAACAATAGCAAACACAGATGATTAGCTTAGATATACGTCATTTCACAACCACAGCATTGTTTGTTGTGCGTAGGAGCTGCAACAAGCCGGGGAGATCAATGCACACACATAAAGAAGGCCTTACTTAGTTGTTGTTGTCATTTTGCTAATAAAGGAGGATGGCTACGTTCCTCAAGTTGCAGAATAGTTTACTGACCGACAGACTCGTCTCTCTGTACAAACCCCAAAGAGATGGAATCCTCACTAACTTTATAGAAATCACAGAGATACAGAATAGCTTTCCCTCTGTACCGGTTCACAATACGTTTAAAAGGTTTTGAAACATCCAAGGAGGTTCTGTTTTCACCCTTGTTTGTTCATTGGTTGGTTTGTTTACCAGTAATTTACTTGTTAACTACTGAATTATAAATTTTGGTGGCGATCCGGACAAAGGGACAGATACAATTTTTTTAATTATCACTTTCATTAAAGGCAGGGTTGGCAAGTTGTTTACACTTTTTATCTTATCAGGGACACATTAACCGCTGATTTAGAGATGATAGCCAGAAGTCACGGAAATGTTGGCAGTGCATGTTCGATTGCATCTTTTCAAAGTGTAGCCGGCTCTTGTTAGTTTACCAACCCTGCCGAAACATGGCTTCTTTTTTAAATTCTCACAGATTTCCCTGGGGATAATTCATCGATCTCAATAAACTGGTGTCTATGAGTGTGTACGACTTGGAGCAGCTTGATTGAATTCAAGGGGACTGCTGGGCCTTGGTGGAGGTGTGCACTCTACTGACAGCCATTCTGGTGTTGTAGTTTGATTAACTCATGAAATAAAATGTTGATAGGGTTTATTCGCCTGCTGACAGCTTTAAATCTGCCCTTGATTTTATTGGGGACAATTGCAGAGAGATGTTGCAGTGATGGGACGGTTAAAACGTCTGAATAACACGACAGGAAAAACTGCTCCACGCCGACTGTGTGTGTGTGTGTTGTGGAGTACGGCCCTTCAGAGGCAGCCGTGTTGGTTCACTAGGAGGTCAGACTGTTTTGTGTTATGTCAGCTGTCATCATGTAGACCAGTTAGTCAGACACACAGGGCTGTTTCACTCGCCGGTCGATCACTGCATCTGCTCTCATTATTGCAGAAGCTGCATTGCCTCACCGTACAAAACATCCAGTTTTCAGTGTGTAAGTGTGTCCTCCATATTAACCCCAGAGCTACACTGGATGAGTTTGTGCCATAATACCAGAGCTCATGAGAGGCGGACCACAGCCATACGAATAACTGTGTCTGATGAACGTGAGAGGTGCTGGTGCAAAGCTGCAGGAAGACTCTGGATTTAGATTCTGCACACACTTGGTGGGGGTAGATACGCCAATACATAGATTTAAAAAGTGAGACCAATAATTATTCATAACCAGCAGGTATTTTCAGCAGCTGAACCTGATTCAATAAATGTTCATTATGCAGACTCATAGGGAGAAATAATTAACTACACATATATCAATGAGCATTAATTATGCTCATTGAGTGCAGGGTTAAGATGACTTTTTTCTCTGAGCAGGCACATGGCGTTAACATTATTATTATCCTTTGTCCACAGGTACTCAGGAACCACTTGTTAGCTATTGTATAATTCAAAGTCATAGTTGCCCCTTTCTTTGGCTTTTTTGTTAAGTGTGACTAAAAAACAAGAGTCCACTTCCTTTAAATGACGTCTGAACAAGCCTCACTGGTTTCTGCTCAGTCTCCCATTAACCTCTTACTGTCAGTCTCTATTTTGAATCTTCTCCTTTAGCCTCTCCCTGACATTATGTTCCTGAGGCACATGTTTCACTTAATTTACACAATAACGGCGTTGTTTACTGACAGAGGCTGTTTTTTTAGTTTTAATATATATATATATTTGTTGCCTCCCACTGTTTGTATTGGTCACTCATAATGAATCAGCATCATTCATTTCTGATAATGGAGGTGAAGACAACAACTCCCATGATCCTACGCTGCTTCATGACATGAGGAAAGTAGGTCTTAACTAACCAACTGTTAATTGGGATTTTTAAGGTATATATTAACAAAGTAAACTATCTATCTTCTTTTCACATGTCCGTGTATAGCAATGGGACATGCATGGACCTAAACAGTCTCTTTCCAACTTTCATTTTTGGAAAGTTTTATACTTCACCGAGGGTCCTGACTTTTTGCTAATGAGCAGTGTCATTAGCCATTAAACAGGCCTTCACTCGGTCCATTTAGTGTCAGCCCTCCCATATTCATCAAAGTGCTGATCTACCTGCTGTGTTGGCAAAATAAAAAAATATGGCATCATGATTTTTTTCATCTCCTTTAACAGTAAATGCTTAAATAAGAAGTGAAGTAAGTAGCAACTCGAGTCATTACATACTTAACCAGGCATGTTGGATTATTCCTCCAATCCCTTGTTTGTGTATTGTTGTTCAAAGTGGTATTAAAATGTCCCTGGTTGGGCATTGTGTGACGTGAGGAAAATGTTATTTACTGTTCCTAACAAGCTTGACTCTGGAGTTATGTTCTTTTCAGGCTATTACAGTCCCGACGGCTCTGCTCATTGTGAGTACACTGGGACTGTTAGAAAAGGGAGCTGATAATAAAGAGAGAGCGAGACAGAGACAGGAGTGAAAGGGAGGCGAGGACACTCTCTGAGCTTCTTCTTTCTCACTGGATTCTTGAACCTGCCGGCTCCTGGTGAATCAGGTCTCATTGGCATGCAAACACACCTCCTGCTCTCATCTCCCTTGCTCTGTGCTCTCCTCAGCTCCCTCTCACACACACACGCACACACAAACACGCACGCACACGCGCACGCACGCACACACACACACACACACACACACACACACACACACA
The DNA here is from genome assembly GCA_026259375.1 of Verasper variegatus. Taxonomy (NCBI): domain Eukaryota; kingdom Metazoa; phylum Chordata; class Actinopteri; order Pleuronectiformes; family Pleuronectidae; genus Verasper; species Verasper variegatus. The sequence continues at coordinate 10,170,039 of CM048053.1, read as the reverse complement.
CACACACACACACACACACACACACACACACACACACACACACCGAGGATTACGCACAGCTCTGGCAGGGCGTGTTAATCTTTTCTTTTACAGAGAAAGAACAGTGTCTCGTATTAACATGCATGTGTGTGTGTAGGTGATGTTTTATGTTTTGCTCAACTTAAGATTCAGTGCTAAGTTAAGTGTCTGAAAGCAAGAGAGCTGGAGACTTTCCACTTATAATGATGCATTGGGGGAGACAGGGGGAGCGAGACGCAGGGAACAGAAGATTATAACAAAAATGGAGAGGAAATAGACAGCGGACAGAAAGGTGGAGGATAGGGAAGAGAAGGGAGAGAAAGAGTGGGAGAGATACGGAGAGCCATAACAATATGTGAGAAAAAGGGATATGGAGATAAGCAGAGGGAGGAAAGCAGAGGGAGATGGAGGAGAGTGAGATGGAGTTGGGAGTAGGTTACCAATTACTGGGTCATGGACTGGACAGTTTCATATATTGCTGCAGCAAAGATTGCACCTCCTGCAACGCCAGCTGTACCCTTAGATTTTGTCTGATGTCCATCTGTGTGTGTGTGTGTGTGTGTGTGCATGCGTGAGACTGTTGCTCTTTTTAGCACAAATCGCCCGACGTGGAGTTGTTATTGTTGTGGGAAGAACAATTGGCCTGAAAGTGTAGTAGGCAGGGATTGAAGCAAAATAGAAAGGTGGTGTTGGGGATGGGGGTTTGATTACTTTTGCTCCAGGGTGTGCTAATTTCTCCTGCGGACCTATCCGCCGGCCCACCAGGACAAATCCCACTTAGCTTAGACGGAAACATTGTGCAACCGTTGCGTGTGCTCACTGTCCTGCTCTGCATTGCTGATCACCATCACTGTTTGGTCTTTACAAACATTTGTCAGCTCTACAGCAGAAATTCGGCACAAATAGATTAGCATAAGCACTTTGCCACTGAACACGATGGACAGAACAATAATGTAATGTGATCAAACGTTGACGTTTCCACATAACTTCTTTCATGAGCCAAAATGGTTCTGTACGCAATGACTTGCAATTTACTAACTAGCAATATGTGTAATTAATTACTGCCACCTACTGACATAAGAGGCACATAACACGACATGAGACAGAACGACCTGAGCAACAAATCACGGTGAAGAGATGATTCATGTGCGCCAACATGGCCTCTCAGAAATCTAATTGATGCAAATCCATCAAAGCAACAGAGATATTTAATCCCTGAGTGGAGGGGGATGAATTCTTCATTAATTTTACATGGCAAACATCTGCCCCTCAACAGTACAAAGTCGGTGTAACATCCAGAGCCCATGTTTGAAAAGAGCAGGCAACTGTCCAGAGAATTCAGGTGAGAGGGAGTCATGCAACTGGCGTCAAAACCAGAATCATTACAGATGACTCTGTAGCCTCATCCCTCATTTTGGAGGATTTCCACACGGTGCTTGCTGCGTCTTGTCCTGCAAACTCAACTCAAGCGCCACGCCTTGGCTACAACAAAAAAAAGTTGGTGAGAAAAAAGCTGAGCCATACAAATCTCCTGTTGTTTGCAGAACTGTGTGAAAGGGCAAATCTGGACACTATCCAGACTTCACATGAGAAAACAGATCATGAAAAAGGGCCAAGGAAACGACAAGTTGCTGCAATATCAACTTTCAAACTTCTTCAATCCTCAATAAAACACAAAAATCAAAAAATTGTCCCTGAAAATGATGGTGGGAGGCTGCAACTGATTGATTCAGACTGAAAGAAAAAACAAAAAAAACCCTCCTCTCCAATGAAACCATCCATCATGAAGTTCTAATAATGTTTCATTATTAGCTCCCACCTGTAAAGACGGAGGTGCTGACCACTTTGCTCTCCTGACTCCCTCTGACAGCGTTGAGACTGATCTCATATTCCGTAGCAGGAAACAGACTGGACAAGGTGTAGTTGGTCACGTCACTGTCAATCACCAGGCTGTCCACTCGACCTGCGGGAGACACCAGAGAGCGGCATCAGAACATCACATTTCTTCATGTACGGAGTTATACTGCTCAGTCAATTGTTGTACACAGGGAAAATATTTAATCAAAGCCAAATTTTAATTATAATTTTAATTAAATTTCACTGATAAAATGTTTTAATTAATTGCATATAACAGTGTGTGGAACAGGGCGCTCTGCTACGACATATCTTGCACCAGAGAGACCGGGAACAGCAAATGCCATGTTCACTTAGCTGTGACAAGTTTAAGCCGCTTTGCCACGTATAGGTTGATATAATACAAACTTTTAAAATAATATGCAGCGAAGACAATTATCATGGTGAAATATGCGCTACCTTTGGCCGACTGGTAAGAAAGCTTGTAGTATTCAAATGAAGCCAGTGGTTTGATCCAAGAGATGGTCAGCGCGTCTTCGGTCACCTCCGACACCGTCACCCCCTTTGGTGGGTCTAGTCCTGAGTGATGTGATGGGTAAAGACGTGTTATTGTGTGGTCAATATGGTCTCTGATACAAAATACATTCAATCAGTCAGTTTATTCTGATCCCAGAGGTACAGTAGGAGCGTATTTTGTGGTATATAATTAAAGCAAGTTCAGGAATTTACATAGACATCTAAAAGCAAACGGTGCCCTTGAAAGCCACAATACTGCACTAATCCTTGTAAGGGTAATTTATTTATCTCATCCTCATTACAGCTACATAAACAGACCTGTCCTTGGTCTGTGGACAAACATGCAATGTGATGCAAATGTAAATTTATATTGCAACGATCAAAAGATATTCCGGAGGAAATCCAGCATCATAAACCTAAAAGAACCAAGGTTTGCACAGGCTTTGGTGAATGCAACATGAGCAAATGAGGTCCTTGACAAGGGGAGAAACATGTAAACCTACCACACTCTGTCTTTGCCACTCTTAAAGAATAATGATTTTATAGTTATTCACATGCTCAGGGTTCAATTTATAACTCATTTAAATTTCACCTGTATGAAACACAGCAGCATTTTAATAAGTTGTGATAATTCATTTGTGCATATCTAGCTGCATCTGCTTCAGCAAACGTGGCACCAGAGAGCAATGGCTGAAAATTTGATTTGCTCATGAGGTTTGGTGTAGGTTATAGAATAATGCTGTCAGAGACTTCTACTACTGTTACTGTGTCTTTGTAGGAGATCACAATTCACTTTCCTTTGTGTTTGCCAGTATATGAATGTGGCCTTTACGAATCACACTTTGTTTACACCCAATATATTTACACCAATATGAAACTAGAAGGGCTCTGAATAGAGCCCATACCTCCGCCAGGGCCAAAGAGTTTCCTTATGAAACCACATTTACATTCACTTGATCCATTTTTATTTGGATGTGCACCAAGCTTAACTTTAATTTATGTAATACACCAATGAGTCAGTATCTTTTTTTTTTTACCAGAAAAATAATTTTAATGCAACGTAACCAGTCCCAAGTTTACTGAATTTATTGAACAGACGAAAATGCTTAAAAAAAAAAAAAAAAAAAACATTATCTCGTAATGTTGCAGAAAGTGAAAAGAAATAATCCATACTGCCTCCTCGACCCAATCTGTCCTTAAGTTTTTGCGTAATCCTACTAACAAACAGACTCAGATGAAAACACAACCTCCTTGGTGGAGGAATAAACTCATTGACTATCACTGTGATTCAAACCTGTATGAAAGCAAAATTACATAGCAAATGTAATTCTAAAAAGCCCCTGATTTAACAAGGAAAGCCAGAGAACAGCCTCTCATCTTCATCGCTTACATTCAAACATGAAGGATCAAAGTGGGATGCCAAAATTACCACAGCCTAAAGACAGGTGCCTGAAACTCTGTACATCTGTCTCAAAATCCCCATCCAATTTCACCCTGCAAATCTGCTTATCAGCGTGTGTGTGGGTGAATGTAAAGAGGGAGGGGGAGGGAGAGAGAGAGAGAGAGAGAGAGAGAGAGAGAGAGAGAGAGAGAGAGAGAGAGAGAGAGAGAGAGATGCTGCCAAGGTCTGGCACAAAAATCAGATGACAGCATGCAGGTGTCTCTGCCACTGATGCAAAGGTAACGTCTCTATTGTTCAACGCTGACTTCCCTCTTTTCACCGTTTTATCTTCAGGGAAAAAAAAGAAAAAAAGGAGAAGGTCTCTTCTGTCTGTCCATTGTCTATTTCTCCGGCAGGTTAAAACAATGACCTTCTTCTCATTCTCCCTCTTCCCAGATGAACAGCACGCTCGTAATGGAAAGAAACGTTTCTGGGACTGCTTCTCGACAGTCATGTTTTATTATATATTTGAAAACAAAGTAGGAGGAATGTGTGAAGGATCTTTGTAATTGGAGGGAAAACAAGAAAATGAAAAAATGAAAAACAAAGAAAGGGACGTAACAGATTTAATTCAACTGTGTAGATGGAAACGCAGCTCAGTACAAACGGAGGCCGACTCCAGCTCCTACACTAACTTGTACAGAAACATTGAGTCTGTCCTTTCCCTCTCTCTGCTTTCTCCTTCTCCACGTCCTTCCCTTTAGTAGAGCGCCATTTATCTGCACGTCAGACTCGAACATTATCCACAGTTAAAACAGCGTATTTAAACTAAACACTGGATCATTATTCAGACTGGCAGTTGACTCAAGTTTCATATGCGTGTCAAAAGAAGAAGAAAACCAGCTGGGACTGTTTGTGCAGCGTCTCTATATTCGGCAAAGAAAAACAAGCAGAAAATAAAAACCTGCGAGGCAGACGTCTAATTGCAAAACGCATTCTGCTGTGGCTCTGTGCAAATGAAATGCTCAAACAGCATTTTGCAAAGACATATTTGATCTGAAATCACTCTGTATTTCCATTTCTTACACAGATTTCTCCTCATCTTCCACCTTCTCGCTTTACCTCACACATGCTCATTCGCTACTTTCATTCAAAGAAAAAAAAGGAATCTTCTAAACAAATTCTTTTACCCCTAATCCTAACTGAATCAGGGAGGATCATGTGCCATCAGTTAAAACCCCTCAAAGTGCAACCCTTTCATAAATGGGGATTGGTCAACTAATTTGTTCGTTGATCAATAAAATAATAATGAACAACTCATTTTTGATATGTGAAGTATTGTTAAAAGTCATTCTACAAGCACAAAACATACACACTTACAGCCAAAGGAAATTACAAGTAAATAAATCAAGTAGTACAAGTAAATAAATCTTCACATTATGACCTAAACCTGATCTCATAATAGGTTTGCATGTAAAGACAACACCATGCATGCTGGCCTTGCATGGAGAAATATGAAGCCATGATGCCAAACAGTTTGCACAGCGCTCACACAAACTCGGACCTTTATGCTGCTCGTGTTTATCTGTCTTCATCAGTGTCAAACCTTAGACGCCACTCCTCCGTGACTTCAAGTAGCTCACCTGTAGTGAGTGATGCTGTAATGGGCTCAGAGGTAACCTCCCCCTGAATCGTGATCAGACTGACGGTGTACGGAGTGGACGGCAGCAGCCCCTGGACCAGCGACCTTGTCTTGGAGCCGTCCAGCGTCACCTTAGAGGTGTCAGTCCCGTCGGCGGAGCTGTAGCTCAGGATGAAGAAGTTGGCGGGCGGCGCCGGGGCGCTCCACGCCACCGACACAGAGTCTGAAGTCACCTCGGACAGGTAGAGGTGCGTTACGGGTCTGATTCCTGGAGGGACAAGTGGTCATCAGAGAGTTTTCAAGGACGGGTGCAAAGCCAGGAAAAAAAGGAAAAAACACCTGCCATCATTATGGAGATGTAAAAAGCGAGTTGGTGATAGATGGAAGCTCTGGATGGTTCAGTAGATCATTAAAAATACAGTAGAGAAAATCAGCCGGGGCATGATCTTGATGGAGCAGGTGAGAGGCAGAACAGACCACAATAGTCGAAGAAAAAAAAAGAAAGAAGGGAAACTAATGAGTCCAGGATGAGAATTTAAAAGATTTGGAGAAATGATGATATAGGAGATGGTGTTGACTTGGACAGAAGACGATGACGATGAAGATGATGAATATGAACCAGTGCAGCAGCTGACACAGCAGGACGTCAGTGTAATTAGTCATGTGTTGATGTATCACCGACTTCTTGTTCAAATTAAAGTCATCCCCTGGAGTCATCTCTTAAAACCTGGATTGTTTTCACCGACCTGAGTTTAGGTTTTTACTACCTTTTATTATTCTCATTCCAATTTAGTGTATTACCGACCCGTGCAGTCAGCAGAAAACTGTATCTCATAAACCCCATGCTGGTGGTGTACGTGTGTGTCCTTGTGCAGAGAGCTGGTAGAAGAAGTGTCACATACGCACAAGAAGAAGACACTGCACCACAGCTGCACCGATGGAGCCATAGAGAGAAATGATAAATATGGATTAAATGTGGCAGAGGAGGAAGGGAAGAGTAATTGTTGGTGTCAGGTGATGGTGATGGTGGGTATGATGAGGTTGTCATGGTCGTTCACGGTGATAACGACAAGTCATTTGCAGAATTGTTATTTGCTAAAGCTGCCCGTTTGAAATGGACTGATCTGTGGTGACGCTGGTGACCTGCAGCAAGTAAAGTCCACAGAACCCCCAATATGTGCAAATGCTGTTCACCCCTTCAGAGAATCACGTTCCATGGGCAACACTGTGATGTCACATTTGGGTTTCATGGCACAGTTTGAGGATGATGATGATGATGATGTTGATGGCGATGATGTTTATCAATTTACTGAGGTCAGCTTTCCATGTCAGGCTTTTTTCCCCTGCATGATCCAGATCCAAGTCATGATCATGTTGATGGTTGGAAAGTGACAAAAATGATTAATATTATAATATGATTGAATGATTAAGTCAATAAATCTACAATCCTCTGTTGCTATTTGAGTGATGTACAAAACTGCAATAACAAATAAATGAAAACATGGCAGATAACTACATATAGCATGTAGTTGACTTCACTCTGTGATTAGAACTGAGGGTCAGACAGCGGTGCTCCAAGGGCATTCTGGGATACATAGCTTGGGTTCAAACTTTGAATCATTCAACATGTTGTTTCTTTCCCCGTATGGTGAGTTCACTTGAGCACAGGAAGACAGATGTTGCCAATGCGGCCAAGTGAACGGTGGATGAGAAGATGACAGGTTATTAATTATTTTCCCCTCCAATTCTCTTGATCTGTCATTTTATCGCTCTTATCATTTTATCATCTCTCCGTTCCAGATGGTTCAAATGACGTTACTGAAGGAAGCCATAGATAACAAGCCAAGATGAATGCACTGATGATGGCCGTGATGGTTAAAGCGGTGACAACTGCCTCCCGGTCACGGGGAAGAGGAGAGGAGTTGATGATGATGAAAGGGGATGAAGAGAAGAGACAAATCTGGCAGCAGGTAACCGAGTGCCCATCATCCTGACATCGGCTGTTTTCTGTGAGAGTAACAAAGGGCCAACAGTGCTGAGCGGACTGACACGCGATCTGACGTATCGCCCGGTAGACACAAGTCTGGAGAGAAGAGAGCTAAGTTGTGATGGAGACATTGTCAAGTGTGACAGGGAAACTGTTGCTGCAACAGAAACACAAACACACCTCGTTGCAAAACAGAGGTGGAATTAGCCGACGTTTGTAACAGGCTCATTAGCCGACTTCACTAATTCACCACCGCCCCGTTGATTCTCAAAAGTCTTTTGAGGTTCTCCATTTTTCTCACTCGCCTTATACCTGCTGCTCATTATATTCACCTTTTAACTCCAGTCAAATGCCTGTTTTGTTCAAACAGCTCTTGAGCTTTCTGCAGTAACAGGCTGACCTTTCCTGTCTTTATCTGAAACACTCACTATCGTACTTTTATGGATAACTGAGAAAACTGTTCTGCGACTTAGAAAATGTTATTTCAGAGGGTTTGAAAGGAAATGATCTCACTCTCATATATCCTCCATTTAGAGATGATGCAACACAAGCGCTTATAAAGACCGGGTGCGACATTTGCGTGCTTCTCCCTTCAGAGCCAGATGAAAACATTGTGATCGTGATAAAGACATGTGATTGACAATGGCTGACAGATCCAATCGAGGGGAGTGATACTGAAGCAGATTACAGTGTTTCATTGACAAAAACACTGATGAAAACAACAACGAATGCTGACCAAGTTTGATGAAAAGGCGGAGGGAGAACAGGTTAATCTCGGCAAAACACAGCTTTATCTTTGAATGTCCACTAAGTTAAAGGGAAAGGCAATGATTTACAATTAAAGCAAAAATGCTTCAGAGGCTGAGAAATTAAAGTTTTTGGAAAGGTTGGCAGTTCTGTCAGCTCTTCAGAAAACCCTCAGATTTAAGGAGGCTGTTTTCAACCTATGCTTAGGTTTTACAGTGTGTTTTTATTTGGTGCCTTAGATCTTAATGGGTGAACTAACTTAATCTTGTATGGATGCTTCCAATAATCTAATTTGCCCAAACTGTCACTGTTAGTTTTTCTGTGACATAAAATGGGAGCGTTGTCTTCACCTGTGAAGGCGTCTATGGTCGCTGCAGTGCTCTGCTGTCGGCCTCTTCTCGCGGCGACAGTGATGGTGTACTCTGTACCGGGCTCAAGGTCGGTCAGGGTGGTGGTGGTCACATCTTTGGGCACCGTCAGCTGGAACGAGACGGAGCAGTCAAACCAACATTTAACTTTAAGAAGACTTCGCTGCACAAGGTCACAGCCTCGTCGGCTCCTTTGAGGACAAGTACGTGATACCGTGAGTGTGCAGCAGACCCCTGCGAGGCAGCTTATAGGTGCAGCGTTTTATATCCTATTATCCATTTAATGTTCATCTCTGCTTTACCTCTGTGGAGACGCCAGAGGAGGAAGTGAAGGTGACTTTGTAGTGGTCGATGGGACCCTGGACCACGCCCCACACCAGAGTGATGGTGTTGTCTGTAGACGCCGTCACAGTTAAGTCCATGGGCACGTCCAGACCTAGAAGGTGGACATCAGCATTATATCAGAGCATGAGCACATTAACTGTATGAATAGAGAATGAGCTTTTACACACCAACAAGGCAATTTACGCAGTCTGAAATGTCAAATGTGCTATGAATGAAGATTAAATATGTAGGACAAAACTTTTTGATTTGAAGCTTTATGGCACATGTTTTCCTAAACCTGCTAAATGAATTATTCTTCATTTGATTACAATAAACTGTGTTTCAAACATTTTAATTCACAAATAAAGCCTAGAGGCAAACCTGACAGATATTTAAAGTGTGTAGAGTGTTTTAAATTGAACTTGCAATTGAGATGAGTCTTTATTTATTTAGTACTTCATTCCTACCACATAAAGTACACCATGCCTCATGTTCTATATGTAATTAACTTGTTTAAACTGTGCTTGCCGAGTAGGGTTTTGCACGCTCTAATACTGCTCTGTGCACACAAATCATACGCGCAGGCATGAAAGACATACACATCCTTACATTTTCTCATGTAACTTATGTTGATGATAACATGCAGTTATTCCCATGTGATATCTTCTAATTACATTTTTAACAGAAACATAACTATTACATTGGATCATTACGTTCATCTATCTAATTTATCTAATTGTTGCTTCTGTTGTATTCTTACCCATCGTCAAATCATTACTTGATCTGACGATCTGTATTTCACTCTTTTTGTATTGTGTTTGCCACTTTCCTTCCAGCAGCTGTTTGCCCACTGAATCACCATTTGTTTAATTCACATCTTATCTTTTGCTGCAGTGTTTGCCAGAAACTCCAGCTCCTTGTCAAATGGAGTTTCAGGGAAAAGAGAAACTTCAAGCTTTCAACAACTGACACTTATTGAAACATGAGCACAACCGTGCGCAGGTGTTATCGTATTATTTAAAGCTTTTTGAGAAAAGTGGGATAGATCTGGTGCATTTTAAAAGTTCATATGAAGTGCAGAGAATGGCGACGTTGAGAGAGTTTGCTCGTAAGGCAAATGGAGGTGTAATTTTGCAAAGTGCAAAACACCTTCATGCCATTAAAATAACTGCAACTGGAGGAAAGATGTGCTTTGCATTGGATGTGATGGGTGAGAGCAGTGAAGCACCTCCTTACGCTAACATTTTTAACAGAGGGCGAAATGGGGTCTTTTTTTCCTCTTACAGCCAAACAACTCAAAACACAATAAAAATTCAAATTGCCGATCAAGCACTGAGGTATAGAGAGGGCCATTAGCAAGATAGTATGCATTATTACTGCTTTAAAACGCTGTAATGGGAACTTTGACCAGAGCCGGACACATAAAACAGTCACACACCACCCTAAAACAGAACAAGTCTTGCCAAAGTTTTGCTTAATTCCACTAAAACGGATTTTAATGTCTGGAACAGGAGCGTTGACCCACAGCACAAGCTGTGAATTACACGTACAGTGACAAATGGGCCCGCAAACGAGCCTGCTGTGATGCTGAGATTTCCAGCGCAATGCTGCTGTGTTTCACTGACTGTGTCTTACATGCATGAGTGGATGAGTGGATTTTTACAGTGTAGCATAAACAGCATTTCACTCACTGGTCCTGGCGTTCATTGTTGCCGGTGTACTCTGGTTGCTGCCTTTCATGGCGGAGATGCCGATGCCGTACTCGGTGCCTGGCAGCAGGTCTGAGGCACAAAGAGAGAAGCGGTTACTGGTTCTGTGCAGAATAAAGCAAGAAGTAACATCACACTGCCTCATTTCACGCTCTCCTCCTCCCACAAGCTGCATGTCAATTCGTTTTTTTTCATATCAGCCCAATTAGCTCTACATCGGAGATTATTTCTTGGCAAATTTAGATGTACATCAGTATGATTTGTGAAAAAATACTGTTTCTTTTTGCCCACTGCATAATTGATCAGTTTCAAATCAATTCAGTGTGTCCACAGTGAGCTCAAGCTACAGGAAATGGAGATGAAGACATGAGCAATGAGAAATAAGCAAGAGTGACAGAGATTATTAGAGGAGAAAGTCAGGGAGAGCCACGGAGAAGAAATGAGGTGAGAAAGAACATTGATTGCAGCGGCTGAACAGAATGACACAAGGACCTTTAGCTTCTATTCTCATGCCGGCCATGCCCTTTCCAGCACTGTGGCCTTTCAGGAAAAACATCCAGGCTGACCCCTCCTCTCTGACAGCCATTCAATACACCCACAGGGCAACAACAATTTCTAAAGATACAATCTGGAGCGCGTCCGACATGTGTTAGTCTTAGAGATAATCCTGCCATGTAAAACCGGCGTCTCCCGAACACATGCATTATTTTCACATGTTATTATTGACTGTATGACTCGAGGAGAAATGACAACATAACCACAGTAAATGAAAGAAAGACCAACTCACCTGTGAGAGTGGTCTTAGAGGTGGCTCCCTCATTCCGTGGCACAATGACTTTATCATACTGTTCTCCTGCTAACGTGCTGTACACCACCTGGTAGCCCTCCACCTACATTCAAACATACACATGTAAACAGTTACAAAAAAACAACACTGTTTAAAGTGTTACTTCAAGTTTCGGCTGGAGTGTCTCTCCCTGGAAATTCAAAAACACATGCAGACATCGTTGCAGACAGTTTGCAACACTAGGCGGTGTTATGAGCCATGTTCAACCCATGGTTAATAAATGTGATTTATTAAGCATCAATGTGTTTCATCAAAGAACAGTCATATCATTTAGTTTACAGCAGGCAGTGTCTCTTTAACAGCTTCCGTCTTTATCCTGCTTTGCTGATGGCTGATAGAATAAACAGTTAACTCTAACTATTGGCCCAGGATGATATTTGGCTCTCTGTCAACACTTTGCAGAATCATGAGGCTGAATAAATTTGCAGTGCTAAAAGGCATCAGGGCGGACTGACTTCGCAAGTCTGGGTGTGTAGTTAGTGAGCCCTGCAAATATCACTGTAACTATTGAGTGAAACATCATGATTTACTACATTTAAATTCAGAGGGAAACATTCAGTGATCCCTTGTGCCCACTGGGCTCTTTTTATCTCTTTCATTATTGACACTCACAAAGCCGACGGATGCAGACCCACCTGTTTGTGACAAGAGAGCGAAAACAAGTGTTGTGGAAAGGTCGAGAGAGGGTGGATAAGTCAGGGGACCGACGATTCATTATCAAAGCTATTTTACAAAACTGACATCATTGGCATATGCTTGGTGATATGAGGAACAAACAAGGATTTTCAGTATAATCCACAACATGTAAAACCAGAATTTCTAAGGAGAGTCCTATTTTGAGAGGATTAGCATGAGTAGCTAAATTCCAGTGATGGAAGAGGAATTTAGATTTTTTACCTAATTGAATGTTCCTACTGTATATCAGACCATTCAATTTAATACGTTTTCAAGAAGTGCGCTCATGTGTTACATGTAAAATCCTAAGCTCCAAAAATATATGCATTCCCCCAAAAATTATAAAGTAAATAAAAGAGGATGAATATTCAGCTCATGTCTAATTACCTCTGCTTCACTGTTATCCCATTCGAGCTCGAGGGCGGTGGAGGTCTTGGACACGAGCCGCAGGTTCTTTGGGGCATCAATTTCTGAGAAGAACGATAAAGCTGACAATGTTGGGGACAGTGAGACCAATTCTCAGGGATTGTGAACAAGCAAACTTCAGCAGTTTGAACAGATACAGACACAGTTTGCAGCAATCTGTCCTTTACTTGACTGAATCTGTATCTGCGATGATTAAAACTACAACAGGCTATCGTCAGGTATCAAGAAGATCTTACTTCAGTTTAAAAATGTTGACGTGGACAATTTAGTACATTTTAATCTTAGTTGTAGTTGAAAACAAAGTCATTTTTGATTTAGTTGTTTGCACTGAAAACTGTTGAGGATGATGTTTTCACAAATACTTTCTCATGCACAAACTTTATAGGAGACGAAAAATCCCATTGAACAGATGGTACCTACCGTATCACAAACTGTAAGGTATGCTATGGGCCATATGTCATTTTGTGTTCTTTTTCTAGAAGTAGGCGCGCACACACACGCACACACACACACACACACACACACACACACACACACACACACACACACACACACACACACACACACACACACACACACACACACACACACACACACACACACACACACCACTATCACCACATCTGCTCGCTGTCAGACCTCACCGGTTGTGAACTCAGTGGAAATGGATCCGCTCTCGTTTCCTTTCCTCAATCCTCTGACAGACACTTCGTAACGAGAGCCAGGGCGCAGAACCTGAGGCGGCAAAAAAACAACAGAGGCGGTTTAGTCCACCTAATCTTTTGAATGGATTTTCCCCTTTGTTTCTGTTTTATCTCTAGACACAGAAGGCAAGGGGACTGTGAGATTAGATTATTTAATAAGCATGACAAATGCGCGCACACACGTTGTGAGTACAATTTAATAACCTCAAATTCAACTCACACTCCAATAAAAAACGTTTAAGTTGTGAGCACAGGTGGGTCCAAGTACTTATGATCAGATCTGCAACCTCAGGACATGATGAATTGTGCGCGCGCGCACAAACACACTCACCTGCAGTGAATACTGACTGAGTGTGGGCTGGAGGCGGAAGGTGGTCCGTGGCCCCTCACCTCCCACGAGGCCATAGCGCAATACAATCTGATCGATCTTGGCTTTTGGAGGTGTCCACTCCACGAACGCCACCGTGTCGGACACATCCCGCACAATCAGCTGAGTGGGGCCATCAATCACTGGGAAAGGAGCAAGTATTGAGAGCCGGTTTGTTATGATCAAGGCAGAACCACTGGGGTATTATCAAGTTGTCAACCTTTCCATCTAAAGCTGCAATACTTTTTGACTAGAGCTCAGTATTAATTGACATTTTTTTTGCCAAATGATTCATGCTCTTAGTTTGGTCTTATTTTCAGTATCATTAATAAAAAAACTATTTCAAATTTGATTTTGTTGTTTTGTCAGACCAAGACAAATTATCAGTTTAGTTCACATAAGACAATGTTTTGGTCTCTTTTCATTGGTTGACCTTGAAAGTAAAGAAGGTAAAGGTTTCAGACGTCTACAAGTAAGACTTAAAACTCTCAGATTGTCTCATTAGAAAGATTTTAAATAATCAATAATGTGATGGATCACTAAGTGATATGAGATTTAAAAATAAAATGGCAGCAGTAAAGTATCCCATACGTGAAGCTGGATCTCTTTTCCGTTTAAACATGGCTAATCAAAAACAGACCAATCAATAATTGATTCATCTGAAAAAAGTTTCAGCTCTGCTCCGATGAATTTAAGCACATTAGTCAACAAAAAGAAAAAACTTCTCAAAAAATAAAACATGTCCAACTACAAGTAGCTATAAACAGCCTTGGCCTATATAATGCAGAGTCTTGGCCAAATTATGATTAAATGCAACAGAATCAAAGAGTAAGTTTGATGCCAAATTCTGCTTTGGACTAATTTCAGTCAACATTCAGGGACGCTAAAATGGAGAACTTTAAAAAAAAAAAGAAAAAAAAGAAGAAAGTTCATGTCAGTGCTTCAAGCTTTTCCAGCAGAGCTGGAGATGTGGATTTCTTATCAGAAAAACCAACTGGCATGTAAAAACTTATCAGAGCTGACGCACACTGAGGCAATGGGCTTTATCTATGCAAGGTGCAAACCACAAGCCGCGATTTAAGTTTCTCCAAGAGGGAATTGCTGGAAAACAACATTCGCTGGGAGTAGAGAGCCGAAAAAACTCACCACGTGTGACGAGAGGAACCCACTTCCCACTTTGACACTTAACATCGTCTCTACAAGCTTCATTGTTAGAGTATCAGTGCCAATATAGAGGAATTTCAGTCAGAGTAATGGGTTGTTAGAGAATGTGATAATTAGCACTCTGTTTCATTAACCTCTTAATTACCTCTTCCCACAAAAGCTATGGTGTGACATCTGTTGCTTTAGCAGATGTCTTGGTACATGCAGGTGCTTTTGATTTTCACACTTTCTTGATGAATGGGGCTTAAAGCATCATTTTAAATGACATTCACACCTAATTTACAATAGATAATTAGAATAATGATCCAATTAAGTCTAAAAAAAGGAGACATAACTTATTAAATGTTTAACATGAGCGTTTTGAATCGAAAGCACCACACCGTTCTGGGACAGCATTACCATTCTGTCACTGCAGGCCCCAGGGGGGAACTCATGCGAATGGCACATTTCACATAAAGAGCAAAACAGGGCCGATGTTCTCCTTTAACGTCTTTCTTTCAGTGCCTGGGATCTAAATGAGTCCCACACTCAGGCTTGACATATCGCAGGTCCACCCTGATCCTTGATGTATTAGAAATTGGCCCCCTGGGTCTCGTCCTAGAAAACATCCTGCGGAAGACGCTCGCCGAGAAGCGGTTCTCTCCCTCCGGTTTTATCTGCGACTCTTCATCACGCTCTTCCTCCGTCCCCGGGGGGAAGGATAAATCTTTGTTCTAAATAATTGAGTAACTTCAAATTTGTCTTTTTCTCTTTCTTTATCCAATAAGGTGACCTGCAGTGGGCCGCTATGAAATATTTATGAGGGTGTGCCATGAATTATTAATCGATACTTAATTACAACCCCCCGACATGAACAAAGACTTGACAGGAAATTGATGGTGTTTTGACTGCGGACATCAAAAGTTTGAATTGTTATGGACGAGGTTTGAATTGGATCTATTACATCTGTCTGACCTGTGTCAGCCGGGTGGAGAGTGGGGGCGATACCTCCGTGAGGTTTACATCAGGGACATCAATGGTGGCAGAGTGACAGATATGTCAAGGTGACATTCACCGCCTGGGTTTTTTCTATCGAGGTGTGTGAGTCAAATCCTGATCCTCAACAGTTCTAATCAATTACTCATGTAAATTGATTATCAAGCCAAACAGGTTTCCAGCTCCAGGTCTCGTTTGCTCTCTATTGTATAATCATTGGAAATTGAACACTGGGTTTGGTGCTGTTGTTGGGTCAAAACAAAACAAGCTTATAAATGTCACCTAGAGCTTAATAGACAGATTATTCGAAAACAAAAATGACTGTGTCTGACATCATTCTTCTGCAACTGAACCAACCCCACTTCAGACCAGTGGGAATAAATATAAATAAATAATGACAAAAATACAAATGTGAAAAAAATAATTGTTCTAAATTTGAATGAAAATTTGTGTAATTGGGACCCAATGGCTGAGAGTGAAAAGCTGGTGGGAAATTTAGTTTTTCTTTGGAATCTTTAACGTAACATTTTAGTCAACAGACCCTCATTTTGCTCATGCAACTTCAAACACCACCCAAGAGAAAACTTATGTATTAAATACATCATTTCACAGGAAGTACTATCATAAAAAAGATTTACTGTCTTTTCTTTTATGGGACAAATTTGTTGCAAATCTATGAAACTTTCAAACTGATGTTGATCATTTCAGAATCAGCAGATTTGAATTCATACGTACATGTTGAGATGGTGGCAGTGACTGGCTGACTTCGACCCTGATCTCGGAGCGCCACCAAGTTGACGGTATACTCCTCCCCCGGTCTCAAACCAGTCTGCACGAAGGAAGTGATGGTGCTGGGCAGCTGTGCCGTCATCCCTCCATCATTGTCCTGGTAACCAGACAGACAGAGGCCATGTGATGAGAGGACACTGAAACTCTGCTGCACGTTGTTTGCATATTTTGACTAAGCGTCGGCTACTGTGTGGAACAAAACCTCTCGGTGGAGATAAAGAATCTGGCAGATAAAATAAAAACATCCTCACCAGTACGACTTAAAAACAGGGTTGGTAATCCTGAATCCTAAAAATGAAACTGATTCATCCCACCCATTCCCATCGCCCCTCTCGTCAAAGGCAGGTTAGTTATTGACAGACAGGTACGTCATTTAAACCGAAAATAAATTATGAGGATTTCAATTGTTTAAAAAAAACCTAACCCTACCTTTAAATATTGAAATCTACCATTTAAATATTATATTATCATGTGGATGAATTCCATGCAGTTAATTTTCTTCACACTATACTGAGATATTTTCTTTTCACTCATTTGTGAGCTTCTGGATGGTTTGGCACATTAACTTCCAAAACCATGTTACTTGGCGAAAAAATGAGTTATGTGCGCCACAGTGCTATTTGTCTGTTCTGCAGAGGCAGCACTCTGTACACTTCCAAAGACCTGTCACTCATCCATACGGAGCCCCCCGCTATTCCCAGCTGTTCTCAGAGAGCCAGTGTTGCACATGCACTTCCTGCTGACGGACAGATGTTCCACCTACTGCTGCTCCGAGGTCCCCAAAGGCCTGCGCCACCAAGGCTCATATTAAAAGAGAATATATAGCAGCTTGCTACTTCCCTGATTCAGATCTGTGATTAGAGAAGTAGCGTTTAATCAGCTCAACTAAATTACCAGGCTGGGCAGCAACACACAGCGCTAATGATCCGATAACAAGTGGTGTTCAATCTCAATAACAATACGGTTAAATGAAGGTAATGCTAAATTATAACAAAATGAATCACCATGACTGTACATCCTACTCACATCTCCTGTGTCGGTTTGCTTATAATTACTCATCAGTCTGGCCGATGACAAGCTCCCTCAGATAAGCAATTACAAATTTGTCTTGTGGTGGTAATTTTATTACTTTAATTACATTATACCTGAGTGTGAATGTAGAACTTTTTAACTTAATACTCATACCTGGTATAAATCGGCATATATTGGTCACATATTTAGTCAATTTATATATTATTATTTATTATTATAAATTATTTATTTAATTTAATTTAATTTATTTATATTATTTAAATGTGTATCAAAAAGTGGTGAGAGGTCATCTGAAAAATTCTTATATTTGATTTGAAATGTGTTATTGCAATGATTTATTGCTCATTCACTGAAAAAAAGGGAATGCAGCACATTTCTTGCAATTACTTTGTATTTACAGAAATATTAAATAAATAAATAATGAGCATTTAATCACGCATCTTTTATGTGTGCAAATGTGTAAGAGATTTTTCTGGCATTCTTCCTTAGGGTTAGGGTTAGGGTTAGATCAAAGTGTTCCCCAGTGGACAAAAAACATTAACTGTGCAGAGAACTGTCTGTGGATCATCCAGAGCAATGGGGACATTGTTTGTGGAAAAATACATCACTGTTGACTTTTTAAAAGGTAATTAAATACTAATGTGCAATACATTTAATCGCTTTTCTTCCCTTTCTTTATTTTAGAGTTTGGTCTTTCACTTTAAGAACAGGACTTGTTGATTTCACAGTAAGATCTTGGAATGCTCTCACTCAAAACCCTGCGCTTGCCCTCTAACAGCCCCTGTTGCACTTGGATTTGCTCTGCTTGTGCTCAAACTGTGCGTTGTCATCGATGTGGGTGTGTTAGCTGTACTTCTTCGACATTCCTGGGTAGGTTCATGCACACCAGTACAGGAATCTAAATTTAATTTGTCAACACCATACATTGCATTCTACTGACTGGGGAATTCTGACAGACTTCTTGCACAAAAAACATAGAGGAGCAGCAAGAGCACGGGAAAACTGTCCAAGCAACAAAATATCTGAGTGGGAGCACAGGGCTTAGATTGAAAACATATTCTTTAAATTTATATATACAGTAATGCATGTACGCAGTGGGTTCCCTGTAGCTTCCCTGTATTCTCCTGATCTACCTATTGTTTCACAGATTTTCCCATTTATGTATTACAAGAATCCCATATATGACATATTTGAGGATATTTTGGTTCTGGCGCTGAAAACGTTGGCTGTATGGCTGCATTCTAACGTCAGATATCGACTGTAGGTGTTAGCTTTGGGTCTTGGCGCTCACCCTCCCTCCTTCTTTCACTGTCTCCGTTTCCGTCGTTACAGAGCAGTGAGTTCAGTGTTTGTTCACATAGGCCAAGGCTTTCATGCCTACTTCCATTACCAGATTGTCAAAATTCAAAATCCCCATTGCTGGATGCGATCCACAGGTGGCGGGGCTGCCAACTCATAATATGATTTCCCCCATGGCAACAGTGAGGAGGGGGAAAAGCAAGAGGAGACAGAGGGAGGGGCATAACCGACAGAGAGGAGGAGGAGAAGAGAGGTGATGGAGAAAGAATGGGAGTGGAGCAAAGGAGGGCTGGACATCTCCACCAAAAAGTGGTGGATGGTAAACAAGAGATAAATGGGAAAGGGTGAGGGGATGAAAGATGGATAGAGGAAGAGCTGGTAGAGGAGAAAAGGAGGCAATTAAATGAAATTAGGAGGACCACAGCTTGTTTTCATCCAGAAACGCACTTTCCTTACAAGGGCTTGAAATAAATACATTAAAAAACATCTTCACATCAGATTTAGTGCTTGGAGCCTGGCCGGACCAAAGGATATCGCCCCCTGAGAACACCTTAAAGGAGAAAACCAATTACTGTGAGAGGGCATGAGATTAGAGTGCCGAGACGACCTGAGTTTACAGCAGTGAATTGGAAAGAGAAATCTTTTTTCTCTCTGCCTTTCAACCTGGCCGCCGCTACGGTTTTTACGAAAGGGTTATTCTGGAAAAGGGTTTAATGGCTCATCCATCTAATAGCCAATAAGCTTAAGACAATCCGCTTGTCTAATTTGGTATGGATCCCCAAGAAAACCCAGGAAAGTCAACCCAGTTATTTTTCTTCTTTTTGCAACAAATTACTTCAAAAAGATTTAGAAAATAAAAATTCTGGGGGGGGGGGGGGGTTCTCACACAGCTTTTCTCTACCTTGGGAATGAAGCTGATCTCCCATCCATCGAAGGAATAGTAGAAGGGTTGCCAGTGGACCTCCACCGATGTCTCTGTGATGGATTTGAAGACTAAACCGTCCGGATTGGAGAGATCTGGAGAGTTAGCCAGAGATAAATTATTGTTCTTCAACCACCCACACAGCCCATGAATCACTACTCAATCTAATGCTGGCTGTGTCCGGCGCTGGACGTTTCGCTTTTAGATTCCTGTTTGTGATCTGTTGTCACGTCTTTGTTAATTTTCTTGATTTCAATCATGAGTGATGCTGCTCTCGTGCACTGACTCTACAGGATTTTTTCCACTGTAAAATAAAAATGTCATTTTGTTTAAAAAGATATTTAAAACATGAACAAAGGCTTCTTAATTCACACCAAAACTTTTTTTTAGCTCAGATATGCACAATACTTTCTGAAGCTGGCCTACATATAAAACTTGCACCACTGATTCCATAACTCAGGCTTTGATATTGCAAATTGCTCAAATTAGTTTTTCCACAGGCAGATGGGTCCCTATGAATCACCCCGGATGATCAAATACAACATTTTATAATGAAGTTTTGCAAAGTCAACCCAACAATTCATATCATCACTGATAAATGGTTGCATAGGGTTTAAATGCCTTAACTTGTCTTTTACTACGCCAATTTCCATCACTGGAATTAAATTCACTTATCTGTGAAAGGGGGGGAATAACATTAACAGCAGAGACAGTGCTATCAAATTGTATCAGCTGTGTATCTGCCAGCTGTATGTGAGGCAATACAGTTTTCTGTTGCCAATGAAAATTGACTATTACATATTCGTGGGCTGGAAGTAACTTAATTGAAAATGGAGGTGATGAAAATGCGTGTGAATGGACAAATGGAGCAGTAGAAATGGACATAAAACTGTAGTGATAAATGAACAAATGATGTGATTCATTTAAGGCTGATCTAATTGAAAGATAACCTGTCTTTAATGCATCACTCATCATCTACAACATTAAAGCTGCTCATTTTAAATGAATTGGTGCTTACAAATTTAAACACCGGTGACCAGCAGCAATGCTGGAGATTTTCATCCTTGAGTTTTTATTATCACACTTCAATATGTTTTTCAGGCAGGAGAGGAAGGATTTAAATGTTGAATATGTGGTCAGATTAACCATTTAATGCCCCTTTGAAATTTTGATTCAGCATTTTCCGAGAGACGTGAGGACACCTTCATCTCAGCAGCTTGATGCCCAGCTCCTCAAGTGACTGGCTGGTTGTTCCAGTATAAATAAGTTGTTTGTAGCTTTGTGATATTATCATTTATTTATTTTAATATGATAAAAATTCATTTTGGAAAATTAGGTTTGGTTTCAGATTGTAAATATTGCATATGTTGCTGCTAGACTGAGAAGACAACAGTGATGCTCATGTGGAAATGGAAATGTGAAGTAAATGAGAATGAACAGAGACAGCACGGTGCATGTTAACTTCAATGGGATTTTTGATATATATACAAATAGGACAAGTTTTTCTAAACCCAGCTTCAATTAAATTTATATTTTTGTATCAAATCAATTGATAATTCATCACTCTATTTTTCAACTCATAAATATGTCATCACTGCCATTATTCATATTTTCATCGCTTCCATTTTACTTCTTTGTTTTTTACTTCCATCCTTGATGCCACTTTCCTGAAATGATCAATTATATTTTTTATCATTATGAATAATAGAAGAAAGAAACATGGAAACATGGCAAATCATCTGATAAATCTTCACTACATTCTTCACTATCCATTTTTCAATCCATGTGCATTTTTATCACATGCATATTTTTTACCAATTATTCTTGGTTCCTTTCAAACCACTTATGGGTGAATTTTCCTTTTTTGTGATGAGAAGCATCTGGTTTATGTCTCCGTGTCAGATCTGTTGACCTGGTGTGAACCCCACCAAGGAAAGTTGTTGTAAATCATAGGGTGTCAGACGGTATTCATAAATATGTGCGTGAGTGGGAATTGGAAACAAAGCAGATGTTAGAGGCAGGAATCACAACCAGTTGCATAGAGGAGCAGGTGCTGCTCTTACCCTGTTGACACTGAAAAGCATCTTTGGGATGATTTAACAGAGGGAAAAAAGTGAGAGACAGGGTGCATGTGCAGCCACATGAATGACTGTTTGCTTGTATGAATGCATGAGCAATAGAGTACATGGCAGGATTATGAGAAAATGGTCTGCCTTTCTAGATTGTTTTGGACCAAATGTGGCTGCAGTGGAATATATTTACGCCTCTGTGGAAGCATCTCGTCAAGTTAAGGACTGCACTTACATGTCCAAACAGAAATGCTGTCAGGGACACTGATGCTGTTGTTAATGACGGAGAACACGTTGATGTTGTACTCTATGCCTGCCTCCAGGCCTGAGACAGTACAGCTGGTGGTGTTGCCTGGGATCCTTAACTCTAGTTGCACACCTGAGAGAGAGAGAGAGAGAGAGAGCGAGAGAGAGAGCGAGAGAGAGAGAGAGAGGTAAAAAGATGCACAGAGAAAGGAATGCATCCTAAATATATATATATAAATGTGTATTTTTACTGCAACGTCGCTCTGTACTTACCTCCAGGGCTGCTTGGTGTGTAAGTCACCAGGAAATCTGTGAGTACGACCGAGCCCTCCCACTCCAGGTCGATAGTGCGATCAGTCACCCCCCGGACCATCAAGTTCATGACAGGTGCCACTGTTGAAATAGAAAATTAAAACAATCTGGCTTTAAATATGTATTATTATCATTTACATTGTGTGCATGTGTTTTTGTATCAGCAAATGTACCCCGTAAACAGTGTTTTGGCATCTGTCCAATCAGATCCAGTCTATCCATCAATACAAACTGATCCAGCATGAAGGTACATGGGAGTAAAACTAAAACACTGTTTCAAAAAAATACTGGCAACCCATGACTCATAAATGTGGATGCGTTTTAGCCATCGGGCTGTATATTTGAAATTTGGAGCATCAACTCAAAATCTCATTTCATTCTCAAATAGGAAACTCTGCAAATCTCCTGCAAAAGCTCAAACATAGTTGCATGCTTTAGGAAATGACTGAGAGCAGTGCAAAGGTTTAAAAATAAAGTTAGATTAGAAATACAAAACCTCTGATATAGTCCTTCAGGCATTTACTAGATCCTGTGCCTGTTCACTTTAAGATAATCACTGCCTCACTCTCTGCAATCTGCATTTTTAGCTCTATATATATATATATATATGTCAGACTGCATTGTGAATGTGCATTCCTGCCAGTAAAAAAGCCAGTGCTTGTGGTAACATGAGTCGTAAGTGTTAACATGAGCCAGGAGAAGCACTGTCACTCTTTCAGACTGAAGAGGACAACGTCAAGTCGTAAACCTGAGAGCTGGTGTGGAATGTAAATTCAGAGGGATAAACAAGTGTTTACAGCTCCCTCTGTCAAAAACAATGAGGAGGAAGAGGAGGAGCAGACAGGTGAAGGACATAAAGGAGGGGAGGACGAGACAGAAGGTGCAAACAGCTTTCAGCTGAAGAAATGACGAGATGGATGCACAGAGGACAGAAGAGAACAGGAGAGGAGAGAGAGAAAAAAAAGTCTAAGATGAGATGAGGAGAAAAAACGCCTGATGCAGAAAGCCGGTTCAAAGAGAGAGAGAGAGAGAAGGTGGAAAATAAGAAGAAAAGAGAGAGAGAGTGAGAGAGAGAGCGAGGAGAGTAAAAGAACAGCGAGTGTGATGATGTGATAAACGACCTCCCACCCTATCATCATCTCTACATACAGGACTCCACAGCATAGCACAGATGACTCCCCGGGGAACATTTGGACACTTAAGTAGCTGTTTCAGCTACTTCCTCACACACTCGACAGATGGCTGCATCCTTTACTGGAGCTGGCTGCTTTCAAAACACTGAACCTGCACTGGGGACAACTCCTGCAGCATTCACTCGGCTTTATTTCATCAACTGGACTCGGCCTCGTCAAGTATGTGAAGTAAATAACGAGTGAAAAGAAGGAGCAATAATCCGCGGGGTTGGAGAGGAGTGATTGAATGAGGTCATGCAGGAGGCTGAGGAGACGAGCTTCTTGAAAGTAAAGACATTAACTCGGATAGAGAGCGAAGGGCGGACTCAAGTGAGCTCTCTGGAAAAGGTTGCTCTGAAAAGCCAGTCGAGACCGTTGAAGCTGAAATCTGTGACTTTGCAGTCCACATACAGCAAAGACTTGTTTCATCATCCCACTGTTTGTTGCCATGTGAAAGGTCACCGACGGCCAGTTAATCTGAATGCAAATACTTGTTTACTCAATTAAAATCGTGGCCCGGGAGAGAGGGACGGCATAACATCCTATCAACACTACTCGATTGCAGAATATCAAGAGAGTCCCTGACCTTTGTGGCTGGGAAACTTTCCAATCCCCCAGTCTCTCGTGTGACCTCTTTTATTTTCAGTTTTGTTCATCTAGCTCAAAACATGTAGGATGAGTTTAAAGGACGAATCTAGCAACTTCTCCACCCAGGTAAAACTCTTCAAAACTGCTACCAATAGAGCTAAACAACATGGTTCCTGAAGTACAAATCCCATTCATTTTATGAATAGAGATTTTTCTTATCAGCCATAATATTTTAACCATCCCAGGTAGACATACCAAAAAGCCATTTGAGATTGTGAAATGATGCAATATGCTCCTGTAGAAGCCACAAGTCTATGATACCAACTGTGTTTTAAGACAAAACAAGTTTTATTCGCAATATCAAGGACAAATACTACATAACCCACAATCCCCTGTGTGATTAGCTCTCGAGTTTAATTCCTGTGTTTCTCTGACATCGTTGGCAGTAAATCAGTTTCTCCAGATAGTTCCAGGGTTCGTCTGTAAAGGTTCATCCTCATGTTGAGTATTAATCCTACGCCTTTTGTGTTTTTGGCTACCACTGTCTTTCTAAGTCTTCTGCATTTTGCTCCTCACCTGTTTTCTGGGCGTAACACCTACATCGCCGCACACTGCTGATATAACTTGCAAACTAATTCCTGCTGCTCAAGGTCTTTGTCTTCTTGAATTCGTCTGACTCACTGAAGGTTGTTCAAGAATCTTGCCGGGAGTCTTAAAGTCTCATTAGGTTTCATCAGTGTGCCATCATAGGCAGACGTAGCAAAAATCTACTCAACTAAAACCTTTGCAGCAAAACGCCAACTGACAACAGAGGTCGGTGCATCATTAGAGGACTATCTTACCTCCAGGCTACTTCGTGTAATGGCGTTGCTCTAGTTAATTTGCTCAACCGACTAAATTTTAACTATCGCTTTAAATTAAAACACTTTTGAGTTCGTATATGATATAAGTTGTCTTGACTTTTCTCCATAATTACTGTCAAAGCTCCTTCGCGAGTATCGTTTGCTTGTTTGTTAAAACCCCTCCCCAAAAAGTGAGATTTGTTCTGCTGAAATTCAAATTCGCTTTCTCATCGTACACTATGCTAAAACGGAAAAGAGAAGTGAAGTCGTTGTTTGCAAAGATGTATCGTATCTGTCACAAGCTTCAACACAATTTTAGTCAAAACAGGGAACAGTAGGTTGCTCACGATGCATGATGTGTGTTTTGTAGTAGTTTAATCATCTAATGGCACAATTGATGAAAACAAACCTACTTCATTATTTGTCTGTATTTATTACAGTGAGGCTTCTAAATTACTTTTCCACCGTGTGATTTCAAATAAAAAGCCGCACGGTTCAGATCAACTTGATTGATGCTATGCAGCAGAGTAAGGCAATAAAAAATGGCAATCGACTAGGTCTTTCCGAGCTGCGTCACAACGCTGACATCCACAGACAAATGTAAATGTCAGTTGTCACCAACGGCTGCACTCGGAGGATGTCAACAAAGGGAGAATGCTGCTGATATTTGCCCAATGCGACATCAGCACTCCTGGACGTGATCGTGGAATCCCTCTGCTGTCAAGATTAAATGCCACTCTAGTGTGGATATATTTTCGTGATTGTAATATTTTCCTCCATCCATGAAAATAATTTCCTCTATAGGTCGCCATGATTTAAGCAAATAGCATTCCATTTTCTTTAACATAAAACACTTAAGTCAGTCACCTTACAGGACTCTGGAATCCGAACTGCTTCATTTTGTATTCAGCAAACTGCCCCCTACAAGTATTGGCTATTTAGCCTCTAATTGCAAAGAAATAAGCCATCCACACTCCCTCACTTGGTGTGGATATTAAATCGGGGGGCAGCACTGAGGAATCAGCCTTGGTAATATGATTTGCGGTCCCTGTCTTTCTATCACACGCTCCTCTGTCTGTGCTCATTCGTCTCCTTGTTGACAGCTGCTTTAAAATGGAAGAGGAGGATCTGATATTTGGGCTTTGAGAGCTGCCGCCGAACAAAGGCGAGCATGGGCTCACAAGCTGCCTCAGCTGCAGCGGCTAATGTGGCACTTCTCTATACCTGCACGAGTGTGACTTTTGACAAATGAAGGCAGTTACAGCTTCTGCTGTCCGGCAAGGCCCACACCTGCATTTGAACCACAGACAGGGGTTTGTTCTCTCAAGGCAGCTCACAGAAGGTGGAGCTGTGAGTTGTGTTTACAGATGTGTGGACCTAACTTACTACTGCACACACAGACACAAGTCCAGACAAAGAAATGAGATGGATCTACCTGTGTGGCTCGAGCAAAATACACAAGATTTACTTTCTAAAACAAAAATACACGATAAGGTCAAATTAATAAATTCCTTTATTCTTTTTTTAAAGATATTTTTGGGGCATTTAACCTTTATCCACAGGACAGGAAGCATGAAATAGGGATAGAGAGTGGAAAACCAGCTCTGTATTAAAATGATGTAGCCTTAAAGGCCACTTAAGGCCATTTTCTCTGTCACTCATCAACTACTCACTGATGTAACAGCTGTCAGGAGCACTATGAGGTATAGTATCTTTTGAATTGGGGTGACTGGGATCGAACCGCCAACGTTCTGGTTAGTGGACGACCCGCTCTATCTCCTGAGCCACGGCCGCCCATAAAACCAGGAAGATACACAGCAAAAGGACTGGGTTGGAACCGAACCTGCAGCCATTGTAAGAGTGCTCAAGCTGGAGCAAGCTGGCGCCCAGACCTCCTTTAATCTTATCCAGTGCTCCATGACACATGAAAGTAGCAAAACTTAGTTTGAGAGTACTTGCACCAACAAGTCACTGTGATTTAGTAAGTTTTGCTTTATAATGTAATTGGTTGTGAATCGATTAGTCGATTAAATCAGCAAGGAAATGCAAAGAAAGAGCAAACATTTGCTGTTTTTGGACTGTTGTTCAGTTAATATTAGGATGTCTCTTCGGGCCTTAGATACTTGTGGTGGACATAGACATTTTATAGACTAAACCTAATTAATTAGCTGAGTGGTGTTAGAGCCATAACTGTATGTTTTCGACAGATGGCGTTTACACAAAGATGCTGCACCACACTTTTAGATCGTAAACCTATGAAAATCCTGTCCAAGCGTCATATTTGTGACATCTAACAATGTGAGAACATCCAAAGCAACATTTAATAAGAGCAGCTCAGAGGGGAAACTGTTTGTTGGTGGGTTTTTTTCACTTTATGTAGAGGTTTTCCCTCACTGTAAGTAAAGGAGATTATTCTGGACTGTAATCTGAATAATACATTCAAGTGACAGTATCAACCATTCATGATCAGAACACCCACTTCATCGAATGCTGCAGCTCTTATTTTGAAAGAGACCTGTTTACACTCGAGGGTCACACTGTGTCACTGTGAAATCTGTTCAGGCCGGATGGCTGCTCTGAGTTACTTGGTTGTTCTCAGACTGACAGCGAGTGTTCAGGGAGGACAACTTCTTTGCCCAGAGTTTCTCCTTCAGGGACCTGAACTGCAAATGTCGGACAAACTACATTTTGTGCTTGACAACAGTCAGAGGATTAAACTGATGTGAAGAAGAGAAAGTAGTCGCCTACCGGAGTTACAGTCATCCCCAGCGAAGCCGTCCTGGCAGACGCAGAAGCCCTCCTTGCAGACTCCCTTCTTGCTGCAGTTGTTGGCGCAGTACACCAGCGAGCAGTCCTCGCCCACGTACCCGGGCCGGCACTGGCACGTCCCGTTGATGCACAGCCCCTGGTCCGAGCAGTCGTTGAGGCACCTCCCGACCATGCAATCCTCGCCGGTGAAGGACTCCTCGCACACGCACTCCCCATCGATGCACAACCCGCGGCCCGAGCAGTCCTGAGGGGCACCGTGGCTCTGAGCAGTTGTCGCCTCCAAAATCACGGTCGCACACGCACTCCCCTTCGATGCACACGCCCTGGCCGGAGCAGTCGTCCGGGCAGCGGGGCTCAGAGCAGTTTTTGCCGCTCCAACCTTCTTCGCAGATGCAGCCGCATAAGTCGAAGCTGAAGCTGCCGTGGCCACTGCAGCCAGGAACAAAGTCCAAACGACCTGGGAGAACAGCAATGTCATTTGGCAAATTAATTCAAAGACAAAACCAATCTCCAACACAATCATCCAAAAAGGAATATTACACCCTATTGGGTTACAATACATTTTCTTCCTTTTCTAAGAAGACAATAATAATAAATTCTGAGTAATCTACACTTCAAGACTTAAATTATTCTATTCAAATTTCTAATCTGCTTCATGTCTACCACCCTGGATTTTAGACCCAGTATCAAGACATCAATGAAAACCTGTCTCATTTCCATCCTGCCACCGTCCTCCACAGCTGAGCATTTCATCCTCATTCTGATTCAGATTGTGACTGCTGCAGATAATCATATTCTCACCGTAGAGACGGAGCATTTTCAGAACTTATTTGAATGGGGTGATGGTGTCAAATGAGCAGGTCCTTTAACCGCATTAGAGCCGATAACTCTATCCGTCCCAGTCCCCTCATAATACAATGTCAGCATCTTCTGAATAGTGAACAGAAATTTCAGAAGGTTCCTCCGCACCGTTTAGAGTCTGAGACTGTGCAGCAGCACAAAGACGTCGCCCTGCAGCATGTAAACACATTTTTCTACTGCCAATTTCACATATTGAACCAGTTTTTTTTCTTGACGCTACATATATGAGAGAGCCTGTTTTGAGATTCGTCAGCAGACTTTCATTTCTTTGCCTCCAAAAGGCAGATACGAGATAGTATTGTTGTATTTTTACCTCCACCAAGGGTGTTTTTAACCAGGCTGTTTGTTTGGTTGACAGCAGGATGACACCAAAACTACTGAATGGATTTCAATGAAACTAAATGGACGGATGGGACATGAGCCTAGAAATAGCCCATTAAAGTTCCGTGTAGATCTGGACAAAGAGGCTCATTTACAATTTTTTTAATCACTTTCTTTAACATTGCGAGATAGGGAAAAATGCAGAGATCTTGAAAAAAAGTCATAAAGTTTAAAATATTGTTCTACTTTTAAAAGACTTTAAGATCGTAATAATCTAAATTTAAGACCAATGTCGAGTCCAACAGATATGAGCGAATATTACTGTTATCTCTGAAGTCAGTTCCATGTTGGTCTTGTTTGTAGTTTTAATACAGTGTGCTGATATTTGTATTGCTGAGAAAGAACTACAACACACAGGTTCCGCCAAAACATTTCTCTTGAAAAAGTTAAATAATGAGAATTTTAGAGCATGATGAAAGTAGCATTAATGAACATTAACATAATCAAGGGCTTGGTATGCTATATTTTAACATATTAAAGACTTTTCAAGACCTAAAATTAAGATTACTGTACTACTCATTATACTAAATTATGTATTTGAATATTTAATCTTAGCCATTTAAAGAAGGAAATCCTGTTGATTAATTTAAGGGGACATTTGGGCCTTAGCGGAGGAATGTGCTCTAACGGAGTGCTACTCTATTCTGTACAGTATTAACATAAAACTACACCTTCAAAGAATATACATGTTTTCTTCTTCTGAATATAACTCACCCATGGCTGAGCTCTCCCCACAGCATCCGGACCCACACTGAACGCGGAGCATGGAAACTTCTCTCTCTAGCATCTCCACCCTGGTGGCGAGCTGCTGGATTGTGGTTGTCGCTGTGCAGCCGCACGCAGCTTTGGGGATGTTGATGCGGTGAGTAAACGTGACCTGAACAAGTTAAGAGGACAGTTTGGAGAACAAGTGAGCATAAGTGTACGTGGGCAACTTCTATCTCCTTATTCCACAAATCTCTGTGGAATGTGTTTCTCTAGAACTGTTCATCTTATTGGCTTCACACTTCACAATATTTATATTTCAGGGACCAGGGAGGTCAAGTCTTGAATTTGGTTTGATTTAAACTCGCTATATATTCAATATTGATAAACTTTGAACAAACAGGCCAAAGGCCTCTTGTGCTCAGTGGGGGTGAAGCAGTGTTAACATGCAGTCTGCTGACCGAGTTGAACATGTCTTCTTCTACATCCTTGGATAACCTACTAGAGAGGTCGACAATTGAGATTATTTGGATACATTTTATATTTTTTATTTCACCATATTAGACTGACACAGACATTCATGGGTGTCAAGGATGCTGATCTTCTGGCAGCAGCATTTAAATAATTATTTATTATTTAGCTGTTTTTCTACAAAGTAAATTAAAGTAAACAATGTTCATTTTATTATTGAAAGCTCTGTATCGAGCTGAATCACAGAGCTGTTATTTTTAAAATATTGTGAACTTGTGTCTGACGGTTATGTCGATTGAACAGGCAAAACACTAGCTAAGTTAATTTTGGGAAGAAGAAATATCTGTTAAACTAGACCCTCTCCACCTTCTGGTTCTCAAGCCAGCTTCTCTGACCACCAGGAAACACAAACCATCAGTTTAAACACTCAACTGAAGCCTCATCGACTCATACAGTGGCATCAACTAATCGTCTAAAGAAACCTAACATCAAGCTAGACTGGGTCGTGAGTGAGTGGTGCACATAAACAAACTGTGGCAAGAATATGACTGTTTGCAACATGCTGACGATATGAACGGGCAACGGAGAAGTGGACTGGAGTGGTTTGACTATTTGCTTTATGTGTTTTGATCTGTGATTGCTATTGGAATCAATTTGACTTGATTGTTGAAGGATTTATCAACGTGGTTTGTACAGGCATCTTTTAAGTCCAGAGGGGGTGACTTAAAAGTGGGGGTGACTTTGAGTCCACAAAACACTTGGAGTAAATGGTGACCACTTCTTCAAACATACAAAATACTACATAACAAAAACATAAAATGCCTCCATACTGCTCCTGTGGTGTCATCCAAGTGTCCGTAAGCCCTAACATTCAAATTTCCACTTGAAACAAGGTAATTTACATGATGTTTTTAGCCTAAATGTCTGCTGTGATCCACACGTGACCGCGGCTCCAGAGGAGGACATGTAGGCTGAGTAGTGGTGAGTAGATGAGGGAATCTTCATTTTTGGGCGAACCATCCCTTTAAATAACTATTCATCACAAACATCTAAATGTAAATCACTATGTGTGATGACACAGATGTTGTCCTTCAAAAATGCCACATGGGACTCAATTAACTGCTCTCAAGCTTTCATCCCTCAAGCTTTTACCTCGGTTTGAATTTTTTCTGCATTATATTGTTGTTTTTATCACAGTGTAAGGCACTTTTTAAGGTAAAAGTGTGACACATGTGAAGCGCGTTATTATTATAAATACGTTTTGGATTTAGTACTGCCACATACACATTCAAAGCAGCCGGCCACCTCTTGCCTCTCACAGGTGTAAAGCTTTTAGAGGTGTTTAACTTTGAGCATGTCATTTACACACTCAGCTCTAGTTGGACAGTTGTTGTCCTGTGGCCGTGAAGCTGGCGCACAACAAAATAGTCCACTTTCTGTGTGATGCATCTCCACACACTTTTCTTTTTCAAGTCCTGGTCGCTCGCTGCAGTTGTTTGACGCAGGCAGCTGGCTGTCGGCGGCAGCGTCGATCGGCCTGTCCCCTATTTATCTGAAGTGATTTACATCGTTGAGCAGAAAACAGGTGTGCTCCTGTTTCAAGAGTCAAAACAAGTGCAACTATTCATCCCCATGCATTTTTTCTCAGTTACAAAAAAATCTACCTGGCTGTCAGCATCCAGAGTCTGCTCCATGTATTCTGTTGGTCCAGCTGGATCCATCTGACCCTCAACCGAAGGCCTGGACCCCAGCTCAGCACGTGCATCTTTAAAATGAGGAGAATGTGTCGTGAAAACTTGACGGACAGCAGATGACATAGCTACAGTGAGTTTAAACCCAAAACACTCTATGACTCAGGGGACCTCACCGTCACCCGGGACAGGTGGTGCTGAGGCGTCCAGGTCGACAGAGCACAGAGACTCCAAGGGAACATTTATGTTGTATACGTGGTTAAAGACCACTGGTTGCTCCAGCAGTGTCTGGTTGGTGGAGGAAGGGGGCTGATCCCCACCGGGGGTCTGTCTCCTCACTCTGGTGGTACGAACCAGCTTGTTGTCTCCTGATGGAGTAGCGTGAATGGCCCCCTGGAGATGGAGAGAGAGAAATATGAAACAAAGACCAGCGCACGTGGTGTAGACTCAAAGGTTTCAAGCTGTTTTGTGCACTCAAACTCGTGTTCACAGAATGATGGAGTGAAGACTGAGAAAAGAGCCCAGGGGACACAAAACAAGATGACACTAATATAAAGTCTATGAAGGATTCTCTCACTGGCTGCAGCGCTGACATCACAATTTTCACGATAAAAATGTGGGTCATTTTCAAAGGACTGCACCATCAATTCAGTGAGATGGTGTTTTCTCTGTGGCTGGGGGAGAGCTCAGACAATTTCTAATATTAAATAAACATTTTGATATTTCAATAGCAGAAAATAATGCCACAGGCGGACAAGTCTAAACACCACTGGATCAACTCAGCATCTAAAGGTTTATTCTGTACATGAAATGAAAAGATTAACGTGAAAATGTGTAGTTTTTTTTTTATATCTGATAAAGACAGTTCCTTTATGTCTATTTCTTGCACTACCTGCATGAAACAGGCCGTGTGTTATAACCATTACCCACATAGATGTTGAAACAATATGTGTAGGGATGCAGTAATAGTTGGAGGGTTTATCTCAAATCCAAAAGCAATACAATGTCAAGAATTGATTAAAACATTTGTTATTTTACACGCACATTATTTGTTGTCTTGCATAACTAGGGTCCTACCTACAGAAGCAACCGGAGATAAAAAGAAGGGGCAACTGCAACACTCCATGACATGTCCACTAAAAGTATTATAGGTCACGAGCCTGGCAGCATTGACACATGTCACGGTCAACAAGAAGTCTCAAGTTTTGTAAGACTTGGGTTGTTGCAAGAAGCAGCTGGAAACAAGAGTGAAGCATTTCACTTCGATGGACGCCCCTGCTTGTATGAAGTGGAGTATACGGAAAGAGAGTTCCTACAAATTGAAGAACAGAGAGGGAGGGGCAACAAGCAGAGGATGGACAATATGCTGCTGCACGGTTGAGAGTGAGACATGTGTAATGTTGCCAGACTCTTAGCAAAGATCCAGAATAACACCTTTGAGCCTGTTATTGGTGGGAAATAGCTCTTTTAGTGCATATTTTATGGAATGTCACAATTGCCCCATAAGATTACACTGTAGCCGCTACCCATGGAGGTGATCTTCTGGATAAACATGTAATTACATACAAGGTAGATACAAATAAATCCTGGAAGAGCACATTCTATAATTTTTATACAAGATTCTTAAAATGATTCAGCTGGAAATGCGATGTGAATCATTGATGCCTTTTGAAAATTGAGGAGCTTCTGTCTGAAATAAAGAACATTGTTTCTATTACAGGCTTAGAGAAGTGAATCCGTAAACACATTATCATGTAAACATATTGAGGGGTGGCGGCGGCAAGTGATTTTCTAGTTTCTAGGACAATTGTAGAGGGAAAAACACACAGAAAGCACGCAGGTAGTCTGAGACATCACTCCTCTTTGATACTCTAACCAGCCAGGACAGAATTGGAGTGGATTTGTGCCCAGAGTCAAGTGATTAACGCGGCTGCCAAAAATGGTAGATTGCAAATAAATAATGAATATGAAAAAGGCCCTGGGCAGCTGCACTCACTGAGAGAGAGGAAAAAAATGGACAGGGCCATTTTGTCTGAACTCATTTTACCTGTAGAGCAAGAGACAGAGCCAAAACCAGGATCCAGCTTGTAACGGGCGCTGTGGCCCCACGGTGCTGCTGTGAAAGTGGCATGCTGCGATGAAACCCCACCACTCCTTTCCACTCACACCTGTGGAGGACGGAGAAGTAACAGAAAGGTGGAAGAAGAAGAGAAAGAGAGAGAGGCGTTAAGAGTTAAATGAAACAAAAGCAGTCAGTGGTGGTGCCTGTGTTGCATGAAAATGTGTTTTCTAAACACATACTGTGGCCGTTCCGCGGTAGTTGCTAGTGTGCCAACACGGGAACATACGTGCATGTGTGTCTATGGAGCGCGTGTTTCTGTGCACGTGTGAGAAGTCAGCTTATCCTCTGTAAACGGTAAATAAATTCCTCTGATCCGATTATGGATTATGGAGCCGACTTAGAATGTATTTCACTGCGCAATACCAAATATTTGATCTTTCCACTCGGGAGGAATAGAGAAATGTAGCTCAGGGAGAGAGTTGATAGATGGATTTCAGCAGAGACGTGGTTTGAGTGATGCCGCTGTAATCCCCTCTTCATTGAGTGGGGGAAGTGAGACCAGGGACACACTGAAATAAAAAGCTGCACAGAGGAAAAAGTGACGTGGACGCTTGCTTCAAGCAGACTGTCACATGTCGGAACAGACAGGCGCGTGCAGAGCTTTTAAAGCAGCTGTTTAGATTTTTTTTTTTTTTTAATTTGCAGCTGACGCGACATTTCAGACATCCTTATCAAGCTGCAGAGGTGAGTTATCACACAACAGGAGGGAACGCAATTATATCAGTATGGTGAGCGAGTGAGTTCATGTGTGCTTTGCAGTAATTTGAAGCACTACTCCCTTTCAACATGTTCATGTCGGAGTGAGTGTGGGCAGGAGATTTAGTACGAGACAAAAAGAAGAAGAGAAAAAAGAAAAAATCTCACAGATGAGCCTGTGTAGTCAGTATTCACCAGCTCCTTTCATCACAACAATGCATCTCATGTTGGTGAAGCAGGCTATTGCACTCAGATGGCGTCTTTTGTGAGAGCCAGATGGAAGTCTTCTTATCACACCTAACTGGCTCGGGCTGTTTTGATCATTTATGGAGGAAATGTTGAAACATCAGTGTATTTGCACATAAATGAGAAACGGAGAGAGAGAGAGAGAGAGAGAGAGAGAGAGAGAGAGAGAGAGAGTCCCAGTGTGAACGTGTGTGTGTTTCTCTCTCATTCAAACAAAATGTTTTGATGTATATTCAATGTCCCAGGCTTCCTGTTCACATACTGACGATTTCTCCCACTGCCACACTTCACTTTTCAAAGGATCTTTCTGCTCCCACCTGAGCAACACCCTTCATTTTGAGACAAAGTCAAACAACCTGCGTGTACGTGCACATGTGTGTGTGTGTATGTGTGTGTGTGTGTGTGTGTGTGTGTGTGTGTGTGTGTGTGTGTGTGTGTGTGTGTGTGTGTGTGTGTGGTAAACAGCAACACAAAGAATGTTGACACAGGCAGTATATCATGAAAGAGCCATTGGGGAAAGATAGTCAGTCATATGTTACAATCTACAGCCCGCCTCACTTCACCCAGTGTGGCTAATGTTTTTAAAAATGACTTTGGCCTTGCTGGATTCAACTGCCAACCAATGCCACCCGCCCCACAGCTAAAGAGATAGAAAGTGTTCTGCTGTGAAACCTCAAGCATGCAGCTGCTTCCCGACGCGACACAAGCCGTTTAACTGCAGAATTCACCAAACAAATGAGAACGTGCAGATGGTGCCGCAGTGAGACGGACAAAACCAACTGGAACCATCATGTTCAAAGGCCATTAGCTAAAGCACTGTCCCTCTGGCAACATGGCTGTTACACTTCCTGCAACAAGCCGTTATATTACACATCCAATAACACTTTGCCAACCTAAACAAACAAATTTGTAATCCTAGTAACCCATCTATAATAAATGGTTCCAGAAATCTCCATCTCTCTGTCTGTATGTAGCTCACATGCTATATCTTGAGAACCTGTCATCTTATTGTCTTCAAGGAAGTGAAGTGTAGAATAAATTGGGATTTGGACACGCATTACTTTCACTGTTAACAAACTTTGAATAAACAGGTGACCAGTGATCTGTAGCATCAGTGGTTTGATGTAAATGACGAGTTACGGACACAAAAACACCTGATTCTCTACGTACTGAATAAACAGGTTAACAGCTCTGTATCTATTGTATATAGCTTCAAGCCTCCTTTTTTTTCATCTGACATTCTTTACACTGATTATAACACTATCTAGGAAACTCTAACAATGAACTGGATTTATCTATTGCAGTGTGCCAAGTGAAGACTCCCTATCTTGAGTAGTAAATTATGTTATTCTTTCCAGGAAATGTATTGGATTGCATGCGTGGCACGGTGGTGCAGAGAGCAATGTCACTTCACACAGGGTTCTGAATTTGGCCGCTCTGTGTGGGAGTTCTCTGAGGACTCTGGCTTCCTCCCACAGTCCAAACACATGCAGTTTACTTTGATTGGAGTCTCGGAATCGCGTGTTGGTGTCAGCTGGGATCGTTTCCAGCACCCCCTGTGACCCTTTAAGGGAAAGCAGTAAGGATAATAGATGGATGGATTCAATTACAGAACCACACAGTCTCAAAACAGACCTGCATGTTAAACACCTGTGTTGAAGATATGCGGGTAAATAAATGATCAGTGCTCTCTGGTGGACCAACTACAGTATTTAATGGTGGGCATTAAATGGCATTTTGATTGAATTTATCTTAGTGTGCATATGCAAGAATAATCAGGCAAATACAGTATATGCTATGCTATACAAGCAAAAATTGGTAAATCAGTCACGCTTCTCTATTCCAGTTTCTTAGATTTCTTTTCTTCAACAATCGCATGGAGGTAAAAATAGATGCGTCATGCGAGAAAAGTGTCACGCACCCTTTTTATCTCACTATAGACACAAGAGGTAAAGGTCTTCAGTATGCATGCACAGTGTCTTCCTTTAAGCCATACTGCTTTCATGTGTCTACCAAATAAAGAGCTGCACATAAAGACAAGCCTATATATATAGTTTTATATTGGCAGCAATAAACAGTTTGAAAGAGTTTCAAAGTCACATTAGATTAGACTTTAGTCATCGGGCCATGGTGCAGGCCGGGAGCATTCCCACACACAGCGAGGGGAGGGTTTTCATGGAAGCTCAATTAAGGACAGACCATCTCACTCAGAGTGAAGAGAATCAACATGCTTTAGGCACTACACACTGGCTTCATTTACTCACACGGACACATGAGCCAACACGAGACAAAGTGCTCTGACACGCCTTTAGATTTCAAATACACTCGAATGCACATCAAATGACATGATCACAACTGTGAATATGCACCAGCATGTGTGCACTGGCACTGAACAACACACTGAGCGTCATGGATTAAGTGGTTCCTGCCTTTCATTTTAATAACAGTCCACCAGCCTTCGGGGTAATTAGATCTGTCAACATGCCGCTTCTCAATCTAGAGAAGCTTTCTAAAGGTGTAAGTATAAAAAAAACCTTTGTGAAGTAATTTAGCTGCATGGCAAATAGAGTGGATGTGTGTTCAAGCTAAATATTCTGGGCACGTAGAAAATATAAATTTAATGACTTTGAGAAAGCTCTGAAACAGTGCTGTCACTTTGTGTATTTCCTGGTCGTTTTCTTGGCAGAATTCATATGAGTTCACCCCCTGCCAGGCAAAAATGAAACTGCCTATTCCAATTATAATTAAAACCATCAGGGCACTTTATGCCATGTCACAAAGGGAAAAGCTACAGTATCCAGCCTACACAAAGGAGGCCACTCTGTAGAATACCCCAGCTGCAAAGAGATTCACAAAAAACCATATGCTGAAAAGTTTGATGTGCAAAATAAAAAAAATCACTTTGATCTTGTCTTTCAAACTTTATTCATCTTTGTTAGATTCTATATCTCTCTAAAGGGAGTTTTTGGTTCGGTCTTGAATCTTTGACAATATCTTTCTCTTTCATCCACAATATGTTTTTTCTGGGCAGGTGAGAAGATAAATGAACAGAGAATTTCATTTAAAAAAACGAGTGATGTAATACTCATCAAAGTCTTTGTTGTATTGATGAGTCATTTCATCAGCTACACTACTGTATATTGGTCATATAGTTAAGAGAATTGTATTATAAAGGTATGACAAAAAAACTACTTACAATCTGGTTTGTATCTGAACATGATATATTAAATTATTCTTAAAGTCTAAATGCAGTTACTGAGGAGCAGGTTCAGTATCTGTACAAATCCTGGGTGAAACAAATCAATGGCGAATATCGAACAAATATGAACCCGGACAAGAAAATGAATCAGAATTTCTACATCTAACTACTGAGCTTGCTTCCTTCTCAGAGTCAATTAAACTCCTGCAGACTAATTCCATTAAAATGGGTTCTCATCTTTCACAAACACCCCCCCCAGAGGTACAAATGACAAATTATGCACAAAATGTATCTGAAACATTAACACACAAGAAAAATGTGCTATAGATGATAAACATATCATACTCGATAAAGGAAAATAAGTAATAATAATAATAATTGCAACAGCATTGGAGCCGGTGCATTGTTGGAACAACAATACACCGGCACCAGATGCACTATATTTGAGAAGCGAAAAGTTAATTTCTTTGATTTTGACATTTACATGGACATAGTTGAACTATAGTTGCAGTTGATAAAGTCAATTCAACTGGCAAACAAAAATAAGCAATCAAATACAACAAATAAACACAAAAATGACAAGAGACTATTATTGTTGGATTCATTATCCATTCTTAAAAGATAGAACAGTGCACAGAAACCTCATCAACAAATAAAGGCATCATTGTCCTAATTGGGTCCTTTCTGCATTTTGGTAACTCACTTTCTTATAAAGCAGTGCAGAGTGTGGAGAGGTAGAGAAGGAACAGTGTCTACAACAATCAGGCAGTCCAATGCAAATCTCCCTTTAGGGATTACCGGATTTTGTGTTTGCACACACCAGGTCAAAAGCTCACTCTGCAGTATGGGTTTACGCTGCTCTTTGGTTTTATCAAGCAAGCCTCGTGCTCACAAACAGATCCTGATTTAAAGACTTATTTACCCCACATTGTGGATTATATGTTGGCCTGTTTAACCTTGCTATACACACTTTGAACACTTTAATCTACCTACCTAGCAGTGGGTGGTAGGTAATTCTTTGAGGCATGACATAAGTATTATGCTGTGGATGCAAGTATGGGGCCATGTTGCATCCCTCTGCTTTAAAATTCATTGTTTCTCCTCTTTGCATGGAATTGCTTTTTGCTGCAGGTCCTGGCGTTGAAACTCTTTCGCGTGAATTTTAACACTTCCGATTGCTCAGCTTTGGGCCTGCTTGAGCCATGTAGAGAGTTAAGTATGATGCTAACCGGGCATGTGTGGTGTTTTTTTATATTGCCTGTTAGCAGAGCAACTATTTCATATGTAGCTCAGGCACCAAAATTGGCGTTGTGATTGGGTCCAGTAGTTATCAGTGCCTGATTGACATCAGACCTTGATGTACAATCTTAGTGGATGCTTATTTTTTTCCATGTGAATTTGATGCCACCGTCATGCTTCTTGAGTCATCTAGATATGATTCACTGAGCTCTTACGTCTTTCCTCGTGTCTCTCCTCCCTGGTTGTTTTCCCTTGACCTCTCAAATTGAAAGCTTATTTTCTTTATCTTTTTGTCTCTACAAATGACAGCATTATTTCTGTTCCTCTAATCACTGCACCTTTTGTCTGGCAACAACTGCATCTTTCCTCAGATCACACAACTAACAGACTGAAGCACTAGCTGAACCTCTTGACCCTGTCTGCAGATTCGATGCTTTGAGCCATGGTCACGTTTCTCATCAAGCATGTTTAACAGGAGCCATTGACTGTTGGTCCCTCAAGTAGGAGAATAGCTGATTCAGTTTCGTTCCCCTAACTTTGTAACAGTCTGGATGCGTTGAGCTGTAATAGACTAAATATTGATAAAATACAAAAAAAAATATTTGAAGACATCTTGGATACTGGGAAGTTGTTATGTCCATCTTTGATTAGTTCCTGAGATCATAGAGGCCAATCAGATAATTGATCATTTGAAAAAAATAGATAAATAAATAAAGCCAGATTTACACTCCTTGTCACCACTTTTATTAGGATCCATCATTGTTGGATTCAGTGCTTTCATGGGAATTTAAAACTAAATAACACAGAAAATAATCTTTTTTTTTTTCTTTGAGCAGACAGAAATAGTACCTAGCCAACCTTTTGCTACATACCTTTAATGAAAAGCATGTTAAACAATGTCAAATAATTCATAATATGAAAATGGAGCGTGTCACTAAACACAGCACACGTGTACATTTTGTTGCCCTTTTCACAGATGCTATTATTACTGTTCTTGAAAAGAGACATTATGTTACCAAACCACAGGCTCCGTTTTATACCCAGGTTTCTGAGAAACCTTAAGTTTACTTAAGTTAATGTTTTACTGTGGTTTTTAATGGAGGGGAAAAAAGGGCCACGCAAGTGTCAACAGAACCACGCATCAGGCCTAACACCTCATTCTTTCATTGGAGGTGTAAAGAGCTGTCTTTAATGGCTCTGTTGCAGGGAGCCACAACAACAAATAAGACGACAGGTTGTTATTACCACAAGAGCATTAACAGCTGCTGTGAGCACAACCCCCCCCCTTCCCCAAAATCCATAATTATCCCCCACAGATGAGTTATTGATGCACTAACTATATTTCATGCAAAGTGTAAAAGACACAGGAGAGTTTAGTGTGGAGAGAATAGAGTAATAAATACATGTGAACATATGCACAGAGAGAAATACTATGCTGAAAAATATAATATATATATATATAATATGCACCCAAACAATTACAGGGAAATGACTTTTGAGATTTAATAAAGAACAAGTGAGGAGAAAAAGTCTGAGAGACACAAAAAGAAAAGTTGAAGAAAAAGAACAAACAGATAAATAAGCCTCTCTCTCTCATCCAGCAGCTGAATCATGAAACGAGAAGCAGTCACTGAATGCCTCTTCCCACTCACTGCTCGTGATCACAGTCTTGCTGTAAAAATGTGTGCATGGGCGTGTGCGTGTGCGTGTGTGTGTGTGTGTGTGTTTTATTAGTTAGGGACCCACAAGAGATTAACATGCCCATTAGATTATGGAGGGATATGCACTGAAAAGCTTCATTAACTCTCACTGTGTATGTGTCTCCCTCGACTCTCCATTGCCACAGGGCTTTTTAAACTGTTGCCTCCCGACTAAGTGCTGGCTGTCTTCCCTGTACACATACATCTCAATCTGTGTATGCGGTCTCTTTCCGCGTCGTGGCCCCCAGGGGAGGGGCTCATAGCGAGAGCAGGTAAGTTAGCCTCGGGAGCGGTTAGCCCTCGCCATCCCTTTTTCACGAGACGAGAGGAGGAAACATTTATGAAGCGTTTGTGTGCTGTAATCCAGCTGCGACGTTTATCTCCAGCTGCTGCCACACAAGAGTCACACAGTCGGTCAGAGAGACGCTGTGATCATGAGCAATCACTGTGAAGGGAGGCATCGAGTGCTGGTGTAAGATGCTGTGGGCTGGATGTCGCTCTCAGGCCTGGGGTTAAAAACATCCATCTGCTGAATTTCTTGTCCCTGCTCTGCAGCATCTCGCCGCTGTGTCACAACAAGGGGTCAGAAGAAAAGAGGATATTCTACTGCACTCGCTCTTTTTCTCAGTCATGATTTTATTCACCTTGCTCTCTCGTGGTCTGTCTTCTCTTATTCGCCGCTGTCATTATTTCATTATCACTTTTTTGTCTTTTTCACCACTCCTTTTATCTCTCTGTGAAAGTTTACATATTTTCCCACTGTGCACGGTAATGTGTTGTATAATGATGTGTAATAACGTATCCGCGGCTGTAGTGTTGGAATGAGTTGAATTTTCTCTCTGCTACTTTCATTTCTCTCTCTCTCTTTCTCTGGCAGCAGCCCTGTTATCCCCTCCTTGCTCGCCCTATGGAAGTAAAGCCATAACCTCCATTTGCACAAGTTAATGTGCAGCCACCTCAACATGAACACAAAACCAATACCAGGTCTTTCTGCGTGGGTGATCGCTCACTCGCTCTCCTGTCTCCTGCAGTCCTCTATTCCCTTTCTGTCCCTGCTTCTCTTTTTAGCTCGCTCGGTCTCTCTCCTGCTCTCTCTCCACCTTGGTAATTGGACTCTGGTAACATTACGATGCTTTTCTCATTATTCCCATCACTCTGGCCAAATTGCCTTGTCTTTCAGGACCATTGGGCTCTGTTCATGAGCTGGTCCTCCAAACCAGAGGGCTGCGCAAGTCTTTTTCTGAGTCTCGGGGCTGTTTCAG
The DNA here is from genome assembly GCA_026259375.1 of Verasper variegatus. Taxonomy (NCBI): domain Eukaryota; kingdom Metazoa; phylum Chordata; class Actinopteri; order Pleuronectiformes; family Pleuronectidae; genus Verasper; species Verasper variegatus. The sequence continues at coordinate 10,127,722 of CM048053.1, read as the reverse complement.
AGCAAAGATGGGACCAAGAAATGGATTCCATTCTAAAGCAAATAATACAACCTCAGGCCGTTGATGTCTGCATGCTGCACACTGTGATCAATTCATCAGGGAAGATGTAAACAAATGGTCTCAGAAAGAGCTGAGACAACGTGCAGTACAGAAGTGCTAGACGGTATTTGACTTTGATTACAGGTGTTTCCCTTTTAATCTAAAACACTGATGTTTGCATTTTGATTCTAAGACATATTTTATAATTTTTTTCAAACAAGAAAAAAGGGCAAATAAAAAATTAAATAGTCACTCCCTCCATATGGGACTCTGTGGCCACTTGTGGTTAGCTGATCTTTTTTTTTTCTTAGCTACCATTAAACGCAGCTTGAATTGATCTACATAAATAATAAAAGCCATATTCCTTTTGACAAATGATTGATTTTCTACAATCAAATTAAACATCAATGACAACATGACAATTACTGCTGCAAAGGTTCTGATTGTCGACTACAATTGTCTATTGTTTGATTACTGATCACTTTACGTATCGCTGGTATTTTCATCTTTGTATTCTGTACTTTGCAAATACCCTCCAGAGACCAAAAAGCACAATGATTTATGTTTCTAAATATCCCCTATGTAGCTCCAGCCTGAAATAGCTCTGAGTCATAGAGCTCCATGCTCCTATACAAACTAACAAGAGGCACTTGGCTTGCCTTATGTCCCTCCATGAGCTCCCTGACAACAAGAAGACATATGCTAACAGTACTGCTGGTGTCATCAAGAAAGCTAACAGCTCACAAAAAATACACTTTATCTGATTTATATGCACATTTATGCAGCAGGGCTCAACTAAATCTGATTAGAAGATCTACCCTGTGATGTAAGTAAGACATCTCTCCTATGTATTGCTCTTAGAGGATCGCATTTTCAAGAAAAAGGTGTTTTAAGCCAATTAGCAAAATTATGATTTTGTATTTTACATAAACTTAATCTGAAATTCTTAGCTTTAAGTGAATTTATTGCTTAACAACCATCCTAAAAGGACCCTTGTTAGTATGTACTCAGTGACAGTTCGTGCCTAAAGATAGCAAAAGTGTGCCTATAGACAATGGAGAAATCCTGCCAGGGGATTTTTTCAAAAGATATAGGCATTAGAAGAGCATATTACACATTCAACCTCTGGCCTCGGTCTGTGAGAGACAACACACAAAACGACAATGTGCAACCAATTAAAAGAGGTTTGTGGTTTTCTGTCTTTTTCAATTGCAACTTGCAGTCTGGGCGCTTCTTTGGAAGAGAGTAAACAACTGTTGGTTTGGGTTGGGTTAGAATAATTCTCCAAGGTTTGTGCTGTAGTTGACACTCAAAAGATAAGGTAAAAAAAAATGTCTATGGTTGGTCTTGAGAGAGTATTCAAATTATCTTTAACTCAAATTTCTCAAATGATCTAACATGATTACATGTATTTGAACAACTTCTCGACTCCTCTCTTTGACTTGACTCTGGTCTTTTCTGCGTGTCTATTGTTTAGCCTCAGCAGAGGCCACACAACACATCTGGAATTTGCTTATTAAAGTTAAAATGAGGAATGACGACAGGGGGGGCGGGTAAGAGACCAGATACAAAAAGCAGAATGACAGACAGTCAGAGAGACAGCATGAGAAGAAAAGGACTGAGTCAAAAGTGGGAGAGACTAAATGAGATGAAAGGCGACCAGAGGGAAAAGACGAGAGAGATCTAGAAAAAGAGCACAGGAGACAGAACAGACGGATGAAAGAGCGTGAGAGGACAGTAAAAATGTTGAGAGTGGAGGAAAATGCTTAAGTCCTTTTTGAGTTCAGCCAGCTATGAGTCAGGAGGAATTGAATAGCTTCTCTCTCTCTCTCTCTCTCTCTCTCTCTCTCAGCTGAATACCCACCGCTCCTCTATTCTATTCTGACACAATGCATGGCTTTTAGCAAACTCATTTTCTATTTCAGAGATGCCTGCTGGTCATTTTAAGAGTGGACAAAAGAATATTTAAATAAAGAAACATGAAGCCAGAAAGTGCAAGTAAAATAAACCTAAAGATTTTCAATTACATTCAGCTCAGACCAAAACAAACTGAAATATGTGTTTATGTAATTTGTATATATACATGTTCATATTTGAAGCCGTGACATTTTGTTGGGTAGTTTGGACTTTTGAACCAATTGCAGGAAGTTAGGAAAATGACAGGTGCGAACCTTTGATTCGCACCTGTCTACAAACCAATCAAACGGACAGGACGTAGAACTAACTGTATCAAATGTAAACAAAGACCTTTAGTGCCAGACTTCCAGATGTTTCTTTCTTTCCTTCTGCTGTGGCAGGAGTTTAACTTAAAGATGACAGACACCAAAAATGTTCATGAGAAAGAAAAGAAAAGGCTTATTTATATTTCCTAATTTTAACACCAGATTTAGAAACAGGTTTTCATCAACGTGAGACAAAGTCGCCAACAAACAGAAGGCGATAAGCGTAATAATCTCTGTCAATAAAACATAATGCTGCACAGGCTTTAAAATAACTGCACATTGTGTTTCTATGCTATTGAGCTGTTTATTTAGTAATTGAATACAATCCCCGCTGAGCGCCGGGAGCACTTCTTCCCTTGCCGCGGTGGCATCGAACAGACAGCACCAACAGAGGAACGTGTCAATCCTTCTGATCCCTCAGAGTCGGCTTTATCATCTCCGCACAGCTTATGGAATTGGACTGCTGCTACATTTTTTGTGTCATTTCAACACACATTCACATCATAGAGGAAGGAGAAGAAACAGATAGCACAGGTGGGAGGAGGAGGGTGACTGTTTTTCACCTGTACTGTATAGGAGAGGTACAGGAGGCTGTGTTGTCAGAAGCCTTTGAAAGGGGAAGATGAAATGGGAGAAACGGCCTCCTCGACAGGGAGGGAGAGGGAGCAGCAGACAGCAGCAGTTCATGAGGTGACAAATGGAAGGTTTCTGAACTTTTTTTGTCCTTTGTTTTCTCTTTTGTTTCAGGTCACGCCTGGGCAAAAAGACAGGGGCAGAGATTTCAGTGAAAGAAGAGGGAAAGGGTGGCGGGGGCCTAAAAGAGCGTGACAAACTGACAGGCTGTTTGATGTGTTTTATGTCGGTACCATACACCGATCAGAAACAACATTTAAACCAGTTACTGTCTGTAATGGGACTGATGGTGTATACTTTTACTGGAATGACACGAATATCACCTGTCTGTAACATAAAGTGGAGAATTAGTTGACCATTTCTGTAAAAATTAAGTATAAAATTAATTAAATTTATTGATTAATAAATTTACTTATTAAGTATAAAACTGAGATTTGGTCAGCCCCTAATAACTGGGACAATATGAAGAGTTTAACCATGAGATGTAGATAAGTAATGTGATTGGTCAAGACCTTTGTCAATCACAAGCCACTATTGACTTTCTTCAGGTTGAATCTGTGGGTTCCAGTGTTTCAAGAAGCTGTTGGATTAAATGCATCTCATCATCATATATATCCAGGATTCATCCATCTTTGAGGGTGGCTTTACCTGAGATTGTCAGAAAGCTTGCTCTCATAGAAGACTGCCTGTTGCCATGACTTCACTGGCACCTGGTGCAATGATGGACTCATCTAGAAATGTTATTCATTACCTTTAAGACTCATCTTGGACTCACGCCTGGCTTTATTTGAGCTTTTAAGCCCCTATGAGCTCAAGCACAGCGAGAAATCCCGAGGCAGCACTGCTCTAGTCATTTTACAGTCCAGACGGACGACTGCGGACTATTAAGCTTTCTCCACCAGGGCTCGTTGAAACACTTGTCTAATGAGATCAAGCCAAACTCTATCAAAAACTTACTTGAAGGTACTGAATGCTGTTCTGTGATGGGTCTGTTGTTGTTGTGATTGCTTTGTGCTTTACCTTTTTAGAAAGTGTGTGTTCTGTTGCAATTTAGATATTTTCTTTTGGTTTAGCTTGAAAGGTACATTTTCTGTGCAATGAATTGTACAACCTATACAAAAGGGAATTTATTTTGTAATCTGTGTTTATCCTCTTCTCTGCAATCACATTGTTCAATCTGACTTGTCAATGTGCGATTCACCGATCATGAATTGAGGTTGTTTTTGTCAACTTTCTAAATTCATTTTCAGACTTTTTCCACTACTCATACGCTACAAGGATATTGTTTCTACTTCTAAACACACGGAAAGTACCTCGGGCAGCACAATAAATATTTTACAGGAAAGCTCATGTTTAAGAGGTTGGGTCACACTGTTAAGACATCCAGTATTGATGGAGCTAACACAGGGTCGAATTGGCAAAACTTCTAGTACAGAGGGAGGTGAGGTCAGATTGAACGGGTTATCTCGGCTGCATCTCTGTACCGAGACATCAGGCTGCGATGCTATCAGTTCCAGGAATAGCCTGGTGAGGAGGAGATACAAAGGTCCAGTTCATTAGCGGAGAGCCTGTCACAGTGACAGACTACTCTGACAGTTTTCTGCAGCAAACGTCTGAACCGAGCAAAAGTAGAGATGGAATTAAATCTCACCAGTAAGGGAGCAGCTATAAATAACAAGCAGCGTCTATGGAAAAAGTTATTTTTTTCCAAGTGATTATAAGATAGCTCTTTGGAGTGGAACTTGTTGTGGTACGATTGGTTATAAAGTCACCAGGGTAACAGAGTTAAAACCTCCTTTATGTTGGACAGTGAGACTCCATTGTCGGTGCTGCTATGTTTGAAAGGAAATGTTACATTTCAAAAAGCTGTTTTTGCCACACTTCCAGACACATTTTTAAAGACGTTAAAAAAACTAGAAGGGTGGTCATGGTTAAAAAAAAAAAAAAAACTAGATTCCACCCGTTCACCTTGCTGCAAAACTGAGATTTCATGGATATCTGTTGAGTAGTTTTTGAGAAATCCTGATTTATAGTCAGACAGACAAGTCTGCTTCATTAAGGGATCATTAAGGGATCATTTAGGGATCATTTCATATCAATAGCAATTTATCTTCTTAACTTATGCATTTATACCATTGTTTGAAGCCACTGTCCAACCTATATTTGCCCATGTCTGCATTTACAGTTGGAGCTTTTAAAATTCTCTATATATAAATACATATAGATTCCCCCCCCCCTCATCTGTTTTTATGGTTAATAAAACACTTAAAGATACATATTATTTTTCAGTGTTTATTTTGCTGCCACAGGATTGATGTCGAAATGGTATGTAACAGGATAAGAACCAACACTTTCCGCATATTTCACAGATTATCTTTTAGCTCATCTGACCAGAAGAATAAGTAATGACAAATAAGATTTGAAAAACAAAACAAAACAGTTGAAACAAGATTCATCATCCATCATATCCCAAAAGCTGTCTCAAACGCAAATGTCAGAAAAATCTGTGTACTTTAGCTCCTCCAGCTTAAATCCAACTGGTGTCAGTGGAATATAAAAGAATTTCACATTCAGAGATGTTTAAGTAGTTCTCCAGGGTCTGTCTGTCCTTATATTGCAGTTTATAGTCCGTGGGGATTTGTTGCATATGATGTTCTGTGTTATTCACAATGTTTTCTCCCATAGTGACGACGCACTCCTACACTGCTGCCACATTACAGCCCCAACGTAGCAGTTAAATTGACTGTGTGTGACAGTACAGTCTCTGCACACTATGTTTGGGTGTGACAAAGTTTTACTCTAAAAGCTGAATCCGTCTCTGTGTTGAATTTCTGAGCCCTGTCAAATATTTCAGATGTCTGACCAGATGCATTCGATACGAGGCTGCATGTGCTGAATACACCTCTTCAGAATAAGCAGTGTGTGTGTGTGTGTGTGTGTGTGTGTGTGTGTGTGTGTGTGTGTGTGTGTGTGTCTGTTTTCCTTCTGGATGCAACCCTGTCTACTGGCAGCGCTGCCATTATCAGAATTGACACAGGCAAACGGATCATAATCCCCATTGGAAACATGAGCACAAAAGCTTCTACTGTTCTCACCTGCACCTAAATGCTGATTCTTTCTCTGCCCTGCTTTTGGACCTCACTTAGTATTTGTGTTTTTCCTTCTTATGCTCCCGACATTCAGCTTCTTATCGACAAACCTGTTTCAATAACCTTTTTTTATTTTTTACTTATACTACAGATGTGTTCATTCTGCTATTAGCCAGAAGCTAAAATCAATCGGAAAACCTTGTGCTGGCCTTTAGACTACAGGAATTGCGGGCTGATTTAACCCTGATTCAAAGAACCTTGGTCAGTACCAATGTTGAGTCAGGATTATCTGATCTAATCAGAAAATGATGTGTGAAGTGCGAGGGGCCACTCTTTAACGTCCGCAGAAGTCATTGGGGTCAAACAAGTTTGAGATTTAAGACTTAAAATCAGGACGATTACATCAGCTACTTTCCGAGCAGGAACCAAAACAGCCAATCAGAGAGACAGAGCGAGCAGAATCTATAATCTCACTTTTTCAAATTTGTAATGCGGGCGTGTTTTTCACAATTTGAACACAATATGTTTTACATGCTCGACCACATGTTGTCAAGTAGGTGGATAGATGCCAAACTGTGACTAGCGCTGCAGAGGGCTGGCCTTCTCATGTTTAATGACTGCAGAGCCAGTAAATCTATTTAATCAGTGGAAGATTTGGAATTAGAACAACAACGGTGACAAAGTGACAGTCACCATATCACTTCCTCTATTTTGTTTTCTCTGTTTATCTCAATTATTACTCTACGTCTTTGCAATTCCCCTTTTTCTCTCTCTCTCTCTCTCTCTGCTGCTATCAACGGGCTCTCAGTATTCCATTAAGATGATGAAGATACTTTGTCCCACAACAGCCTCCTTTGTTCGCTCCAAGACTAAACTCTCCTCTGCGGATAATAAATGTGTAATATTTTTGCAGACACACCACAGCCCAGAATGACGATGTTGTTTTTGGCTTTGACCTCTGGTGAAGAACAAACCATATGAGATGACGCAATCAAACCGGCTCAAAGGTCCATGGACAACTTACATCTAATGATTTACACACACAAGGTACAGAGGTTGTTGTGTTTGATGCGATGGAACATCTCATGAAAATGAATAATGCAGAGCATCTCACGTCATTGAGTCATTTCACTAATATTATTACAATATTACAATACACTTGCAATAAGTTGCATATATTTTTTTGTATTATCTGTGGACATTTTTTGAACTTGGTGAAGGTTGTGTTAAATTTAGTCATTAATATGCATGCAATAATGCCCCCACGGCAAAGGCTGTAATAAGCAGTGGTCATGGAGCATTAACTGAGAGCTCTCCACAATAATCCTGTTGATACAACTAAAAGCTTTACTTTCATTATCCAGAGAAAAATGTTGTTTTGGGGTTTGGGGATTTTGAGGACACCTGCTCCACTCTATACTGAAATCTGTGACGAATATCCCACCAGTCCGACGTGTAAATAAGCACACCGGGGTCATGCACCTATTTTTTCAGATCCCAGGACTGAAAATTTAATTAACAGATGAAGATACCCAATCTGTTTAACCCATGTGTAATTAGGCAGAGCAGTGCTGCGTATTCCCAAATCAGTGAGTGCAGATGAAATGCACGTATCGATGCTAATGCTGGAACATGAATAACCCATTAAAGTTATCGAACCCAGGACAGACTCTCTGCTAATTACAGCAGTTTTATTTTATGTTATGTGCGATAAAGTGGACGTACAGTGAATGTAAAATGTATATCAAGATGACAGAGGGCTGGGGTTTGGTGTTCTTCTTCTTTGCATGTGTGATTCTGATAACAAGTGGCCTGAGCAGGTGGAAATGGTTTCTTTATTTTGTGCCAGTAAGCTTATTATGACGCACGCGCTTTCAGAGCAGCTCTAACAGAGCAGAGATGTTTACTACTCCCACACACTACATTATACAAACAGTAACACGCAACTATTAACACCCAGCAGGAAACATTGACTCCAAACTTACTGCAATTCATAACAGGGCTCTAGTCAAGCAGAGTAAATGTTGGTTGATTGAAATAATCAATTGGTTGCATGGGAAATGTAAAAAAATATGGATATTATTTCTACATCGACTCCGTGGACGTGGTGTTATTTAGTTTGGAGCAGACTCAGAGTAAACGGTCAATAAACAGGGTGATGGAAACAGGATTCAATTCTTGCCTCTGCTTGTCTGGACAAACACTGAAGCTGCTTTCAAACGTGCTTGGTGCTCCGCGCATCTGTTGTCTCCCGAAAAACGCAAGTGAAAATGTCTGGAGAAAGTTCCATGCGAGTCAGCTGAGAATACAGCAGGACCATGTCTAGAACATTTACAATGAGCAAGTGGGCGTGCTGATGACGTTTCTAACACACGACAGACATGAAACTGGAGGAAGACAAATATATCAGGAGCCACACACGTAGAAGACGCCGATGAAGACGTCAACATTAAAAGGCAATGAGATCTGAGAGAGCTTGGGTGATAAGAGCCGACACCAGTGTTGCTGTGCTGTAAACAAAAACACTGCAGAATTTAAACATCTTGTCCTGCCTCCTTCACGCTCTACCCTGGCACCACCCCTCGACTGAATGTCACAGAAATGTTCCTGATGATTCAACGTGTCTGACCAGGACAATCTCCGTTTTGTTTGTCAAAGGCAATGTCAGGAGTGTTTGTGTGTATATCGATGTGAGTGTGGCAGAGAAGTGACAATCTATTTGTGTTCCTTTTAGAAAACCAGTTAAGGTGATGAATACAAACATGGATATTAGCCCAGGATGAGGGCTAATTGTCTGATTAGATGTGCTTCAGGTTGATAGATGCACAATAAGCCTGTGCACATAAAGCAGTCATTAAGAAACATTAGAGCATTAAATTGAACATTACACTGTAGCCAGAGGGAAGAACATGGATGTTCATTAATGTGTCCCAACACGTAGGAGTGTGTCTGCGCTTGTGTGTGGGGAGTACCTTTTTCCGTGAGTACTTTGTTCTCGTGTTGCCAGTCTCTCTCCGACTCTGCACCTGTCCATGAGAGAGAGGGGGATTAAATTAGCATTACACCAATTACACATTTGAATAGCCTTCTCCCTGACTTAAGAGTTTAGCATTTCCCTCAAAATAATTTGAAATGCAAATTTTTTGTTGTAGAGACACACATGCGGTAGCACCTCTAATGTAGCACAAGTGTTTATTTACTCCCACACACAGCATCGCACAGACACACAGGTAGAAACCCACATTTGGTCCTTCTCAAGTCGTCTCTATCCCTTATGGCCGGGCAGTGTGCTTATCCTTAAGCATGAGGATGTTGTTGTAAATTAGCAATGTAAATTGGCGCTTATAGTCACAGAGCAAACCAGCGCTGCTGCCAGTGGCTCACTGGGGAACAGCGGGGCACTGCCGGGAAACTGGAGGCATGCACTCATACAGAGATACGAGCAGAAGCGCTCACAGAAGTACATACACCCCCCCGCTGTGAAAGAACGGGAACATATCGAGGCTCCTCTATCAACACGGAGAAAAAGGAGAAAGTACTCATTTGCTTTTCTTCGTCTGGTGTGCTGCTGTGCGGCTGAGGCTTGTGGGTTACAGCACACCTCCTGAGGCCCACTCACTCAAACACAAAACCCAGCCCCGTATGCTCGGGAGTAATAAAATGGCATGCTTTGCTGAATGGGCTGTTTCCTGCTCAGAGGAATCTCAAATTCTATGAAAATTGTGTCCTTCTTGCTTAGGTCTCGTCCAGTGAAGAGGGACGATTAAATAAACAACAGAACTGGTCACCACTGTTAGTTATTTTAACATAGCAGGGGGAACAGAAACCAACATGTAAATTCAGACTGTTGACATATTGAAAAATCCATTTTGGTAAATGTATGTGTTTGTGTATTTTGTTACATATTATGTTTGGTATGGAGTATGAATACTACTACTATTTGAATAGTACGCTCAATAAAGCCTATTATAAATCCAAGGTAAACTCCTAAATAAAGTAAATGTATTATACAGATAATTCCAAAACAGTTCCAATTGACTGCATGCAGCATGAATGTTCTCTGATTTGCCAACACAGACAGAAAAAGGACATCAAGGTTCATGGGAATAACAATTGTTGAAATCTTTTTGACCAAAAGAAGAAAATCTAGATAATCTTACATAGTTGTTAAAACAAACCCACCAGCATAACCCAGAGCAAGATTAGCATGTACTTGAAGTTGAGCTCCCATCCACACAGGGAATGTGTTTCCAAAACTCATTGTCCTTTAAGCTCTATATTTCTCTCCACCTACTAGAAAATGAAATATTTGAAGGCAGTACTCTGACCTACATGTTGTGGGTTATGTTTTCACCAAGGTTGTATTCTTAGCCAAAATCTCAACAACTCTCATAAAACTCCAACAGGTAGAGTTTCTTGTAGCGTGATACCAAGAATTGGAATAAGAAAATTTATTTTTCTTGCAGGGACAGGCTTGTGTTAAATCATGTTGCAATAAAATCAGCAAACCTTTACCAAAGTATCTCCTCTGAATGAACAATTGCTATTCCACAAGCATCATTTTTCACATCACACACTTTTATTCCCAAACAGATTAGATAACTAAAAATGGTTTGCATTACTATGCACACAAACTAAATTCATTTTTGCATTAGTCCTGTGCGCCGCCCCGCTGAGGGAGGAGAAAGTTACAGATGACTCTGTTTACTTCCTCACACTGGGTTTTTTCGCTGTGAGACCAGAACAAAGGGAAGCTTTTCATCATATCTTACCATGTTCCCTCTGCCCCTGCTCGGCCCAGCAGGCATTGAAAAATGCTGTTATCACAAAAAAAACCTGTGCATAAAAAAAAAAGACATAAGACAGAAATAAATGTGTATCATAAATAATCTGCTTTCCTCCATCTTCGAACCTAACTAAACGATAGCTGAAGAAAGAAAGTCGGAGATGATGCATTTCAAATGGAGCTAAAGTGTTCTTATGAAATAACAATGGGGATGGAAATCATAGTTTTGGCAAACAGACATCCTGAAGTCTTTCAATTCTAACTAAGTGTTCCTATACACAGAGTACAGAATAATTAATAACAAGGCCCATTACACTGAATCAAAATCTGTTTCATTATCGTCAAGGGTTAGTGTTAAGGTTAAAGGTAATTCATTCCTTTGTTGATATTGTATTGAAGTGCAATAAAATACAACCATTCAGTTTTATCGTATGTTAAAATTAACTCTCTGGTTCATGGCGACCTTATTGATCTTTTTGCAGTTTATATTGTTAATTTTCACCTGCTGCACACAAGATATCCCTATTAAAATTAATTCAATTATGTTTGTATAGTGCCAAATCATAATAATCTCACAGCACTTTACATAGAAGGTCAAGACCTTAAACATTTTAGAGAAAGGTAAAACAGTTCCCACAATGAGCAGCACTTTGGCGACTGTGGAGAAAAATAACTCATTCAATAAAACTGGAGCTGACGAGATTTCAGTTGAATACTGAAACTTAACTGGCAGCAACCTAATTGTAAGGTGAGATATTTGTGCACGTGTGTAACTGTATTGAACTAAGAATGAGCAAACTAAGGGAAATGTGAACTGTTTTGGAGCGTCAAAGTGAAGAGCAGAGTGAGGATCTGTGAACTTTCAGTAAGCAGAGCACAGTGTTGAGTGGAGGGAGCAAAGCTTCACACTCTGCAGGAAGTGTGCATCTCCACAGTCCTAGAACCGTCTTTCTATTTGAAATAGTTTAATTGCATATAATGCAACTCCCAAACCTTACACTCAGATTACCTTTGAGTTGTTTAAAAGTCAGAACTTTTTTGGGGGGTTTGTGTGCACATAAATCTAAAGAAGAACTAAAAACTTAATGTGTATTATTGTCCCCACTCCTAAACCTCGACATAATTCTATACCAAAGCTGCTGGAGCCACTCCATAAATCACATTGGCTTATTGAATTGAGGAAGTATGAAATATCTCAGATGATAGATTGTTGGTATTTAGTCAGGATGGCACACAGCCATTTGTGAATTTTTGTGTTTTGTGTGTGTGTGTGTGTGTGTAAGAGACAAACACAAAAACAAATTGAGAGACAGAGACACAGATTGAAAGACATCCTCTCTCTCTCATAGACGTACACACACACACACGCACACACACACGCACACACACACACGCACACACACACGCACACACACACACACACACACACACACACACACACACACACGAGACCGTTGTACCCTACAGCGTGTGTTGGTCTGAATCAGGTTTGTGACTCAGTGCGCCTTTTGTTTTTTACTTTTTATCACTGGACAATCCCATTTCCGTTGTGTTGATGCAGCAGATGGATTCCCTCCCACTAACCATTCATCACCTGCCACACCAAAACCCTTTGCCCCCCCCTTATTCCCATGAAAAATGGGTTTTGAGCCACAGTTTTACTGAAGAAAAGAAAAGTCGGTTAATGTGTCATCAAACAGGTTTCAACATATGGCCCTGGAAAATAAAAAGTTTTTATATTTTATATTGTGTCTCACAGAACACAGTGAGAGGGAAAGAATGTCATAGAGCAAAGTGGAAACTTTAAATTGATCTTCCTCATCTCAGAGGAAAAAGAGGATAAAAACATGGGTGACATTTTGGATTAATTATCAGTGAATAAATAAATATCAAGACAATTTCTGTGATAAAAGTGTAAACACTTTCATCATGACCTTGACTTAGAGAAACAATATAATAATTATCTTGAACCTAATTAAAAGTGAAATGGTTAAATAGTGTTTTTAATCAATTTTACAGACAAAAATCTGTCGTGTCATTGACCTTTACATCTTCATAAAAACATAAACTGAAGTAATAAATCAAACCAAAGTCATTCTTTGTTTTGTTGTCTAGACACTGAAATAGCTTTGAGACTTCAATACCTTTAAATGCCTCTTGTTTGATATTATTCAATGAATAATAATTCGATGATAGAGGGTTTTAACAAACAATGTCCACAACCCGTGCAGACAGCGATGGGAAAAACAGGACAAACCTAATTTGTCTTTTTACTGAGATAATTACTCAACAGTGGTATTTACGTAAATGTGTTTCAAATGACAGGATTTTATTTAGCGCTCACTCCACTGTGTCAGGAAATATAATGACGCCCCAGTGACACTGTTAGTGAGAGTGAGGGCAGCTGAAAATTAGACCTTTGTTATCTTTGTAGAGCAAGAAATAACTGCTGGTGCTTAAAGGTTTCAATGGCATTAAGTTAAACTAGTTATAAATGTAGTAAATTCAGTTTGACAGTGTGTGTTACATTCAGTTTGAACTTGTTCCATTCAGATCAGAGTTTTCCGTCTGCAATCACGAGGATTAAATACTTTTGAAACATGTAGATTAAGTTTCAGGGACAACAGAGACGTTACATGGCACATTATAGGTCACGTACCTAATGAGGTTAGACCACCAACTAATACCTAAATCGATCAGGATCAATGTGACTAAGCTCAAGAGAAGACAGATTGATTGGTCACACTGCAAACACCCTTAGTTAATTAATCAGAGAATTAATCAGAGAGGAGTGCTGCAATGTCAGGATTAACAAAAGCCGGGGTTGGTGAAAGTTTTGGAAAGTAAATAATAGTTCAGTCATATACTGCAAAACTATAAAGTTGAAAAGCACGGGCATGATTACATAGTAAAAACTTTAGTTATCGCGCGTCTGCAGTAACTGTAAAAAATGAACTGATTGTTAAATAAATCAACATCGGAGATTTGTGAGCGTAAGATACAAAATAAAAAAATAAGTGCATATTTGAATGATCTGTCATCGTTCAACACAATTATAATAGTTTTAATTATTAATATTAAGGTGCTATTTATGTTCACAGATGAAGTAACGTATTAAAGTTACAGGTCACGTTAACAAGCAATAGGTTTTGAAGATCCATGTTCATTTGTCGGGAAAAGCCACGAGTGAAGTGGATATAACTAAAAAGAGACTGAAATGACACACTGAACAAGTGAACGAGTGGGAGAGATCGCCTGCAGATCAACAGGCTAGCTGACGAATCTGCGTGTCAAACAAATAAACACAAATTGAAAGAGTGTTAATCAATCCTTTAGCATGGCAGGGTTACAAAGTAAAAGCCTTGGAGAGGAGATGAATATAAGACAGCACACCGGTGCAGAGGTAATGGAAGATTCATATTAATCTTGGAACCAACAACCTTCATAATTTACTAATTCAAAACTGACACATAAGCTATTTATTGAATCATATCAAGTAGCACTGACGTTCAATTTACACAAGGTATCAGATGAATGTCACTCATCCTGAATTAATCTATCGTATAAATCCCTTGGTGTGTATTTACAATATCATTGTTTGAAACTGCAACACTACCAAAGTAAACATCCTCAGAGATTCTGGGTACATACTGTATGAGTTACCCTTAATGAGGCTTGTTGGAAAAATATCTTCATCCAATTATATTGTTAAATTAAAAGAGTTCTGGTAAATTAAGCATGAAATGATTTAAATTAAGCAAAATCCCTCCCTTAACACTGCAGTCACCCCCAGTATTCCTAAAGTTGTTACGGAAATTTAGGGGCTAGAAGTAAAAGTAAGCTCGTGAAATGAGTTGACATAACCAGCAAGATTATGAGAAACACCAAGAGACAAGTGTTGGAACTGTACATGACACAAATCAGGTGGAAAACGCCATCAATAGTTGAATGTCCTTCCCACCCTGGATTTGAAAATAGACTTGTCATATATTTTAAATCAATCTTTTATTACCGTATGTCATTTTACTGGACAAATAAATAATAAACAATAATGACAGGCTAATTATATTATGTGTTTTGCAGTTATCTGTCATTCCCTATTTGCCTGGATGAGTGAGCCGTCTTTGTCGTGGGCCTTTAACCCTTTTTATCACAACATGTGCTCTGTAGGCAAAGACAAATTTCCATGCAGGCGGAGAATACCGCTTTTCTCATTTAGAATCCATCACCTATGGCACTAAACCTTTTCACTGAAGCGGGAGATTAACTCTCTAGCCAATTGTTTTGTCCTATTAAAGTAACCAAGACAAACCGACCTGCAAAAGTTATTATAAAAAACAACCAAAACCTAAAAAGTCAGCAATTTGTCAAAATTACAGAGTATCAAAGGGCTGTGAGGTGTCCTGGCACTGAGTGGACTCAAGTGAAAACCGACTTTTGTTTGTGTGTCTTCTCAGGCTCTTCCGTCTCGGCTCTCCAAACTGCTTCAAGGATGAGAAACATGACGTGACGTCTGAATGGCGAACAGAGGTCAATGAATTGGTCATTTGAGCTGCCAGATGCCACATTTACCTTTCACAGTCACAGCATTATAAAAATGTAGGACTTGATAAGAAAATGTGACATTTAACAGTCGTTGTTTCTCATGCTGGGTGTGTATCTGTATCAAAGAGCCTTGGAAAAGAATCAACAGCTGAAAAAAAATGAGCTATATATGACGGCTTCATCCTTCTAACTACATCAAACTACTCACAACTAAAGCTGCCTCCATGCTGAACGCACTATGACAAATACTGTGACCATCTCCCTTTTTATAACAGAGTTCACTCAGCTGACGTCCGGGTCGGGGTTAGCTTGTTGGTATGACCACACAACTATAAGAGGCTGTTAATCATCGCCTGTTGTGAGTCTTGTCTTATTTTTACTTGTTACAGTCGCTGCCCTCATGTGTCTCCCGTTCGCTTTATCATCCACACAAGCTTCCAATTACTTACCTGCCGCTGGATTTGTTATGAGCCAAGGTCGTATAATATATATATGTACACATTCCCGTTTCCTCATTTGTACATTGCTTTCCAGCATTTTTCAGTCTTAGTCTCTATGGTTTTTGACTCATATTTGTTGTTTATTCTTTTTTGTCCTCCTTTTGCCTTCTCCTTTCCTCAGTTTATTTGATTCTGAGTGATTACCTGAACGACTGCCTGCCTTTTTCTGTGGCCTTTTTGAAATGAGCCTCTTATCCTTCCTCTGCATCTGAGTCGCTGATCTGCTCAGAAAGATTACAGTCGCTAATGTGTGTTGCATATGCTGCACAAGTCTTTTATTGTACGCTTGATAACAGTCAACTACTCGTTCTGCAGCTCTGCAAAGACATGTCGACTACATGTCAAGATTTGTGAATAAAAAGAAAATGACACATAAATACAATGTACCACACAGCGACACACTCAAAGACAGCTCTATGATTTATTTATAATTTTTCTTCACTTTCATAAATAGAAGCCAACGAAAGAAGCTTTTATAAAATATAGCCTTAAACAAGCCTTGGAAATAATTACTGTATCTTTCATGTTTTCTTCCAAGT
This sequence comes from Verasper variegatus, assembly GCA_026259375.1. NCBI lineage: Eukaryota > Metazoa > Chordata > Actinopteri > Pleuronectiformes > Pleuronectidae > Verasper > Verasper variegatus. Next base: position 10,111,369 of record CM048053.1, on the reverse strand, counting down.
TGCAAGAGACAAATCCACATGTGCAAAACAGTGGTTGCTATGCGTTGATATAGAAATGTATCAACAGAACAAAATATACCTAAATATTTAAAGATACTTTAAACTGCACAAGCAGAGTAACACACTCCGTCTCCTCCACTCATGCACATAATTACGCAGCAAATATTACTCACAAAATTCTCTCTCCCTCCCTCCCCCTCTATTGCTTTTGTGCGCACACGCACACACACACACACACACATCAGCCTTTTAAGCCAGCACAGTCCTTGTCGGAGCAGTGCAGCGAGGGTTGGGGCTGCAGGTCTGGCCACGCATATCCTGGAGGATGAGAAGAGAGCGTGAGAGAGAGGTGGAGAGCAACGCTCAGTCAATTTCTATTGAATCTCACTCCAGTGGGAACATGATAAGCGAAACGGACCTACAGGATATAACAAGCCAGTGCATTTATGTTTATTTATTTGTTAGCACTTCATGTTTGAAGGGAAACAACCTGACTGGGCACATAAAGGGAATGTTTAAATAAATAACGGTTGGAGCAGAGATATTTTACATATTAGCAAACCAAGATTATTTTATCAGCTGATAATAATTTGATTGACACTCAGTGGAATGTGAATCAAAACGTGTAATAGATGTTTTACGAAGTATACATAATTCCTCTACTCTTGATGACGTACAGACATGTAGACTCAAAGACATATTATGTAAACACTGCTCCATTTTGAGCCATTTTGGCAAAGAGCACTTTGAGCACTCACACAAATGTGAGAAAACACATCTCACTGAAACACACTGGATCTCAGAATGAGAGGCGCTGTGGTAACACATCAGAGACAATATTCCTGGGGTGCAAAGAAAACAAGAAAAGCAAAAGATGCTGAGCAGGCATTTAAATATATATATATTTATTTTTTTTTCATATTTGCTGAGAGCTTTGTGAATGCAGGTTTAATGATGGAGGCACTCTGCATGTTGAGCAGGTGCAAATGTAAAAACCCACAATAATACTGGCTTGACATTAGTAAATTAGGTCCCAGGAAGGTTAATTAAAAAAGCTCAGGTTTAATGGTCATGTTTTAAGAAACAGGTATTTCAAAAAAGGGTATAAATAATGATTGCTAATACTGTGACTGGTTTTTTTTTAAAAAGGAGTGTGAAATCGGAATTCACAGAAAATAATATATTCGTTCTGTCGAGATTGGAACCAACAGTGGGATGTTTTTGAATCTGGGCAGGACAAATTTAAATAGAAACTAATAAATATAGCAAATTAAGTTGACCCTCTTCGTAGGCAGGCTGAAATTCAATTTGTGGTCAGCCAGGTGTGATTCAATCTTGCATTAACAGTATCAGACTCTGTGACCACACCAATCAAGACATTATAGAGCATTCAGTATTATAAATATCTAAATAGGAGTACTTGTATCTGATATTGTACCTTTATCTAATTCACATCTCACTGACTTCTGTTTTAGCCTCAGAATTTAAGATAAAGAGCCTCAAACTAAAAACCTCCTATACAGCTATTCATGATGAATTTCTTACTCTTTCCCCAAAAATAATTTTGGCTTCAAGATCAGTGCCAATATGTGGCTTTCAATATCAATTTGACAGCAAAAACTGAGTTTATAGACCAACAGTTCAGTCATATTTCTCTATTAACGAAAATAATTGTCTGTCGAGTAAGTAACGTAATAACTTCTTCCACTTTAAGAAAATCATTGTCCCGTGGCTACACTAGAAAGAAACAAAACAAGCAAAGAGGATGATGGGAAACCAGTGGCTAAATAGTAGTAATGGAGGATCTGAGAGAGAAAAAAGTTAAAATCTCTGTGCTGTAGTTTGATTGTATTATCTACATCTGACCATAACCACGTTTTAAGGTCTCCAAGAAAAGGGCACGCAGTAACACCTGTAGTGAATTATTTATTCTGGGGTTTTAAGCTCCTTTCTACCGCAGAATTTGTCCCGTAACGCTGCGGAAAGTTGATCCCTAAACTGATTGTGAAGTACCACAGAAAGAAAAGTTGCATGTTCGAGCGTATGAGTGCTGCATATAAATGATATATGTTTCTTTTGAGCAGCAGACGTTCCAATAATCTCAGGAGATGGCTCTTGCTTGCCGATGAGCAAAACCACGCTCGGGAAAGTGAGAGTGCGCTTTGATAAAAGTTTTTCTATTACCTCAGTTATTCAAGCAAAACCGGTGACTCGACTTTGCACGTTGCATTGATTCCCAGGAACCTTTTCATTCCTTTTACAGTCATCTGCTTGAATACAGGTTCGTATTTTACAGTCAATACGTCTGTCTACAGGAACTGTGATGAGTGAGGTGAATGTGTGAGCTCGCTGTATTATCACAGTGCATGTTTTATATGAATATAACATAAAGATTACTTGAATATAATTAAATACCATGGTTATATATGTATTTTATGTTTGCCTTTAGCAAACAGTACTGCCATATAGTGAGCCAGTAGTTTACCCTTTGCGGTCTAAGGCTGCGTCTAATTAAATGTTTATAGATCTTTCTACTAAAATCTACAACCGACATACAAAATTCAGACATTGTCAGAATCCGGAGAGTCTCAGCTCTTGTTTGCTTCTCTCCACAAGATCTTACATCACTCAGAACAGGAGTTACAAGTCTTTGAATAGAGGCTAGAAACTAAGGTTACAGACAGCGCTCAAAAAGCATTTTTACAAAATATTATGCTATGTTCTATACATATATAATCCAATCTATTTGTGGTCTTTGGTTAACACGTTTCAAGCATCAAAACAATTCATACATGCGAGTTAAGTAGATTTGGGGCCAAATTATCTCTTTACATTGAGCTCTTGGACAAATTTTAACCTCATCACAGACAAATTAAAGAAGATGTAAAAATTGAGAAAATGCGGTTAAACCCCGGAGGGTATAGCACACGACCTCTGCAGTGTGTCTCCAGATGTTCTTCTTCTCAGGAAGTGATGTCAACCTGGTCCAGTCAGGAAGACATCTCTGTGCTGACCCAACAATTTAACAGTGAACTCAGACTCAAAATATCAAAACAGATTATTTCTCCTTCTTCGCCTTCTTCTTCTTCTTCTTCTTCTTCTCCCTCGCTCGCACTCACTCTCAGGATGCTGTTTCTGTGCTGTCATCTTGCCTCGACGATATTTGTAAGAACAGAGATCTAGAGGGCTTCTGCATTGATTCCTTTGCTTTGTTATGACACTAAATTCTGCTTCAGTGCTCTGCTAAATGAACAAGCCGCACGCGCGCGCACGCACGCACGCACGCACACACGCACACACGCACACACACACACAGACTATATGACAGATAGCTACGAGCGCTCAACTTGATAAGAGATGATTCGTTGTTTTGAGACTATTGATTTGTGAGTTACGCAATGAAACAAGTCTCTTTCAGAGGTGTCCCTACAGCACTCAATTCTAAAACACTCCCCCATTCATTGCATTCTAATGGTATGGTCAATATATATTTTCCATGATGCTGACTACGCAGAAATGCTCTGCCAGAAATACAAAAAACATGACAAATAAGACAAGAACACGACTGTGAGATGGCATTGTTTTATACGTGAGGTTCCTGAGATGGAGGCCGTGGAAGCACACTGCTCCCCTGGATACCATCCATCATCCAAACATCTAGGAAAAGGATGAATACATTATTCTATTTTTAGGGAGGTATTTCTACATTGCAAGGTTACACCATATGCCTCCATTATCTTGCACGAAAAAAAGAGAATGGTGGATATGTAAGGCAGCGAATTATCCTATCAGCAGGGAACGTAATTTACTGATGGAGTCACGAGTAATGGAAAGTCATTTTCACCAGGGGCTGTTTTCCATGTAGGATAGATGCTGCGCTGCCAGCTCAGGACAAATGGCTGCCTCCTGCCTAAGTCACTACAGTAACCTAGACTAAATAGATAAGTAGGCCCAACTGAGGGCTTGGGATGCTTACATGCTTCCCCTGACCATAGCAACGCCACCATGTGAACAACCTGAGTGTGGATAAAAAGGCACATTTGCAAGATGTGAATATCGGACTTTTACAACTCTATTGTGTAGATTTTGAGTGTAGTTTTCAGTCAGCAGCACAAACCCAAAAAATAAAAGGTTCCCATTGGGATTGCCATCGAAGTAAAATGATTCATCGACATTGTGCAGATCAGAAAGATTTAGGCACAAGACTTTCTTTTCAGTAAAATCCATACTCCTCTCACTCGCATTTCCGCCTTCATGCCCCTGCAACAATCCAACTGTCTGTCTGTATTGGATGGGAGATAGAGAATAACTGAAAAGCTGTCTGGAGTGTGTGATCACGGACAGGTGTCGTTTAATCTCTTCCTGTGTGTATCCGCACGAAAAGCATCCACGCCAGGTAGATTGTACTTTGAGTAAAGCCATAATTTAACTCAGTGACCTTTCAAAGTAAAACCCAAACTGTATCACTGGTAAACAAGAGAAGCTTGATGATTAAACAGATGAACAGTAGTTTTAGTAGTTTGAAGATGGTTGAAGTGACACAACTGTAATAGGTTTTCTTGTATCTCACAAATGATGATGACAGCATTGACTGTGATGCATTAACACCACAGTTGGAATATTGATTAGAAATGATAATTTAATGGTTTCCGTATATGTCTAAACAGTCAGGTTGTTGTACTTCCCTTGCTCAACTTCACATTTAGCATGACAGACAACAGGTTTCTGTTCTGAGTCAATTTACGTTTTCATTCCCTGTATAAAGGAATATTATATTAACCGTTTGACGCAGGATTTTACAAAGTGACTTCAGGCAAACCGTCAAATAGTATCGCATTAGATATTTGTTTACACTAAGACAGATTTGAGTTATGCATTTCTCGCAATTATCAAAAAGGTTGATCCTTTCAGTGTATCATATTCCAAAAGGAGGAATAAACTGCACAGTGCGACAGTAAATAAAGCAAATGAATGCTTCCTTTGAGGTGAAATTGAGAACGGTTCTAACTAGATAATGAGAGTCTCTTAACAGTTAAGCAGTAAAGCAAGTAATTGCTTTCATGGACTCAGATTTTGAATTTCTATCATGTGGTGAGACTAAAAAAGAAAATCCAATCAACACAGATAGCAATTAAACTCTTCGGTGAACTTCTGACATGGTTCAGTTCGAAGTTAATCACATAACTTGCTGTGATCCATACTTGATTTCCGCTCATGATGTTAATGATGTTTTCTGTAGGTGGGGTAGCAAAAGTTTGGTCAAAGCCATGTTCTGCTGACGTGTACAAAAAACGCGGTGGATCTGTGTGCAGTTTCCCACTGTTTTCAGTGACACACTTAAAGTAAAGTGATGTATTCTCTACAAGTCAGTGTGCATGCAGACAGACGGAACTCTGCACTTAATAAGAATCCTTGGTTTCCCATTTTGGATGTTGTCTTTCTCCCACACCTCCTTTCTTTAAACGTGGCTCAAATCAAGAGTAGAGAACTGAATATAAAGATGGACGACCGGACGGCTCCCCAGAAGTGAAGCCAATTCATCTAGATCCTCCCTTGGTGAGTGTCTGCAGTGTAAACCCTGTCTTTTCCATGTCAGCAATAGGATATGGACCAAACTGAAATGTTTTAAATAAGATGTGCTCTGACATTTTAGGTATGTTTTAATATGTTGAAGGGGGTGTTATAGCACTGCAACCTTATTATGTAAGGTGCATGTACAATAATGATTTAAAGCTTATCAAAACCATATTATTTCTCTGTGTAATGTACTGTATTAAAAGCCTAATGCCAGCGGTGGACAGAGATGTGTTTCTGTCCAGGCTGTGATAACAGAGCATTTTCAAATACAGGAGGGATCCAAGCAATCCTTTTGATTTCCTGCTGTTTCCATTTCTGAGTCAGTCACCCTGAAACTGATTCCATATGGTGGCCTGTCCAACAGCAGGAGCAGATTGCATTACTGGTCTGGTCACAGCGAATGGTTGCTGCTAACAAGTTGTTGCTCCACTCTGACCCCTGTTTCTGAGTGTGTGTGTGTGTGTGTGTGTGTGTGTGGATGTGTGTTGTGTCTGTGTGCATGACCTAGAGTGACTTGTTTCCAATAAGGAAATGAAATCCATTGTGGGAATTTTTTTTCCCTCCTTCAGCGAACCATTTTCTTTTATTACTTCCCCTGCACTTCCCCGAGCTGCTGGGTGCGCTCCCGCGCCGCAACCAACTCCCAAGACAAGCATCGGCAGCATCTATCTTGTGGACAGAAGTGCTGAGTGGCTATTACTTCTCAGCAGACCACATAAAAACCACAGCAATTAAATGCTATCGGGGCCATTCGACTTTGTCTTCTTAAGAGGAAAAAAAGGTGGAGTGAGTGAGTGAGAAGAAAGGTGCAGAAGAGTGAGTGTGAAGGCGAAGGGGAAAGAGAGACCTCAGCTGATGCTGCTTAACAGAGAGAGATCTTTGTCAGTAGTTTGAAATGAAGATGGAGGAATTAAAGTGTGTGAAAGTAGCTGTGAAATCAGAGCTGATGAAATGCATTTCAATGCTCCTCTCGAAGGGACGTGAGGAAGCTGTTTAACTAAAGTACAAGGGAGAGTCAAAGCAGACTGTGTGGGAGTTACAGTGAGGTCTCCACTTTTAAACAGATTTACAGTTCAAATGGTTCAGCCACAGCTGCATTGTTGTTCTGCCCTCCAGAAGGAAGCTGGAATCATATTTCGTGCTCTTCAGACGGCCCGAGTGAGAATCACTTTTTGAGTTATGGCTTTTCAAATCTATTTTGCAAAACTGAATCGAAATGGTTAAGACGGCCGGCCAGTGCAGACGCAGTCACGGATGTACAATACATTTCCTGCCCATCTTCGTATGATGTGTGTGGTATTTACTTTTGGTGATATGTTTGTAATCCAGAGGCCACAGAGGAACTGAAACAAAAACAAAAATAATCTGATACTGGCTGTCAACACGGATTAAAATGGATGTTGGCCAGCTACTTGTGAGGCTCCTGTGGGGAATTTCTGCTACAATCAATGTTTCTGACAATGTTCTCTTCACCAGTAAAGTGAGCGTGGAAAGCTCATGGTTCCAAATGAGCTCTATTGAACTTCCAGATATTGATCTCCTGGGCATCTGGATACTGTCGATATACTTTATTGATCCCCATGTTGGATCTCTGTCTTTGTCCTACTGACCACACAGTCAACTCTGCCACTAATCGCTCTGCAGGCAACACGACAATTTCAACGAAGGAAATATAACCTAATGGATATATTTGGTCCCACTTCATGTACATACAAATAATAATACATACTGTCTTTTAAAAATCTTAACTCCCTTCTGGTAATTACATAAATTACAATAGTTACAAGATAATTGATTATTTGAATAGTGTAAATGCAATAGCTACACAACCTACACAATATATTTAACAAATGCCAACCTGACATCTTTGTCTGCACGGGCCCTTCTCCTCTTTCAGCGTTGTTCAGCGATGATCCGTGCTCATCTTCGCCATCAACTCCTCAATTTTTAGACTAATCCTTCCTCTGAACGCCATGTTTCGTATTTATCTGGAGGATCTGAAACTTTTCTTGGACTCCTCCTAGATGTTTCCACTATAGACTCCACCAAACTCCCTAGTTTCTGTAGCCAACTGTCTCCCCTCTTCAGCTTTGGCAAACTTGCTGGTTGACGTAAAATATTTGACTTATTTCTAACTCTGAAATGCACAGACATTTACCTGCCCCTTTTCAAGAAGTGCTTGAATGTAACAGACGTTTTTTTTATTTGCAAAAGTAAAAAAAACTTCTGGTTTTCTCTGTGTGATGAAGCGACGGCATTACTGCAGAAGCTACAGTGAATCCAGCTCCGGCTGTTGCTGCCACAATGTCGAACTACTTCCATTCATCACAGTCTGTCTTTGTCCGGTCCAGACAACAAAAAATCTCCCACTTGTCAGGAATCAGGATGGGGATACAGGTAGGCAGCACAGAAACAGGAAGGCCAGCAGTGACACATTGAAACTTACAAATGGCTGCTTGTCTCATTAGAAAGCAAATCAGATTAGATTAACCACGGTTTCACATAGATGCTGCGCTGCACCGGCCCTCTCGCTTATAATCAGTCTTTCTATACATCTTTGTCTCCGTCTCTTTATATGACCATCGCCCTCCTTCTCTGCCGTTTCTACCCTTTTCTCTTCTTTTGCTTTTTGTCATTTCGCCTTTTTGCACTTCTGTCTCAATTATCCCATTTAAACCTGACATTAAAATTGGTTTCGGACCGAGTACCGTAGAGCAGGTGTAAATGCACCATAGTCACACCGAGGATGGATTTCTGATGCAGTTGAAGTGTCACCTCTTGTGGTGGTGAGGCACAAATCGTGAGCACACAGAACACAACTGTAAAGCCAGTTGTGTTGTCAATCCACACACACAACAAATTACAAATTGCAAGGGACAAAACTGGCAAGGTAGTAGCAGCTCTGTAGCTAGCAGCCGTTAGCCAGTGAAAAAGAAAAACAGTCCCCCGATATTTAAGACACCTGAGCATGGAGTGAAGACGAGATGAAAAGAAAGCAAACAGTTTAATGCAGATTCAGAGATCCATCATCGTCATTCTCTATTCCTCGTTCATGTCTCAATGTGGACACTGGAGACACGATCAACACCTGGTGTGATCAGGAGTCTGTCTCTGACTGAGCCTCTGTCTTTTTACTGTGCTTTTCATTCTGCTGACCAGGCAGTTATATTTAAATGGTAGTTGAGGACAAGGCATTGGATCATTCAGGAACAAGAGTTAAGAACGATGACAGTTAAATTCCCATTAAAGCCGTTTGCTGAGACAACAGATCCTAAGACCACAGTAAAGCAGGCAAAGAGACTGAACCTTTTCTGTCGTATTCATTCTCAGTTAGATATTTTACTCAAACGCTTTAGGACAAAAATAAATCAGAACCATTTTGTCCACAGGGAACTGACACCACCACAACAGGCTGAGTATATCAAATGGCCAAGATTGACACCTTTGCGTCTTTAACACCCACTGCACAGTTAGTGTAGGCTGAAATGTGCTGTGGGATCACGGCACTAAACTCAATGGCCAGTGAGCTGGCAAGCACTGAGCCTGCTGTGAACCTCAGTGGAAATAACTGAACCCGTCACATCCCAAAGTTAATGTGGAAAATCAAGTGACTGGAACCAATAACCTGAATACTGTCAAGCTGGTGTGGAACATGCTCTAATGGAGCCCTCGGGATCAAAACACATCAAACACTGTTTGTGATTCACATGATCAGTATCCTGCAATTTGTTTCTGAAAAATGCCAATGCAATACACGGGAGATCAAATGCAAGGAGAGAGCCGCTGCTTGCCAGTTCAAATGAACTCACTTTTTTTTCACTTTCGGATTATACATTGAGTCTGAATATGAATTCCAGTCGCTCTTCATATTGGGCTACAGAAGCAAGTTATTCAGTGCCAATGATCATTTTACACTCTTTGGCGCCTGAACTACTGTCGTCTCAATACAGGCAATGTGGATGAAATTAATTTGCAGATAATTCAAGCTGCGCCATCACTGAACATTTTGTTAGAAAAGTATCGAAGGACACTAGCTGATTAATCGCGGCACTGATTCTGACCTTCTGACATAGTGATCTGTTCAGACCACAGAAGGAAAGTCTTGTGATTTTATCCAATGAGAACAAACAGTTTGCCAATAGCTCCCGGCTATCTCCATGTGCAAAGAAGCACAGTGTTTCCCTGGCCCGATCGATGTGTCTCGATTAGGTTGCTCGGGCCAAAAGGAATGCAGAGACTTTCCTATTCGTCAACTCCCAGAACCTATTCTCATTTAATACGTGCACATATGAATATGCGCAAACACACTTGCAGACACACACGCACTTAAATGCAAAAATACATACTGATGTCACAGACATCACAGACACACAGACGTCATTAGTCCCATGGTATTTAGCACAAACGTCAAATAGTGTAGAGCCCTGCAAGAAATCAATGGGCATTTGCAAGAATCAATGGCTGGGTTCCCATGAGAAGTAATTAGAAAGGCAAACAGGCAGCGCTGCCTCTTCCCTTCTCTCTGCCTGAGTCCCGAACTAAGAGCTTCCTCACTGCAGGGTAAAAACAAAGTTTAATACAGCAGGGATGTGTCTGAGTCAGGAATAAATACATACACAAGTTCATGTCTAATAAATAGTTGTTGACACAACATGATAATTAATAGAGGGACGGATGTGTATTAACGAGGAACTATGCTGTGGCTCTCCTGAAAAGAAACACAATGGCTTTCAATTGATTTGGTTGATAAACTCAATATCTTTATCCTCAACTGGTAATTTACGAGACATGATCCCTTAATTACTTGGTCTGTCTCCCAGCATGTCATTTAATTACAAGGCCAGTGACTCCCTGAATGCAACCGTCAGCCTTCGACAGGTCTCTTAAACATTTAAAAAATGAAGGCCCTCATGTTTATTTCAAAGTTTTTAGGCTTTTGAAATAAAAACTTCAGACATTTTGTTACTTTTAAAAGGTTTACTATGACAGGCCTGGTGCTGCATAATGACTAGGAGGAGGCCACTCCTCCTTGTTTAGACTTTACCCTGGGTACCACACGCTGACCACTCCCCAGTGATCTCAGAGGTCTTGCACGGTTATATTGCACCATCATGTCTGTTATGTATTTCGGGCCAGCTCTGTTAAGAGATTTAAAAATAAGCAGTAAAAATTCAAAATCAATCCTGTGGCTCACTAGCAGCCAGTGTAGAGATTTAAGGACAGGGCTGATGTGGGCTGTCCTTAAAGTAGCTCCCATGTGCTCCAATGCTAACATGGCTAAAGGGGGTATCCATATGCAGACAGCAAATGGGCCTCGGCTTATCTTATAAAATGTCTAGCCATGTTCTCCACAGGAATCCCACACTGTGATAATGTAACTTTAAAGACAGACAAACAGAGGGTACACAGTGGCTTCAATTAAAGAATCATTATTATGGGCATTGAAAAGCAAACAGAAGGAGTGCTTGCTTCTGGCTTTGCAGTCACATCAGGTACCCGCTGAGTTGATTTTCATTGTGTGCTGCATGAATATATTTGAGCAATTTTGCACTTTATTGAGGAAAGCTGTAAACAATATGCACGCACAGTCTCCCTCTCTTTCTCTTACACACACACACACACACACACACACACACACACACACACACACACACACACACACACACACACACACACACACACACACTGTATCTTTATGAGGACACTCATTCACACAATGTATTCCCCAGCCCCTCAAACTAACTCTTAACCAACACAACTACAGTAAATGCCTAAACCATACAGAGTCTCAACCATAGCCTTGTATATAAAGATGGACGACATGACAGCTCCCCAAAAGTGAAGCCTCTCAATTGCCACCTTGTGGCTGGTTGCAGAATAGGCCTCCTCCATGTAAGTGGATGGGACAAGGACCAACAAAAAGGTTTATGTCTTCAAAGATAGTTTGTGTCATTTACATTGGTTATTATCACATTGACGTATGTCCAAGTATTAATCATGAATCATTACAAGTTGTATTTTAATTACTTATTTGCTGCTAGACAAACAAAATGATTGACAGCTTTGACTGACTTGTTGTTTGGTGGAGCAAGTGGATCTGCACAGCCTTGTGACTGCTGCCCCAGCCCCACAATCCTTACCACACACATTCTGACTTCAACTGCGTATGATGGCGATGTTTGGACCTGGGGTATTTTGGCTTCATTAATAATACAGTATATTAATCAGCCCAAGTTACCATCAAGGTGTAGTGTTCAAACCGGTCCTCACAAAGCTATAAGAACACAACAATCGCATGCTGTAGCCTGCATGTGAAGTTGCAGCTCACCTTGAGAGCACCAACCGCAGCTGATCCTGTTTGTCTTGGTCTTCTGGCCAGCAGCTGTGAACAGAGAGGAAAGAGGCGGGAGATAAGTCTTTTGTTCCTGTTTAGAAAGAATCAAAGCACGATCAGTTTCTCAGAAAAGTGATTAATAAGGTCAGAAGTGCCTAAAATACAGAGGAAAAAACAGTGCATATCAATCACAGGGTGATTCATTATATCTTATTAACCCCTAACCCCATTGAATGAAACTGCACAAAAACAAAACTTACAATTTATTAAGCACAAACTATTTTGCATGTGGAAAACAGTAAAAATCTACTGATTAAATCATGTAGTCTTGACTTTATGTTGCAATGTTCTGCCCCAGTGACTCATTTCCTGTGGACTTTATGTCAAGTCAGGCAATTATAAAGATGCAGTAGTGGCATCTGTTCCATTCAAATAATCTTACTCACTATATTTTGTATTACTTAAGACGCTCTGTAAGAGTAATTATGAAAAAGTCGGGCATGATGATCGATTTTAAACCCATTTTAAATTGCTATTCAGACATCTTGTGCATTTTTATCACTCTTAATTCCAAATGTTCTGTTCATGTGCAATGCACCTATAATTAGCATTCATAATGGTTTGGAAGGACAGAGGAATAAAGCTCATTTTACACTTGAGACATGAGTCAGCACTTGATACACACTCTTGATAGTGGCAGAGAATTCAGGCATGGTGTGTGTGTGTGTGTGTGTGTGTGTGTGTGTGTGTGTGTATGTGTGATATCTAGATCACAGAACATGACCTTTGCTGTTGCATAAGTCACTCGTCTTATGAGCTTCTCTCATCATCCTAATGAGGCTGCCATATTGTTGCAGCACTTGCATTTAACAATAAGTGCCTGGTCAAGTTCAAGCTCACAGAAAGAAAAAAACCAAAAGAATCCAGGTTACATTCAGTTTTAATGTCAAGTTTAGTAATTTACGTGTTTATAAATGTATTTTTGCCCCAGTGTGTTTACAGCATCAGACTTCTGAATTAAACATTTATCTATTTTCAAATGCAAAAACTCAGCTGTAGAGGCAAACACACACAAACAAGCTGCAAGTGAAATGAATATTCACCAGGAGAGAGAGAGAGAGAGAGAGAGAGAGAGAGAGAGAGAGAGAGAGAGAGAGAGAGAGAGAGAGAGAGAGAGAGAGAGAGAGACCACATCCTCTGTGGTGCTTTAGGAATGTTTGATTTCACATTAAAACAAATATATACAAATACACTAATTCAACATCTCGGGTAGAGAGATGGGATAGATTTTAGCTCATGTCTGTGCCAGATGACTGACTTCAGATTAGAAAACAAAGAATATCAAGGCGGCACAGAAGGAGCTCCATATTGAGCGCATCTGATTTACCCAGTGCTCAGAAGATGGGTAGGAAAACATATCCGAGAAAAAAATAAGCTCAAACTCCTGAAAAGAAGCCAAAGTTGAGGACACAGTCTCTGATTGTGTCGAAAAAAGTACACTCAGTTTTTTGGGCAGTGAGAGAGCCTGTTGAGTGACAGCTGACATTCTGACAGATTACAAAATCAACCAGTTTAATCTGCTGAGAATGAGCCTTTGGATAATGAGACATCGAGAAAACAACTACAGTCAGAGGCATGATTCCACAGAATCTGTCCAAATTGTGAAGATTTGTCTCTTCTTCTCCAAAATAATACGTATAATTTATCTCCTTTTTAACAGAAAGAAACTTCCAGCAGAACCAGACTCCATGTGGGCAGCCACCTGCCTCGACCGGTTGTGAAAGTGGGGAAGAGAAGAGAGAAGGGTGGAGAAAAAGGAAGCGAAAAGAGGGGAAGGCCTGCCATCTATTGTTTTCCTGCTTTTAAGATGGCGTGGTCCCCTGCAAATCAGTGTGTGCAGTGATCCTGTCTCTCATATCTAAAGATCAAAAACAGCTTTTGAATGGAGAGACAGCGCCATAAATACGAGGCTTTACAGATGGTGATAAATTATAAATTCCATTACATCCACAGAAAGAGAGGGAAGATCTGACAGTGCTGACATGCTTCTAGTCACATCTGCTGTCACAGCAGACAGTGCACTTGGTGAGCGAGTGAGGTGGTGTGCATGTGTGTGGGTATAAGTGTGTGCTTCGGGGGGGATTCTTATTTTTACAGCTTTTAATTCATCATGTCATTCATTCCAGGGACAATCCACCAGCTTGGGGGAGGAAGTGACAGAGCAAGAGAGAGGTAAGCACGGGAGTGTGGGAGGTGAGACAAAGACAGAAATCAAAAAAGATGGCGAGTTGATTTTCACACCATCTTTCCAGGTTCCTGAAAACAGAACGACTGCAGTGACACGTCTGCACCCACAACCATAACACAGGCTTCGTTTGGCTCCTCACGACCATTAAAATCTGGCACTGGGAGTCAGACAGCTGCTGCAGCACAGAACCCACTTTACAGATGTACTCGGTGTGTTTGATAGCTGCCAGGATCGCTGCGAAGCTCACCCAGATTGTCATCTCTTGTCAGAGGCAAGCGAAGCAACATAAAACCAGGCGTGTGGTCACATACAGTTATTTATTCTCATGTAGCTGAGGTCATTTACACAAATAAGAAACCATGAGGCAAAACATGAGAGAAAAAGACAAAAGAAATAAGTGTGTGTATATAAGTGTAAGGGTTATGGTATTTAGTAAATGGTCTGTATTTATACGTGCTTTTGTTGTCTTGAAATGCTTTACAGTAACGTTTTTTGCCATTCACCCATTCAGGGTTCAGTATCTTGCCCAAGGACACTTCGGCACGCAGAACGGATAACGGGGGGGGGGGGGGGGGGGTACACAGAAGTGCACTGAGGTCACTGACCTGTCACTGAGTAAATGATAGTCAGTTCAGTTTTATTCAATGGGAAGAAACAAGTGTCATATTACATGTTGTGAGTAATAATCCAGACACTGACTGCGTGTGAAGACGTTCACTGAGCTCAGCGAGGTGCGTTACAGCTTATTGTCTGATGCAGTCTGAAGTATTAGACGATAAGCTGCTGATTATGCTGCAGATCAGCCGCTTTAAGCCCTTCCAAGGATCAATATGGTGTTTTTTTGCAAATGATTTTCAAGTATTGTAGCATTTGAATTACTTTTAATACTAATGTATTCGCAGATTATCCAAACTAACGAATAAGCGTCACACAATGCCATACCTTATACTTTTATTTTAGTTGCTTTTATGTTAGTCTTTCATCTCCCTTACTTGTTAGGTCATACCTTCTCCCTCCCCCTATCTCTCTTGCTAAGATAACATAGTGCAGCCAAAATGTCAACCGAACTAAAAGTATTGCATTATGCATATTTCCCTGGCCTGCTCGAGACTTTGTGTCAGACGACAAACTTCTCAGCCATTTGTCCTCATTACATACAAACCAGCGACTGCCCACCTTGATTCCCCTCACCCGTCCCTCGGGGGAGCTCTCTCCTACCCCTGCCTGGCATGAGTCACTTTAACGACCACCTCTTTGCCCCCCCATCGGCCCGGGCTGCCTCAGCTGGGCGAGTAAATCTGTCGGATTTAATTAAAACTGCTTATTTTGTCGAGCTTTCGCTCTCCATCCTCTTGTCCTATTGCACTATTTTATGACGAACTAGCAAAAAATAAGTCACATCTCATCTTAGCTCCTCATCTTCTTGCTTTGACCCGGTTTCCTGAGTGAAACGATAATTACGGAGATCGCTGGCAGAGGTTCCACTAATAATCAAAATATGCAACAGAAAACTGTGCACGGGGCACTTTCAAATTACAATAGGTTTCTCAGTGTGTGGAGTGACAAGTAACAACCTTGTTGTGTTTGAAGGTCAGCCTTTCATAGGGAAATAACGATTGTGAAGACGAATCAATGAGGCTCATTCAAGCCGTTTTCCTCCATTATTGTTCAGGGACTAACTTTGGTGCCATTGATTAGCTGATTTATAGCTTGCATCTGCTCAGGGCCGCTCGTTACAGGAGAGCGATGGAGAGGAGAGGAGAGGAGAGGGGAGGAGAGACTTAAGCAGATTTTTACAATGTATCAAATGCAGTAAATATGCTGATAAAGCTTAATGCAGCAATTTTTACTATATTCAGAAACATCACAACAACAACAGCAAAACTTTAGTCTTTAACTGGGGAACCGCACTGGGCTTTGAGGACATTTTAGCACAATAGTCCCAACTGGAATTGTGGGGTAACGTGACCCTGACTCAAAATCACTTCCCGCATACAATTACAGACAGAAGGGTGATGATGAATTTATTTTTATGTGGCTTATTAAAAATGTATCTATTACAAGAATTTGATGCCATTGGTCTAATTCAATTTGGAAAGACTCGGAGAGCTTTCACAGTTAATTGGGACGCAACTTACAATTATTCTCATTACAGATTAAATCTGCTGCTTAGTTTCCTGATTAATCAATTATTATTCAGAAACTTTGATGAATGCCCATCGCAATTTCCTGAAGGAGACATGATCAATATTCAGTTTACAATCACAAGACACAACGTAAAGCAGGAACCAGAAAATATTATTTAATTTTTTTAGGAAAGTGACAGTTTTATTTATTAATATTATTATGGGTTAGGGGGTTATAGCTGCCTGTTGATTTGCAAATTGCTTATTACAGTAATTGTTTTAGATCACTCATAAATTATTTTCAAAGACATTTATCTCTGCAGGAAATCTGTGGATGTATTTACTGTAGAGAGCTGGACACGGCACTGCCACACAGCAGTGCTGCTAATTTCACCCAGTGTTCACTTGTCATATTGTAACAACAAAAATCCCATGCAGTTCAAAAAGCATTTCTGCTGTACACCACCTGTTATATAGAGATTTCTAAACTATTGAGCATTTATGAGTTTTTAAATCATGTGAAGTTTAAAGAAGCAAAGTCAATGGGCCTAGTGGGAACATGTGGGCTGAGACCATCTTGAGTCCAGTATACAGATCCATCAGTGTCCTGAATAGAGGAAGTGTGTGATGCTCTGTGGACCCAAACATGTGAAAACCTAAGAAAATACTTTTATCTTTTACATATTGTGGGACCACATCAAATACCACACTCTGTGGTTTACTATTCTCCTTCCTCTCTGAATCTCTTTTTTCTACACCTGGCTCCTCTCCCTCTCCTCTCATATTTTCTGTCCTCTCTTACTTCTCATAAAACAGATAGAAGCTGCACTAATACACCGCCCTCCCTCATCCGTCTTTCTCTTCTGCTCCTCTCTTATTTCCTCTCCTCTCTTATCTGCACCCCTGAAGGGGTTGTCTGTCTCCTAACCAGCTGAAGCAAGGCGTCCACTGGTCTGTGCATGGCCCCTATTATCAGAGCATGACAAGGAGCCGCAGTGTCGACTTGTCAGCCTAATAAACATCCTTTATGGCACCCGCCTGGGTGTGTTTTGAGGGGAGTCAGCCAGCCACCAAGCAGTGGCCCATTGATTTCATGGATGGCATACAGTGCTTACACTTCCACCCGTCTATTATGCAGTAGACAGGCTGCAATTGTTTTGCCATGCACAACCATACTTATGACACTCACACTCCTTGAGCTTTTCTGTTTAGTTTGAGCTGTGGTTTTATATATATATATATATATATATAAAACACAGGTCAGGTATAGCAGCACTTGAGGAACCAGCACACTTAATCAGAGACTGCTTTTTTTCACATCTTTTTACCACGGCTTTGCAGGTCAAGGTCAATAAGGCTTTCACATTTTCTCTTTCCAATCTAATTCCTTCTTGTTCTCCATGCTTGGAGGGTGAGGTGCCTATGCTGCAGTTGAACAAGCCATTTAATCCCTCACAATAGTAATCAAACATTTTATTTTCCCGACGGCACTTCAGCCATCCTGAGCAGTTGACGATGTTAACTGTTCCAGGACCAACGCTGAGAAGGATAGAAGAGTGGGACAAAGAAAAGAGAAAAAGAGTGAGAGAGAATCCACTTATACTCTCAGTATAAGTGGATCGCTGGTTCAGCACCACGGACAGCGACGTGCCTTGAATACCAATCACGGAGAAGAAGTGGAGCCAGCGAGCCAAAATCAAAATGTGCCTCTTTAACCTTTGTCCACTAGCATGTTATAATTATTCATAACTGGTGGGCAGGCAGATATGTCATCTTAAGCAAGCAAGCAGCCTGAAAGGCTCAGACAGAAAGTTCATTAATATCAAATGCAGGTCTGGGAAACGTTAAAATATTCATCCAATACCTCACATAGCATGAAGCAGACATGGGCTCTTTTGTTTTTCGAGCTATGAATAAGTCAGTGGATGTTTCCGTCGTTTGAGACCATTTGCAAAGTCTCTGATCTTTTTTCATTGTTATCGTCTCTGACAGTAAAGAGATCTCTCAGCTAAAAGCGTGATGCATTGTGAGGCCAGCGCCTGGTTTTATTGAACGTTCACAGAGCTTGTTTATTGATCCGTGATCAGTGATAAACAGGTCACCTTGGTCATCACAGTTATAGCAGTGTGAATAATAAAAAAAGTATTTTATATCAGAATAAATGTTTGATAAGTACAAACAATGAAGAAAAAAGAGTATAATCAACAAAGTATGGGGGGGGGGGTCTAATGCAGCTTTGATTGTATTTGCCATCTTTTGAAGTGGTCGTCCTTCACGACTAAATGCAATCAGCGATGCAAGAAAAGCAACATAAACGGAGCTTTGTGGAGCAACAGCGGTAAAGCAAGGCAAACCAGGCAACCCGTAAAACTGTCAGAGCGACCTTCACTTACCCTGAGTATTGATGGTCCAATCATATGGAGATATGAATTAGTACCTTCAGGGATTTCTTAAAATGGGGCATAATTCTTGGATATGTCTCAAGAAAGGGGAATAAATCATAGTGTGACTTTATGGCGTCGCCCAGAGAGCTGGAGAAGATGAATTTCCAAAACATGTTTTCCTCACTCCTCCCAACTGCATAAGAGACTGTGGTCAGAATAGTGATTAGACGATCAACTTGACCGACTACAAACGCTGAACACCTAAAAAGCGAATGTGTCTTCTCTGTTTGTTTTTTTATTCTCTCCCCTACTAACAACTTCAACAAATGCATAACTTGTGTGGATGGGACTTCTCAAACTACAAATTATGATGTTGAATTGCTGGTCAGCATCTCTATCATCTAGGGTTCTGCTAAAAAGCACAACAACAGCATTACACAATGTTTGCGCTCTCAGACCACAGACTTATCTCTCTAACCCCCAGGACATTCACTGTAAAGTTTGCTAAAATTTGCAGTAATTCTGAGTAAAACTTTGGAAATTTTCTTTCTTAAATAAACGTAGCATCTAAGAATTCAAACATAAAAAGATCCGAACATAATAAATGTAAAAACAGAGCACTCTTTCACTATAAAGTCATTTTTCTTAAGATTATCTGTGCTACATGAAAGCATCATAAAAACACTGCCAGTGGCTCTGTTCTCTCCCTCTTTGTTCAGCTTTTATATTCACCGTATTTAGCTGTTCCCACTATAAATAGATGTCAGTGTCCATTACTGCTTCTGGATGCCTGAAAGACCCTGTTGTACTTTCCAAGCTCTCTCTGTCCATCACTATCTGTGCTTTCAGCCGGTGAATGTACCATAAAAATGCTTATTTTATTATTACATCATTTTTGGCTTCTGGGTCAGGTCGTCATCACAAATGAGTTGAAGAAAAAGCAGCTTTCTTTCTGGGATAGTGTCGGGCAGTAATGTACTGTAAGCAATTTGTATTCCATGGTGTAAAACATGCAAAGCCACCATTGTGTTTCTTTAATAAGATTTCTGTGAAACTCAGCGAAAAATACATGGCCGTGTTTGTGGGTGAGAACTTTGAGAACCTCAAAGGGCTGCTACAGTCCAGCAGTGCAATTATTTAGCTTATCAATTCAATCACTAAACAACAGAGCCAAGGTTTTCTCTCAGGATTTCCTACAAAAAAAATGCAACCTATGTCATTTTTTATTGCACATCCAATCAGTCAGTGGTTTTCCATCTTGATTTATTAACTTTGACTAATTGGCATAATGTCATTTGTGTTATATTTTTTCATTAACTGATAAACACAGACACAAGGATAACCCTAAATAGTATAATATCTGATCACATCTGATCATTGGATTAGACTAAATAGACATATTTTACTAATGAAATGAAACACACTTAAACCAGGGACAGAATGGGATTAAAAGATTCCCCTGGATTTTCTCAACCACACCAGCCCCAGCTCCCACCTGTTGCATAAATAAAAGTCGGCTGACAGTGCACCTGAGGGCTGTTCAAGCAAAAACAGAAAAAAACAAAAGGCAGCTCCAGCGACTGGCCATGGTAGCCTGCCACAATTCAGACCCGAATGATATCAGGGTATACGAAGCGTCACTGTATCTGAGGGCTGTTGCATAATCAAAGAAGGGGGCTGACAAAGCATCAGTGGGCACCAGAAGGAAGAAAACAAATTCCTGAAGGGCCCACAGATGGACCAGCACACCAGGATTCTTCTGCTGGTCCAACTATACTTTGAACAGTTTTAGAAATGGTGAAATACATAGAACGTGGACCAGAGAACAGCTGAAGAGTGAGATATGTATTGGGGAACAGTATTTGCATTAGGAGAAACAGATATATGCGAAAAGGTAGAGATTTTGGGCCTTTCCTTTTGTTTGAAATGTCTCTTCTATTTATTTTTTGGGGTAGAAGGGAGACAGACTTTCCTGATATTAATTTTAGAGAATGCAAGCAATGAGCCTGAACGGCACACACTCAAGACTCAAAACCATTTGATTCTTCTCCCGCACAAAGAAGATCTCTCACCAAATGACCTTCTGTTCTCTATTATGAAAGCAAAGACCCAGGCCTGGACAGCAATGGACGAACCCACTGTGGTGATTGTTTTATGGCTGAAATGGAAAATCTGAAAGGCTTTTGCAGGGTGCAGGGCAGTCTCCTCCTGTAATTGAATGATTCTGAATATGTGATGCATTATCTTTTACTCTAAAGGCACAAAAGCTGAATACAAATAGGTCACTAAAACAAGAAAGTCAGAAACTGGATGCATGCATCATTTGTCACGACAAAATGTGGGAACAGTGAGGAAATTGCACGCACGCACACACACACACACACACACACACACACACACACACACACACACACACACACACACACACACACACACACACACACACACACACACACACACACACACACACACACACACACACACAGACAAATAATCATCAAGTAAATGTTTTGTGTCCAGTAAATGTGTGTTTTGACAGTGCTGTCAATGTTGGCAGTTTGGTAATCACAGTGACGGGGGCAGGTATTTGGATTGAAGTGAAATGCATAATAAATGACGGATCTTCCATCCACCCACCAGCAACCCTTTTTGTGGCATAAATGCATATCTAACAAACATGTACACACACACACACACTTCTATGCACATGCAATGCACACTGTCCCACTGAGCCTGCGTGAGCACACAGGTGCTTGCTCGCTCATCAACTGAAAGATGAAACACAGCACTGCTGTCAAGAGGAAGCACAGCACAGTTGGTGGGGACCAGGGAACATCACCTGAATACTGGACAGGTTTTTTTATTTTATCATCTCTGCCAGAAATACACGAGCAACTGAGAAGCTCATTTATGTTTAATAGGAAGACAAAATAACCCAATATTTTGCTTCATGCTTTCTATTTGTTTTATGTCTTTCTCTTAGTTCAACATGTTCTCCTTTTTCTCTACTTTTTCTTAACCTCTCTGCCACATGGAAGTGCTGCACTGACCTCCCCCTACTGGGATCTCCCATCACAGCCCAGGAGCCCATCATGTCTTCTGTCAGAGTGGTCCTCAGGTTTTCAGTCTTAATCCAGTTTTACCTTCTTTCTCGCCTGGTTTTCCTCTTTTTTTTATTTTGACAGATGCTACTGTGCTCTTGTAATGCGCCATCCCTGTACAATCTATTTTATAGCACCAACTGCCACTGCCGCTGGGTCGTGGCTGCCGGTAGAGGCATTCTACAGAACTGATTTCAAAAGTTTAATTTACATTCCCATGTTTATTAACATTGGGCCCAGATTGCTAAATACTGAAATTTCCCTTTAAGCTCTGAAATAAATTGGTCATCTAGAGACACATAGATATGGACTCGGGTAAAAACAGATGGAAAATTAAAATCTCACAGAAAGGTTTATGTGTCATATGTGTTGAAACAGCAATGAGAAAAATGTTGATTAATATGTTTAAAATTGAGATTTTCCAAACATGAAAATGAGAAAACAAAGACAGAGTAACTACCTTGAGTCAGAGTGATTTAAAAAGTTGGAAGTTGAGACCAAAAATAAATAAAACATTAAGGTGACAATGACACTGACTTATTATTTACCCTGAACTACATATTCTCGTTGAGAGACAGGCAATTTGTCAGGCGCATATATATTTAGAGATTTTAGTGTTCCCCTCTGCAATGGTTGAGTCATCACTGACCAGCAATCTGTCATCCAGTCCGCTGTTTGAGAAAGTGTCCCTGATGTATATCCACTTTGAATTTACCAAAGCTTGATGAATGGCCCTTTTGACATTGTTAAACTACAGTTTCATTGATTTGAACTGTTAATTTATTGATTGACAGGATGATTAATGAGCAAGAGGCTTTAATCAGGTTAAGATTCATCCCAAGCCTCGATGAAGGAAATGTTCAGTGTGAAAGGAAATCTGAAACGTTGCCTCATATCTGAAATTTTTATTTTTAAAGACGATTCATTTTGGAACCAACGTCCTCATATCATCGACTTTCTAAATGCCAAGAGTTAAATCCCGTAACTGTTCCATTGACGGAGATCGCCAGATGTCGCAAATATCTGGTTGACTGTTTTAGTTTCGCTACAAGGTCACAAAATTGGACCAAGTTCATATGACACACGCTACATTAATTCAACAGCTCCCTCAATTCACAGCACATGTAACGGCCTCGAAGCTTCAGCCCTAACGAGCACGAGCAGAGCCACACGGACTGCGGCCACACGTGGATCCTCTGAGGAACACAAGATCAATGAGAGGGCCTCTTTTTAAAACAGCAGGTTTGTCCTCCAGCCAGAGAAAGAAATGATCTATGTAGATCTCATTAGCCCCCTATGATGACAGACGTACGACCAGATGATTAATGACCAGCAGGAGACACAGGAGAATTATTGACGTGACCTTTAGGGACGCTTCTATTCAGAAGTGAACAGATCCCCGTCCTCTACTGAAACGATCCACTTTGACATTTCCATCTTTTCTTCTTTTGCCCCCCCAGCTCTCTTTGTACCTTGTGAGCAGTCCAGGAAACCTATAAACACATTATTTTCTGCCCTGGTAATTTTCTGTATTTTAGCAAATTGGAAATATCAAGTGAAATTGCTCAGCGAAGGTCTGATGTTTTGTACAAAAATTGGTATTATTACTGTGCTCCTTACACTATTGTTCTGTCCTCATAGTGTCTACAAAAGTGTTAAATTCCCTGTTAATAAAATCAGGGTTGAATAGTCATCTTTCAAATGCAGTTTAGAGACACATCCTTGGTGTGGGAAAAAAGTGAAAGTCAATAATGGCAGATAGTGTCATCTCAGATGATGAGGTTTTAATGATGGGGAGCCATCCAGTCACCTTTCCACAACCCCAAGAGATAAAGGACCACCGACGGTGAGCAGAACCGCTGAACAAATTAATTCTACATTAGCGTGTGTGTGTGTGGGTGGGCAGTGGAGACAGTGAAGTGCAGGCAGGCGATGTAGATAAGAAATCAAAAAGAAAAGAAAGGAGGAGAGGTAAGTGAGGAGGAAGCAAAGGAAGACAAAATGTATTCTATTATGTACATTATGAAATCATACAAAAGGGCAAGAAGGAGTGAGGAAGGGATAATGAAAGACTCAAAGAGGGGGAGAAGGTATGGGGAAGCTGCGGAGAGGGAGGTGGAGGAGAAAGGGATTAAAAGAGAGCGGAGGAGAATGGTAGGCATGGAGGGGAGGAGAAAGACAGATGGCACATATAGGGGCTGAAAGACCAGCAAAGGTGAGGATGGGGAAAATGTCGAGGAGCATTAATGAAGGAGGAGTGGAGGGTGGGAACGTTCAACGGTCGGCAGCGTTACAAGCCCTCGCGATTGATTGGTTTGAACTGATACAGATGTTTGCATTCTGCCTTAGGCCCGTGCTTACCTATCCACTTTATCTGACTCCAGAGGCAGTCCTGATCAAAATCGATCGGGGGAGCTGCAACGCAATTCATCTAGTTCACTCTCAACATCCTGACCCGTCGGCTCAACTGCAGGGGCTGAAGAACACCAGGGTCAGTGATTTGACTTTCTCCCAACGAGGCGCCTAAAGAACTTTCAACAGGTCTATGTGCAAATCAGAAATTAGAGAGCAGATACTAAACTTTCTTGAACTTCTTTCAATGAAAACATATTCGTGTTCTGTTGAATATTCATTCCATTTCTTCATTTATATTTCATGTTAAATCCTATTGGGAAAAAACACTATATTACAAATCACCAAGGTTTAACGTGAAGATGCTGCTGATTCTAAAGGGCTGTTTCTGCATATTAGCTTGAAGCCTTGTCTTCATTAATATTTAGTCATTTGTGCAAACTAAAACTTTCATGCACAGCCTGTGATCATGCAGCAGCACTTAGCAAGAGAGGAAATGTCAAGGGTACAGGGACATGGTCTTGGACAAGCAGATTACAGGAAGAGTATATCAAGGGTTTGGATTGAAACATTGCTCCACCTCAGTTAATAACAATTAATAATACACTAAAAGAAGGAAGGGGATGGAAAACAGCCTCTGCTCCTCAAGAAGCTTGAATGATGTAATATGGTTTGTTTTGTTAATTTAAATATCATCATGTTCAAATGGCAGATTTAATGGGAAAATGATGTGATGACAATGTGTATGTACAAAATCTATAAACTATATATAATCTATTACTCTTCTACAACTGAATACACAATGAGGGAGCGGGTTCATCAATATATCTCTTTAGGGAACCAACCTGGTGGAATGCTTTAGACCATTAACTGCAAATTGAGTTCAACAAATTTCCTGAGGAGATTTTTACATGAATTGCCCTCATTCCAGGAAGCCAGTGAGTATTATTTTATTTCAGTCCTGAATTGGACTTTTAGAAAGAGTTAATTTATTGATGGTTTGGTAAAAACTTGAAAATCAGAAGGGATACTAAGAATTTGGTTTATTTTTGCATTAAAATATGCTGCTACAGATGGTTTTCATTCAATTAGATTAATTATATTAAACATGCAAAATCAAGGAAGAGGTTTTAAATGGATGCTAAATTTGTAAATATATAAAAAAGTAGGTTCCCCTTAACAACCTGAATAAATAAAGACGAAATCCAAACAGCTGGTTACTGTTAAAATAGGATGTTTTCTGGTCCAACCTTCCAGAGGTCATCGCCTTTATTGACAAGCGATAGGGGAGTGACATATCTTAACCTTCAATAAAATAGGAAGCCTGGGACTTACTGGTCTGCTCTGTCGCCTCGGACACGCTCCATAATATTTCTGGTGTCGTGAAATTGAGTGCAGGTCCCAGCTGTGTCATAACCAACATCTCTGTCTTTCCATCCATCTTTTCTCTCTCTTTCTCCCTCGCTCTCATTCACCAATAAATAGAGAAGCAGCACAACAACAAAGCATGGACGGCTTGGTTTCATGTGCTCAGAGCGCAGCTTACATCTCTGAAATGGCTCTAAGAGTAAGTGTTACTGTGGAGACACAGTCAGGCCATTGAAAATGGCATGTTGAACTGTTGTGGGCTCTATAATCAAAGCCTCAGTGTACGTCTTTATGTATTTATTCTGTTTACATTTGTCATGACAACACGCTGCCTCTGGAGATTAAAAGCTTTATGAGGAATCCAATCTTTTGCTAAAGACAGGTACGCAATGAGAAATAAGCTCATAAAAAGACAAACAACAAAAACAAGGTGAGTCAAGGCCAAGAGATGAACAAGCATCTACTTTTAAAGAAAAAAAAAATGACTCTAATAAATGGAAGCTGTAGTAACATTGTAACTAGAATGGCATAACTTATTTTCCGATGAGATCCATGAATTATTCCCTGGGAAATCGGTGAAAATGTCAACCCTGTCCAACAATGTTAAAGAAATCCACACTAACATTAAATGGGTTCTGTCTTGGCCTATGTCCCAAATTTCATGGAAATCCGCTCAGTAGTTTTAGCATAATCCTGCTGACGAACAAACCAACAAACAGACCATATTGAAAATGTAACCTTCTTCTAGCGGAGGTAATAAATAAGATGCAACATGATCACTAGTGAGCACCAGAGATGCTGGTTGGTGGGAAAGTGTCAGTCTCTTATACCTTTTACTTTGGGCCTTCACCGCATTCTTGACAGACATGGTTTTGTATTTCACAACATGTAGCAGTGAAACTTGGTACGGATCAGCCCAAACATGTAATGAGTTCTCACTTGGCCAATGTCCCATCCTTCCACTGAGTTTGTTAGAAATCTGTACAGTAATTTTGGGATTAACCAGGAGACAAAGAAACAAAACAACTAACCAACAAACTAAAAAGTGGACAGGGGCAAAAAACATAATCTCCCTGGCAGAGTTAAGTTATATATAAATCAGATCTACATTTTCCTCCTGCATAATCAGACATATACTTTAGTTGTTTTACATAACGGACGAGTGATGCAATCCATGCAAATTTTAAAGGAATTTCAACTTGAACGTTTGCACTAAAGATGTATTCTCAAATTTTCATGGATTTCGAGGAACCAATAGAAATCCTGTGCTGCCACACAGTCAGAAAAAAAACCTTTATCAAATCCAATATTCGGTGTCAGCATGTTTTTACTCAGCAATGTCCTCATTTTTTATGTATTTGCTTATTGCATCAATGGGTCAATATGGCATGTCAAGCTGATAGTGAGTTATATAAGACATCAAGGTAAACTTCCAACAGTCTGTTTTAGTCATGTTTGAAATGGAAGAGGCCTGTACAGTTCAAACTTAGACTTTCTTTCCCCTTTCTTCGATTGAAAGTTTGACTGTGTGTTGCTGCGGCTGTGGCTGAGGGGGTAGAGCAGTTGTGCTCAAACCAGAAGGTCAGCAGCTCGAATCCCAGCCCATGCCATAGCGTCATTGGGAAAGAATGGCCCCTCATAGAGGTTTAATGCACTAATTGTAAGTCGCTAAATGACATGAAATGTAATGCTGTCAAAATACCAGGACACTGAATTTGCAGTAGCTTGGCTATAATGTCTTTAGAAAAGCAATTAATCAGTGAGATAAAATTAGAGATATTAACGCTGACATAGAAGCATGGAGTTTTTTATGAATCACTTGTAGGTAATTTCAGGCAAAATGACAGACTGCCAGTGAAATCTGAAGAGAACAGAATGCCGACACATGAAAAGGCTCCTGGTGAATTAACCTCCAAATACAGATTATTTTCTCCCTCAATAATCAGTATTAGAATCCAAGACAATTTCATAATGTAAATAAATGTGACCATTAATGTCCATTCACCGCCCGCACTGTCTATGACAAACAACAGTTAAGAAGTGGATGATGGGTCGATGGAGCTGATAAATGGCTCTTCTTGCTCCCGTGAAAGGTCAGAGCTCTCATTATTTACAACACTGGATCTCTGTCATGGCTCAGTGATACTGACCTTGCACAGGCCTCGGGTCCCTCCATCTGTCAATAACTGTGAGTGTATGGGTCTTCATTTTCTCTATACACTTACATGCTGCAGGTTCACACACACGTTGATCTGCGGTTGTAATGGAAGTAAACACACACACACACACACACACACACACACACACACACACACACACTAAAACTAACATGGAGTATCTCTCAAACCACTCGGGTGACCTTGGTCTAGAATAACCAGTGTCCTGTAGGGACAGACCTTATTAATAAATCCTCTGAGAGATCCTCAGTGTATTTCCGTTGTTATTCCTGAGCATTTACAAAGTAAATTAAATAAATATTTGGGATCCTTACAAAAAATGTATAAAATTTGCTTGACTTGTGAACACTAATCAATACTGTTCTATCCCGAGCTCTGAAATCACATTTGAATGTTTAACACCAATATGTCATGATTCAATCCTTGTTTTGTTGTTGTGTAGACTATGTGTACTGCCAGATCTTTGAACAAGGTTCGATTGGACATTCAAGGTGAGAGCTACATTCTTGTAACTAAACAAGCAAAAGGTATCAACCTAAATCTTGCTGACTAAGCCAACGACTGATCATAAATGTGCAGCAGCACTCTTTGCAAAGACTAGAAATAAAAAAAACAGACACAGGCCATTTTTCCCTTCTCGAAAGTATTGCATACAGTTACGTCACTGTTTTACTTGTGGGACATTCTGGAGTGAAATATTGCCATAATTGCTATAATGCTATAATTGCAATTACTGCAAAACAGAGCAGAATAAGACATCTTATAAGAAAGAAATAATAGCTTTACACCTTGTACTTGTATTCTGTATTATTTAGCAACACAACTGAGATGGAAGGTCAAGAAGAGGATAAAGTGCAGAGTCTTTATAATGAGTATTTCCAGGATGTCTTAATCCCTGTACATATGTTGTATTCCTATGCATCTACTGTACATCTTATAAAGAAAAGATGTGTCTATAGGTAGTTTCAATACAGTCATCAAATGACAGGCTTACTACAAAGCTGAAAATAATTCACCAATCCATAAAAAGGTACAAACAGCTTTAGAAAACAATTTTCTGTGAAGTTACAAGCCACATGCTCACTTTTCAGCCACCTCACACATACACCTTCCACGATTAATTCTAATTCCGGACCAATAATGGCAATGATATGTTGCATTGGCTAGAATGCTGTGGCTAGTTTATGAACACAGGGTATCACTCATCTACTGTGTCCCCATTTCATCTACTGCCGCTGACTGCAGCTGATGATTCACAATAATGATAATTTTAGGATTTGTCTAATGATACTGCTGAGACAGGCAATCTCGGCAGAGTGATGCTGCACCCTGTCATTATGAACAAGGCCACCACAGTTCACATCGGCTGAATCTTCAATGTCAAACGCCAGAGGTGTTGTTTTGATTTGGGACAAAACATGTCCTTGATGAGTTAAGCCCCGCAGAGTCACCCTTTGGATTTATGGGTCCCGTCCAGCTGCCCGCAACACTGAAAAATGGCAAATCAGCATATAAATGACTGCGTTACTGAGAGTGCTAAGAAAAACATCAACCCACAAGTCCATTATATTAATTAGAAATCGCCCTAGCCGTGGCAGGCAATGGCTCCAATCGCACTAGGGTTGGGTTGTGATAAATGAAAGGCTGGAGTATGAATATAGCCTTGGCCAGTGACATAGCCGAACATGTGAACAACTGCTCCCTTTTGTTTGTACTGACCTTGCAATTAATCAGACAGAGGCCGGGATGGAGGAAAATGTGGAGGAGACAGGGAGTAGGAGGGGGTGGGTGACATGGACGAGTGGGATTTAAGCCACTTAAGTACAGACTACACAGGGAAGAACTGAGCAAACACCAGCGTTGTCCACGGTGCTTCTAAAACGATGTTGATAAAGAGATGAAATATCACAGGGATCAGGGGTTTATCACTTTAAACCGGGGATACTTTGCCACTTGGGAATTTAGCTTGCATTTGTTTGTTCTCACAGTTGGGAATTTTTCAAGCTTACTGCTAAACACAGTATTGTCAGGCTCTGGGATGATGCCGAGGTATACAGTACCTGAAACCTTTAATCTTTTGGAAAAAAAAAGAATTGTCAACTTTTAAAGTGTTCTCTCCAGGTGCAGAATTGAATATCTTTTAAGCACATACCTTGTAATAATTCAAATAGTTATCCAAGCAGGATTTAGATTCAGACGAGGAAGCTATTAGCAGTGTGAAAAAGCAAATCCTTATTAACAGCAGGTACTAATATGTGTTTTATGTGGCTCCACCATGGACGTTTTGTTCTTGAACTCTGTAAGTTTGTCGGTCTGTTGGTAGGTCTGTTGGTCTGTTGGTTGGTTTTTCAGCAGGATTATACAAAAACTGCTAATTGGATTTTCAGGAAACTTGGTGTAAAGATGGGACAGGGGCCAAGGAGGATCCAAATACATGTTAGCATGGATCTTGATGAAAAATATTAGGTATATTAAGGGTGATGATTTCTAAGAGTGTGTGCAGTTTGATTGAATTTGAGGAAACTGTTTTGCTACAACGCTCATGTAGCTGCAGCTCATTCAGAATGCAGCAGCTAGACTGGTCTTCAACCTACTTAAGTTCAATCGCACTACCCCGCTCTTCCGCTCCCTTCACTGGTTACCAGTGGCTCCCCGCATCAAGGCACTAGTACTTGCGTACCGTGCTGCGAACAGATCGGGCCCAGTCTACATCCAGGACATGGTTAAACCGTACACCCCTGCCCGTCCACTCCGCTCTGCATTGACCAATCGGCTTGTTGCTCCCTCACTGCGAGGGACACCTAGCCACTCAACAAAATCACGACTGTTTGTTGTCTTGGCTCCCAAATGGTGGAACGAGCTCCCCATTGACATCAGGACAGCAGAAAGTAAGAAAAAAAACAAGGGAAATGGATCCAAAATGCACTTTCAGACCTTCTCTGAAAGACCCATGACTAACTGGACCTAAACAGAATGGAAACACTACAAATCTATAAGCAGATAGACATTTCCAATACATGTCATTGCTCTGTTCAAATAATCTGTCTTGTATCAAAAATACATTTTCCACTGTGATGATGACGGAACACCTTACAATCTCAAGGTGGTGGTCCTCTCATATCCACTCAGGTGTTGGATGAACTGTCACAGTCACACAAATCTCACAAGACCTTCTGCAATCCTGGTGGACCCTGCGCGACCCGATCGCACTGAATACTAATAATCTGACGCCAGGGACTCTTGGTTCCTAGGAGTCGAGTGCTCGGCTAAGGGTCAGTAGATGCTATTCCTTCCTTGTTCATTGAACTGACTCTTTATCCCGATTACAGCAGCCTGACATCATTCAAACGTGTGCACCCCTGAACCACATCCCCTTTCCATCAGCCTGTTCTTTTCAGACCTCTGCACCTACTTCTGAATATATGAAGGGTGAGTTTTTTGCTGTTGTGTAATTGAATCCTCTGCAGTTGGCCCACTATCTCAATAAAGCTCCAGTGCCAAAGTGCCTTGAGGAAAAACAGCTCATGATGTAAGACTCCCAATTAGACTTTGATATGTGACTCAGAAACATATATAGTTATACTGTAATGTAGCTCTCTATACTGTAGGCTTATGTATAAATTCAATACTATCAAAATAATAAACATAGATAAATTAACTCATTATGAATGCAAGACAGAGCCCAAAGCTTGTTTATTTAGAATGACCACTTTAAAAATGTATTAACCAACAAGGTTAAGCATTCAAACTCAGCTGTTGATCATTTGCATGTGAAATTGTTTGATTTGTTTTTGCAATCATAAAAAATTAATGGGCTGTTATGCTGTGACCTCCAGAGCCGTCATTAGCCTCAGAAGAAATGCAAATGAAAAACAAACCCCAAAATAATAAAAAATACAAACCAACTTATTCCTTCTGCTTTTTAAGCTAACTAGCTTTATAGCAGCTGCCATTATCCAACAGGGGGAGAGATACACATTTATTTAGCAAATGCAAGAGATTAATTTAAGCTCAACAAAAACCAGACGTATTGCAGAACTTTATGTGAGAGCTATATTTCAACCAGGAGAAAATACATTCACGCACAATCTGACACATTACAGGGATTTGTAATCAGTTGTGCAACACTGGCCACTGATGAATATGTAGCTCTCTGGGTGCAGTGTGTATTTCAATGGGAGATTTGAGAAACAGTATAGAGCTTGTGAAGCTGAGTTATTGTGTTTGGGCAGTTAAAGCAAAATGTCATCCGCTGATTAACTTCACTGCATTTGATGAATACAGTTCTTGCATCTATGAGACAAGCAGCAGCATCTACGCGCAGGGCAAATCATCACACTTTTCCTATATCCACACCTCCATTTAACATTCCTCTCTGTTAGGCAGAATTCAAATGTGTCTAATACATCTATTAGGTGCATCTATCAGAGTCTGTTTTTTACAAAACATTACTTTTTAATACATCACTTGAATTTAATTAGCGCTCCTCATGTTTACACACGACTGTGTGTGACTAGGTCTGGGTATTGTTCAAGAGTTTCCAATAAAGAAACCAAGAAGAAAATTATACTTCAGATTAAAGTGGATATCTTATTTTCATTGTTCAGCTCCTTAGTATTTTTTACATGCTCAAAGCAGTTTAATAGAAAATCGAAACACAACTATGTTTTCTTTAAATATAATCTCAATAATCTAAAAAGCTGGAATCGGGAAAAGTGAAATAGTTAGCAGCCATGAACAATTTGGCCAAGCTCCTGTATTGATTCATAAATCCTATTACGCCCCCCAAAAAATACATGTATTATGTACAGTACAAAGGCATTCACTTTTGAATCTGACAGTTAAACATTCTTTATTTTCTGGGCATAAATGTTGAAACATGCTGCAGTAATATAAAAAAGTTTTTTAATATGGAGAACTGTTTACAATAAAAACTTCACATATTGAAGAAATGTCAAGTCTTGCGCTGCGATCAGGCAATTAACAGTCCAATGTTTCAGTGAGTTAAAGTCCGACAGAAGCGGTGTCAAAGACGCACTGTTTGTTGCACAGCCTGAATTATATTGATACATCTCTTCAAGTGTGCAATTTTATTTCGCGTCTGCGAACGAGTTTCAAACCCTACCAGTGTGTGTGTCTGCCAGTCATCACATTAAATAAACTACCACTTGCCTTGAATAAAAGTCCATCCTGAGAGGTTTGTGCAAGTTCAAGCATCCACATGTGCTCATGTTTCTGTTGTGTGTGTATGCGTGTGTGTGTGTGTGTGTGTGTGCGCACGTGTTCATGCACCCATTCTAGTCTTAATGTGTCGGTGGCCATGTGTTGTCCACTCCAGCCACCCAGAGTAATGGAGCAGCCCCATCTGGACCTAACACATGGGCCAGACTGTGCGACCTGTCAGGAGATGAATGTGCTCCTGAGATGGTGTTCCTGTGTGTGTCTGTGTGTGTGCGCGTGTGTAAGTGCATTTGAACCAGAGACAGAGGCTGCGAGTGGTCAGCCAGGAGGAGAGGCTGCACCTGCTTCCCTGATGGTCCAGAGAGAGTGGTTGGAGAAAAAAGAAATAGAGTGGCACACAAGAGAGCAACAAGATGAAGAGACAGATGAATGGTGAAAAAGATGGGGACAGTGACAGCAAAATGAAAGAATGAGAAAGTAAGAGAAGGAGGAGGGACGTGTTAACAGGGTCTGTTTGCCCATACTTGCCTCTTTCTCTCTGTGTGCTTTGTTGATCACAACAACATGATCAAGGCCTAACTTTATTATGGTGGCAGCCTTTGGCCGCAGTTGAAAAGACTGATCAATTTAGCTTCTCCCTCCGACACAGCACAGCCATGCTGCCCATGACTCCGCAAAACATTCAACTGCTTGGCAGCACGGAGGGGGCTGGCGGGCAGCAAAAGAAACTAGAAATTGTGGCTTTGCAAAAGGAGGACTGTAGCTCAATGAATGAGCTCATTTTCTGCCCCCTCACACAGTCTCATCTGCAATGGCACAATGTGGCTCTGTGATGTACACTCCAACACAGAGACATCCAACTTTTCAGTAGAAATCATTAACAATTTCTCCTCATAATATTCATTATAATATTCATACATTTATTTTTTTACAGGACAGATCCTAAGCAGGAGGAGGACTAAATAATCATGACGGTTCCCCAATGATGATTGAAATGTTCATGTCATTTTCACAGCATTAGTTATCCCTGCATTTTTGGGGAGTGTGGACCAATTTGAGGATGCGGAGCTCGTAAAACTTGGATGATAGAGAATCAGCTCATTTTTCATATCTGGAGTTCAGCAGCTGACAAAAATAGCCAGGTGGCACCATCAGTTTAATAGACATTACCGTCATTAAAAAAGACCTCCCTGTTAAATGTCGCTTGTACGTGAGTGATTCACTGTGCCTTTCCAAGCGGCCTTACCAGAACCAAACACACACGCAGGTACGAAACACTGATAAAGGTTAAAAGATTTGCTCTTGATTTCCTCTGCTTAGAGGAAATGAAACATGCTCTAGCTCCCCCTCACAAACTGTCACACACACACACACACTTAAACTTGCAGACACTTTTTTCCCCCCAGTGTCTTCCTCACGTCGACAACCTCCCTCAGGCAGAGAGACTAAATGGAGCAGCTCAGGTTGAATGATTTACCTGTTGAACAGGAGGATGCGGTTTTTGAGAGCCACCATTTTTCACTGGGAGCTGACACCATCTCCCGAAAAGTCATAAAGAGACAGGGCACCATCCGGATAGCAAGCATAGCTCATTTCTACGACTACGTCCAGCGTCACTTTACGATGTTTTTTCTAACGCGGCTAGAATAAAATGTCTCCCATTAATACGTGTGTAATGCTTGCTGAACACCGTCGTAAACCAGGCGGGGAAAACGAAGCAGTTACACACCTATTCAATTAAGATTTCCTCTGATGTCTTTATGTCCTAATGGAGCTCAGCCTGTGGTTGACGAAGCTTTCTATGATCACGTCACTCTCTGAGAAAGCAACAGGCATTTATCACCTTCATCGACTTTACATCAGAGGCTCAGACTCAGCCCTTTCCCTTAGGATATTACAGACCTGACACATAAAAACACGCTGCCGTTTTAAACATTAGATAATTTCCTCTTACGTATCCTGATACCCAAAAATCAACCCATCAGTACTTTAGGATAAGTAATAAAGGATTATCTGCAATCAGGAAGCAACACTCATTTGTAAATTTGTGATGCTGGCACCATTTGGATGTGCATGTAAGCAGTGTTCAGGGCAATAACCTTTTATTTGTTTGGATATTTCCTTGAGAGAAGAAATACACATCGTCCAAATTACACTGAAAAGTACAGATTAGAACTAGAATTAACCGATTTTATCTCACGGCTTTTCTAAGCCTCAAACAATGTTTAGTCAAAGCAGATGAGATGAGGATTTACGTTGATACACACTTTTTTCAAGGCTATATCAAACTCTAACTCTGTCAACAACTTCTAAAAATGTCCATTAGCAGCACTCGCCTGAGTTGATATGTTCATTGAATGCAGTTCTGTCTCTCAAAAGTGTGCGTTCTGCAATCGTGGACACTGAGCTGCATTCAAATCCCCCCAGGCTCTCCCTGACCCTCAGCCTCTCCACTTAGCCCTCCCAGTGTGCTCTGGGTTTACAAACACTAGGCAGTCTAAATTGTCTTTGGCTTCAACCCTGCAGTAACCACACCAGTAGGTGGTGGACTCCTTTCCCAGCTCCAGTCACAGCCTGAGGAAAGACAGGAAGGCAGAGAGAGCTCTGGGCACACTGTCTGTACGACAGAGCTGAGCTCTAGGACACGGCCAGTTAGACTTGCCGAGATGACTTGGCAGAGTCTGATTTGTTACATGATTTGGCTGCAATGGCTGCGACACAGCCTTATTTAAATTCATGTGGGTTTTTTTAAGTTCAGAGACTGATTTCCACTCACTCCGTGGGTGCTTGGGATGAGTCGTGCTTTCCTGGATCAAGCTGCTGTTGGATTTTTTATGAATATGTTGGGTGCTGGAGAAATGTATAACATTTTAAAAGGTAAATATGGTGCACTGAAGAAGCTTAAAATTAAAATTCTAAATACATTTAATATCAAATCACTTTTGACGCTAGCCAGTTAAAGAAACACCAACGTTTAATCGTTAAAGCAACGTGTAGGTTTGGGTGATCAGTAAGACAGCTTCAAGAGGAGAGTGCTCATTGAATGAGTTTCCAACCGTATATGACGGCTTTTACTTTTCAGAAACGAAATTCAAATATTGATTCGAATGTGGGGAAAAGTTCCATATTCAAACTATAATGGCCGCTTCCATTTTTAAAGTACAGTCTAGAAGCACATAAGACCTGCGATCACTATCAGAGAGTTGGTCAATAATGTTACGTTGTTTTGCTATGAAACACTAGCACGCAAATTCAACCAGAGCAGACAATTACGACACCAAAGCATCTGAGAAGCATCTCCTTACAACAGGTTTACATCCTGTAGCTTCAACTTCTGCTTGTAAGCAGGAATCAGACCAGTCCACTCCACGTACAATATCTGTTCGGCTAGCATGCACCTCCTGCAAATTGCCCATGTTCAACAACTAGAATAGAATAGAACAAACTCACTGGGGGAGGGGAGAGGTTTACAGGAAACCCGCTGGAGTCCGGTGGAGTCCGCAGGTGGAATCAGCGTGGTCATGTCTCGCTGGGGCACAACATGCAAGATGAACAAAAGTCTCTTGTTTTTCCTCAGCAGTAGCTGGAAGTTCATCCAGTTAGTTGGACACTGAAGGTGTGTTTGTGTGATTTCTGAGCCCCAAACACCGCTGGTCACATTGGTGAAGGATAATGACCTGACTGCTGGACACTCCAGTTACTCACACTCTGCCTATGTCTTTCTCCCTCTCTCTCTCACACACACACAATTTTCAACCTCCAGCGACCTTCATCTGGGCTCTGACACCTGTTACCATGGCAACACTGTCACTATGAGACTGACCAGGTTCGGCAAGTCATTCTCTCCCTGCCTCTCTCTCTCTCCTCTGAGCACAGGTCCTGACATTTGTAGCTCTGTCTCGCAGTGCACACGTTCACCCCTGAACAATTTTGACTGGTTGGATTTTTTCTCATTTTATCGATTTCTCTTGCTCTGTCTCTTGTTGTCTCTCTTCGAATCAGGTCTGTCTCAAATATACACACATGCAAACAAATCCACACACACAAAAAGTCTATGTGTCCATTGGACTTACTGCCATCTTACTGACCTCAAGCTCTTTTAGAAAGATTGAGTTAGTTGCAGCCTTGATATAAAAACAACCGAACTTAAAAACAACTTAAATCATCTTGGTTCTGAAGCATGTGTTCTGCATATTTGACCTCTTTGCACAATAAATAAACCTGTTCATTCCCAC
The DNA here is from genome assembly GCA_026259375.1 of Verasper variegatus. Classification (NCBI taxonomy): domain Eukaryota; kingdom Metazoa; phylum Chordata; class Actinopteri; order Pleuronectiformes; family Pleuronectidae; genus Verasper; species Verasper variegatus. Next base: position 10,074,286 of record CM048053.1, on the reverse strand, counting down.
AATCACTTAGCAATTTCCTAATGGCATCAATCTATACCCATATACTACAAATTTAACAAATGTCAACTAAGCCATGCGTAATGAATTAAGAGGAACATTCAGGGATTTATTCAACCGGAACTCGACTTATTGAAATGACTTAGTGGATTAGCAGAGATGTGCATAATTATGAAATGAATGCAACTGCATAATGGGCTTTGGTTTTTTCTAACAATACATAGCTCTGCGACTATAGTCAAGGTTACAGAATTGTTTGCTCTGTTTCTTTTTCTGTAGGATTGTTCTGCTACTTTTTAATTAACATTATAATTACAAACAACTTACAAACTTTTAGAGTACATTCAGTTTTCCCAAATAGCTGTGTCTGGTACAAACTGATGCCTTTCAGTGTGTGGACGACAGGATTAAATGAACATTCATTTATCAGACATTTACATATGTATAAATAATTTAAACATTGACGCACCTTTCCATTATGCTAAAAAGTGTTTCTTCTAATCAATGTTGTAAATATTGTTAATTCTGTTGATGTGTTCAGCTACATGCAGCATCTATTGCACTTCTGCCAGACTGGGAGGGGGGATGCCTTCCATGTGGCTCTCTCTGGGGTTTCTACCTTTTTCCCCCAGTTAATAGTTTTATTTTTGGTAGTTTTCCTGACTCTTGTTGAGTGCAGAGGATGTCGCACCTTGTTAAACCCTATGAGACGAATTGTGATTTTATGAATATGGGCTATACACATAAAATTTGATTGATTGATTTCATGGGAAAATGCAGATGGATAAAACGCGAGTTGGGGTCATTGGCCACAACGAGAGCAGAGTAAATCAATGCCCATCCACCAAAGACTAATCAGGACAGGAAGGCCCACTCCTCACGCGACATATACATACATTTAGCGCGTGCTATGAATCTGCGAATGATTATAGATGAGTCAATAGCAGTGTCACTTCTTCTCAACAAGAAACTGTTGTTTTGGGTTAAGCTAATCCAGTTCAATCCCACTCCCAGCGGCAAACTGCAGAGTTGAACTGGGCCACACACTTTGTTGGAGACAAAGCCTGTAGCTGTCAGACAGCCACCTGCCCATGCATGTCTGTGTGGGGAAGGGGCTGCGAGGCCAAAACCCCTTTGATTAGTTGAACCTGATTCTTTTTTTTTTTAAAGAAAGAGAGGAGACTGATCTTTTCACTTAATGTGTTCCTGATCCAATATGTCCTCCTGACAAAAGACAGACTAATAAGGTCAAATGAATATAACAGGGTGACCGAAGTGTAAACACAACTGTTTGCATTTTTGTTGTTCGCACTTGAAATGCATCATATACTGTGGATTCACTCTGTAAAAACACAATATTAAAATATAATTTATTTAATGGATTGATAATTGGTTGAAAGAAATATTTGTTTAGTTATATTAAAAAAATCCTTGGTTTAGAGGGTTTTGTTTTGTGAAAATTAATTTAAATTTCATTAATTCTAATTAAATGAAAAGGACAGTCTGCTGTTTATCACTTGTGTCAATCTAGTCTAGGTTGCAAACCTCATCATTAGAAAATAAATAAATCAATTCACATAACATTTATTTAGCTAATCAACATTTATTTAACTCTAATACTTTAATATACTTTAATACAATGGCTTTTCTTCTAAAGTGACTCATACAAACTAAAAAAGAGAAATAATTCTATTTCTTTGAATTTGCTTCCTTACATCCAGTTGAACAACGCTCTTAATAAAAGAGCTGTGCTAATTAATTATGCATCACGCTTTGAAGGCTCTTACTGGGACAACTAAGGAACTCGTCAGCCCACTTCAGAGGGCCGCCATGTCGTGTCATGCTATCTATCCGGCTCTCCAGTACATTTTGATTATCTATCAGTGTGAAGACTCAGTTGTTTCAATGACATGACTGCCCCGCTCCCTGATGTCTGCCAAATGAAAACAGAACAGTGCCATCCCCAGAGGAGCTTAATGATCCACACACACACACACACACACACACACACACACACACACACACACACACACACACACACTCAACTACGCATGCAAACGCAGTGAAGCGCACACACACTCTAACCCACACAGAGACAGCAGCTTATTGATCACTGTCAGATTTGTCTATAGACTGGAAACAAGCCTCTAAGCAACACAAAAATTAGGACACTGACGATTTGTTAGTTGGCACAGTCAGGGCAGACACATTCACCGCACTGTCCCACACTTGCACACATTCAGAGACCATCCCCAATACCCCCCAAACCCACTTCATCAAACACACAGACACAGTAATTGACTGATATGGAACAGTGAACAAGGAGTTCTTGTCTGGTTTTGAATTATGTCTGGCACTGGGCAATTCTTGACAAGTCTCTGGCAGAAAAGACAACGTGGGTGTCTGAGAGAGAACGATGGACAGAACAAAAGGAAAAGAAAGAATTAAGCATGGCAACTAGAAAACATTCAGGCGGAGAGGAGCAAACCGGGTGAACCTTACTACAGCCGCCCCGGGTCTCCATTGTGCCGCACAAGAGCCACATTGGTCGGACAAAACCATAAAGTATGAACACACAGGCAGTGAATGGTGCGACTGGTCACAGCCAGAGTGGAACCAAACAACTTCAGTTGTCTGGACGAGGCATCTCGAGTTTCTTTGGACAGTATAGTTGGATGAGCCCGCCTTCCTGTCTGGGCACAGAAGTAACAGTGACACTCGGTGTAAAAGGAGGCGCCAGAGAAGTGGAAAGCCAAATGGGAAGGCAAGGAGTTAAAGATTCAATGTGGAAAAGAGCGTGTGACAGAGAGAATCAGGACAGATGCCGTCACTGTGACTAACGATGGTTGTAACTTAACAGCCAAACGGCACAAAAGAGGGAAGTTTGTGTTCATATTTTTTTCAGGTTTGTGCATCAGCAGGGACATTAGACAATTAACTAATACAACTGTTATGCAATTCTTGAGTTACGGTCAGAAACATGTATTATGAGGTCACCGTGACCTTTAACCTTACACCACCAGATTCGAATCAATTCACCCTTTAAAGAAATTCCCCCCTGGCGTTCTAGAGATATGAGGCCACAGCGACCTTAACCTTTAACAGCCCTGTGGGGGGGGGGGGGACTCTTCAATGGATGAACTTCTGTTGCACGCTGCACTTTACTCGTTGCATCAGCTGCAGGAAATCAAATGCAAAAGTGTCCCAGAAGGGGAAGTCAAACACGGCGCTTCCTGACAGGTGATTTGCAGAGGAGATGGTTGTGCAATTCTGAAAACACACAGGTTGCACGTACACACTCACACACACACACACACACACACTCTTGCCTCCAGGATCTGATTTCATTTGTCTCCACACAGCCATGCCCCAGTAGGTTTCAATACTCCCTGATTGCACCTTTGCGCTGTTGTATTGAACATTACAGTCAGTTTGGGCTAAAGCCAGTGACCTTTGAATTAGTCTGACGTGGAGTCGAGTGAAGGGCAAATGATGGAAAGGAGAAAACTGCAAATCCCCCAGCATGCACTCATGCACGCTCACACTTATGTGCGTATACATACAGTACGTGTCAACAATCCGGGCATATTATGCATGATTTAAGCCCACTAAAAATAGGTTGTATATGCACCATACGTGAGACAATGGCAGGGAGTTGGTGGGAAAAGGTGAATGCAGAATCTCCCATGTTCTGTTAATGTGCGATTTCACCCAATTTCAAGCATGGCTGGCTCAATAAGATTCCTGCATCCCATTTAAACGTTCCTCCAGAAATAACATTTATCCAATTTGTTTCATGGCTTCCCGCTTCCATGCTCCCGTCTTACACATGCCTGTGGCAGCCAGCTGGAGTAGTTTGTGTTGTCAAAAGTAAAGCCAGGCGCTGAAGAAAGGGAAAACTTGGTCCTCTTCGGGAAACATTTGTAGGGTAATCCAGCATGACATGCCAAGATAACATAGGAAGTGGGATATTTGTGGATTGTGTCAACTAGAAATTAAATGTTTTACAATTTGTAACACTCAGTTGTGTGGTGTGTACATCTTAAACCAGCGTGACCGACGAGAGGAGGTTGGCTTTAGGTGTTACCGAAAGATTTCAGGTAATAATGCTCACATTTTTCATCTCCTTTGACCTGGTATTCATCCCTCACTGAGAACAGCTATTTTCTGAGCCAAACACCTTTTTTTTTTCCTGTCATTACTTCCCTCTGAGTGACCACGGATGCGGCTGCTGGAAGTGAAAACCGGCACCGTTTCCAGGCACGGGGCCTATCTCAGCAGCAACACGCGGTCGAACAGAGAATCCATCCAGCTAACAACAGCCACCCTCCCTATTCTGCTACATTCCCTGCACTGCTCATGTTGCTAATTAGAAATGAACTGGGTAATTAACCACCTTGTCTCATTGTTCGAGATGGAATATGTCTCTCTCCCGGCATTCAATGCTTTTGTTGTCAAGTTACAATGACATCATTTTTTGTTTGATTCCGTGTGCATCCCTCACTCCAATTCCAAATCGACTTACCATCAGCTGGGAAGAGACGATATTCCAAACCGTCTCAAACTTGGGACAGATGTGGATGAGGCAGCTCTTTGTCTGTGATGGTTTTTTTCGCCTTATCGCAGAAAACAGATTTTCCTTTTGACACGACTACCCATCAGTTCTCACTGCTGCATTTTTACTAAACGCGTAAGAAAATCAACAAAACACCAAATGTATCACTGTGCAGACAAATTTGTTGAGTGCACTTAGCATAAATGTGGAGGTTGTTTATTCAGCAGCAGCACTGACCATTACCAAATTCAGTCTGAGGAAAGTTTAAAGTTCCTGGAAAAAAAAAATGTTTGCTTATCTTTCGGCACTTTACGAAATACTTTCTACAAAAGGTCTGATTTGATACAAAGATTTGATTTTATGCATATTTAAGTGATAAGTGCTGTTTTCAATAAGGTCATTCAGTCCCTTTTGAAACTGCTGCACTCAGGTTTCTCAGCACAGGAGCACAGCATGCTGGTGAAATGACATGATCATAACATAACCTTTAGGCATATAAAATGTCTGCAGTCATATTTTACAACAACAAAAACACTGGAGATCCAAACAACCTTTTGGTTTGGTAAGAAGAGAAACATATCTTCTAATTGAAAGATGAGGGCAGGCTTTTAACATTAACGGTGTCCTGTGCTGTATAAATCACTTGCTAGTTTATATTTTACCTAAAAGTCAAGTCCAAATGATTTTACTCAAAGTTGAATCTTATGTAAAGAACTGATCAGAGTTCTCTGCCTGCATTTTAAATTTAGAGATAAAGCCTGCGGGGATAACAGGGTTAGTTTGAATGAAGAATGTCTCAGAAATTGAGTTATGAAAGATCAGCTGCGAACTACAGTCATTTTAGGCCAGAGGACAGTTTGGCTTCACTTTGGAAGAAGTGGGATAAATAACTATATTAAGGCCGAGAATTACTTTGGCAGTAAAAAAGCTGAAAAATACAATTCAAAGTTTTTAAAAATGTGCATCGTAAAGAAATATAATTCAGGCTATGAAAATTAAACAACAAACTTCCGCAGGGGTCTCTGAATCAAAACGACAAAAGACCTAAGGCAGTGTAGGATCATGGGAATTTGTGTCTTCACCATCATTGATAGTGGAGACAAGCAAAACCATGGGTGACGCAGATATGACGCATTTACTATTACCTTGAATAGAATGGTGGATTTTTTTGGGTTTGAGCATTGTTGCAAACATTTTGGATAATGACAAATGTCACTAGTCAACAAAATATATAACATAGGTTTAATTGTTTTTAGAACGTTAAGGTTAATGGCTAATGATGTCATTTGGAGCAGGAGTCTGTGCAGTATAGCGATCAGGGGATGGAACCACGGATTCGAGGTCAAGCTGAAACACGCACTCAACCAATCACGATTCAGTCTCAGCTGTCAATCACAACGCTTCCCCCCTCCTTTTTATAGCTGCAAATAACTGAATAAAATACAAAACAGAAAATGTAACACTTGGGCGTACATCATACCTGAAAAAACTGAAACCATCTTTGAGAAAAATGTATTTGATGTGCATTCTGATTTTATTATCAGTATGTATTATATTATATATTGGTCTCTTAAGGCAGTGGCAGGTAAGATTTTTTTTTTGTTTTTAAGTTTGGAGGGTTCATTGTTGCTGTGGGTTGTTTTATCATTCAAATGAACAGGTTAAACTCAAAGGAGCAATAATCAAATCAAACAAAATCTTAAGCTTTAATAATTCAAATTATCCATACACAATTAGGTTAATGTTGATAAAGTTTCTAATTAGATGAAACAAAAATATTTCCGCTTTGCTTTTCATCCAAACTGTAACAAGCCAGTGAAAGATCTTTCAATGAGCTGTTCTGATCCGTGTCCAACGAGCTTGATTAGAACAATGTTCTGCCAGTTTGGGCCTGAAGAATAAAAGGCCTGGAAAACTGACTGTAAAGTGTGACAAAGAAAGAGGAACAGGGAGAAAACAGGAGGAAGACTGAGGGTCAAACAGACAGGAGAGAGAATCAGAAAAGAATAGTTCATTGTGTGTGTGGCGTCTCTCGGTAAACAGTCCGTTGGTCTTGTTTAAGAAAATCCTCATGCTCACATAAAAGAGTGACCCTAAAATCCATCCAACCAAAGAATGGCCTTCATAAGGAAACCAATGCAGTATTTGTTCACATGCACATCCCATTCAGAACAAATGTAAGATGAAAATGAATGACACAGGAATGGGCCATCTCTTTTTATTTGGTTTATTTTGTATTAATTTCTGTCTGTATTATGTAGCTCATTTATTTCCGTAAAAGTAACAAAACCACCCTGGAAAGTACATTTCCTGCAACCGCACCGTTATTTGAAGAGAAAACATTGAAATCACTTTATAATAAATGTTCACTGTGCAGACAGAAAGGCTCCTGCTACAGTCACATCATTAGTCATTCTATTATTGAATGACTATAACTAATGCTTAAACATGTAAGCAGCATTGTTATAATGGAACTGCCTGGGGTTGAGCAAGTTTTTTGCTTCCTTCTATGCAATAAGGTAGAAATATAAAAATACTTGGAATTGTACAATCCAATCCAGTGGACAGATACAAACCTTGTTTTGTAGATCTGTTATTAGTCCATAGTGACAGAATCATGCAAAATATAATTTCCTGGTGTCATTGCAAAAGTTTGCACCTTCATTCTGTGTCGACTGGTTACAAGCACAATGTTTTGGATTCCAAAAGCACCCTTGGTGGCCGAGATGTGTCACACAAGAACATTAACGGAAATTACAAATAAAACACAATGGTCTGTTTGAGGTGCTTGGAGCTGCCAAAGAACACAAAACACAAACCAGACGTTTTAATTAATCCTTTTAGAGCCCAAAAGGGTGAATCAATAAAAGAGAAATGTAAAAGATAAATATGACCAGCGCTCATATATATTGCTAATTGTTTATTTAATGCAAAGATAGATTCCTCAACAGACCATTTACCGAATATTTCTTTTGTTGCATTTGCTGTATAGAACTAACAGCTACTGATTTGTCTTCGTCTGTAGCACATTTGAACTGTGTGCAAATGCTTTTACTTCCTCAGAGCTGGCTCATGTGTAAGTGTAAGTAATCAATTTTGCTTTTAGTGAGGCTGACATTTGCACACCAAAATGCAAACAAAGAAACATTTCTGTTTCATTTCATTTCTGTTGCATTTAAATGCATATTAGCGTCTGCTGCATCTAGTTCAGCGGCTGGAAGATGAGGAGTGAACATTGCACGGTGCCAGAGTATTTCTACAGTTGTTGTTTTTCGTTGAGTTATAAACATTAAAACTCTCTTGAAATGTTATTTTCACCGAGAATTGAATATTGGGTAAAAACACTGAGCAGCGCTGAGGAAAGGTCAAGACGAAATACTGTGTGTTTCAATCATTGGCAGTAGGTTTCTTCCTATCATAATAGATACATCTGATACATATAGGTTCATGTGTTGATCTGGATCTCGGCAGATAATGAAAATCCTCTCTGGGTCTCATCCTGTTGTCACCTAGGACTCTATATAAAGATGGACGACACGTCTCCAATTCCTTCCGTTACACAGAATTATAATTAAAATATCCCAGACACAGAAACCACCAACTTGCGCTGGCAACATAATTTGGAACCAAAGTCTGGGGAATAGTGGTCGTGACACGGAGCCACGGTATCAATATCCCACCGATACATGTGCTCAACCAATCACAAGTTAATCTCAGCTGCCAATAATGAGGTTTCACTCCATTTCTACAGCATCAAATACCTAATTAAAAGCAAACTTAAAGTGACAAAAACCTTCATTTCACGTGTACTTTGGCTTTTTCTGATTCACTCAGCAGAAGTTCTGTCATATTCATCTGTAAGCGTTTGTAATTAAGTTTTGAACCATGACAGTGGACACGGATTTACTTGTATATTTATGCTACTGTGAAACTGCTCAGGTTTGGATGTAGATTTACTGCAGAATTATTCTGTTATCACAGCCTGGTAGGACTTTTAACTTCGATTTTGGATTTTCAAGGAGGCCAAGGCAGTCTGCTTCTTCAGGGTATTGTGGGCAACACACTGATCTCTAAAAAAACTAAAAACAGGAAGGATAGAGCTGTCAAAAAGGAGGAGCCACTGTTTTAACCTCCCCATATCAAAAATGCTTAGTCGATGCATTCAGGAACAAAACACTACATCACTGCCAAGTTTACCCAGAAAGTGATTTGAATTGCTGAATATCTTATCAGGCTTTTACAAAGTCTGATTTTGAAAGTGAATTTTAATCCTTTTAAACGAATGCACCATGGGAGTAGTAGCCAAACTGATGACACCTGATTTTTTTTAAATATAAATTGGCTACGTTTGCCCTTTTGTCTAAGAATTTTCTTACACGGTTGTCAATCTTCTGTCCTTTTGATAAAACCAACAGAGTTTCATACTAGACCAAATCCAGAAAGTGGTACTGTAACCAGGGCGACATTGTTACACTACAACTGCCTGTCGTGAGCCACTGTCTATGCAGGAAATGCACAGGACACGCATGTGGTGGTGAGAGATGAGGTAGGAAAAGAAAAGACCAGTGGGCACAGACTGGAGCCCACACAAGATTACATTTGCAATCCTGAACACAAAAGAATTTATTTAATCCAGACTTTTGTTAGTTTAGCCATTACCTTCCTCTTATTATAATGCACTAGTAATTCACACCCCTGTACTGACACACACACGTCCCGAATTGTTTAAGCAGTAAGTGTTTGTTGGGTTTCAACTTTTTCACGAACCACATTACACTCACACACGATCATAATGTAGGACACGCGTTCTCGTTCCCTTCGATCGCTCTGTCAATTACACAGAGGAAATCAGAGAGGAAGAAAACGATGGGAGTCAACAATGCATGCAACATCGATGTGCCCAACCACCACTGTCTGTTTAAGTGGAATTGACTTCTGCTCATTTCCCAAATTACGCATATGTGACTGGCCCACCGCTGCAGGGGCTACAGGAAGCATGGGGACAGAGTGACTGACACACACACACACACACACACACACACACACACACACACACACACACACACACACACACACACACACACACACACACACACACACACACACACACACACACACACACACACACACACACACACACACACACACACACACACACACACACACACCATTTCTCTGCAAGGAATCAATGATGTCTGCTTACTTATTGGGTGAATTTAATCAGCGGCACAGCAGTACTTACTGCCTTGTGACCCAGCAGCTGTCATTAAGTCATTTGGTTTCCAACAATTAGTGCTTGAATACCGCCGCAATAATTAAGAGTACAACAATGTTACTGTTGCAGAGGTGTCGAGGTAACGGACAAACTCTGCATTGTGGCGGTTCTGCCCTCAGCTACTCATCTTCATATATTTTGATCACATAGTTGATTGTTTTTGGAATTGTTTACGCTAAAATTGTGCCACAAATGTCACTGACCTAGACAGCAGAGTACTGATTACTGATGTGCAATGTCTAGATGAAGGTCTCAAATCAGATAATCAACATGTCTAGTCTGCTGAATGGTGTTTTAGAATCTGTGTGTTATTACGAAAAAATAACTGCAGCGATTATCAGTCAATTCTTGCTTTGTCTCATGCATTTTATTCTTCTTAGGCCACTTTGCAGCTTTGATTTTATGCACCACACCTGGAACATATCTGTGCACTAACAGGTTTACATTTGCGCCACACAAGAATGAAAGTCTTTAAAGTATGCATCTCCCCATGTTTGAAAAAACCTCAAATTAGAAATTGTTCTTATTAAAAAAAAAACACAAATGCTATTAAATAGGCCCATTGTTCTTACAAATGACTACAGTACATTTACCTTTTTAGTTTAACCAAGATTTGAGGAAACATTGGCAGCTGAAATCCTCTGCAGATAAGTCAAAGCATCTGAACAAGAAAAGCGGCTTCACCAAGCTACAGTAGTTTCTTTATGACACATTCATCCGGCCTCCAAACGCTCAACTCACTCCAGCGGGGAGCAGTGAGAGTCTTGGCTTCGTTTTCAATGATGGTTTCATTTCTATTGCTTTCGACGGAGGGGAGAAAGGGAACACTCAGTCCAACCTGAAGAAAAACAGCAATCCATGGAAAACTTGCTCATCCACCTTCGAGCCGAGCTCAGTTCAGACAGCTTCTATTATTAGTTTGATTATATTTCTTAACTTTATAAATAACAGGTTAAAATCATGTCTAACACAGAAAGGGCACTTTCATAGATTTCCCAGAGAATAAGGAATGGGTCTTAATTGTAAAACAATCAGTGTGTGTATAATTAGATGTAGCTTGACTGATTTTAAGGGGAATTTGTTTCCTTGGTGGGGGTATGACTTCTACTGAGTGCAGGATTATCTGCATTAGGTTGTGTCGATAGATGATCTCAGTGATGGATGATGAATTGTTTTCCTTTTTGTGTAATAAAATTATTATTATCATCCATAGTCATTGTATTAAATACATTATTTAAATTAGAAATAAAATAAATAATTGTAATGAATAAAATAATGATGATGATGATAAATCATTGTAAACAAATTAAATAAGTCTATCAAATAAATTTACCCTGCTATAGTTTCCCATCGGATTCTCCTGCATTGCCCTCTGATGCTCTGATTGTATTTGTTGTTTCGTGCTGGTGCTCCGGTGATACTGAAACCAAGGAGATCCTACACAGGCAGAATTTGTTGATTTCTTGGTCGACTTGCTTTGTGTCTTCTGTGGTTGTAAATAACACCAAACAGCAACAAACTAAGCCTCATGGCAGGTAGAAGATGATCTGCTTTGGAGCCTCTGATTCAAAATCTCATCCTTCTAAGAGTCAGGAGGAAAGAAACTGAATAAATATATGAACTGCAAACACTGAAACAGATTGAGCTTTGCACAGTGATCCACTTTGCATGTTTTTTATCTGACAGATTTCAGCAGGCAGCCTCCGTGTCACCAACATCTCATGACAAAACACGGTCCAACAGTGTACAGTGGAAAGAATACTGCATCCAAATAATGCACCACACTCTCACCATGCCATTGGCCGCAGGGCACCTTATTGGTTTTCAAAATGGTAGCTCTGACATATCCACTAAAATCATTTGAAAGTAGGCAAAAAAAATGCCTCATCGCTCTCCAAAGGGACTGACGTTGACTGGGAGAAATCAATGAAAAGTCTGTACAGTAGGCGTAGCATCGTCTAGGATATGTGTTGCAACAAAACAACAAACAGAATTGGGTTTTCAGAGATGCGGTATTGATTGCTGTCATGTAAATTTGTGGATTCCACTTTGAAGAATACAACATTTCTGTATCAAAATCATATCTGATCCAAACATACAAAGCAGTTGTTGTAGAACACTGCAGCATCTGCAACAGCAGAGTCAAGAGGCAGGGTACAATATTCTTCAGTTACCTAAGACCTTTTGGATATCTACCTGTGGGTATGGCTGCCCCACATGTTACTAAGAATATAGAGTATATATATTCATTATTAGATTTAAATTACACCTTCACAGAGATCATTAGAAGCTAATGACATTTCTTCCATTTTCAAAGCAATTTCTGGAAAAGGAATTCAAATGTTCATACTTTGTTAGGAACCTTGTGAACGCACAAAAACAACATAGCACTTTGACTGTGAAGTTCAAAACAAACTTGCACTGCATGTGTTTCCATACAATAGACAGCAAGACATGTCGGCAGCAGATACCAAACAGATCAGTACTCTGAAGCTTGAAGTTCAGGTAATAATCATGAAGCTTGTGAAAATACCTGTCAATTTATTAAAAAAGAACTTTACAGTAAACAATAAAAATTCTACAGTTCAATAAATATCAAACTCACTACTTGTATTAGTAAAAAGCATTACAGAATATCCCAGATTGTAACTGTTCATTTTCTACCACTTTAAATGGTACCCTTCAACCCATCCTGCACCATCTTATCATTCATGAATTATTCACTGGGAAACACCAAGTTTCATGGAAATTTGTTTGGTAGTTTTTGTGTAACCCGGCTGACACAGAAACAAAGAAACACGCGGGAGCGAAAACAAAATCTCCTTGGCAGAGGTAATAAATAAACTTTCTAAAACTAACAGTCACCTTGGTGTACAGTAGAACCTAATGATAACAGAAGGGGGATGTGACCAGAGGACATTAATACGATGAGGTAACACTTTTATGCATTGATCTTAGATGGTTTAATTTAAATAATAAAGCGATATTGATCAATACATTGGTACCAGAGCCCTGTTATGCTAAATCTGTGTTGCTCCATTGAGCCAATTATCGGGAATATCTTGTGCAACCAGCCAAAAACAGCACTGTTTTGCATATTAAGTCGAAAATCGAATCCATCAGAATGTATATTCTATTCTATGGAACTATGCAAATGGCTCAAGTGAAGCAGCTATAATTGCTCAGTGTGTGTGCTGGGAATGAAAATAGCTTTTTGTATGACTAAGGACATATTAAGTTAATGACCCCATTCTAGTAAATGGCAGACAGAGGGAAAGTTCACAGAAACAAAGAGCTGTCTTAGTTCTTAAGCACATGTGCATATAACTGTTGTGTGAAGGTGTTGGTTTGATTGGTATGTGGTAGATGTTTCATTAAAAAAAGTCAAGTGTCAAATGAACCCTTATCCTGGAGCGAGAGGGAGCCGCCGGGAGATATTCCTATTATTAGGACCAAAATGAAAGTGGAATACAGAAATGCAACACACTGTGTTGTCAATAAGGGTGGAAATGCACGGTGGGAGGAAAAGTCAGGCAGCTACAGAATAGCGTTCCAGCTGAGACTAAGAAAAACTACAGAATTAATTTATTGGATGAAACTGTCTGTGGACTAAGGCCTTCAATATTCAAGCACTAAGCTATTAATAATGAATATAATATAGTTTGCTCTCTATAATCATGCACCTGATCGTGTCTATGCAGAGATTTAACGCTTCAAATCGAGGCTTTGACTTTCTTCCTCACAGTCATAATCAGCCATAGACTGTAAGTCAAGATGGACGACGTGTCTCCTCTTCCTCCCACTAATCAAAAATGAAGCCAAAATGTCCTTGATACGGATGCTGCCATCTTGCACTGGTGACATCATTTGGAGCCAGAGGTTCCACAGAGGTGATCGTGGAATGGAGCTGTGGAAACTCAAACAATCCTGATTCTGTCTCTGCTGTCAATCACGACACTTTCACCCCCGATTAGTCAATAGCATCTATAGAATTCTTAAACAGTCACTCTGATAAGAACTATCTACAAATACAGAAACTTTGGGGAAAAAATTTAAGACACGAGTACTTTGACTTTTATGTTTGGCCCTTGACCCATCTGCTAACATGGAGGAGACAGAAATGTGTGAACTATTCCGCAGCCAGCCACTAAGGGGCGATCCATATATGGTGTCACTGTTTAGGAGCTGTCATGTCGTCCATCTTTATATACAGTCTATGGAATCAGCAGGGACCACTCACCTCTACTTTATAATTTTCAAGATCCCTTTACTGGCTTTTCCAGAAGCTAAAAAGGCTAATAGAGGCAAATAAAAGTAGTAACTGGAGTCTGAGTTAGAAATTTGTAGTCAAACTACTTCAGAATTTTCAAACTTTCAGATTAACAAAGAAAAGGAAAGAAAGATGTTCATTATACTTCAGTAATTGGGATCCATGCTATTGTGAAGACTTTACTCTGCTGGACAAGACTCGGGACTTACACTTGTCTCAAATGACTTTGAGACTTGAGTTGAACTTGCGCCAAAAGATTTAAAAGCTTTGGCCGCAAGGCTCTCCACACCAAGTTCTCCACACACACACACACACACACACACACACACACACACACACACACACACACACACACACACACACACACACACACACACACACACACACACACACACACACACACACACACACACACACACACACACACACGATGTACTTGAAACATCAAAAAGAAGGTTTTCTCAAAGCAGATTTGGCCTCATCCCAACACATGGGAAATAAAAAAATACCAGGATTTTAAACTTTGAAAGATGTTTTATGCACTTCTGTCAACGTAACTTGAAATACATTAATACTGAGCTGACAGTTTATGAGTACACTTTGTCTGTTTAAAGGTTTGCAGTTAAAAAGATTAATTAAGACGAGCATGCAGCATGCTTCTCTTCGAAAATTAAATATTTATTTTTCATGTAATTATCAAAAGTCTTACATTGATTAATGGTCCAATCAGATCACTTGGTTGCTGGAGTAATAAACTATTATTTCACTCTTGTCAGCCATTTGTCTTTTAGTGAGCGGAACGAGCAAAGGGAAGAGAGGAGCAGAGGGGAGGACAGGAATCTATTCGGAAGCAGCTTGATGAAGGGAATAAATCTTTACATCCATCATCTTTATTCCTGATTGTCATGCCCCCGCTCTGCATCTTGACTTTATGTTTTCTGTCTTTTTTATTTTCATTGCAGTATTTTCTGCTTTATTTTGGTCACTGACTTCTTCCTCTCATTTCAGATCCCCACTTCCTACCCCACACCGTCATCCACCTGTGTCTAACGCTCTTGTATATTTAGTCTGTGTCCATTTCCATCTTTGACACCTCATCTTTGATCCCTGTGCCAAACGTACCAGCCTCTAGTGTCTGTGAATTTTGCCTTTTAGTTTCTTGGCTTTGGGTAAGGTTTGCCTCGCCCTCTAGATTAGATTGCCTGTCTTTGAGCATTTGCAGAACCTGTTTCGTCTTGAGTCATGCTTTCACGTCCCCACTATGTGGTTCTTGGCTGCAAATGTGATTCATACACAACTCAATCTGTTGAATATCTTCAGTAAAGGTAGTTCCAAGAATCCCAAATGTCAAGAAAATTTTTACCCTAAATAAGCAGCTTCACATTTATTTTGATGGTTCACGGACTTAGAATAGGAAGGATGGCACTGCTTTCATTCCCACTCCTCACCCTGACTGTCTTCTCTCACTCTATGTAACTGTGGTGAGTGGGTACGATCTCCTGTGAGAAGTGTGTATCCCTCAGACACGGAGCACAACAGAATCAGTCACCACGTGTGGCTGCAGGGGGCGCTGCTGTAAATGTTACAGAGTATTGCTTTAGCAGAACCTGTTCTTCAGGATAATTCCTGTAGTAGGGGCCGTTTTTAGGGCACATTTTCCCCTCTTTGAAACTCCCCTTTCGTAAGTAAAGGTAACATAAAGAAAGAGCATTAAGATAAGTATCAAAATGATGCTGTGTAGTAGCCTGGACTGTACAAATTCAGATAATCCCCAGTCAGCCAGGTATCAAACAACTTCTGCCTCTCAGCGCAGCACAGTTGTTGTATGAACACAGCCAGTGCATATTTACCCTTCAGCTAAAGGTGTCTCTTGAGCCGACATGTTTGTATATCTGAACATCCTTCACAGGCTGCCAGGAGGGTGCTCACGCCTGAACTTTAAGCTTTTTACTTCACGGCAGGGGAGAAAAAAGCTACTTCTATCAGAGGTCATCTGGAACACTTCCTCCTCGCACAACAGACAAGCAGCAATGTGCTCATTCAAGATCACACACACAAACACACACACACACACGTGCACCCATTCAAACACACAGGTACACAGCAGCACCTTGGGACCTGCACTGTGCAGTAAATATCTTGAAGGAAAAAAAAAAAACACATCCGAAAAGAGGATGAAAGAGATGGAAGACCGTTACACGGTATTTCCCAGAGCAGACACTCAGGTGGGAGGAGGAGAAGGCGAGAGAGGAAGAGGGAGATGAACAAAGAGGAAGGGGAAAAAAATGGTTGCATTGGGAGGTGGATGTGCAGAAAGAAAGTGAGACGCAGTGAAAGAGACAGACAGAGGGAGGGAGAAGAACACCAAATGTTAAGTAGCAGTTGAAGTGGAAGAATTCCAGTTTGGATTCGAGCTCCTTGCCTAATGAGGATCATTAACATGGCCTGCCCAGTGCCTCTAAACGCTGGGGAGGACTTGAAGATGGGGGATAAAAACCTCTCAAGCATACCCCCACAAGATTCATGAGGCGGGCGCTTGTAAAAAGGATATAGCGCATGCCGGCTACGGGAAGGTACTTCTTAATTCAACTCCACGTGCTCTGGCTCTTGGAAACAGCGACACTTACCACTCAGTTGAACTCTGAACTCTCTGGATTCTGTTTGAAGCGCGGTGGCAAAAGAACCAATTTAGACGTCTGTGATTTTGAGGGGTTAGACCAAAGAACGAGGTGAAAATGTCTCCAACAGCAATCCCCATTGATGATATGAATCAGGTTTAGATCCGTTCAACTTATGTCGTCCCGTGAGGAAATCTGTCTCGCGGGTGCAGGATGGAAAAGCGAAGAAAGAGCCGGCGCTCCACTCAAACAGTTGTAAAGCTCTTGTATCTTACACACGTTATTTCAAGTGGGCAGTTCACATTTCTGCCCACTTGTTATGATCCATTCAGCTTTGTAATTTTTACTCACTGTTTAACTTCTTCAAACCAAGCTCCAGAGAGACCTCAAAAACAACCCAAGCTCCAGTCCCGCTTCTGCAAATCGTTTGTGATATATATATATATATATATATACACACACACAGACACTTTTATAAATCACCTTCGACCACTTTCACAGCACGATCAATTAGGTTGTTTAAATCACACAGCATCAAAACAGTTTGCAAAAACAAATGTCCTTCGTCAGTGGTCAGGAATAATGCAGACAGCTGCATTCTTGGCCATCCTGTTATCGATTCCTGTTTTTCCTCATTGTCAGCACTGTCACTCTACACCAGCGGGGGGGCAACGTATGGGAAATTTACAACATCTCGCAGGACCAGCTTCTCCCAACCAGCAACTACTAAATAACCTGCAATCATTTCTTTATTAGAGGAGAGACACTCAGCGCTGTGTAAGACCCTCAGCAGTCAAACAGACAAGTGTCATGATTAGATCAGCACATTCAGCTTGGGGAGAGATCAACAGTGATGAGCTGCGTTTATTATTATTTATATATATATATCTTCTGGTATAATAATTTGTAAAATGTTCAAAAACACAGATGGATGGATCTGACTCCCAATCTTAAATCCTAAATCCTAAATGTTGGTGCGTTACAGCCAACAAACGCACCGATACGATGTATATTTTTAAAGATGTAAGGAGAAGTATAAAGGAAGGAAGGAAGAAAGGCAAAGAAGAAAAAAAGAGAGATATACTGAAAGCAAGAAAGAAGTGAAGAGAAGTTCCCACACTTGTTCAGACTAATGCTGATGTCTGGCTCCTCTGCCTTGAAAACATAAATCAGGAGGAGTGTGAGAGTCGGGATTCATCACACAGGAGCTGAGAGCTCAGAGGCCACTGAGATGTTTCCTGAAAAGATGAACCATGGGTCGAGGAACAGTAAAACACTGTCTGACGCTGTGTAAGAAAAAGTTTCACATTAATATAACAGCAGAATTGTCCTGCTCCTGTATCTGACCCACAGCAGCCTTCATTGTGATTATCAAACTAAATAAGAAACTGAGTCAGTGTTTGGGACAGAAACTAAAACCACATCGGCAAACACTTCATTCCTCTTCTCCATTCACTTTCTTCTGTGTGTAAATCTGTGCACTATCTGATGGATGATGCGGTCGCTAATGAGAACTGGATATGTCCACATTTAACTGTCTTCCTAACCATTAGTAATGACGGTAGCTTAGCTAACACAATTAACACGGGCACGGAGGAAAATAAAATTCCCCCAGAATGAAGTATTATGTAAATAATTAATTACCACGCAGACGATTGCAATCTTGTTCGGCTGCCCACTGGCACTAAAATGAATGTGAATGATTTGGAGATGGAAAGAGAGAGAGAGAGAGAGAGAGAGAGAGGGAAAAATAGTGAAGATAATTCTGACACAGTGGGAGAACGTGAGAAATAAATTTACAAATACCACCTGCTCCTTGAGTGGTTCATGGAAACAATTTGCATTTGCAATTTAACTAGTAAACACAGGCTATTATCCAGACTGACTCACAACAAGCATGTACAATGAGAGTATGCATTTGAATAATTTTACATATTTTAACTTTTTTCAGACGTGACTTTATTGAGTCTCCATAAATCTGCTGTATACAGTTAAATGTGTATCCTGGAGAAACCTTTCAAATCCACAGTTACCTGGAAAGGACAGAGAGTCTGTATTCTCCACTAGAGATGGTATAATTATGATATTTGCACCACTGCACAGTAAACTGTGTTTGTCTTCAATTTCAGTCACATGCACAGACACACCCCATTTTATGTTCAATGAGGGATGCATGTTTTATTAGCAGCGGTTTCCACAAACACAGATATACTCCTTTATGGACCTCTTCTACAAGAGTGAGTGTTTCTGCATAAGAAAGAGAGACAGGGTGAGGAATGAACAGATAAAGAGCACGAGAGAGAGAGAGATAGAGAGAGAGGTAGAGAGAGAGAGAGATAGAGGTAAAGACAATGACACAGAGACACAGAGAAGAGGAAAAAAGAAGGTACGGAAAGAGAAAGTAATCTCTCAGATTCGGTGTCTCAGCTTAATGACACTGGAACCACATGGGAGACGGAGGAGCGAGGAGGCTCTGTGCGAGATATGATGAATCCAAAGACTGATAACCTCAAGCCTCTGCACTCGCAGCCTGCACACACACACATGCACGCACATAGATGAAAAAAGAGAAAACTAGCCCAGAAATTAACTGCTTAGCTCCTCTGTTAACTCGGAAACTGCAGAGGTGCATTTCCTTCTGTTTTCACTGCCTCTGCCGTTTTCTGTCCGTCCGTCATCTTCACGCTCATCTCCATGACTTCATGCTTCCCCACTGCTTGCCATACGGCCTCAATACCTAACACTGAACCTGTACCCCTGCTCTAACCACAGACAATAAAACAATACGTCGGGCTGACTTTGACAAATTAAACCAACTCGATATATGGCAATAACCTTCACGGGATGACAGTGGAGAAGGGGGGAGGAAGGGGAGAGAGAGGAACAGAGACTGAAAGCGAAACGCGTACAGATGGATGGTGGGACATATCGACCACAGCGTGGTATTTCCAAAGCGGGGTACTGTTAGAAAACCCGGAGAGATGGTGCACATGTACACCGACTTTCTAAATGTCAACATGCCTTACAACAGAAAACACACTGAAGTGTCTGCGGAGGGAAAGCAGCTAATTGGGCTTAGGAAGCAGTGGCCCCTTCAATAACTGCACCGTAGATGACAACAGGAACTGATGGAAGAAACTAAATCTGCCATTTTTTCCACTCACACATTATCCCATTAGACTGGGACAACTTTGGAAACTGCAGTAATACTGAGCTGAGCTTGTTACTGAGCATTATGCCACAGTTTGAGATTCAAGAGGACAAAATGACACTTCACAACCAGAGCCTGTTTCCGTTAGATGAGCTGATTTCATCTCGACCGCCGGCCATCAACCACTTCAAGTGATTTACTCAAAGCGAGCTTTTACTACGCCTCGGGACATTCGATTCACCTGTTACCACAAACACCTTCTGCAACTCACACGACGCATGCGAACACACACATATTACACATAAACCAGCAGGAGGGGGTTGTTAAGCGGCTTTTGTTGCGTCCCTCTCTGCTCAGTGTGATAACAGCATGATTGATACAGAGGTTCCCCAATTAGTCACCTGGAAAGATGACTGGAAATTCACACCACATAGGAGGTGATGCACAAACTACAGCACAAATAAATACACAAACAGTGCATAAGTGAAGGAAATGGACACACACACACACACACACCTATACACTCTCGTCTCAGGCTGAATGAACCTGACGAACAGCCATTCCTCCTCCACAAAAGCACAAGTTAACTCACCTGCTCTGAGTGAACAGCTGAGAGCTTTCAAATTGGCCTCGGTGTAATCTTCTTCCCTCTCACTCTCTCCGTCCCTTCGGCTTTTCTCTCTCTCTCTCTCTGGTTCTCTCTCTCTGTGTGGCGGTGCACAGGGGCCACTCACCCTTCCTGTGTGGCTCGGCACAAGCGCATCGATCTCTCGGCCAAGTGGTACACTGATCCCGCTGCTTCCACGAGACGCTGGTGTGCCCTCTCCTCTCCGCTGCTCGCTCTGCCTCACGCAGCTGCAGAGGGAAATATGAGGATGGGCAACGTGTTTGAGTGCTGCTCCACACTCCCTCCCTCCCTCTCTCTCTCTCTCTCTCTCTCACCCTCCCTCCCTCTCTCTCTCTCACCCTCCCTCTCTCTTCTCTCGCTCTCTCTCTCCCAGCTGGTAATGCACAATGCTCAACCCTACTTTCTCTTCACTCTGTTACTCCTTCTTGTTGAACTGCACTGCATTTATCTAACCATCTCTCTCTCTCTCTCTTTTTCTGCTGCTTCTCTACAGATTACTCCGGCTTTCTCTCTCTCTCCTCTCTCTCTCTCTCTCTCATTATTGATCTACGTATCAGTGTCTTTGCTTGTGCAGCCTCTAGTGGTTGTCTTGTCTCTGTGCTGCTCAGAGAGGCAGAATCCAATTTTACTCGCAGACAACATGAAGCTGTCCTGAAATTGTACTCCTGGGTTTGAGCACAAGGCACCAACCTCATCTCAAGAAATATATAAAACCCTTTTTAAGTCTTATTTCTTATATTTCTTATAAAAACTGATTCATTACTTAGTGTCATATAAAGTCATTGTTTTCCCATCTTGAAATAACTCTTTAAAATCTCCAAATATACCAAAGTTACAATTAATAAATCTGAAAAAAGAAATATTTCTTAACAACATTTTGGCAATATGATAAAATCACTTCATCAAGAACAATAGTTTGCAGATTGAAACTACATGAAAATCTTTCAGCCCTACAAGCAATTCAACTTTTCACCTGTGAGCTACATCAAATGCAGTTGGTTTGTACCAGGATATCATTGAAATATACTGACTTTCCCAGTTAAGGTGGCGTTAATGTGAATTTTACCAGTCAGGAACAGTTTGCATGTGACACTTTGGTCACATGCAAACTGTCTAACAGCGTTTTGTTCCAACACAGACGTTCCTATGATCAAAATGGATGCATTCAATATCATTTATATGTCTGTCGTGAACCTGATCCGTTTTCTTGGCTCTTTGTTAAAATGCAAATATTGGAAGGAGGTGTTGTTCAAACGCTCTCAACACAAAAATACAAAAGGAAAATTCACGTGGCGCAAATCAGACTTTTGTCCACAAGTTGCTGACGTCATCACTTAGCCCCCACTAACATAATTGTGCATCAGCTCTGAATAGTAGCTTCTAATGTCATCTTGTCAGATATTACATCTTTATCACACGTCCATCTGTCTAACACCAGACTTTGTATCCAAGACAATATGAGTCAGTTATGTTTCTTTGCTCTTTGTTATTGTGTAGATATTTAAAAGAGGCGTCAAGGTGTTGTTCAAACGCTCTAAACACACAAACACAACACGCGGTGTGTTTACAGCGTCGACGTTGTCGCCACGTTACGACTTCTAATCACGTGACACGGGAAACGTTTCCTTCCGAGGAGCACGTGAGCGCGCAGTGAGCCGACGTTAATAGCTAATAATGCTAATCAATAGATTTCAGAGGAAACTCACCTGAGGAAAACGGAACATGTCAGCCATTAAACTGAAGAGGTGACGTCAACATGAGGCTGCACAGGTGGAGGAGCTCGAGGAAACGTGTGCATCATCACTCTCAGTGCTGCCACTTGTGGCTGGACGCTGCATTGCAGCAACATGCAAGGTACTGGTCCTGGATCAGCTGGACGAGGTCAGACAGATACGATTATTACTGCATTTTAAATAATGTATATGCTGGTGTCTCAGGGAGCACCAGCAGGTTCATTTAATGGAAGAAAGTGCTTTTAACACCCAGACACCCATTTACTCGAATCCACTGTTCTGTTTAAAGAGATTAATGTACGATAAGATAAGATCATTTTCTAGACTAGAATAATTGACTTGCTGGTATTAGAGCCATTTCCTCACTTGTTATGTTTAATCATACCCTGTTGTCTTATGTAGAGATAGATTGCTCTTGTTATTAATGAAGCTGTCACTATATGTATATATGTATTTTTATATTCAGATGTATATCTTATGCTTATGCCTGACGATTATGCCCGTTTGTATCTGGTGATTCACTCACACTCATGCTGTTTATATATGAGTTACCTTTGGCCAGTAATGATTCATTAATGTATGCAGTCTGCTATTGTCTAATGCTATGTAAATCTATATAAAGCTATTTAAACCCTTTTAACCCGTCCACTTCTTCCCCCAAACAGTGTTTGAGTGAACCAAAAATGTTTCTAATGTAAATGGTAATAAGACTAGTAATAAGTCATAAGGACTATTCCTATTTTCTTTTATTTATATTATCCGTAATTTATTTGAGTATTGTATTCCATCTGTATGATATCCTTTGTTAAGTCAGCACAGAAGAAATACCAGCTGCCAAGATTATAATTGCATTAACTGATGTAAGTGAAGAACGTGTGATGACCTGATTCACTTTGCTAATTAACTCTGTTGTTTACTGTCAGCGCTCTGATTTGTGACAACTATAATATTTTCCTTTTCACTCAGAGACCAAAGCCACAGATCCTGCAAAGCCCAGCACATCTTTCTGCATCAATGTGTTTCAATAAAGTCCTCAGGCTGCAGACTGTTTATGAACCAAGGTCATTACGAAGTTTTTCAAAACATGATTATGTTATTAAACTTAACCACAACTTCAATTCCTTGTGTCTATTTAGTGTTACCAAGATTCCTACACAGTGAGTTTGGCAGCGTTATTGCAAAGAGTCAATTTTAACAGCAAGTCAGAGAACATATGGTCCTTATCTACAGTAAGTGTTACACTGAACATAATGCTGAATGTTCAGAGTCATTTTCAACTCCATTAAAAGTTCATATTTTACTTCAGATTATTCGGGAATAATGAATTCAATGTTTGACCATTTTAAATTTGTTGCAATTAAAAAATAACTCACTGGCCTACAGACACCACAAACACAATGTGCATCAACTGATCAGCTGCTGTACTGCAAAAGAAAAACTATTTTGGGAGGGTGTGTGGAAACCAAAGAGACTTTGCATCAGTCAGGGATATTTGCAGAGAAACGGAGGTGCAGGAGAATCATCTCAAGCAGAGCAGCTGAAGTGCAGGAAAATAAAGTTGTTTTTTTAATGTTGCTTGATTTGTTTGTGTGTTTGTCAGGGTATGATAAAGAGAGGACCCAGGAGGAACACTGATGTTTTATTCTTAGTAAGTCATACCTATGTGTACTCAAGCACACACCTCACCTTGTGCTTACAATCATCAAAACGACACAGGAGTCAAAGAGTATCCACACCACAGGAGATGAACCAAAAATACCTCAGCCTTTCCAACAAACAGGATGGATGATAATTGTGAGTCTGTGTGGGAACGAATAATGTGTGGGCAGAATGGTAAGACACTGGCCTAGATAGAGATCCATAGGGTGTCATTATCCAGGTATACAATGAGAACCTGGTGCGAGCTGTCACAGCTGAAGAACAGACTTTGGAGGAGATCAGTCGCCAGCTTACGTAGGGATCATCATGGTGGGCTAATGAGAAATGCTCGGCAAGAAAACCCTGTGAACAGATAAACACGGTTATAAACATCACACCTCCAGACACAGAAGTGTGAGAAAAGTGAAAAGAGTGTTTTCAATTCTTTTAACAACGTGCGTTTGTCATGTTCAGAGCTCCAGGATGTGAGGTAAAGTGGGGAGGAAATGCCCAGAGATCTTTATTATATATGATATAATGTGTGTGTGTGTGTGTGTGTGTGTGTGTGTGTGTGTGTGTTTGAGAAACAATAAATCTAAAATCTTGGATTTTAACAACAACAGGCTCACGAGGGTGATGATGAACACACATTTTACAGGCAGTACACAATTTGCATCTGTGCGCACACACACACACATACTCTTATCCACACTGATCCATTGACACCTAAGTTTTGTGTCAGATGGGGAAATGTCTCTGGCAAACATAGGTGAACTACAGCGCACATAATGATTTCATCCTGCAGGCACCTTTGTCCACATATGACTGGACTCTACAGGAGCAGCACGGGTCTCGCTCACAATGACCTGCAATGCCACGCAGCTGTCACAACAGACGTTTGTGACAAACACTTTGCGGCATTCAGTTCATTTATTCAGTTTATTCCAGAAACACTTCACGGTTAGATGACAATAACCGATCAGTTGGCAATCTTTGTTTTGCATTGCGAGCGGTCAGCACAAACGTCAACATCCATTTTTCAGAATATCATGTGAACAAAATCAACAAAAAAGTTCTGCTGCACTCGCCATTCTGCTTTGACACGTTTCATGATGTGATGAAAAGGTGAAGCGAGCTGTCAGACACATTAAAGACCAGCCACAGTGTCGGCCTTTTACATTGTGAAACTACAACATCACAACCGAATCAAAGAAAAGTGTTAACTGTTTTCTGTATGCAAATATTCCTCTGATTAACGTGGGCAAACAAGTGTATTGATTGGAAGTTGAATGTTGCAGCTGGATAGAGTGTGCTGATGTAAACAGTTTGCCTAATGATCCAAACATCACGCTCAGCTGTGGATCACATGTCTTCTCTCTAATTTCATTTTAATGTTTTTGATAGTGTGTTAGAGCCTGAAAAAACCAGGGCATATAGCCATCAGCTGTGTTCGGGTGCATGCACATAGACACACACACACTCTCCTAAACACACATACCCAATCTGTGAAACTTGATCAGAGGATAAGACTCGCTTAGGACACAGTCGCACAAATTGACATTGTAATATAGTGTGTTTTCTTCCCGGGGCCCGCAAATGATGGCCATGATTTCCAAAATAACAACAGCTATGTTGATTATTTTTCAACAGCTTTTTCCATGCAGAACGCAATAAAACAAGCTGTGCTGTGCAGAACTCAGCACTCACTGCTGCTTCAGTGGCTTTTCAATTTATTTACCTCTTGCGAGAAGCGTTTACGGAGGAATAAATGCGAAGCCACTGACATATTCCACATTGTGCGGCCATTCATTGCATCATTGTCATTTATGAGCCTGGGAAAGGTGACTGCTTCATGAAAATTTGATGGTAAGAAATGATTTAAGTCACATGTAGACAACCTTGTTCCCTCTCCCATGCTCCCATGTATTCTTCTTCCTCCTGTGTCATAGAACAAGGCTAAACAAGTCTTTTTATTTATTGAAGCCACTGCATATCTTCTAGAGCAGAGCCCCAGGCAATGCTGTCTGTATTTACTTGAGATTGAATGTGATGCTGAACTAAAGAAACCTTTCAATCCCTGTTGTTTTTCTTTTATAAACAACTTGATTACCCTTATTACTGTAAGCCCTTGTATGCTGTGCTGAGGAAAAGTCAGCATGTAGCCTATACAGAGAATGAAGAGCTGCACAAAGCTGTTGTATGGGAAGCTAATTCCATTTCAAAAACAGGATTCAAGGCCGAGCAATTCTTCCTGGAAAGAGTCTGTAAAACTGACTGAAGACCTTGGTTTATCATAAAACAGAGACAAGGGCATCGCAAAAAAGAAATGGTGTTTAGTACTGTCCATCTGTGTGTGTGTGTGTGTGTGTGTGTGTGTGTGTGTGTGTGTGTGTGTGTGTGTGTGTGTGTGTGTATCAGGGGTTCTGCCTGCCACACTAGCCAATAACGCTTTCCCATTGTTCAATCTTAGTACTTGAATGTGCCATGAATCCAATCAGAGTATATCTTGTCTGTACAGATCCTGACTGTGAGAGGGGGAATCTGTACTAGTTGGTTACTAGCAAGTAGAAGGTCAATACGAGGTATTAACCTCATTATCGTACACAGCCTCTTCCGTGTCTGCGTGGGTTTTTCTCTGGGTACTCCAGCTTCCTCCCACGGCCCAAAGACATGCAGATTGGGGTTAGTGAGTGTTAGACTGAAGTTTCTTTTGCTGTGTCGATCAGCCTTGCGATTCGCTAGCGACCTGTCCTGAGGAGTACCCGCCTCAAGCCCAATGTCAGCTGTGATTGGCTCCAGCTCACCCACGACCCTCAAAGGATAAGAGGTATAGATAATGGATGGATGGATTATCATACACAGAGGTCACAGAAATGTAAGAAGCATAAAGGTTTTCCAAGTATCGAGTCAATTGCAAGAAAGAAAGAAAGAAAGAAAGAAACTACACAAATTTTGACTGTCTTCAGCTGTACTACACCTATGCTGCAAACATTTGGTTTTTCAAGTATATATACACATGAATTGCTGCTTAATCCTGAACCTTATTAGCAATGTTTACCATATTAATGATTTGAAATGTTTTACATTTCAATAGATTCTTTTATTATGATCAAATATGAAATGCTACCATCAAGATTTGATTGAAGTTGAAGGACAGTTTGAACAGATGCAGGACAGATGATCAGGACAGTCGGACAGGTGGACATCAGTTCATCGAAAAAAAATTAAAAAATACAGAAAAAAACTGAGAGCTGAGGATCAAAGTGTCCTAAGAAGAAAATTTAGAAATTGGAACATGGTCTGAACATCTGTCACAATCACTCAAGAGTCTAATTGCCGAGGGAAAGCATCCAGCTTTTTCTAAATGAAAGAGGAAACATTCATTTCTCTACTTAATTAAACATGAAAACGTTCTTTCTTTCTTCTAATTAAAGATCCACTGAGCTGGCCAACTGAAGTAATCTCAGGTGTCTGAGCGTCTCTCCACACTTCATTTCACTACTTTATAGAGCCACTGCCGGCACCAGGAGCAGGGACTGTCACTGACAACTTGTCAGCACAGAACAAGGTGGGGGTGTGTAGCTCAACCTTTTTATATGCAGTCTATGAGCTCAACCCAGGTATTTTGGAGTTGGTGCTTTTTGTCAAAAAGGGAACACAGAAGCTAATTAAGAAATTTAACGATGGCAATAACAAAATAAATATTGAAGAGTATAGTGTGTAAAAATGTAATGAAGGTAATTAATCACTGCTTCCTGTCTTTATGTATGAACCCATTTCTAGTTTAAACCTCTTTATATACAGCCTATGGTATAAACACAGACCTTGTCAGGACCAGTAGACCTAATGGGGACCACAGCTCGGCCCTAATGAGGCAAAACCTAATTTCACAGGTTCTGGTTAAGGTTAGTGTTAAGATATGAATTGTGGTAAGGTTAAGGTTAGGGTTAGAATTAGCTATGGTTATTGTTAGGGATAAGGTTTTTGTTTCATCAGTCCATAGTTAATGGAAGTCCAATGCAAAGTCCTAATAATGCCAGCTGCACAAACCTCTGTGTGTGTGTGTGTGTGTGTGTGTGTGTGTGTGTGTGTGTGTTCCGTCTCAATCAAAGGTCACCTGCTTTCACTGTTAGTAGCCAGAGTTAAAAAGGAGATGGAAAAACCCTGTGCTTTGTTCCTGGTGTTAATTTAAAATCATTTTTGAGTACAGGCCAAAGGGTTCATGTTTAACCACAGAAGAACATGACTAATAATTGTGCTACTTCTTTCTGTTTCAACACCTTTTGTCATATCCACCATCTGCAAGAGACAAAAAACAAAAACAATTAGGTGACCGATGAAGCACTTTATGCCAAGGTCTTTTCCACAGTCAACTTGTTTCTGTTTAATTAAACCGTTTTTTTTATTCACATGAATACAGTATAAAGGAAGTGCAAATAAATGTGTGTATCAGAAAAAACATTTATCGAGAATATTGAAAGCTCAGGAGAGACACCTCCAGCAGCTGGACTGTGTGTGGGTGTTTCCGTTTGTTTACAGTGTGTTTCTCACAGGTGAGTGAGTTTGAACTGTCTGAGCGCTGCCTCGTGAACAGGAAGAGTGATGGAAGTCAAACATGCATCAGCCAGGGTGGAGTTTATTGACTGGATTGATTTGTGTATTAATGTCATAATACAGTCATAAATGACAGACATCTGACCCAAACAATATTAAACACACAACAAACAACTGACACTTGGTCATCCAACATTAATAAGTCCACATATAAACAGTGAACTGAAGCAACGCTGTAGCCTATTTTCCACTTACATCTGCTTTGTGTCTGCAATGGGACTTTAATCGTTATTCTTTCCTGGCTCAAATGACTCTGCACACTGATGACAGAGTGAATCCCCCGTGAACTCGTTCATTTCTTCTTCTTTATTCTGGCAGTCTAGATGCTGGCACTGCACCTTTTCCCGACTGATGTTATGGCACACATTGAACTCCCGGGGCAGTCACGCGTGATTAGGCATGACCGTTTGTATACATATAGTTTTTTACATCTTAGGAACAACGGCGACACTGGCAATGTGGCAACATGTTGTCACGCGATGGGAAAGGAGACAATCCCCTTTTCTAGATGGTTTACCTGCATTCAAAAAAACCTGCATGTACAGAGGCACGTGCAGCTTTTTACTGAGCAACAGCGCTCCCTGAGGTGTCATCGATTGAACACAGTAATTTTATCACACTCCTTACTAGAGTTGCTTTCATATAATGAGCTTTTATTTGTTTTCTTTTGTTGTTTCTTGCTGTGCTTTCATAGCGCTTTGCTTATATCACCATTGTTATTTATCGTGTTCATTTCCTCCCTTGTGAAACACTTTGTTACTGTCCTAAGAAAAGTGCTGGCGAAATAAAAATGATGAATATCCTCAACTGTTGAGAGGTCTCGGAGCAGAGGGAATGAAATTGGATCAGTCTGTGCTCAGCCTCCACACAGAGTGAAGGACACACACTGGTCTTCTGAGCTGCCAGCGACTGTCACTGACTGTCAGACGGCACGGCCCCCTCCTGAATGTTTTATCTGCCTGCTTTTGGCTCAGTGTGGTATATCCGGAGGTACGTTTGTCATTTCTTTCTTCTGGCCTGTGGATTTCATTCCCCTCTTGAGCTATTTCCCTTCTTCTCCCGTCAAAGTCCACGTTCAACTCTTCAATCCTGCGTCCTGGGACTACAATTAAATGTGGGTTCTATAAACTAGATTAAAAAATGCAGCTGTAATTTCCCAAAATTCTCAAGCTGTGCATCATTATCTCGAGCGAAAAGACATTTGTGACACGTTGCCGCTTACACATGCAGCTGCTGGAGAACTTATCGCAGTGACTTGAAAAGGTTCACTTTGAGAAGGAAATCAAATGCTCCACTTAAAATGTTAGACAACAGAAACCTTCAGAAAGTTTGTTAAAGTGAATATATTTCATCTGTACGTCGGCTATAATCAGATAACACGAGGACTGAGGAATAAAGTGACAACATCCAGTGTGTGTGTGTCGGCGTTTGCTTGAACACAGATGTGTCATTGTGTGTATAGGCGTGTACCTGTCTAAACATGTTTCTATGCAAATTGAAAATCTCAGACTGTGTCCAATTAAAGTTCCTCCTCTCTGCGCTCCCGCTGTGTTTCTGTTGAAGTCTGCGGTGTTGACAGCAGCAGCAGCGGCGGTGGAGGAGCTTTCTCTCACACACAATAGCTCTCACAGCTTGCTGGAAGATGCTTTTTGAAGTTTTCCTCTTTTGTCGAGTTGGCAACTTCAGCATCCTCATACGCGCAGACAAGCAACCCGCAAACACACAAATAGATACAAGCTTTCACAGACTTTTCCTGGTATGCATTTCAACGGACCGGGGGGAAAGAAGAGACAGACACAAATAGAGACACAAAGGAAGAGTGAGAGGAAGACAAACCAGTGTGGAAGTGAGAAGGCAGTTGAAATTACAGAGACACTGTGTCCTCTTCTTGGTCTCAGGCCACACAGGATTCGCCAGACGGATATATGAGGAGTGGTGGCCGTTGACCCCAAGGCATTAGCTCATCTGCATAAAATGAGATATTCTTCAGTTTGTCATGTTTATTCAAAGTTTATAAAACCCTCAAATTTGCCTCGTTTATCTCATTGTACTCCTTTTTGTAGCCTCACGTTGTTCAGGTAGCAATCTTAATAACAAATAATAGTTTATCCTCTTAACCACACAGACATGTGAAAGTAACACTCTGTAAGTACATGAAGTGGAATCTTTGAGTTACGTTGAAATGAGCGCTATCGCACCAACCTGAGCCGAAATAACAGGTGTGGAAGGTGCCTCAGACCAAAGGACCAAAATTTTGTCCGACCAAAAGAAGTTGTGTCGGTCTGGATCAAACTGAACCATTGATTGGTTCAGACTTTCAGACCACTTGCAGGAAGTGGAGACAGAAGTAAACAATAGAAGAAGAAAAAGAGGCATGATTGCAGTCGTCAGATGTTTATTTTGCTGGTAGTAAAGCCAAAGTGATATTACAGATGCAACAAAATCAACTAAATGAACCGGTTCATTAATTTTTGCGAGACGGCTATTTTTAGTAAGTTAATAGCTGATTTGACAACACACTGACATTCAACACACGGAAACCAATCAGTGTCAAGTACAGGCAGACACAGCCCAAAATAACAACAGGGCATATGTATGACAAACAAGTCTCACATGGGCTACAATGTAACGTGTAGATGTGTCTTCTCTTTTCCCAGTGACATTTTTGTTTTTCACATTTTTCCTTTATTCAGTCAATGACAGGGATAAAATGAAAGAATGCAACATGACACAACACTTCCTAATGCATGGTAAAAGTTAAAAAACATGCACCAAAGACCACTTAACCTTGTCACACTATGAAAACAGGGACTTATTCAAATCAATAATTCTTCCTTAACTTATAGTAAGTTATGTTAATGTAAAACAAAGGGTGTGAAATGTCGAATTTTACCTGCGAGCATGCTGTGGGGCAGAAATAGGCCCTTATTAAGGAGCTGTCATTTGGTGAATCAAACAAAGATATGCATGTGATCTACATTTGACTGGGGACCCCTTTACTACACAAGAAGTAACATGAAATAATGCTGATTCTGCCTTCGGGCCCTTATCTTTTAATTCTAACACTGGGTTTCTGTGGTAAAAACAAATTCAAGATTAATACGCAATGAATATTGGGGTTTTGCGGCCCCTAATTATCTTACAGACCCAGGGCCACTTACCTATAGCCCAGCTTTCAGTCAGAGCTGAGGGCAAAACTTTGTCTACATCAGTGGTTCATATTTGTTGTTTATATAATTATTTTTAAAAAAGAGTTTATGATAATTGCTAATTCAGAAGCAGAGTTAAAAAGGGCTGAAAGTAAACTAATACTGAAGCATTAAAAAACTCCCATTAAAAAAGGAAATGGTAACTTCCTGATCTGTTATTTTATTCTCCTCCCGCCGGCTGTGCACTTCAGCTGTGCCTCACTCACAGTTTTAACCTCACTTTACTTTTTCAGCAGCACAGATAGTTTTGGTGGGAAAAAGAAATGTGAATATCATCATGAGACCATAAAACATTTAATTCCCTGTAGCATCTCAGGAGATCAATATGAGGCTTTACATTTCAGAAGCGGGGAAGGCGTGCAGTGCGACCTGTTGACATTCAGCTCTTCGCTCTGAGCTGGGGCCGACGTGCAGAGGAGGTAGAATTGTTGAAAAATCCAGAGTGCATGCTAGTTTCCGAAAAAAGAAAAAAAAATCTAACATGAGTTTTCAGAAAAAAAACATTCAGTGTTTCTACTGACTACACTGAGTATATGAATATTCTGAGGAAGCTTTTCAGTTGGAAATATTCCAACATTTTTTAATCTCATCATCAGATTGTAAAGAAATGACAACATAATACATTTTTATGTTATGTCAGAGGAACTGAAATGAGTCTACACAGAATTTGATCTTTGCATCAAAAGCTTCTCTGGCCTTTTCGATCATTAGCTACTGTGAGCCCTGTACTGCTGCTCGGTGGCCCACATAGCAAGGTCATTAGCTTAGTCACTGTCGCACAATGGCTTTTTGGATAGGTTGTTGAAAGAGGAATCCATTGCTTGGATCCTCCGTTGCTTCGGTATGGAAGGATGCTTTTGTCAGTCACATTTGAAAGGCCCTTCGAAACAGCACAGCCTATAGTTGTAGCTACCAGTCTTCAGATAAAGCCTCACACGGATGCAGCCCCTGAATTGGGTCACAGCTTAAGGCACAGGGGTACCGGTGGGTCTCGGAGGGACCACAGAGTGCACATCCCTGACCACATCTTTCTGGTAATATGCTGGCCCCTATTCCAAATCAGAATTAGCCAATTCTTGCACATTGCCCCTTGAAGTCAGATTATGCAGAGTGCATTATGTAACCTGGCCTGTGTGGGCAGTGTACTGCTGGTGCCTTTCTGCTCTCTGTGAAAAGAGACGAGTCAGTGAGCGGAGATGCAGCGCCTTCGTGGTCTATTGAAAGATGGACTCTGTCAAAAATCTCCCACGTGTTAAATCCCTGACTGAACTCCTTTTCCAAATAATTGAGTATTATTTTGTGTGGGTAAAAATTGGGCACAGGCATCCTAACAGGGAATCCATATCTATAACCAACCAAATGTAAAACACAAAGTACAGCTGAGACTGATGAGATTGTCAATAAACACGATGTGTTAGTATCGTATAAAAAGTTACAAATTAACCCAATGATGGTGCTAGATGAAAAGTAACAGGTTACCAACTTAAACCTGCAGTGTGGAACGTATGTCTCACTCTGCTGTTAGTGAGGGTAATTACACAAACATTGTCAATTAGAACGTTTTCTGACATGATCTCTAGAGGATGTCCACGTAATGGGTTTGGCTTTCACACATTAAGAAC
The DNA here is from genome assembly GCA_026259375.1 of Verasper variegatus. Classification (NCBI taxonomy): domain Eukaryota; kingdom Metazoa; phylum Chordata; class Actinopteri; order Pleuronectiformes; family Pleuronectidae; genus Verasper; species Verasper variegatus. Next base: position 10,040,976 of record CM048053.1, on the reverse strand, counting down.
ACAGCAGGAGATATGTTCACAACAGCATAGATTTCTCAGGAGCGTTCAGACGAAAGGGGGCGCAGCATGCAGGAGGCAGGACGCAACGTATAATTACTGCTGCAGAGATCGCGTTTTTGACATCGGCCCTTATCACTAGAGGTCTGGCAGGAGAAACTCCAGAGAATGTCCACAGCAACTGTCTGACATTTACATTCTGACATACAGCCACTCCAGAAAATGTCAGGAGATTATCCGGAGTTCAGTGCATGTCTGAAAGCAGCTATCAAGGGAAATCTTAATTTGTTATTTAGGTACAGTGAGTGCAACAGCTAGATAGCCTACCACAAACACTTTACAAATGTCAATGTGTCCAAGTGCAGTAAGGCCACATCCGTGTCTGCACTTTGTCCAAATCCATGCCAATCGTAATTCGGGCTTGTCCTCACTGCCAACCGCTTTCTTTTGACTGTAAAATGAAAATGAGATTCACCTGTGTGTGTAACAGACATGCATGTAAAAGTCAATCTATCGGGGAGATGTTGAGATATTTGATAAAGTGACATTTGCAATGCCGGAGAGGAAGTCAGAGGTTCCTGTGTGCCAATCAGATCAATCCTTTGGGCACCATGGATATCTGTACCAAATGTCACTGTTCATCCAATATTAATAGACACATTTCACTAAAAGCTCAAAATGTTAAACTGCTGGTAGCACTAAAGGGAAAGTTGGAGTTTTAGAATACAAACACGACGGCTTTAAGTTTGTCCAGATGTTTAGTTGATGGTCCGGCCGTTTATTTGGATGCTTTCTCTTTCGTATACAATAGAGAAAATGGGTGAATCATGTGTTCTGCATGACAACAGAGGTTCCTGAAAGCTCATATTCCCCGTGATGAGTCATAAAATTATTTACATAGGCTAAATGTGGCATTACTCAAGCTATATATACAAATCTATCACATTAGCTTAGCAGTTGTTAACTTCTCTATCAGTTTTTTTTCGAAATTAGTTAAAGTGTTGAACACAGGAAAGGTTGGAGGATTTGGGGGAACTGAGGAAGACGCAACATGAAACATATTGCGGTTACAACATGGACACGTTGTACACCTCAGAAGTGCATTTTGTGCATAATAGAACATGTGAAGGCAAATGCAAAAACAAAATCACATCATCATTTCCAAAATGTCCTTCCCCTTTGCACTGAAACTGATCCTTCCTTGGAGTAGCAGTGATTTGATCAGTCAAGTCTGTTGGTCACATCCCCAGGGTCTGGAGATATGTATTTTATATGTGTGGGTGTGTGGAAGTTGTGAGAGGGAGAAAAAAACCTATTGGAGAGGAAACGAGCAACATGAATGCTTGTCTGAGCAGCTTAGTGATGTGCCAGAGGAGAGAGCTCAAAGAAGATAATTGGATTTCATTTTGGTCGCAGAGCAAAAAAAAGAAGATGCATGCTGTCTCCTTGGAGCTCCTGCTACAGGTATCATAAAGATCGAGAAATGACTGAGTCCTGCTAAGAATTCAGGATACACAAAGTCCAGCCAGGGGAATAGAATAAGGAACTATCTGACTGCTTCATAAACAATCCCTTCCTACCCGATATAGAGACTCTACATGGGGTTTGGATAGTGACGCTACAGAAATGTCTAAAAGTAAAATAGAAGCTGGCAACTCCACATATTCCTGTTCATTTTTTAAAAAGTGTTACTATGGTGAAATCCACAGGTCCTCAAACATGGTCCCTAATTCATCACAGTAAGCTGTTATTTGCTCATCAGCACCTGTTGTTTGCTTTAAGAGCCGGCTCCAGGCCGCGTGACGGTGCAGTGCATTAGTATGCATCATGGAATTCTGCATTAGCTGGCATAACATTACGATGCCTGTAATGATGACAAGATGCTCCAAACTATAACATCTGCACGAGGAAAACGTGCATTTCCTTCTCAAAGTATTCTTCAGTGTATATAAGCTTTTATATAAACGTCTAAGCTTTTATTTCTGCAATATTTGGTGTCATTTGTTTGGAATGAGAGGAACACTAAGTGGGATATAACAGTAACCAGTCTATGTGAGCAGTGTCTACTTGTTGTCTTTTTGCAGCAGTCAGTGTCGTTTACTGTTGACCGTGACCATGAACGTTCCACATTATCTCAGTAGTTTTGCGCTTTACTGGAAATACTATTATCCATGTTCTTGTCGACAGTTAGGAGAGAAGATCAATGAAGTGTCCTGTGCAGCATGTATGAATATGATTGATATTGATATTCCCAACAGTTTTTTTCCTTTATCTCGCCTTTGGATCGTGTTACATGCTGCCTGATAACGACATTACCACTTGAACGCCAAAGCATGACTTCCCACGTCTTCACCACAAGCTCACACATTCCGTTTGAAGACCACGTGTCTACACCGCCCTGATATGTTTCACCTGTGTCCAATTATCGCTGCCTCCCTTGAGCATATTACCGTGCTCACAATCCTCTCGGCCAGTTTGTTCAGCTCCTGCTTGTTTCTTACATCTTCTCTGCACCGAACTTTCTTCTTACCTCTGAATGTTTCTCGCAAGTTTGTTTCAGATCTCCCTCTTCAGTCCACTGCCGATGTCAATATGAATGCTCGATCATAAATCTTTAGGTAAATGCTTGACAAACATTAAGGGGGAGAGTGAATAAGTCCTGCTGATGAAAATATCCACTCTCTTCGGGGAACCGTTTTCCAGTGCACAGCTGAAGAAAAAAATAGCTTGTTAGAGTTATAGGACATAAAGTGGCCATCTAGGGACACACACATTTTTACAGTCTATTAATCTATGAATAATTAAAGGCTCTCAGTAACCCCAAAGGAGATTACAGCACTTTGTCTTTCAATACAGTAAGTTGTTTAGTGGTGTCCAAGTACAGCACATTTCAGTCTCTATTATCAGGAGGCTCCTGCACAGAAACAATGAACACCTGCACTACATTCTACAAACAACCCAACAAAATAGGTCAAAAAGAGGGCGTGATACTCGTATTGATATTGCTTAATTGGAAGTGACATAAAATAGGCAACTTTCAAAATCCTTTCGCTTGTTGTTTTTTATTTCAAATGAACAAGAGATTAGTAGCCTTGTCAGTTACTACTGGATACGAGATCTTTCATCACTTTTACACAGGAAAGTATTAAAATCATTTGTCATTATTCTGTCACAATCAGATTGCAGCAGGATTGATGATACACTGATTTTTTTTTTTCCCCTCAGTTTTCTGAGCAGTGAAGCGATGTCCAAACAACAGCTTGGCTTGCTTTGAGACTTCAGATGCTGGCTTGCAGCAGTGGTGACAGTAAACAAGTGCTTCTGCGTGCACATGATAAAAACAAATAGCTTTCAATCTCATCAAGGGCCATCAGGCAAACGGAGATGGATTCAGAGCCAGCCACTGCCAGAGCCAAGTGTCTTACAAACACTGTTGGGAGGGTTACTTTAAAGTGTATATTTCACTACACTCCCTTAAATGTCAGGTGTAAAATATCTTGTTAATTACTCAAGCTGAGTAACTTATCTTGATTACTTTGTACTTTTTTGCCTTACATCATAATAACTGAATAAATGTGGTATTGATGAAATACTGCTACCTGAAGTAACCTGAACAGACATTCAGGTAGGTGTTATTTATTTGGATCTTCACCAATGCACACTCATTTATATCAGTCCCCTAAAAACAAGCCTGTTTTGTTTTCCATCAAGATCCATAAATTATCCTCAAATCAATGAAAACGTTCAAAAAATGCTAATGTTTAAGTAAGTGAAAATACGTAGTAATCCCCTAATCCAGACCCGCTCCAGAGTTTAATGGCTTCTTCCCTGACAAATACCACATCCCTCCACTAAGTTTCTTAGTAATTGCTTTGTAGTTCTTCCAATTTCAAAGAGAGAACAAGTCCCCATGAGGGCCCAGATGGGGCCCCTTTTATAATCAAAAGCTCCTCTCTGCCTACAGCATGTTGACAATCCCAGTCCACCCACTGACCTACACGTCCCAAAAAGGGTTTACAATGTGTTTAAAATAGGATTTTAAAAGATTTCGCTCATCTGAGGGGCGTTCAAAAGTGAGAGAATATCCAGTGCCTTCAATGTCTTCAGCAAAAATGTACATTTATATATAATTTCTAAAAACATTTAACAGTGATGAAAGGAAACTGTGGGTGTAGTCATCCTGCTGTATCCTGTAATTAGATACAAAAGCCTGACTGCAGAATTTTGGATGAGCTGGAGGCGGGTGATTGACTTGTCTCAGAATAAAAAAGTCTTAATGAGATGATTTCACGAAATGTGTGACAGTAAACAATAAATGTGTATTTTGGCTTTCATCCATAAAAACATCACATGATTCTAAAAATTCAAGTCCAGTTGGTCTCCTTTATAATTGTGGATTATCTACAAGGCTTCAAATGAGAACTGGCCGACATGCGAAGGGAGTCTGGCATCTCAGAGCTGGATTCACTCGGCTGTTTTTTCTCATTCTTAAGTGACCACATTAAATAAAAGGAGGCTCTCTCAGATATGCTTTAGAATAATCCTAGATTTAGTAACAGATATGATCCTAAACCTTTCAATAGGACTGGGTGATAAAATAGTGTTCTGACACATAGGTATCTCTTTAATAGTATACAATCATTGCAGGTAAAGCCACAAGTCAATAAAGGGCTTTGATATTTCAGATTTGATTTGACATAAAAAGGTGTTTTCATAATTTAATTATCAGACTCAAATTTCAGAATAAAAAAATACATAAAAAGTGTAAATTGCTATCCTTATCACTATAACACAGACATGTAGTAGAATTTACTCTTTTTTTTTTGTCTTTGCACTAACTCTGGTACAATATGACTTATTTGGCCGCTGCTTTCAAATAAAGAACCATATTTTCTTTAGAGAGAAGCAAATAAACAGTTACTTTGACTTGATATCCCAAGTTTATTTAACTAGTTTTCTAAAGTTCTGTAAACTCTCGGCAATTTAAAACTCAGTAGCTTGTTTTATGTTTTGTTTTTCTAACTTGTAATCACTTCATCTACATGCATGTCCTTCAGTCACAAAGCAGTAAAAAGTGGAACCATCCCAGAAATGTATTCAGGAAAAATGTGGAGGGAAACAGTGTCACAATGTTACTGAAGAGACTGTTTATACCAACTCAGATCCACTTGTTTGCCGTCTCTCTCATCACAAACATACGTGTGGCAGTGTCAATATGGAGGCGCACATGCACACACACACAAGCTCATCGTAGCCTGCCTCTTTTCCAACAGGATTAGCATAACATTACTGACAGTGAGGAAGGAGCAGCAGGCCTCTAAGACATTCATGAATACGTGAGATCTGACATCTGCTAGGAAAGATACTTGCAATCATTTGCTCAGATGTTAAGAGTTGTCGTTAAAATATCTGCCGTTGTTTCAAATAATGATCAGTTTTGTGGGAGAAATTTCAGAAACATAGGTGGTTCACAAACTCTGGAAGGGAAAACAATACATTTTAGAGATTCTTCTTTATGATTATGTTTGCACCAAGTGATGCCTGCGTGCTGGCCTTTGTGGCTTCAGATAGAGAGAAGAAGTGTTTGAGTAAATGTAGCTCAAACACACTCACAGGGGACCAAGTGTGCATGCCTCTAAAATCCCAGCTCCACATTAAGTCTGTGATGGTGGTTGGTTGAGTAGAGAAGGACGACCAGGAGCACTGGGGGTCGGACCACCACCCAACTATGAATTAATAAGGGCAACAGCAGCAAAAGCACACAGGTAAAATATTTTATTTATTTCCTAGACAGGCAACTTCAACAAGAGTTTTCTTTCTGTGGTTACTTCTTCATTTCCTCCAGCCTAAACATTCTGGTTTGGTAAATACAACACCGCCCCCTAATGTTTATGAGCAGTATGTTGTGTGCACTGAGCTCACACTGCTGATTTAAGTGAATGTGAAGGATAACTGAACATTTTAAGTTGTCACAACTGATAACAGAATCATTTGAGGTACATGTTGGGGGTTATTAAAACAACTGTGATACACTGAGCACAATAATAGGTTTGCCAGCACAAGCATGATTACCACAAGATTATGAAAGCATTTTAGATTTTCAGATTTTCAAAAATCTTATTCAAAGCTGCCGGCTGGTGTGGGTTGATCTTTCGAAGAACTAGTTCAACTTTTAGACCCACATGTGTAGGCTATACAGTATATGAAGTTAGCTTAGCTTATAAGAACTGGAAAACAGAGAAAACAATGAGCTAGAAGGACCGCATGCCAGCTCCCTATAAGGGAAGCTAAAACATCTTGATTGCCCCCTGGTGGCTGGTTGCAGTATAACTGGTTTGTTTGTGAGCCAGATTACAGAAAAACAATTAAATGGTTTTCTCTGAAAAATGGAGGAGAGATTCGATATGGGTAAGAAAAAAACTAATTAAATCTTGGTACGGATCAGGAATTGGGATTTTTTTCTCTTTAATTAGTGGGAAATGATATTTTCAACATTTTCACAAATTTCCCAAGGAATAATTCATTGATCCTGACTGTATATTGGGAACTCTGACATATATTGGGAACTAAAATCAATGTGTGTGTGAAATTTGGTGCAGCTTGACTGATTATTTGATGCTTCGACAACAGGGAAAGTTGGAATGACTCACACTTCGCACAATTGGTAGGTACTTGATGGACCTTGATTCCAAACAAAGGATGTCGCCTGTATCCAGGATATTTTGGCTTCACTTTTGTACAATGGGAGGAGGTGGAGATGACTCGTCCATCTGCATACACAGCCACTGGTAAATCAACGAGAGTGGTATCAATCCTCTCATCTAGCTCTCAGCAATTAAGCAAATCAGCATATTCCCTGAAACACTGAAGCATTTTATTTAAGCCTGAGGATAATGAGAAATGAGAATGAATGTTTTAGCACACCTGATTACCAGAACTGCACTTTTTGAAGGGGGAAACATTTTTCTGGCAGAGGCGTCATTTGCAAGCAGCTAAAAGAGGAATGCTTGATTTAATTTGAACTGGAGTGAACACATACGCACACTGACGCACACAAAGAACGTTTTGAACACCGCTAAATGACAACACTCTGTTCACAGTGTGCAAATACTGGAGAAATTGCTGCCCGTGTGGATATGTGAGCTCTCGTGTTGGCCTAACGTACCCTTTACAAGGTAACAAAATTTACAGGACAAACACTCTCGACGGGACAAGCCAGACTGGTTTCTTTTTTACAAGTCTGAAGTCCTGACAAGAACAAGATTTGAGAATGGAAGGGGTCTTGAAAACGGTACTGCTTTAACTAAATTCCTAATTTAAATGCCTAATAAGGCATGTTGGCTGCAAAATAGTTTAAATCAGACCCTCCTAAATACATGTGTTGCATTGTCTGTCCCTAATAACTATGTGTTTCCTGTTCAATAAACTAAGGCATAACAAGAATTACTGTATACAAGCTTTTAACCAAGTTTTCTAGAGTAATTTCTCGTTTCAACCACATGGATTGTAAACAAATGTTTGGAATACATGTGTAAAAGGTGACTTCAGATTCTGGGCTTTCCACCAACCCCTAAGGTTAGATGTATACAAGAAAAGCACTTTGGTTGATGTAACGGAAAGATCGCAGTGCTGATCAAATGTTGACAGGAGGAGTCCAGTATTTTTCAACCAGGGTCCTGAGTTTATAAATGTTTTTCACCAATAAAAGGTTGAAATTGTGATTCTTGTTTTCTCCGAAGAATCAGGCACATGAAACTAATTTCAAATTCCACATTTATAAATATAGGGCCCAGGTTGAAAAATACTAGAATTCCCATTAAATTAACCTGTTATATTTCAAGTTACTTCAGATTTATTTTGTGTTAAAACAAACCTTGATCTTCAAACCTTTATCAAGTAATAAACAAAACTATCAAATATTTTAGTAATGGTGTCATAGGTCGTCTCCATAGCCAGTGTTTGGTTTATCCACTCCAGGCTACTGTAGGAACATAACGGTGGAACGTGGAAGACCTGCATTTAACAGGTAATTCAACATTTCATTTGTAAAATAAAGAATTCTTTCAAAATGTGCAGTCTCCCTTTAATATTCATTAATATTAATATATATTTTGTCTCTGACACTAAAGCTAAGAATGCCAATCATTCTCCTCCATGAAATGAGAGTCTCTTAACATGCTAAAACAACCCCAGGAGATTTTAAATCCACTTCGAAGTAAATTAAGAATCTCCATTACTGTCTCTCTGTGCCTACTGGTATTAGATATGTGTGAACATGTGTCATAGTTGTCACAATGGCTGGCTGATGAAATGGAGAAAGAAAGGATGAGAGTTGACAATCAAATCCTCAAACGTAATGAACATCAAAAGGTTTGTGTCTGCACCCTTCGTGGGAGGTGACAGTCTAAAACTGGGAGTAGCTCTGAAGATCTGTCATTTTCGCAAAGAGCAGCAGAGATGTGCTGATTAAAAGTGTGTTCAACGCTCTGTGTAGAAGTGAATTGTTAGCCAGGAGAGAGAGAAGAGAGGGGAACAGTTGAGTGGATGGGAGGAGCAGCAGTCCAGGCCTGTGCCAGCCGCTCTGTTCTCACATGGGATGGCTGTAATTAATTTGGACTCTTGGCTGCTGGGTGGCATCAGCAATAATGTGTGTTTGCATGCATGTGTGTGTGTGCGTGTGTGTGTGTGTGTGTATGCGTGCACAGGCCTTTTATCAGTGATGACATATCCCTGCCCTCCTACTGTATTTTGCCCTTGAGGTGGCTATTTGCATTAGTGTCTGAACAGGGCACATAAGCTAGCTCTCTCTCTCTCTCTCTCTTGCACACACACACAGGTTTGCACTAACCTTATTAGGACATTGCATTGACTTCCATTCATTGTGGACAGTCTAACCAACCTTGTCCCTAACCTTAAACAGGACCTCAGAAATGACGTTTTGTTCCCATGAGGACTACTGGTCCTTACAAAGTCAGTGATTTCACTGCAAAATGTCCTGAAGTGCATCCCAAAAGCGAAGTGTCTTGATTGCCCTCTGGTCGCTGTTTGCAGTATAGATCATAAACATTTTCACCCCCATGTTTGCTGATGGGACATGGACCAAAAACAATGGGTGAAATGTCATGATTGACAGCTGAGATTGGTAAAACAAATGCCTTGCTACCACAGGCCGATCTCCCGATCACGCTATGCAGACAAAATGACGTCCACGGTGTTTTTGGATCATGGGAAGAAAGGAGAGACACATCATGCATCTTTCTATCCAGCATATGAGAAGGACAATGAGCCACCAGTGGTGGGCGTCATAGTAACGATACTATACACACAGTTAAGTTGTCCAAAAAGCCAACCTCTGTTTTCCATCTTTAAACCCTTGCTCTGTTCCCACTGTTGGCCACTGAGGTGGATGTTTCAGGAGGTGGAACACTCTTGCCACCAACTCTGCAACTGCAAAGAAGAATTTCACACATTTTCTACGCAGTTACTTGGAGCTTGGAGTTTCTTTCAAGCAGCCCATCAAAGCAGGAAAGTCATGAAAAACGTACCTCTGCCCCCATGGGGAAAACTGTCACCAGAGGTATGATGTTGAATAGGGATTACGCAACCGACCTTGATGATTTCCATACACTAGGTGTCAAAAGCAGGTAAAAATGGCAACGCTGTGCTCCTGCGGACTTTCTACCATGTGTCACATGAACTCGAACTGAAAAGAAGTCAACATGCTAGACTCAAACAATGCCTCCATACAGTCTGTGGTTGTCAGACAAAACCATGAAAAAACCATGATGATGGTCAGGACTATGACTATGTGTGTCACCTTACTTAGTCCCAGCATGAGAGCAAGCCCTATTTGCATGTTTCCAACTTTCATGATGACTGTAATAGACTTTTCTAGGTTATTTAAACCATTAGCCACGAGAGAGCCTTTTTTCCTTTCACTTGAAAATTAACCGATATGAGAGTTAATGTGAGTGCGTGTTCACTCTATTAGACTTGTCCACTTAGGGACCTCACAGAGGGACCTTGGCATGACTCACGCTGGCAGAAAATGATTTTCTGTCACTCCTACGTAGAGACTTTACAAATTGCTGCTTTGGACTCAGTTCAAACTTCAAATCTTCACTTATACTACCAAATACTAGATAACAGGCCAGGCTCTGACTATGGCCAGCAGGTTTTTACTATAGATAAATGGTCCAGCTGGGATTATGACAAGCTGTAATCAAGTGGGAGTTTTATAATTACACATTGTATCATAAAAAACTGTGGACATGTGACGTACAGAGTAAAGGAGGAAACGTGGCATGTGCCACACAGTCCTAATTAGTCAACCTTGGGCCGACTGATGAAGGACAAACCATCGACACAGGCAACACTGTGCCCCCAGGCAACCAGAAAGGGGAACGCACACCATCAAAAAAACTACAGACACACACACACACACACACACACACACACACATACACACACACACACACACACACACACACATACACACGCAGCTTTAATTAAATTTACAGATTTCAAAGCTCTGATCACGAAAGCAAATCCCCCTCCTCCCTCCTGTCATTCATCCGTCCATCACCCCAGCCCTCATCCCTCTATTCCCACTCAGCTCCGAGTGGTGTGACAGTCGAAGTACCCTCTCTATCCGCCGCTCTCTGCAACAGACAGACACACTATTGATCTGCTATGTAGCTGATAGGACAGTAATGAACTTCCTGTAGAACAAACGGCCGCCCGTGGAAAAGAGAGATCTGCTCCGAAATGTCCCCGGCACATCAAAGATTCCTGACTGATGTTTTTATCTCAAGTTTTTTACAGTCAAGAGTGGCGTTTCTTTTCAGTTTTGAGAGCGTGTGGCTTTGCGAGCACATAAATCTGCAGCACTCTCGATGCATTTTGTGGCATGACTGCTGAAATGGCATTTTGGTGATGACAAAATGCAAACCAGAAGAGCTAATGAACAGCTTTTTTATGCACTTTGTCAGTATATCCCAATCAGAGATTTGTACACACCAGGAGGTATTTCTGCATCTGTCACTGGCTTATTAATCACCATATTTTAAAGTTTATCCTTGTGAGTTGTTGTCAAAAAATATACAAAGAACCACATATTTGTATTAAGCAAAAACACACAAATTTCAAATTGTCAATATAGATGACAGGTCACAAGTAGAGATTGCTTCTCCTTTAAAGGTCGTTAATCAAATAGGTCGGTTTTCTTCCCTTTTTGAAATAAAACTGTATATTTTTGTTGATTTCACTTACCGTATAATGTAATGTGATATCGTTAATAGATTCCAGAGTCAGAAGTAGAGAAAATTGAAATGGGAGCTGCACAAAGACATGGTTATTTATTAAGGGGTCACAAGCAATTCGAAACCATCGAGTTGAACCAACCGCAGGGAAATTCTGAGTCTCATGATTAGTCTCACAGACAGAAATCTGTAGGCCACAGCAAACACAATACACATACTCACTCACCCTGGCTACATGAGGACAGAGACCACTGTGATTGTCATGTTGGCTCCATGTACAACTCGTCAGGCACTTACATGCATGACCTGAAGGGCCGATAGGCCCCATTACACTCGCTAAAGGAGACCAAATGATCATGAAATAACATGATTAGGACTGACCTTGCATGTCCTCTCTTAACGTGGCAAAGAAGTACCTCTCTTCGACCTTGCCTCTCACTGTCTCCCCTCCCCCCCCCGTTCTCCCCTCTCCTCAGAGCTCAATCGCCATTAAGGTAATGGAGCCGCTGGAGTAAAGTCGAAGAGTGCTCGCAACAGAGGTACAGAGAGTACGTGTGCCCTAAACGCCCCTGGTATCTCCCTTGAAATTAGAAAGGAGCCCATCAATCATAGTGTCCGACTGCCCATCCAGTGGCAGTGACACCACAGAACGGAGACTTGTGTGTGTGTATGTGTGTGTGGGGTCCAGGTATTACTCATGTTGTTATTACTCACATCTCTTCATTGGATGGGGAATGTTCTTCCTTACAGGGACAAAAAGTAAATACCTCATTCAAATCATTGAATTTTGAAGTTAAGACATGTTTAAAAGCCAGGTTAAGATTAGGTCTAGGTTAATGTTAGTTTTAGGTTTAGCTTAAGGTTAGGGTTAGACAATTAGTAAGTATGGTTAAGTTTAGCATCAAGATTTAAATTGTGGTTAGGTTAAGGTTAGGCTGTTCACAATGTGTGGAAGTCAATGCAATGTCCTAACAAGGATAGCTGCGCACTAACCTGTGTGTGTGTCTGTCCTGGTGGGACCTCCTGCTAAAGGGAAGATAATGGGATGTAATGGAGATGAGGCTTATCCTCTTTTTTCAGTTCTCTTTTCCTGTATCTATTCTTCCTTCTGTCTTGCTCTCTTGCACTTTCTTCACCTCCTCCCTCTGCAGGAAAGCCTGTGTTTCACTCTGACTGACAGTCAACAGTCTATATAGTTAATACTTCCTCACCTTGGGCAGCAGCTGAGCATAAATCTTAGATATTGCTGTAGGACATGCTGCAATCAGACAGCTTTTAGAAGTGAGAGAGCAAGGATGCACTTTATTCTATGACCTGACTTCACGAGGAAGCTGAATCTGAGTGGAATCTTCAACATCTTTTAATTCTGCCCATCAGCTCCGTCCGCGTTCACGACAACAAGCTCTTAATCCACTTAGCATTTGGTTTTTGTCAGTTAAAAAACGCCAGCAGTAGTTTTCAACTTGTCAGGGATCATTTAGTCCTCCCCCAAAAAAGTACATAATCTAAAATGGAAAAAAAAAACAAGTCACTTGTCAAAAATGGCAACCCTCCAAAGTTAGTGCGGAGAAAGTAAACTATAAAAACTAAAAAGGCTCGGATAAAGCTGTATCATAAACCTGCCACGCACATGTATATATAAACATAATGTGCTCACTGACACACACAGGGTTTCATGGAGGCTGCTTTAAAGTGGGGTTTACCTTTAGGATTTATTGTAAGAGCCCTGTGATAAGAGAGACAGTAACAAATAGCAATGTGAGTGCTGAGCTCCAGGCAAGAATGATGTGTGTGTGTGTATGTGTGTGTGTGTGGGGGGGGGGGGGATTTGATTATAATTTCAAACATGGCCTTCTTGTCTCCCCCCCCCCCCCCTGTCAGTTATTCTCAAACATGGTCCCTCCTCTTTGTTGTGTGGCAGAGAGGAGATCTGAGGCTGCAGCATCGGGAACGCCTAATGCACGGAGCGTCTACTTGAAGCAGTGTCGATTTCTAATAATAACACTCTAACTGTGCATACAACAGCTTGTCTGAGTTCAGCTGTGTTGTGATGTACTTTACTGTCACCAAAGAGACATGGTGTTAAATATTTGGCGTGTTAAAATGAAGCGCCGTATGTACACGGCTCATTATGTCCACACACGCAAAACAAACTGAGTGACTGAATGTGGAAGAGATTCAGTCACATTTCAAAGAATCAGGGTGTTGCAGTGTATCACAAGCCATTCAATCAATGTTTCAAACTGGCACCTTTACTCAATTAGAATAAAAGCACATTAACAATTGTGTTTGTCATACATATGCATATTTAAATCATTGGTAATGAGGTGTGGAGGCAATAAGCTCTGAAATGTTCACCCCCATTTCCCTAAGGCTACATCCATACTAATACATATTTATAGTTTTAAAGAAAATAAAACAAACTCCGTCCACAGTTATAATTCACTTCTATATAACTTATCTGAAAATGTGTATGACGCAATCGTTCTGATACACTACGGGTGTGCGTGTCGGTGTAAACAGGAAGCATATAATCTATATATCTCCAATGTATCTGCGCAAAACCCAATTCATCCCGTAAATGTTCAAATAAGTTAAAACCTGGCTTCAACCACTGAACCATTATGAATCTAAAAGTTCAAAAAACTGAGCAGTAAAGTAAATTTTGGTGCATGGAAATTATATTTTGAAAAGAGTTAATCATCTAAAATCAAAGTGCATTTACGAGCCACTGAAGGGATCTTAACTGAAGAGGATTTTTGTTGACTTTTAACAAGTTGCTTACAGTAGAGCCGATATGGTTTTTACTACATTTCCTGCCACCGGTAGTCGTGTGCTCTTCATGTAACACAAGCAAAACCTCGCCTGCCACAGTACAGGACACAGAACTGGGAGGATAGAAGAGGGATTTTTACATTATAGAATCCAAGCAAATCATTCAGTTGGACAGTATAGCATTGGTATATATTTACTCTATAACCTGTGGCCTTGTTTTTACACGGGGAGGCAGTACATCATAAATTATTTTCCACCTTAACTTTCTTGGTTTACTTTTTAAAACCACAATGCAACTCCAGTCATGATTGCAGTGCATTGGAAACCAGTGATATGCCAACGTGGTCGGGCAGGGCCAGTCATAATCATCTAAGAGGGCTGATCAAACACCATTAGACACTTTATATATCCATTTATATGATCTGTGAATGGACCTCACTGAGAAGGATGTCCCCTTTGTCCTTGGTTTTATGGCACTGTATGTTGATAGAGTCTCTGCTACAGACCCCGTAATGTGCCAGATGCATCATATCCCTCTCGCTCGTTCCCCACGCGGTGCAGCAGCATGTACGCTGTAAAGGTCGTCACGGCGACTTTACTGAGGGCTCATTGCAAAGAAACTACCCATGAACCTTGAAGAGGGCCCATTCCAGAGTAGATAATATTCAAGCTCATAATATCACTCACACCTTCTACAAACCTCCAGGACATTAGGGGACAAGGGAAATGGGCACTTCGAACAGCCAACAGTATTTTCACCATGTGTTTTCTGCATTACCCATAATATTATTCCAGGAGAGGCCTGATTCTTATTCTCTCAGACAGTATCAATTTCATCTGAAAGTTGCATCAAAGATGTGTTTGCAAAGGTTGTTGACCTCTGTTTTTGGAATAAAAAGAAGAAATAAAATAATATGAATAATAAATCTGCCAAAATGTGAAGAGTGCTGGGTCGCTGCGTCTGACCGTGCCGGCAAATAATAATATAGTATAGAGTATAATAATATAGCAGTACTACCAGTAACAGCAGCAGTAGAATCTCTATTATATTTTTGGAAGTCAGTGTGCACAGTGTGCGTTTGAGCGACGAGCAATGAGATGGAAAGATAACCCTGCCACTTTCTCTACTGTTATCTGCACTCAGTGGTGGTATTTAGCCTGACAACCCCTTCTTTGAAAGCAAATGATTTTTTTAAATACATATTCATGATTCCCAGGGTGTATCCTTCTCATAACCTCTCTGAATAACACACAAACACACACACACACACAGACACACACACACACGCACACACACACTGATCTGAATAACATGCGGTCGCCTCAGAGCACTGGAGCAAGCCAAGGTATATTTTTCCAATCAAATCCAATTACTTATTGCGTGGCTGGTAAAGCATGAGACAGAGTATGATGGATAGATGTGCATACCCAGAGAGAGAGAGAGAGGGGGGGGGGGGGGGGAATGGCAAAATGGAGGTGGAGAGGAAAATGGAAAAGTAGGTAAAGAGAAAAAAAGGGGCAGGGACAATTGTGTAATGAGAGAGGAAGGGAACAAGGGATCAATGCACAGAGACTGAGTAATGGATGGGCATAGAGTAAAACAGACAGAAGGGTGAAGAGTAATAAGAGCATATACAATTTCAGTTCTGTAAAGTCAAATCAAAGCATCATTCAACTGTAATTTGTAACCCAGAATAACATAGATGACTGGAGAGCAAAATTGATGGAGATATTAGAGAGGGAATTGGGGTTGACATAAATATGTATCACAGGGCGCGACAGAAGAGAAGATGACACCACTTCCTGCAGATTGTAGAACTGGCTGCCTGTTTTGATCAGCTGACGTCAGGTGAAACATGCAAATGCAGCGGCCGCAGCAGCACCGAGCAGCGCGCCAAGACAATTAGAGCATCAGAGCTACCGCAGAGTAAAAGCTCAAGCAAGGAGCTGCTCCAATCTATAAAGACATTATAAGTTTCAATGAGTAAAGGTGCTCAGTAAAGGTGCTCAGTTGGAGTAACAAGACAACAAGGCTGCAGCCATGCAGGGATAGCTCGCATACAAACAGAAAACACACGCAGACAGAAAACACATGAGCTGCAAATACATGGATATGAATACAAATATTGAGATGTTTTCTGTATTTGCTTGTGTTTTGTCCATTTGCATATTTTCTTAATGAGCGGTGCATTCAGCGTTCAGGGCCCCCAACACAGCCAAGAGGTTAAATCAGCCGGATTCATCCTGTGTACACCGTGAAACAGACACTGGCATCCCTCGAGCCACACTATGTGATCCACAGAGTGTGTAATATTTGCTGTGTGAAATATGTGTATTAGTATCTGAACCATCACCTGTTTATTTATGTTCCAAAACAAAGATGCATCTTTGTTTGCATCTTTGTTCCAAAACAAAGATGCAAACAGACAAGTGTAATCGTATGTATGCATATGGATCCTAAAGGGATGTGTTACTGGTGGAAATGTAACATGCCTTGGTCGTCTCTGTCTGCCTTAAGCACTGTCAGAGCCACTGGGGGGGGGGGGGGGGGGGGGTTCTGTCACCTCAGATTTTCTGCAGGCTGCTCCTCTGCATGTGTATGTTTGTGTGTAACGGAGAGATTAACATACAGGGGTTGATAAACATTTTTTTGGGATTTAAATGACAGTACATCTGATGGGAGGGAACAACAAGCAAATGTCAAATCTCAGATACAAAACCTACTCACTCTTTCCTCTTGTCTGTCGATCGTCTCATTTCCAGGCAAATCTCCATCCAGTGAGAAAACCGTGAGAGTGTGAAGGAGGGTCAGAGGAATAGTTTGAAATGGTTTAAAGTTTACAGTTTTTGTTGTTTCGCTTGCCAAGTCTCACATTGTATAGCAACCCATAGATCGTAAATAAAAGATGGAGGGGCCTGACTGCTCTCCAAAAGAGAAGCCAAAGAATCCTGATCATCACCTGGCAGGCCGGGTGCAGTAAGCCCTGCCTCCTCCATGTTATTGGATAAGACTAGATTACAAAATCAAAGTACATGTCAACTTTTTTCTCTCAAAGATGGTTTCTCTCATTTAAGGTAGGTCAGATACGTCAGATACCGAGCCGACGATCTGACAGTGTGAAAAAGTTGAGTGTCGGTATCACGTTTGGATTTAAATCCAAAACTGACAACAGTATGGATTTTCAGAGGCCCTCTCCCATTAAATTTATGCTCCTCTCTGACTAAGATCTAACACTTAACACAACTCAGGGAGAAAACTTGCTGACACCCTCGACATACCTGCTGTTTTTGATTGACGATGCCGCACAGTGGTGGTGGTGGTGGTGGTGGGAGGGGGACTAATACCTGCCACTCAACAAGGCTGGATATAGCAGGAGACAAGTGATTGCACTGTTGATGGGGTAGTTGTGCACAGATAGGGGGCGGAAGGAGGATTGGGGTTATGATAAATAACGGAATACAAATGCTGTGTGATTGATAAACGCCGCATGACAGTGACGACATGAAACTTTACAGAGGAAGAGAGGGAATATCTTGCAACAACCTGAACAGATAGCAAGCAGAACCATATATTTTTTGGATATCCTGGAACAGTTCAAGTTGACAATTCTTTCACCAAGGAGGTTATGTTTTTGCCTGCATTTGTTTAATTCTTAGTTAGCAGGATTACGGCAAGATTACTTGACCTGATCCCTGATCCATACTGCATCCTTCCACAAAATGTCACGGTGATCTGTTCAGTGGTTTTTGCATAATCCTTCTAACTGTCAAACAAACACAGGTGAAAAACAAAAGGCCCACCAGTTTCCTTTTTTCCATCAAGATCCATGCTATCCATCTTTATATACAGTCCATGCATCGACAGTGATTAAGCGTATTTCCTTAAAAAGGTGTAATATTCCTTTAAAAATGACTTGAGCTCACTTGTGCATGTGATATTAAAGCACGGAGAGCAGTGGATAAACACTGTCGCAAGCCAAGAGTATTTCAATAAACGACCAGGTAATAAATGTTGTCTGGGAAATGATGAGGAGGAAAATGTCAGGTGGCCCATATGGGTTCGTATCGGTTTGGCTTATGACATTTAGTAAATATTGGAGTTCCCGTATGGGAAACCTTGTCAAATCGGATTTCTTAAACATACACAGAAACAATAAAAGCAAAAGAGTACTGTTTGTTTGGCTGCTTGTTCCTATACGCTTTACTTTCTATTCTCTGCTCAGTTTATTTTACCACATTTCTCTCCCATAATTTTCCTGTCTAACCGACTCTGCATCTCTAAATGTTGTGAATCCTCGCGAGTGAATTTATACTGAGCCAAATAAAAATTATCCTCACCCCGATGGCAGCAGCTCGTGCCAGAGCACTCACTGTATATTCTCCATGATGCACTGTTCATCTACTCCTCTGTCAACAGAGAGCAGCTCAGATTACTTCGCTGAGCGCCACATCATCACGCCCAGAGAGGGAGAGAGACATACAAGTGGACATAGAGCGAAAAGAGGAAAGTAATACAGCCATGATCTAATGAAGACCCTGAAATAGAAACAAGCAGACGTTATAATTGTACAATGACGTCATGGTGATTTTAGCAAATGCATCTCTTTTGCAAGCCCCAGCATGTGTCATATTAACTAAAAAATACATCTTAACTGTTCTTTGAGAGGTGGCTTTAGGATATCTGCATAAGCACCCAGAGGAGTGGGAGAGATAAAGCACTGAGACACAGTGCACCCCCCCCCCCCCCCCCCATGAGAAAAGAGCAAGAGCAGAGGAAAATATACGAGGACGGAGAAAACCACAACCCAGACCAGCTCGAGTACTGTGAGAGAACAGTTACCACAGTAACGGAGTGTGTGCTGTAGGAAGGATGGCCCGGATCCCACCTGATGTTTGGGGAAACAAGTCTGTATTTCTGGCATAAGGCTGACATCTAGTGGTTTTCCTTTGAAAAGCAGGACACTATTAAAATAATAGAACTGTCCTTATGGACTAAGAGGCCATTATTCATTAATGTGACCATTTTCTCAAATCAGAGATTTTTGTTTAAAACGACACACAGAGCAGTGAATAAATGTCCTTTGGATTCCTAAAGCTCTAAGTAAACTTCTTGTTTGATTCAACCCTCAGTCCTCACTTTTATCAGATTTTACTAAATTTGTTTTAAATCTTTGCCTTTACAGCACCTGTTAGTTTTTAATAAATTGCACTGTGTAATGTTCGCTGATTTATAAACATCACATTGAAAATAATTATTGGGTGAAAGTCCAACCAGACAAAACCACTTAAAACATGTTTTAGCCTTATCCAAATTGGATCTGGATTTATTCTGAATTTCATTCTGTGTTTTATCTTGTTCTTTTGTCACTTCAATGAAAAGCTAATGCATCTGAGCAGTAGATATTTACAGATGCACCATTGAAAGCTACTAGTATGCTCAAACTCATCCATAAATAAACTGACAGCTTTTTATGCACCAGAACATCCCAGCAGTGCCGAGGCTCATAGCTCATTAAAAGTCAAAGAACTTATTTTTTATTTCTCTTCTCCAAACATAGTTCCACCATTTATCAGCATGTCTAATCCAACAAGCAGCCGTGGGCTTAACCAGCAACAGGAAGCCACAAATCTGACGGCACTCAGAAATACTTGATGAGCCTTGAAGCGAGCTTAAGCAATGGCATAGAGAGCGAGCGACAGTAAACATGTAAGCAGGGGGGTGGTGTGTTAGTCAGGGGTTCAGATCAAAGTGGGAACTGTGAAACCAGATTCAGCCTCCAGATGCTTAAATCCCAAAACTGAGAGTGAAGAAAAGCCAACAGTTCTGTTGTTATTACTCCTTTGGCAGACTTTTCAACCCGCCACAGCTCTGCTGGAGCTGGACACACAGTTTTGTCTGATTCAGTTCTTTAGGTAGAAATGTGAATAACCTCATCGTCCTTTACTCTTAACTCTGAAGCTAATGCAGATGTCACATATCTGTTTTTAAATTTCTTATGGAAAAATCGTCAAACCCTTGAAGGCCCACACCGGCTACTCTGCATAATAAAGACTGCACATATTTCAATATACTTGCAACTACTTGCGGGTAAGTTTCTGTGGCATAGACAAGCAGAGATGTAGGATAGGTGATTCCAAACTGTGAGGATCCCTTCAGCTTGGTATTTATTTATTACTCTGGTTATGTTTTCGCCCATCTGTTGTTGTGTTTTTATTTGTCAGCGGGATAATGCAAAAGGTATTGGACACATTTTCATGCCATTTGAATGGAAGGATGAGACAATGGCATGAGGCCACTACAGAACAGAACCCCGTGAATTATTCCCGGGTCTTGATGTAAAACGGTTTGAGCTTGTGCAATTGTATGCAGCTTGATTGAATTTAAAGGAACTGTTGGGGCTTGGCGGAGCAGTGTGTTCTACTGAGTGCCATTCTAGTTTATTCATGAATTTGTTGTTCACGTTCTTAGGGAAGCTCTGAGGTTTGAAATCGGATCTGTCAGGGGGGGGGAAATAATAGGGGGGGGTGATTTTGATAACATGCTGATTCCAATCCTGAAAAAGGGAAAAGAAGATCATTCCAAAAGGTATGGTATACTTTTTTTTTAATGGGATACAACTTGCTGCCAAAACTTGCAATCAGGCGAAAATACCAAACCTTCCTTTTGTGTCCACCGATTCAAAGGCCAGCAATTAAAATTCTGTCATATTGATTCGTGGACTAAAATATGTCACATTTCTCTATCTGAACTCTGAACAGGTGGAAAAGTCATGACATTTAGTTATCCAGCTTCATATTTTCAAAAAAGTATAGCAACCAAATGTATTACAGTGCCTGCACTAAATAACTACTTGGTTTGAAACTCTCAGTATCGCTCTCATAATGCTGTACATGTACTAAGAGTATGCTTTAACAAAAACACCCATCATTCCTTTAGTTTGGTCATTATCAGACTCAGATTTCCCAAAAGGGAGTTTGTGATTATTTGACCTTACACTGACATTCACCCAGAGCCCAGGGGGTTTGAGTCATTGGTAAAAGCTGCCATGACGAGCTTGATACTGTAGTTACTTAGATTGGCCTCATGTTGACTTTGGACAGCTTTCTTCTACCTTTTCTACTTTTAGCGCCACTAAAAGTAGTTTTATAGCATTGCATAGTGAAAACAGTGTAAATCAATGACCCTCATCTGATTTTTTCTTTCCATATAACACTAACCTACTGGTTCTGTAAGGACCTCTTGTCGTTATGGCTCCTTTCTTTCCATAACTCCTAACATCAAATTAATTATTTGATTCTGTGTATTTACAGAAATTTCAGACCACTACCTTCTTTCTTCGTCCCCCCCTGTTCTTAATAGACGTTTTCTTTTCATTTTCTTCTTCTGGGTGAAAATCACCGTCATCGTCCTTTGTTGGTCGTCTTCTCGATGTCCTCGTGCTCCTCCGTGCTTTCTGCTCCTCTTCTTCTTCTGAGTTGAAGGATATGTCGCTGTCTGATTGCTCCAACTCAAGTTCCTCATCGTTGGCACCACTTTTCTTTAACTTCTTCAACTTTGATTTTGAAGTCTTAGCGTTCGAACACTGGTCTTCATTTTGCCCTGACAGAACTGAGGTACCATCTCGGTTTGACTTGGGCCTTCCTCTGGATCTCCCCGTGCGGCTCCTACGTTTTGGCAAATCTGTCGTCTCCTTCTGCACCGTCTCTCCTCTGTCTTGTTTATCTGCATTGTCAGACTCAGAGCCGGTACCACTCTCATTGTCCTCTGCGTCACTAGCGCTGCTCGCCTTTTCGTTGATCTTACCCATCTTATGTTCGTGCCCAGACCTGGACGAGTGGCAACGCTGGACATGACTCTTCAAGCTCACATTGTGATTGAAGGATTTGTCACAATGTGGACACTTATATGGCTTCTCCCCTGTGTGCACACGCATGTGAGATTTGAGGTTGCTCGCCTGGTTGAAGCCACGCTCGCACACCGAACATTTGTACGGTTTCAATCCTGTGTGCACGACAGAATGTCTCCGAAGATGATGTAAATCCCTAAATTCAAACCCACAAACTCCACATTTGAAGTCCTTTGACGTTCTGTGGTATGACAGGTGGATCCTGCGCGCTTTACTGGTGGGAAATATCTTTGGACAGTCGGGACATTTATAGGGATCGTTTCTGTCTTCAGTGAATCTGCTCATGTTTAAGTTTGTCCACCTTTCTTTTGAATGTCACGTGGCAGTATTTGCAAGGGATTTCATAGGTTTCACTGTGGACTCTGCTGTGAATTTTAAGAGCAGCTTCAGAAACACATCTTTTGCCGCAAATATTGCAGGAAAAGGGCTTAATTTTGTGTTCGCATGTGTGAGGCTTCAGAGAGTTGAAAAAACGTCCACACTCATTGCAGAGCTCGTTAATTTTGAGACCACCCGGGGAATCTTTATCCTCTTCGTCTTCATCTTCGGTTTCCTCCTCAGAGTCCTGAAGGAGCGCCTCATCCAGCAACATCTCATCCAATGGATTCCACTCACTGTCTGAATTCACCCCACCTTCATCACCGACCTCCCCTTCATCGGAGGAGTCGCTCTCTTCAGCGCTCAAAGTGATAATCGCAAAGGCATCTGCACTGCTGGGGATGTCATCTGTTGGCATTGCCTGTGAACAAGACAATGACAAGAATGACAACCTTTAACTTTTCCATGTCTTAACAGTACAGAATATAACAGCCAAATGACAAAAAAAGAAGCACAAGTAAAGAACTATTTGAAGATTGTTGTTAATTAGCTATTTACAAATTGTGAGGGGCACCTGCCTGGAGGAAGAGACGTGAGGCAGCAGCTGCGATTTGGGTTCAAATTCTTTCGGCTCCTCAAGATGTAAACACAAATGAGTTCAAATGTGATGTCCCTGATCTCTCTCTCTCTCTCTCTATTTTCTACTCCCTCTTTTCCATCCACCTCACCCCAACTGGCCGAGGCAGATGGCTGCCCACACTGAGTCTGGTTTCTGTACCCACTGTGGGAACTGTTGGATTTCTCTATAAATCTAAGGTCTTGAACTTGTTATGTTATGATTTGGCTCTTAAATTGGACTGAACTGAATATCTTTTATTATAATTCATTCCTCTTTGTGCCATGGATTGTTTTTGTGTGAAGCACTTTGTAACCTTGTTTAGATAAGTCCTATCCAAATAAACCCATTATTATTATTATACCTCTGTCCTTAGTGGTGATGCGGTCGGCACAGCTGTAGACCTTAACCGAAGTCTTTCAATTTTTCTTCCAGACACGTTTGGATGGTAATCATCCGCTGAAAAGTGGTCACTACACACGTGGACTGATCTGAGTGAAGAAACGGTGGAGATGGGATCCATACTTGATCCACAACTGTATTTAATTTTTGTTGGATTATAAATTAATGTTGTTTAATGTACAATAAATGTTTCGATGAAACTGTTTTACTACTCATGATTCTAAGCAGCACATCTGGTAAAAAGTAACAGCAGCAACATGCACAGTATTGCAATCACACAAGAACACTGATGAACGTGTCGTTGGAATTTGAAATGAATCACAGGCCTTACACATTTTGTTTTAATCAAATCAATCAATGAAAGTTAAGACATGAGTTAATACTTTCCTTATGTGTCATATGACAACAACATTCAAAACATTAATTCACCAAAGTATCCTTTTTGATTTGTTATAGCAAAGGGGTAAATGTGCAAAAACCAGGCAAGTCATCTGCAGTAAATGGAAAATGTACTCAGTACAGTTTAATCATAAATATCAGAGGCTAAGTAAACACTTAATAGAACCTCTAAAAACAACAGAAAGTAAGTAAAAGGAGATAAACTGAATCTAAGAATATAGAGAATCAAACACAAAGTTCTGTTGGTCTGTCATTTCAGAGGAAACTGAAGGTGCTTTTTTGACATCACCACATCTCATTAAAGAATTAAGGTTGTTGGTATCCAGTCTCCTCCACATCCTGAAGAATGGCACCAAGTATTCTGCTCCATACATGAGGTCTTCCTTCTGTGGACATCTGATCGTTGGATGAGGACTGGTTGTTTCACGTCATCATCATCAACTAAAGCTTCAGTCCTTCAGCCTCTGGTAGATTCATGGATTATAAAAAAAATATATATCAGAATTAAATAATCAGATTAAAGGCAAAATAAAGACACTGGCACCAAGAAACCCAACAATCACAGCCCAGGGGAAATCATAAAACTGAATGTAATCATAAAAATCTAATGTAGTTAACCTACTGTCAGTATCATCTGACAGCTTCACTACATGACTACTTAACTTTTTACCTGATTAACTTTCAACGTACATACAGCAATAATCACACCAAAACACTGAAAGTTAATGCTACTGTTTAACCACATGTAAGAAGTTGCCAAACATTATGTTAAACTGAACTATCACCACGTCCTCATGGACTTTTTAAATTTACCTTTTTATCGAGCTTCACTTGAACACCTGGTTAGCACAGGTTAGCTTCCCTGAGGGAACTGGTAAACCAAGCATTGCAAAGCTATCGGCTAACTAGCTAGCTTGGTTAGATCGTAATTCACTGGGACAGACACAGACACAAGAGAAAGACTGTAAAACATTAAGAGAACAAGAGTTTACTCACCAAACAAACTGGATATCAGCTGTGAGTGAACACGATGTAAATAAAGCTCCAGTGAGTCTCTCTCTCTGGTCTGACCCGTCTCAGCTGCTGCCTGTCAATCATCCGGGAGTCTGTGTTTCAGTCAAACAGACACGCCCCTAAATCTCCGGCTTTTTAAACTGTAATATCTAATTAATTCTGATTGACCACCAGATCTCTGATGAGAAGGAGAGCATCTAGCGAATGGGACCATAATAACCAGTGGGTCATTTTGTTTGACGGATTATTACATGGGAGAAATTGGCAATTTTTGAATGGCAGTCTATGGAGCTAAAGTTTGCTAGGTGCCAGCCCCTGCTGGATCTCCACGGTATAACATTTATAACCACTTCCGCATTGGCTTCTTCTTTTGGAGCCGGAAGCTACGTTCATCTTTTATATACAGTCTATGGTCTGCGTGAGCGCGGTTCCAGGCTAACAGCGGACATTTAGGCTAAAAACATGGTGTAAATGATCTTGTTTCGAGTCGAATTTGAATGTCGGGGTTTCCGGACAGTAGTGTTTTTTTCTACGTCTGAAGATAGGTCAATAATTTCTTCAGTTGCTCAAGCACGTCACCCACCCCTCCATCGGCATAGGGGTGAGTAGATAATGATTGAATTTAAATGTTTGGGTGAACCATCCCTTTAATCCTTTAGCTGCTGGGACACTGGCATTGACGTGGCTTTTCCACTGGTTTCTGTATTCACACCGACACTGTTGCTTCAAGACGACCACTACCCCACAGGTGACCTTCTCCATGTCAACCTTACAGCGACATGATGGACGTTTGCGCAGGCTTTGGAGCAGGTGGGTTTCACTCACATGATATTTTTTCGTCTGTACAGCTGCAGCTCTAAAAAAAATGAACAATCAAAATCAAGTTTTTTGAGCTGCATGTTTAAAAGGCAAAGACAATTGTTGAGAAAGTGTAACTTACTTGTCCTTGTTCAAATCAGTATTTGAAACGTTTTGTTCTTCTGGTCCAAGTTCTTTGGTGACCACATCTGAAACGTCAGGCAAACAGGACACTGAGACTCTACCGGACACTGGATACCCACAAAACAAAGCTCCCAACTTCAGAGAACACACAAACTCCACACATCAAAGCCCCCAGCCACACTAATTTAACTGTGTGTGTTAAGTTTCTTACCAGTTGAGGTGTGTTTAGATTTTTCAGAGGAGGAAGAGACTTCTCTGGTCTCCTGCACAAAATCACAGGAGGAAAAACTTGAAGTTAAACACAGAGAGTGGAGAATACAGCACACATTTATTTGATTGACCACCCACAGCAGCTTAAAGTGCCATAGAAATATATGGTTTGACTTTATATATAAATATATGACAGCTGTGTGTGTGTGTTGTGTGTGTGTGTGTGGTGTCAATGTATTTCTTATTTAGTAAGTAAAATGTATGTAACTCTGCACAGTCACATTATGTGGACTTGTCTTTCTAAATAAAAAAATAAAAAATAAAACAACAAAAGAGCAAGTTAACATAAAAATGTAATGTCCTCTGAAGTCATGAAATGAGGTTTGATTGAGGTTAGGGATAAAGTTTTAGACTGTCCACACTCAATAGAAATCAATATAAAGTCCAAATAAGTAGAGCTGCGCAAACCTGCAGTGTGTGTGTGTGTGTGTGTGTGTGTGTTCGTTCGTTAGTAAATCTCTCTGTATAATGTAAATCATTGAATTGAAAAGGTGAAGACATCTTTTATGCAATAAGTAACTATGGTTAAAGTTAGAGTAAGTAAAGGTAATGTGCTCTAAAGTTATGCAGACGTGTGTGTGTGTGTGTGTGTGTTCAATACCATTTTGGTTCAATACCATCATTGTGAGGACATTATGACATTGTGAGGACATGTTGGTTGGTCCTCACAATTGCAAAGGCTTGTTTGAGGGATAAGACTTGGTTTGAGGGTTAGGATTAGGCTTAGATTAGGCATTTAGTTGTGATGGTTAAGGTTAAGGTAAAGGGCTAGGGGATGCATTATGTCAATGAGTGTCATCACAACTATAGAGGGACGTGCATGTGTGTGGCATTTAAACTACCACTGGATGCAGCTTTACAAGTGAAAAACAGGCCGTTTTTCAGGTGTGTGTGGATTTGTCTGACATGTCGTGTTGTGTGATCTGCTGATGAGCAGCGTGGGCAGGGCGCGCCAGGCGGCAGATGTGGACCGCAGCTGTCCCAGCAGCACTCACCACAGACCGGGGGCTCTCCACATGTTCGCCTGGCTCAGATCTCCCGCGGAGCGACGGCACAGCGCCGCTCCTCAGCTGAACCGCGCCGGTCTTAGTTTTACCGAAGCAGCCCTCAGTGAAGTGTTCCCTGCAGATGGTGATATCGGTCCAGGACGACTCTTTGAGCCGCTGTCCGTTCACCTCGAACACAAACTGGACCCACTCCAGCCTCTTCTCTGGGTCCTTCGGCAACTTGAACCGCTGCGCACCGCGACGCGACGAACCGCAGCCGAGGACGGAGCACATCCCGGGTATTAGTCTGGTCCCTGTGGGGGGGTTTAAAACAGTATCTGGACTGTGTTTAAGTGCTAAGGCAACGATGTCAACAACAGCAGCAGCAAGCTAGCAAGCAGTTAGCTTGCTGGCTAACGGGGTGGGCGGGGATTTAAGGACGGGTTCGCTTGTTTTCTAAGTCAGGCGTATCCCAGCTGTAGCCTCAGTGGGTTTTCACGTTAAAACAGAGTCCCTTCGCCGCCATTGACACCTTTCTGAGATACACATGACATGTTCAGGTATGTGTGTTTCTGTAAAGTTGAATAAAAATCGTTAAATATTCCTCAGTCAATACTTCTGTGTTTGTTTTTGTGGCGGGTGGGCGGGGTCTGGACTGTGCTGGGCGGGCCTGACTTCACTCCTGTGAATCGGGTTCATCAGTGAATTGATGGTTATTTAAGAACCAGGTTATTCATGTTACATCATGTTATTACAATAACAACCCCGGCAGCAGACCCACCTGTGCGGGCCGGTTTGACAGGTGGTCCCGGGCCTCCTTCCCCCAGGTTAATGGACGGGACAGCGGATTCCTTCAGGCTCTTGACGCTTTGGTCCAAAACGTTCCGCTCGTAGTCCTCCGGTCGGAAATGGAGACTACACACCCGCAGGTTTTTAAGAGCTGCCATCGCGGTGTTCACGCCGTATTTGGGGTTGTTCGCTGCCTTCAGCCACCGCCTGCAGAGGCTGGGACAGCTCACTCGAAACCGGTGATACCTCACCCCGGCAAGACGCTTCCTCTTCGAGTCCTTACACTCGGGAACAATGCAGGTCGAAACCATCGCGACTGAAAACTTGACTTCCCAGAGATGTTGACTCTGAGCGCCTTGGTCCGTTGACACCTGAGCAGCGCATCCCACACCCGCCGCCGCCAACATTTACAAACACACCCGGAGTTCCTGTCAAGCTCCACCAATAGGCGCGACCTGGGCGTGGCCTTGGAAAGCAAGGAGCCCAGTGCATTCTGGGTGTTGGTGTTCTTTTAGGTATAAGCAGTTTTTTTTTTTCCTGTTTTCTCCAGACGTGTAGCAGCAAATTCATTTGTTTAGACTTTCACTTTTCTTTAGTTCACCCAGATATTAAAGTTCACTCATTACCTACTCACTAATATGCTGATGGGGGGGGGGGGGGGGGGGTGTTTGAGTCCACAAAGCACTTTTGGAGTTTCAGGGGTAAACAGCGTTGCAGCCAAATCCAATACAATTTAAGTAACTGGCGACCACTTCTGAAATAATTGCACTAGATGTGGCTCCTTTTCACAGATCATTTTCATATACAGTATATATCCGTGTCATGGACGTAAAAGAATTGCGAATATGCAACACAAGAGGACAAGGGCAGTTCAGTTTAATCTACTTGTTGTCAGTCTGATCAGTCAACAGTATTCAAAGTGTCTGGAAAGTGACTAGAGAAAACAACAAAGTTTGAACCTAGGAATACGAGCTTAGTTTGTCATCATACCTAATTGTTAGACCATAGATTCGATGGGAAAAGACCAGTTCTGTTTGATCTCTGCAGCCACACATGGTGATTACTTGTGTTGGGTTCAGAGAAGAAAACAAAGACAATCACTCTGTTGACCTGAGCACTGAATGTGTAGTCCCACTCGCTGCACTGTGGATATCACACATGATCCCCAGCTTCCTGAACCAGAAGAGCTGCAGCAGTAACAAATAAACCAAACTCTGTTAAAAAAAATTGATATTTGAAGGTTCTTTGCTGAAAATTGGAGGTAAACACAAGTTTTTTTTATGATGTCTACGTCTTTTTAACTGATCGAAAGTTCAGCATTACTCTTTAACTTGCTGGGCTTGATTCTGACAATTTAAACTATGACTATCAGTCAGTTACACACCTCTCACAGTAGATAGGACCCATTCATCAAAGTTGAATGAAAAGGGCGTTCAAGGTGAGGAGTGGGAAAGAAAGCGGCACCATTCTCCCTATTCCAAGTCAGTGAACCATCAAAGTAATTTAAAAGCTGCTGTTTTAAGGTTAAAAAAAAGTTGCACAGTGTTGCTTTAACAAAAGGTGAATTAGTTTAGTGCAGTTTGATGTTTAACGTCTTTATATAGTTGATTCCACTGCTCTATCTGCTGTTCCTCGTTCTCTTCCTTTGAGTCTTCTGGGTCAAAGTCCGTGTCAGGGTCAGACATTCTGGGGCTTCCTCTTGATCTGCTTGGGCTTGATGTTACTTTCTCACTCCTGAAATCCTCCTCGTCATGTGAGTCATAAGACATTTCCTCTTCCAGGTGGCCTTCTGCATTTCTCTTAGGCCTTCCTATGGGTCTACCTGTGCTCCTTTTGCTTTTTGGCTTCAATTTTCTCTTCTTCTTTATTGGCTCTTCTTCATCATGCTCTTCCCCTGGCCCCGGCACTGGCTCTGCACCTCTCTCGTCACATTTCTCCTGAGAATCCGTTTCGTCGGTGCTGACAGTTTTGCTTTTTCTGCCCCTCTTACGTTCGTGCGCAGGATTGGAAGTGTGATAACGCTGGACGTGACTCTTTAAGCTCACATTGTGATTGAAGCACTTGTCGCAATGCGGACACTTGAAAGGCCTCTCCCCCGTGTGCAGGCGCATGTGAGATTTGAGGTGACTTGCCTGGTTGAAGCCGCGTTGGCACACAGAACACTTGAATGGCTTCTGGCCCGTGTGCACCATTAAGTGTCTCTGAATAGACAGGGTACGGTTAAATTCAATCCCACAAAAGGGACATGTTAACTGCTTGGGGCCTCTGTGATCCTCCAGGTGGATTTCGCGATCCTTGTTTGAGGCAAAGGTCTCTGAACAGTCAGGGCATTTATAAGGTTTTCCTTCAGTTACGTGAATCTGCTGGTGAGTGATTTTGTCCACCTTTGTTTTGAACGTTCTGTGGCAGTATTTGCACCGATGCTCATAGTTTTCATTGTGGACTCTGCTATGTCGGTTTAGAGCAACCTCGCTGACACATCTCTTGCCACAAATGTTGCAGGAATAGGGCTTCACCTTGTGCTCACACGTGTGAGGCCAACGTTTACTGAAAAACTTTCCACACTCTGTGCAGAGCTCGCTGTGGTTGGGCGCGAATACATAATAATTGTCCACTTCTTCCCCATCGTCATCTTCGGTCTCATCCGATCCATTATGAAGCTCAGCAGCCAGTGAATGCTGCTCTGCCGGCTTCCAGTCCTCATCTGAATCCACGGGACCCGGATCACTGGAATCTTCCGTTTCGTTCATACGGTCGCTCTCCTCCGACTGGGGGTAAATAAAAAAAAGTTGAATATCAAAGCCAAACAAACAGGGCGGTGCAGGGGTTCAAATACAAACTCAACTATTTATCTCATAAGAGCGACCACAGCAATTAACTGCATATTTAACAAAAATTGCAGTTAAAATGTTTTTATTACATAGACAAAATATTTTAGATCCAGTTTAAAGCCTCGGCACCCGATTGCTGATGTCTTACCTCTGAAATTAGTTTTGAGTCATATGATAGGTGTTGACCTTCAGCTCCTTGGACATTGACCCCGATCAGGCTTTTCCACTGGTGTCTGTATTTACACTGGAGGCACTGCCGTTTCACGATGATGAGTCCGCCATGGATAATCTTCTCCATCTTAACGTTAGAATCACATAAAGGGCACCTACTGCCAAATAACTGGAGGAGCTGGTTTTCATTCACAACATACCTCCCCTTCTTCTGGAGAAGTGCAGCTCTGAAAAATAAAGAGATCAATGAAATAGTTCAACGAGATCCAGGTTTTAAAAACATAACCTGGTGTAATCAATGTAAGTACTTACTTTTCCCTGATTATATCAACATTCTGAACCTTTCGCAGCATCTGAACATAATCTTCTTCAGGAGTTTGGCTTGGCACTGGGCTGACTGGCACATCTGCAAATTAAATTTAGAGTTAATAACTTACATGATAATATTTGAGTATATACCTCATAAATTTGAAGTTTCTTACCAGGAGTAGTGGTATGGTCCGGTGATATTGATTCTTCCGAACTGTCAGATTGTTGTTGTTCATACTGGGAATCAAACTCTAAGATTTCCACAGGCTCCTGCACGTGAACAAAAGTACAAGCTCTTACTGGAACATAAGTAGATCACAGTGCTCAGGTTTATAATATAGATGTTATAATAATATAATGAATATTACAACACGATCAACTGAGTCTCGCCATCTCCATTTGTAGTAGTAGCTATATATGTAGTTATAGCTATATTAACGGTATTACTTATATTCCAGATTTTTTTCAATTATTTTTTATCTTATTAACTATGGGCTTTTTCAACATAGTAATTGTTAATGAGCATCAATAAATGTCTTTTATTTTGTATTTGTGCTTTGACAACACTTTGCAATAAAGCTTATTGAAACTGAAACAGAATTGATGCAGGAACAAACCCTGTAGAAAATACAACATCAGCTGCTGTCTCTAGTATTTGTGTTGATAAGGTGTGTGGGGACTATAGGGCTGGACCATGTGGCCAAAAACGATATCAAGATACAACATTTCAATCAGTCAATATAGATAATTATCACAATAACTATCGCATTATTTCTTTCAAGTTTAAAAGGTTCAGTGTGTAAGATTAAGGTGAAAGGGATCTATGGGCAGAAAAAGAATATGAAATAATCCTAGTGAAGTTTTCACTAATGTGTTTCATCTATATTGGGTGAACTGTGGTTTTCTTTACCCTGGAATGGGTTCTTTCTGTTTGTATAGTTACATCGGGAACGGGTCCTCTCTACGGAGGCCACCATGTTTGTTTTTACATATGACAACTGAAGGCTACCACAGGTTCTCCTTCATGTTGGGAAGGGGAGGGTGAGGTGAGGGATATTCAGCTGCAACACGCAACCTCACCAGTAGATGTCACTAAAGTCTACACACTGAACCTTTAAACACAGATTTTTGCTGCAGATCAAGTATGTGTACTTTTGTTATATAACTATTGATGATAGCAATTGATTATTATTGATACTGTTTTATTGCTCCGCTTTAGTTGACACTTTAGTTTCTCCTTCACACTCACCTCAGACTTCACCTGCTCCTGCTGCTCCTCCTCCTCCGGCTCTGACTTGATGCACAGAGACGGCACAGCGCTGCTCCTCATCTGAACCGCGCCGGTCTTAGTTTTACCGAAGCAGTCCTCAGTGAAGTGTTCCCTGCAGATGGTGATATCGGTCCAGTGCGACTCTTTGAGCCGCTGTCCGTTCGCCTCGAACACAAACTGGACCCACTCCAGCCTCTTCTCTGGGTCCTTCGGCAACTTGAACCGCTGCGCACCGCGACGCGACGAACCGCAGCGGAAGACGGAGCACATCCCGGCGACAGGTCCCGACCCTACCCCGCGGATCGAAGAGGTCACACCGGGTTATGTTTGAGGTTTGCGGGGGACTGGAAGGTGGTGATCGGACTGGGTCTCTAACCGGGATCCACGGAGGGGAACTACAGGGCAGCCATTACTGCTAGTGACGAGGAGGGGGCGGTGCTTCTCGGCGAGGTTAGCGCGATTTGGACTTATTTTTGTCGCTGAGCATATTAACTTGTAGGTGCGGGCCTCCCCCTGGCGTACCGGAGGATGTAGAGCAGGATCTTTATAATAATCAAATAGCAAAAGTAAAAATACACCAAAAATATATAGGTCTCTATAGGTTACTTAATTATATTATAAATACATTTATAATATAATTATCATTAGGTTGCTACAAAATAAATAAATAAATAATAATAATTATCTGTGTATATATACTTGACTTCCTCTCAAGCAGTTTACATAAGGACAAGGAATTGGAACTTTACAGCAGAAAGAAACAGACATTTAACAACAGTCCAGGTTAATATACTTTTATCCAGTCAGATTCAATGGAACACACATCAGTGATTAAGATTCAAACAGGTTTTGAAAGCATCAGATTCTCTGAACAGGCAAGTGAACATCTGTCATAGTTTATGACCATTTCTTTATGCCTCACACCCTCTTTATATTGATTCTCTCTGTTGACAGTTGTTGAAACCCAACTCTTTATTCGGTTCATATCAACCACACCTTCATTTCTGACCGTCCCCTGTGCTTCCCTGACTTGTCACCTCTCTGGCTGCTGTCCCTCTATTTCCTTCGACCTTCTGGCTCAAAATCAGAGTTATCGTCAGAATTATTTACTGTGTTCTTTACAACCTTGCTCTTCTTCCCTCCCTCCCCAGCGGAATCCATGGTGTTCGTGTCGCTGTCAGTCGGCTCGTTCTCACTTTCCTCATTGCTGCATTGCGTTCTCCGGGACTTCTTCGCCTGCATATTTCGAGCCTTGGTGTTTGAACGTTCCATTTGAATTGCCACAACTAAATTACCTGCTGCATTGCTCTTAGGCCTTCCAATGGGTCTGCCTGTGCTTCTCTTTTTCGGTCTATACATTCTCACCTGCTCTTCCTCTTCTGTATCCTGTTCTTCCTTTACATGGACACATTCCAAGTCTTCACCCTTTTTTTTCAGTTTACCCCGAGCATCTCTACTGTTCCTTGCTCTTTCTTTTTTCTTTTCATTTTTCTTGTCATACCCAGAGTTTGATGTGTGATAACGCTGGACGTGACTCTTTAAGCTCAC
Organism: Verasper variegatus; assembly: GCA_026259375.1. Taxonomy (NCBI): domain Eukaryota; kingdom Metazoa; phylum Chordata; class Actinopteri; order Pleuronectiformes; family Pleuronectidae; genus Verasper; species Verasper variegatus. Next base: position 10,007,171 of record CM048053.1, on the reverse strand, counting down.
ATTGTGATTGAAGCACTTGCCACAATGCTGACACTTGAAAGGCCTCTCCCCCGTGTGCAGGCGCATGTGAGATTTGAGGTGACTTGCCTGGCTGAAGCTGCGCTCGCACTCGGTGCACTTGTGCGGCTTCAGACCTGTGTGCACAGCTAAGTGTCTCTCAACCGAGCGGGACCAGAGGAACTCAATCCCACAGATGTGACATTTTAAATCCTCAGGGTCTCTGTGAGTGTCCAGGTGGATTTGGCGATCCTTATTCGTGGCAAACCTCTCCGAACATTCAGAACATTTATAGGGCTTTCCTTCAGTTACGTGGATCTGCTCGTGAGTGATTTTGTCCACCTTCGTTTTGAACGTGATGTGGCAGTATTTGCACCGGTGCTCATATTTTTCACTGTGGACTCGGTTATGTCTGTTTAGGGCATTCTCACTGACGCATCTCTTGCCACAAATATTGCAAGAATAGGGCTTCCTTTTGTGCTCGCACGTGTGAGGCCAACGATTACCGAAAAACCTCCCGCACTCTGTGCAGAGCATGTGGTTTATGGAGCTGAAACCATTACTAATAATTTCCTCAATATCGTCATCTTCGGTTTCCTCGTCATTTGTTTTCCAGTCCTCATCTGAATCCACGTCGCCCTGATCACTCGATGTCGCTGTTTCATTCATGGCCTCATTCTCCTCTTGATCAATGACAGCAACAATCTCAGAGACACCCGAGTCATCTGTTGTGGCCTGTGACACAATTGTATGAAAGCGTATGAGTGAAAATACACTTTTTTTAAGTCAGTAAAACAGACGGTTGAACTAAAACAAGGGGATGATGTGTTTTGATTTGTGAGTTGATCTAAAAATGCATATAACAGCATATAGTTTACAGTATATAAGAGGACATTGTAGATTGGCATTTTGCACTTTATTTATTTTATTTATTATTAGAGTATATCTGAATGCTGATGCGCTACCTCTGGAATGACCTCTGTACGTTGTTGACCTTCAGCTGCTGGGACACTGGCACTGATCTTCACAGCGAAGTTCTCCTTCATCTGTGGAAGTGCGGCTCTACAAATCAATTCAAATGAATGATTTAAATACTATGTTGATTTAAAAATGTTGTTTAAATAGTAAAAGGTGTGTAAAATGTTTATTACATACATTTGAACATACTTTTCTCTCATCAAATTATATATTCACATACTTTTGTTGAGTATCTGGGGTATCCATTGGAAATGAGACACCTCTTGGGACGAGGACTCCTGCCAATTGAATTTAAAGAACACATGAGAAAATGCTTCATGTAATTTTTTTTAAAATTAGACAAAAATGTATTTCTGTTTTTTACCTATTGAAGTCAGTCTTGATTTTTCAGAGTAGGTGCATTTTTTAAGTTGATTACACTGAGAAGTAACTTCTGTGATTTTCTCAGGCTCCTACACAAGTGACACATGTACAAGTTTTCAGCAGAGAGAGAGAGAGAGAGAGAGAGATTGCATTGTGTTGCTTTAAAATAACCACAAGTTGAGTCACAACCATGGACTGTAACTGAGGATGGTAAACACATCTTCACTTCCTCCCACTGTTTGAAAATGAAGCCAAAATGTCCTGGATATGATCGGGGCCATCTTTTGCCCATTTGGAGCCACATTCTGCGCAGTAGCGAGATCCAGAACTAAGCAAACATAACTTATCAAACATCTTTGATAAAAAAGTTTTTTTGAAAAGTACTTGACGTTTACTATGACTATTAGTTTGTTATATGCCACATCAATTAACATGAAGAGGGCGGGGCTTATGAGCAGTTTTCAGACATGTCCTGCGCAGGATCTCTGGAGAATTAGGTGCAGTCTTTCTCCATCGTTTTCCTTTCACACATGCACAACGCAGCGGGGGGTTCTCTGCCCAGAGGGGGGGGGGCAGCAGGCAGAGGCAGGATGAAAAGAATAATCTCTGGCAAAGGCACTTATCACCACAAACATTTTTTTGGCATCGCTGATTTCTCACCTGGAAGTATTTGTATTATTTTCAATTTTTTTTTATTTTGTGTCGTGTGTTAGTAGCGTCATCAACCCACCCACTCGTGGTGAATCGTGGGATCTGTTGCTGTGTTCCCGCATTGACTTCTGGAAGTCCGCAGAAAGTCTGAAGGTTCACGTGCGCCTCCTCTGGAGTTCAGTGCGTGTCTGACAGCAGCATCATACTGCAGCCAGCCACCAGGGGGCGATCGAGACGCTTTGGCTTCACTTTTTTGGGGAGCTACTATGTGGTCCATCGTCACACACGCTGAAGACGCACTGGGTGTAATGAGCAGACTCACCACCCATGTCTCCACGTCCGCCGCAGGTTTGACCGACTTCGGCTGCAGACACACGGACGGGACAGCACCGGGCGCCAGCTGGATGGAGCCTGTGGGAGCCACATACACCAGACAGTCATATTTAAAATGCTCGCTACAAATGGTGATGTCGGTCCAGGACGACTCTTTGAAACGCTGCTTGTTGGCTGCAGCGAGGAACTGGACCCACTCCAGCCTCCTCTCTGGATCCGCCGGTAACTTGAAGCGCTTCGCACCGCGACGCGACGAGCCACAGCCGAGGACGGAGCACATCCCGGGTATCAGTCTGGTTGTTAGTGCTTGTTACGGGAGGAACGTGGCGGATCACGGCCTGAGTCCACGGCGTTAACTTCGCCTGTCGTTGTTGCTATAGTAGCCGTGATGGCTGAATGGGCGTGGCCGTGTAGACGGGTTCGCTCGGTTTGGTGTCAGGCGCACACCGACGGTACAACTTCTTCTTCTTCTTTAGACATGATTGGCGGTTGGCAAACCAGCTCAAAGGTGCATTACTGCCACCTATCGGAATGGACTGCGGAACAGTAGATAAAAGAAAGGATTTCTTCTGTTGTAGCATTTTAAATAACTATCCTAAATAAGTATTAGAAAAATAGTGTAACTTAAATATTATATATTATTATATATTCACATTTTTATTAGTACAGTCGTGGCTTTTAATGTTGAGTTCCATTTAAATTTGAATGTGGCCAAGTGCATATGTGTACGGCTGTGCAGGTCTGGAAAGCTCAGCAGGTGTCACTGTTGAGCTACAAATAGTATTCAGTCATTGGATTCTGGCTCCAACTGTTTAATACCTGAACTCCTCTTTGTCAGGAGTCAAAAGCTGAGTGTGTCAGTAGCAGCTGATGATGTTGTGGGATATTATGCATCGATGTCCAAGTTAGACTCTCAAATGTTTCCTTGCAGAAGATCTTTAACATGATAATTAACTTATCGACAAGCCTAAAATGTTTTATTTCTTTTCATAAAGAGAATATATCAAAAGAAGCAGCATGTTATTGTAAATCTCCTTTGGGAAAATTATATTTAACTTGTTCAATGAATTTCATTCATCTCTGTGGTTTTAAATATATGGCTCCTGAACAAACAGGAATACCATCTACAACAACATCTTTACAGAGTAGCTTGTGTAGCAGGTGTTGGCAAGTTCCAGAACATTGAGACTATTCTGCTTCATGCAGGGTATGGCTCATGTATTATGGCAATGCCCAAAATTATGCCAGATTTGATTTGATTTTTCAAACAAGTGGAACACATGACAGGACTTTTCTCCTCCATAAGTGAATGTGCTGAATGTGCTGATGCTCCAGTGACTAAAACCTATGAGGAAAAGTGCTGTTGAGCTGTCAACATCAAGATGGGGGCAACAAAACCCGGCAGCGCACACAACAGTGTTGACACAACAACAAACCCCATCCCCTCATGGCGATTTAGGATTCAGTCATGAAAGTTCCCATGTGACTGAGCCAGAGAAAGGAGGAGGGGTTGAGGATCCCAAAAGTGTAGAAAATGTTAATTCTCTTGGAGCTTTGAGCACAAAGGAATTTGACCCCAGACCCATGTTTACATTCTCTCCTCCCTCATCATGAAAATTCTGGGAAAGAGATAGAGATGGAGAGAGATTGGAAGAGAGAGAGCGAGAGAGAGAGAGAGAGAGAGAGAGAGAGAGAGAGAGCTGCAGTCGAAACATGTCGGCCGTCTTTTACTTTCACAGAAGAATGTTGGCAAGTCTTCACAATGTTGTCCGTTAGTGAGCCAGATAAGAGCGCTCAATTCAGAAATAAGATTGATGGCGTCGCATACCACCAGATCCTGCTCTGTGTTTTCCCATACAAGCCTCTCTATTAAAAGCATCCGTGTGATCTCACCAGCCCGTATCCTCTGTGTCCATGTCCGGGCACGCTCAGGTGTTTTAACATATTCCCCCATCCAGCCTTCAAACTCAGCTGCCGCGGGATACAGGCTGACTTCGCCTGCCAAGTCGTGGTAGGAGAATGGGTGTTTTAAAAAAACCTATAACGACAGTTTGTTTAGGGGATTTTAAGAAATATGTTTTTGATAAAGATTTGACTGCTCCCCAGAAGTGAAGCCAGAGTTATCAATCGCCATCTGGTGGTTAACTGCAGTATAGGTCATGAATCCTGCAAGTCACATGAATGTCTGTTGTTATCACAAGCAGCAATTATTCCATGCAACAAAAGACACAATGTTAAATAAAGTGCCAAAATGTAATGGCTTCTTTCTTGGCCCTTGTCGCATCATTCTTCCAAGTTTTCTGAAAACCCATTCATTAGTTTTTGAGTAAACCTGCTGACCAAGTAACAAACAAACACAGATGAAAACATGACCTCTGTTGTGGAGATAATAAAGCAAGCGAGTACTACAAGTGTTGTATGTTTTGATTGTCATAAATCAAAGCAAACTACATACTTAACCTAGTTGCGATTGGCAGGGAACAATCTCACTGCTTATTCAAGTCACGTGTGAAAGCTTCCCTCCGCTGCCGTATTTGAGATTTCACACACACGATGCATGTGGAGAGATGACTGGTGACCCATGTGACACCAGAACATTCATTCTCATTGTTCCACTGTGTTGCTCCGTCTCATTGTCAATGCTGCTCGAGTGCGACATTTGCAACTGCATGTGCAAGTTCATGCACAAGTGTGTGTGAGTGAAGCCTATCCTGAAACAGATGCCGCATAACCGAGCTCTCTCGCCTTCACATCCAGCGGCATGTCCTGAAATAGTCCATAAACACCTTTGGGCGTGAGTCAAACAGGAGGCAATAAAAGCATTTAGGAATGCAGCACATGTTGGCCAAGGTGGATGCGGCAGCACGGAGAAATCTTTCGGAAAGGCATTAGCGGTTAATCTCGGAGAAACTTGTCTTTGTCACATATAGGGTTACGTGTCCCCATGAGAATGTGATCTATGTCAAGCATGCTCTTCATGGCCAGAGAAGAACAAGAGAGCAGGCCATCCGAGAAAGTTGAACCCGAAAGAATGCGGCTCTGGTATTCATTAATGAAGAGCACTCTTCTCCGTGGTGCAAGCGAGAGGACAGGAACGAGGAGATCAAGTGACAACGTGAGACAAATGTGGTTCAGGACATTGACCAGAAAAAACTTCCTGCTGTTGTTTTTTCGAAAATCCCTTTTTACCAAGAGGAAACTCACAGAGCCAGTTAGTGTACATTAGAATATTTTATTGCTTTATGAAATGTTGCATGAATTCAACTGTTAAAACCTTCATACTGTTTGAAGTTCACAGAAATGCCTGTTTGAAGTCAACACTTAGTTGGTTGTGTACAGCTTAACATGACCATGATTGTCGGCACATAACTTACAACAGACGTACAAACATAAAACTCTTTGGCGTCTTTCTCAAAGCACTATTTTATCTAAAATAACAATACAAACATCTGTATAAAATATATAATAACAGTAATAATTATAATAATATTAATAATAATTAACCTGTTTGTTAGTTTGAAACTAACGGTAAACACAAAACCAACACGGGTGTCGTTTTTCGACTTTTAGCCCAAGGTGGCGACCGAACCAGCAGAATCGCCACGTCAGGAAACACACTCACATACTGAAACCACACATGCAAACATACACGAGAAGGAAAAACAGGTAATTAAAAAAAAAAAAAAAGATGAAATCAACACCCTCCCACAATTACAAACAACACCAGTTCTGTCAGTTTGGCAACAACATACCAAATAGTCTTTTTTTTTGTATATATTATGCATCTCACTGTTCACACACACACACACACACACACAAATCGAAGCCTTGGTAGAACCAGCCACTCGGGCTCGATGGACATGGACAGCGAGCGTTTTAAATCAGCAGTGTTTATCAGTTTAAGTTATCAAGCGAGGGGGAAGTCTGCCAGATAACGTCCATGTGAGGGGGAATGAGGTTTTTCAGATTAACATTTTTCTGAAAAGGAGGGGAATGCGGGTCACACAGATAACCTTCTACTGAATATTTATCATGAGAACATGAGGCTTAATATCTGTGTAAACCAGATAAGATAAATATATAGCTTCTTATTTCACCGGATGGGGAAAAGAGATAAAAGGGGGAATAAACGGGGGGGAGCAGCAATTATATATATATATATACATACATGTATATATATATTTATATAAATATTTTGGCATACACTCTGTGAGAACATTTTGCCCTATTACAATCCACAATACTGTCCAAGTACCTCAGAAGATTAATCTATTCTCACACAGCCAGGACCGACCGCCTGCAGCTGTCCAGCTTAGTGAGAGTAAGTGAGTCAGAGCACAGCTCTGCCTCTAAAACCTGAAAACAGTCTTTTTTCATGCTTTGGCCTCTTTCCACAACATTCCCGCATCCGAATATTATTATATCTCTTCACAGATTCTCAGAATTGCTATTTTTCCCTCCTTTCTTCCTCATTTAAAATCCACTTCTCAGTTCTTTAAATGAAGATTTCCACCGCCTCGGACTCCAACTCTTCCAGGCCTCTGAAAGGGTTAAACAGCAGCTTCTGAGGAGCTTCCTTTTCTGGAGAAACCAAAGAAACAAAAAAAGAGAGAATAAATAAGTGGATAAATGCTTTAAGGCTAAAACAGTGGAAAAAAATGTCCTAGATACAGCTCAGCTATCAGTGAGTAAAGGTTAACAGAGATTTTCCACAGTCAAACAGAGCGCTCTGGTAAATGTGCTCAGTCAACAGATCCACATTATTTCCTAACCATGCACATTCCTCAAGGCCCACATTATGAACCATGACCCGCACAGACGCTATCCGATTGGCTGGTCAAGCAGCAGCATGGTTAATCAATGTGGACGTCCATGAAGTTGAGGTCCAAAGCTCCTCTCATGTAGACACAAAAGTCTGCTTACATGCAGTGTGTGTGTGTGTGTGTGTGTGTGTGTGTGTGTGTGTGTGTGTGTGTGTGTGTGTGTGTGTGTGTGTTCATGAGGTTTTTTCATGCTGCGCTCCGCATCTGTGCAAATCATTTATCATTCCAACTTTTATAGTGAGAGCAGTGCTGGATTATTGGCCCTTGTAAATAAACACACTCGTGCATATTTGATAGATCACTCACCACTGTGGAGCTTAGTTGTGCTGGCAGCCTCACTGGTTCCCCCCGTGTGCCGCTCTAGCGTTCCAGGTTCGGACTGAGCAGAGAACTGGTGGTTTGGCAAAGTCTGATCGTCAGAAAGACTCTTACCTAAAGGAAAACATCAGTATCTGTCAACACCGGTCTCACAGAGGAGGTTACGTTTTCACCTCAGCAGTACACAAAAACAACAAAACACAAAACAGTCAGGGAAGAACTCATTATACTTCGGTGCGGATCCAGAATTCTTTTTTCCCCCCACTTTGGGAATGAAATGAATGGATCTTGATGATGATAGTTTAATCTAATTACTTTGCTTTGCTTTTGTACTGCCCCCCCACATTGACGTCATTCTTCTCACCTCTACTCTTCGTGTCGCTCTTCATGGTGCTGATGGAGGGGGTGGAGGAGGCGGGTCGGAGAGGGGCCATCACTGCGCTCAGGTACTTTGCTCGGGGACACAGCTCATCCTTACGTCCCTGGTCCTGGTGCAGCCGCTGGTTGAGGATCTTGATCACGGCGTCCTTTTCCAAGATCTGAGCGTAAAGAGCACGGATCCTGATGCAAAACAGAAACATGGAAACACAAATCAGAAAGCAGGAAACCCAACGGGGACAACAACTCTTAGTGCTGTTATGATTTGTAAAAGTAAAAAGGAGTTGGAACATTAGTAGTCACCTGTTCTCCATCTCCTGATTCCTGTAGTCAACTGGCAGGTCTTCGTTGAAACTGTTGTTAGAGGAGTGGCAGGGCGAGTGGTTAATGATGGTGGTGTCTCTGTGAAGGTCGAGATTTGAGATTAGATTCAAACGAGCTGGAAAATGTGCGTCTGCATGTACTATCCAGCAATTATCCAGCCCCATCTTTACCTCTGGGCAGCGGCAGTGGCAGCCACCTCCATGGCGAACTGCCTCATGGTGCTCTCCTCCAGGTACTTCTGCTCCCAGCGCACCATGTCGGCCTCAAGCGCCAGAATCTGCTCCTCACGCTCGCGCAGACGCTCTTGCAGGGAGCCCATGGTCACTCCCGGCGGCTGGGATTGCCGCTGAGGTGGAAAGTGAAACAGACACAAGTTAGGCGAAAAGTAGAAAGAAGAGAAACTGAAGCTCTTGTGTTACAGATCGGATCATACAGCGATTTGCTAAATGTACCTGCTGTGCCCTGAGACTCCTCAGCTCCTGCTCTAGCCGTGTCCTCAGCTTCATCTCCAGGTTCTCCCTCTTCTCGCAGGTGGACTGCAGCTGAGCCAGCGCACTCTGAAGCCTCTCCACCTTATCCACATAAGCCCTCTTCCTCCTCAGCGCCTCTTCGAGCTGGCGGCCCCGTCCTTGGGCGGCCTCCAGGGCCTCCTCGAGCCCCTTCGTCCTGACGCTCTGCTCCTCCGCCGTGGCTCGCAACCGCTGCACTTCTCGCTCAACACGCTCACGCTCAAAGTTCTGCTCCTCATCTGAAACAAAAAAATATTTATATATATATAAAGGATTCATGTGGATTTGATTTTAATAGTGGTGCTTTACAAAATGTAATAAAACAGATGAAAATCACTCCACAATTCTCTTGAGTCTAACCCCAGTAATAAGTACCAGGGTTGCTACATGGTGGCCAGTGTTCTTCATTTAGCGAAGCACTCCTGGAATGCTGAGAGGAAGGAGGAAGGGGGGAGAAAGGCGCCCTATCCCTTTGACCCACATAGCACAGAGCATTCCTCATCAAGGCCATACAAACACCATCACTCTGCCCGAGTCCAGTTCCTCAAACAGACAAACATAAATCAAACTAACAACAGGTGGGGGGGTGGGCGCTCATTTCTACCACTTTCACCGCGGCTCTGTGATTTAGAGCCAGTTCCCGTCGCAAAGAGGTGCGTGGATCAAACTGCCCATTAATAAAGCCCCCTTACCAAATAAGCTGAGGTTATGCAAGTGAAATTCCTGCAGGAAGTCCTATAAGCTACAAGGAAAAAAAAGGGCCCCATGCTGCGTTAGAACCCAGTCCGGTCAAGCATGTTGATTACAAAGGAGGATGTGACTGAGCGGTGGTGGTGGGGGGACATACTCACTTTGCTCGAGGAGTTTGGCCACGATGTGCTGGTTGTGGTCGGCTGCTTGTACTTCTTTTGCAACATGCGTTCTGGCATTGTCCAGGTTTTCTGCAAAGCAACACAATTTTTAAAATGTAAATTGAAAACCATTTGCACATTGGAGCTGGTTTTATGGCAGGCTATGTTGGTGGATTGTATTTTGTGGATGTACCTCTGAGGTCTCTGTTGAAATCCTGCAGCTTCCTGATCTCAGCCACCAGCCTCCTCCTGAGCGTCTGCTCCAGGTTCTCTCTCTTAGTGCTGCCCTGTATCAGCGTCTCGTAGGACTCAGAAATGCGCTGGATCTCCTGCTCCAACTGAAAGGAGGGAGAAAAGAGACAGAGGCGGAGGGGAAGGATGAAGGAGGATTATGGGAGAGGGAAGAAAGGAGTGTGGAAACAGGGAAGGTAGAGAGGAGGATTTTTGGGGTTAACCTACTTCACATGTCAGGGAGGAGTTGGAATGTTGTTTCATGTTGTTGAGCACATAAATATACTGTACGGCTGCATTTGTGACTGAGTGTACACTGTACACTCAGTGTGTGTGTGTGCGTGTGTGTTTGTGTGTGGTATAATTCTGAGAAGGAATTCAAGCCCGCACCACTCCCTGTGAGACTGATTTATATCTACATTCCTGAGGGCTGATAGCTCTAGTTCCAGGTGTGTGAGCTCACAAGAGCGCGCACATACACAACACACCTCAAGGTTAAAACGCACACAAAGACTCACACACTCACACCCGCACAGAGGTCTGGGAAGGATGCCAGCGGAGGGAAGGTGTGCATGCCTGTGCCTGGGTTGTGGAAACGGCAAAGAGACACCCACCATTACAGCAGTCACACAGGCATGTTTACTCAGGGCTGCGGCCTGACGGAGAAAACTTTCCAACCCTGGCAATTATCATTCTTTAAGGCTGAGACAAGGCAAGGGCCATGTGACATAACTCCAGCAGAGAGTGGATTGGATTTTAAAAAACATTTATGAAGGTGTCCGGTGTCTCTGAAGCAGTTTCCAACGCATTAAAAAACAAAAAATGTCTTACTCTCTGGCGCGTTTGGTCGGACCACCACGCGGTAAAGGCAAATAAAGAGAGCAGGGGAAGAATAAAAGTGAAAAGGGGGAAACGGAAAAACAAAAAAGGGACCTTTTCACTTTTTACACAGCAGCCCACCACCTGCCACGGACCCCCCCCCCCATCAGCTGTGCATGGCTGACAACCGCATCGACTGCTGTCGCACAAGCCCTAGAAAATCTATGGCCCGCCTGGAACTAAAGCGCACACACTCTCTGTGGCCTCCACTGGGTCAGCTAACACAATGAGAGGAGTGTGTAAACACAGTAGCAAGGCTGCGACCTCTTGTTTGTGCCTCTATGGTTTGGAGGTAGCAGCTGCTGATCTCATCTGTCCCGTCCAGATGAGGGAGTGTGCCTGGAGTTGGATGTCAGGGCGACAACTGTCCACTGGGGTTGGGTTTCACAGACAGGTGGCTGTGATGGAGGATTTCATCTGGCCATTAAGTGAATAAATAACTTTGGCATCCTTTCATCTGAATTCAGTTCTTGCCATATTTTTAACTTGTATTCCTATATTTGAAGGCTGTACTTTGATATTTGAAAGGAACCTGAGTATTTAGCATGTAGCATGTCAGTTGTGTTACAATAAGATTGTCTCTCAGGGTCTTACCTTCTGAATACGGCTGGTCTTCTCCCTGTGCCCCTCCAGCTCTTGCCTCAGCCTCTCATTCTCCATCAGCAGGAGCTCCACCTGGCTGGGCTCCTCCAGGCCAGCAGGTGGCAGGCTGCTGAAAGTGTTGTAGCAGGGGACTTCGGCTGGCTGACCAGACTGGACATACCTTACATGAGAGAAACATTATTAAGTTAAAACAAGCTCATAGCTCAGTAATGAATCTGAACTTGTAGTCACTCTAGATGAAGGAAAGAATAGTTGGCGCACCGAGCTAGGGTCGATATAAAATGGGGCTATCGGGATTTTTTGGACTAAAGCTTCTGAAATATAACTCTATTCCTGTCTTATCACCAAGCAGCCGGGCTGACTCCGGTGGCTGTGAAGAATGCAAAAGTCTATAAGAGGAACATACTTGTATAAAAGAATCCAAGGCGATGCAAGCATGTGAAACTATCCTGTGACAGTATGCCAAGCATTGCAAACACCTACAGGGCTGGACTTGTTCTCCTCTTAAGTATTTCAAGAAGGAAATGTGAATTGGTACACAGGCTCCGGAGTGATTCACACCGATAAGTATGTGTTTACGTATGTGAAACACAATGACTGATTCCTGGGAGGTGATCACGCGGCAGTCTCGTACAAAAACACTACAGCACAGAATATGATGTCATTTTAAAAACATGCGATCACACATCATGCCATGTCCACTGATACTCCTCTATGTACCTGTGCTGCTGAACCTGCACGGGCTCCTGGACCTGGTGAGGGATAAATCCTTGGCTCTGAATGGGGGCTGAGTACTCTGGAGGAGGGCAGTGTTTGTCCAGGCTCAGCCCAGTGCTTTGCAGGGCTTGTGGGGTGTAGTAAGGCAGCTCTGGGAAGCTGTGAGAGGTGCTCTTGATGGCCTCTGCCTTAGACGCTAAATCACTCCTCTCCAGAGATATCTGCATGTGATGCTCGCTGAGTGACCGCACATGGCTGCACTTCAGCTCCACCAGATTGGCCTCCTCGTGGAAGGCCCCATCGTGCAGGAGCTTCTCTTCATGGAGCTGCCTGATCGGGCCCGTGGGGGCCCAGTGTGAGGCCAGATACTGCGAGTGCACCTTGGCCTGCTCGTAGGTTGGCAGCTCCTCGCCGTGCAGCTGGATGAGCTGATAACCACTTTCTGAGTGGTGGTCTCCCTGGTGCTCCTGACCCTGAGGTTCCTGCCTCGCAGAGAGCTGAGGGAACGGAGGGTCCTCCTGGGTGAGACTCTCCAGGGAGGATCGTGGGCTCCTGCCCATGTCACCTCCGCTGCTGGGTCCACTGTTGCTCCCGCTGCCTCCACGCAGGGCCTGCTGCTGGATGGCTAACAAGGTGCGGGTGTCTGTGGGGTTTCCATAGCGAAGCTGCTCCTGGATGAGTCGGTGCAGCACCGTGCCAGATGGCTCTTCAGTGGACGACATGCTGCTTTGTGTGGGTTATTATTCTCTGGAACGACCGGTTGGGCTCCTTCTCAGTATGAAAGTATAGAAATAAACCAGCTGTGAACCTGGAACACAACAGGAGGAGGGAAAAGGGTAGAATCAGTCTGATGATGAACAGATATAGAGATGTATAAACACACACTGGATTCAAAATAAACATGGACTTTGAACGCAAACACGTTTTCTTTCAAGTACACTTCTATGAGGACATGTTTGATGACGGGTTTAATAGTAAAAGAATCATACGAAAGCAGTGAAGCTTCGCCAAACAGCGACAGCACATCGATGTGGAGAGGTTTTTCCACAGCAGGCAGAAAGTGCACGCGCCAGAAATTCCGATCTCACGGGGGGGAGCAAAAGCCGCGTTTTAAATAACTTCATCTCCGGCGAATAACTTTTTTAATTCCGACATCGCACCGCGATGTAAACACACAACACGTGAACGTTGAACTGTAGCGACTTTGATCGGGGGGGGGGGGGGTTCGCTCGGTTTTCTTGTGCTAAAAAGCAGAAAAGTCGCTCCTCTTACCAGCTCACGCGCTCATCATAACGAATCCCTGTCCTCGGCGTCGAAGTAGAAAAGTCGCAGTAATCCCAGTTCTTCTTCTTCTTCTTCCTCTTCCTCTTGTTTTTAACATGAGTTTGTTGGAGTCAGACGCGTTTCATCCTCCTCCCCCACGTCTCTCTCTCACTGTGTCTCGCTGTGAAATGATTGTGGAGAGAGCAGGCGGCGATAATAAGTAACCGAGGAGGGACTGAGGTCGGAATGTGAGGAATGTAAAACGCGAGGTCCCTCAGGGATCAGAGGAGTAAAACCACACGGGAGGAGGAGGAGGCTGCAGTGTGTCCGATCATTAACAATGAGGAGGTTCAATAGAAGAAAGAATGATGAAGGGCATTTGTTTGGGGAAGCAGTGGGTTCATTATAATGTGTTTGGGAATAAATGCAGAGGAAATGCGAAAAGAAATGGGGTTTTGTACGGTGGCCCTAAGCGCAAAACCGGCCAATTGACAAAACAACGGTAAAATAATAAAAAATAATGACGGAATAAACAGCAAATGGGAAATGGGATGAGGGTTAAATAAACAAATGTATAAAAACCCAACGAAAAAAACCCAACACAATGTCAAATAAGAAAAAAACACGATAAATCGAAACAAAACGATGACCAATAAGAAAACAGTAAATCACAAAACTAAACGACAATTGATCAAAACACCAATGTGTATCACCTTATTTCAAAAAGAAATTTGTAGAATTTTGTTAAGTGAAAAACCAGTCATATGCTAAATATATATTATCGATTACTGGATGAATATTATTGATGTATCTGTATTTTACAATGCATACTTTATTATAAAATAATCATATGTTTTCTATGCAAAATCTAAAAGTAAGGTCCCCCTTTAAAATGTGGCATAAAACCTAAATACTCTCTTAAAGGCCCAGTTGTGTAGTGTTTTTTATAAATACTGTGTATTTCAGTGGCATAGGGAAAATGAGAGAAAGCTCCTTTAGTTAATATCTAGTCCTATTTGTTGTTTTACATTAATTATTCTTTTAAAGTAAATGTTGACTTGCATGCTCGCTTCCAGACACATTTTTTGGCACGTTCAGCTGACCTGCTGTGTGCTCATTGAGATTCTCGTGATTGCACCATGTGAATTAGTGGACTGGGAGTGTCTCAGGTATTTTACCCGTAATTAACAGCAATTTACATTTAAACGTTCTGTGCAAGAAATATCCGAGGAATTTATTCCAAAAGTTACAGCCTCCTTATATATAATGTTAAAATGGGGCTTTATTAAATGTCCTTATATTGCTGGGCACCAATGGATCATATTTTATAAACTAAATGGAGAAGCAGCATGAAAGTAGTGTAAAATGGAATAAGTCAAGGATCCTAAAAATGAACTTGTTACCACTGGATTCATTTCATACCTTTCTAATTCCACAAGATATGTTCTATGTGCAACCTTGCGAGTTACAGAAACAGGAAGTACAGTAATCTCTGCTCTCACAAAATGTGCTTACATGTAATTTTGGTGGCAAATGCAACCCCTCGGCCTCCACTGTAGGTTGGTATGGGTGAGTAAAAACTATCTGTGCAAGTGTGTTAAGGCAGTGAACGCCTTTTTTGTGTGTGTGTCCCTGTGGTGTGTGTGTGGCAGCTGTCTCCTGGAATCTGAGGTCGGTGCTTGCCCCATTACTACAAACACAGCGGCTCTTTGTGCACATCATCGCACTACATGGTTCAGAACAGTGCCTGGAGAATGCCACACATGGGCACTCCCTCCCACTGAGTTGCTGGTTCAAACCTCAAACATGCAGTACGTGTACAGCTCGTCCTCCCGCTGAGACGAGGTTGCGCTCAGAATCCCAGCATTGGATAGAGAGCCAGCCAGAAAGATAATTAACCTTCCTTCCAGTCATGAACTACATCATTTCATTAGTTCCTCAATTCGTTTTGGTTTATGCACCTTCTCCACATAATAGACCCGACCACAACACAGCATCCAATCCAGAATTTCCCACCTCGAGGTAGAACACAAATCTTTCTGACACGCTCTATTTCTGTCTGAGCAAAAAGACAAGACAAAGCTATTTATTACCTGCTCTGACATAACTGCTGATATATTGAGGACTTTAGACGGCGACAATGAATTTTACTGTGGGCCCTTAATTGCCGAGATTTTAGTCCTATGGTTATCATATCTCTTGGCAGTGGATGGAGAGAAAGAAAGAAAGAAAGAAAGAAAGAAAGAAAGAAAGAAAGAAAGAAAGAAAGAAAGAGGAAGGAGGACAGATTATTTCCTGCTTTTGCATTGTCCAAATTTTAAGTCCAAAACCAAAGAGTAGGTCAAACTTGATCAGAATAGAGAAATAGATGTGATCACAGCACGACAGGCCACCGTCATTGATTGTTATACAGTATGTGGCTGATGGCCTGAAGCTGACGCGCTCATTACACTAAAAAATCTATAGGCCCCATGAGATGGTATTGATGGTATGTGTCCACAATCATCTCACCGGCTCTTTTAGCCTCCTTAATTAAGCACACACTCACACACAGACCCGCATTCCCGTCATGTTTCGGATGCTGCGTATTCTTAAACTGGCTCTTTTTAAAACGCATGCAGACACTGCGTCTCCATGGGCGGCACTCACACGGAGGCGACTGGTCAGCAGAGAGGAACATGTTTGTGTTTCTCCTTCACATTCACACTGTGGAGCAGCTCAGTCTCCACCTTTTTAAAAGTCTGCTCATGTCATTTAACACCACCTCACGACTTCCTCTACTCCCTCCCTGTGTGTGTGTGTGTGTCTCGGTGGACAACGCCTCTGGCCATTTTGTCCTCCATTGTATCACACTTCCTGTGAACTTCCAGAGGAATGCAGGGCCGACCCTTTGAAAATTATGGATGCTTTCAAAGAGTCATTACAGGAGATGAACATCTAAAATGGCGTGCCACAAAAATTCCTCAGAGTCCGTCTGAAGGTGCTGAAGGTTTCGGGAACTGCTCCTTGTTTGTGAGGAGTGGCAGCAGTGAGGAATATTTAAGGACACCCCGCAAAATAAAACACAATTGTGTCGTTGCGATACACAAAGTAAATACATATTGCCTCTGAGGTTTTGGTGGAAACATGAGCACAAACGAGGAAACAGTAAGAGTACACAAACTACCAGTTACACAATTAGAAACAGACTCTAAATTTACTCTGTTCGTTAAAGTCAGCATGAAAATGTCTTTGTCGAAGGGAGGGAGGCAGGAAGACAACATGTGTGTGTGTGTGTGTGTGTGTGTGTGTGTGTGTGTGTGTGTGTGTTTGTGACAGAGGGGGAGCCCTTAAACGGTACAAATTTCTGTAATGATTTAAAATGAATGAAAATGCTTCCAGTATGGAGTGAATTATGATACAATGGGTTTGCTGACAGAAAATTGTGAAGGTTTACTCTTTGGGGAGCCATCGTGTCATCCATCTTCACATATATATATATATATATATATATATATATATGTATAAATTCCACTTCTTCTCCTCTCAACTGAGCACTGTTTGCTGAGCAGAGTTGTTACTTTTCTGTCCATCAAGGGAAACACTTGTTTAACCCTAATCATCATATGGCGACGACTTGTCATCATAACTGCTGAAGGCTGTTTGATTTACCATAGTTGGGAAGTAATTATATGAGGAGAGATGTGACATGTTGTTAGCATGAAGACAAAACAACAAGATGTTTGGCATTTTCTATGGTTCTTTTTCTATCTCTTCTTTCTTTAAAATCTCTCAAAGACTCTGGAGCTCCATGATGGTATCTACCTTGAGATAGAGTTAAAGTGACTGGATGTGACAGGATGCGTGTTACAGTGTTAGTCCGTGTGGGAAAGAACGAGATAGAATAGCAGACGGGGTCATGTGATACGGCGGGATTGGCCAGGAATGTAACTGATAGTGTTGGAAGGAGCGAGATGGATTCCTGTCCTTGGCTCTCACATCCACGGATGGCTTCCTCGTTCACACAATACACAATAGAAGAGGACAAGGTGCGCTGCTCTCAAGTGATATCCTGTTCTCAGGGAAACACTGACGACAGGCTTCCCATGTATTCACATTTCACTACAGATTCACTCCTGATGCCAGGGTTGGCTTCCCGATGAAATTATGTCACAATCTAGCGTAATTTCTGAGAGTGAAAGCAAATAAATAACTTGTGTTTAAAGTGATGTGTGAAAAAAGTCTGCATGTTGCAGCAAGTCGAGCAGCATTCAAGGGAATTTCCGAACATTAGCAGGAAACAGACTTCAGACGTGAGTCACAAGCAATGAATCTGTGTGAAGATCACACAACAGATGTGTGGGGCACTCGGATCTGGGTTGTGACTGATGGGAGATGAAACTTATTATTGTGTGACCATGATGTGGACTGAAACCTGAAATAACTGGGGTTAATTTTGCTTTCTTTAGAAAGAGTTTGATGAGAACCTTTACACCACTGATGTCTGTACAGTAAATATAAAACCACTGTTATCTTAGTATTTACACTAAAGACAAGAATGCGTAGTTTTTTTAAAAACTATTACTTTTAGTTGACTCATTTTTATATCATGATATACCTACTGAGAACATCTCAACAAATAGTAGTAGATGTTGTTGAAGCAAAATGAAAATCATGATTAAAGTCCAGTTGTCAGTCGCTTCAATTGACCCCAACTGTGATGTTCAGTTTTCAGTTCTCAAAAAGGGAACCATCAATAAGAGACCACATGCACCCAGCCCCGCCTGTCTGGAGAACCGGAAAATCCTCATTTTTCTCCACAGTCATGATATCTGAGAGGTGTATTGTCCTTTGCTGTGTGGAAGTCCTGTTACCCTGCATTCAAAAGTGACAGGAAGCCTAAAGCATAAGAAAAAGCACTGATGTGCTCCCGTTAACTGAAGCTTAAACAGTACAATGCTTTTATTGACCTCTGTTGGCAGCATGTGAAAGGCCTTTACATTGACTAGTGCGACATACGGCCGCCTGTAACTTTGTCAATAGTAATCAGAAGAGACACGTACCACAGGGAAGCTAATTAGAGCAGATATAACAGCCCGGATGTCAGATACTGCAAAACTCGTGCAAGTTCTGCTTTTTCTAAATGTTCTGTGATACTGGTGACCCACTCCCTCAATCTCTTATTCAGTGGTATTTGTTGTAAATGTAAAAACAAAGAATAAAGATTAGTAGGCCAGAAATATACCCAGCCGTGAACTAATTCCACCAAAGAGGTTGTGTTTTTGTCTGCATTTGTCCATCTGTTGAAAATGCATCAGCTCTTTGGACACGGTGTTGGCGCCGTTTTAGTTTGAAAACTCTGGGGCTGCGATTTAGTCTGGACGAGCGGAGATGTTTGGAAACAAAGACGTAGACACTCAAAACCGCTTGCTGAGTCGTTCTTTTCAGTCACGACGTAGCCTTCGCTGATTTGTTAGGCTCCTATCACATGACCCTCCTTCTGTAAGAAAACAACCAGCATTAGCCTCGGCTACCAGTACCTGTTGACTTTGCTAACAGCTGACGGCTCTGAGACCATAGCAAATAAGGGAAGACAAGCAATGTTTTAACTAAAACAAAGAGATTTTATTTAACAAAAATAGCAAGTTCAGCTGATAAGGCTGGCAGGAGCGAAATGCAAGACCAACAAAAACAAAGACCAAAGTAATAAGACAAAAATCTTAATTCAAATCTCTCATCTGAAAGCCAGGATGAGAGCAGCTTTTATGATCTATCTGAGAGGCAATGGCCAGCTGCCTCCACTTCACTGACGGCCTCCAGCTCCACCCAAACCTGCAACACCGGACAAGACACACACACACACACACACACACACACACAACTAACAACACAACACACACAAGCCCTGGCAGAGTCCCTGAGGCCGTCACATTGTTTAATGCGGCACACTCATGCACAGTGTATGTGAGCAGTCACGTGATATGCGTTTTCAATGAGTGCTAGAGTGGACGGGGATTCAAACTGATACAGAGCCAAAACACAAATGTGGACAGAGTATGATCGATGCCTTAGTTAGCAGGATTACGCAAAAACTACCAGACAGGTTGCCAGGAAATTAGTGGAAGGATGAGTCAGGACAGAACCTGTTACAAACGTTGTGCGGATCCGGATCAGGGGGAGGATCCACGATTTCTTCCCACTTTCTTTACCAATGCGAGATATAGTTTATTTATGTTTTTCACCAAATTTCCCAGGGAATGTTGAATAGATGTTGATTTAAACAAATCTGACATGTTTATGAGCCTGGTATTCATGAGTGTGTGCAATCTGGTGCAGATCCAAATAAAAATTGGGATCTAGTGATTTTAAATGTGGTTTCATAAAGGGACTAATAGTGCCTTGGTGGAGATTTAATGGGACTTTTGTGCTGTTGGGTAAGAAAACACTTACCTTAACACATGAGATTAACATGTTGATGTTGCCATGGCAACTTTACTGTTTCTTTTTGTCTCAAAACACTGTGAATACTTGGCCTGTGCTCTCAGACATATTACTCACACGGCGCTGAGGGCAAATAGCTGAGTGTCACTGTAATGATGTTCCCTTTTCCATTTTCTTCCCGTCCCCTCGTTTCTGCTGCCTCTTCTCTCTCCGCTCTCTTTGAGTCGACCATTAACTACATGTGCAGCTTCTCTGAAGTTAACTGACAGGTCAAGTGTCAGGACAGAATACAAGTCACAAAATTGTACAACATAAACTACCTGCCACAGTCTGCTAGGGCCAGACGCTTGATCACTTTGTAGAGTGACTAATATTTCAGTTTTATAGTGGGCCTTAGCGAATGGGCTTCATGTATCAGTGTCTGAGAATAGAAAAAGTGGTTTTGAATCACACAACTTTTTTCCGTCATCACCACCATCTTCAGGGTTAAACTGAACATCGTTAGTCTGGAGGTTCGGCCCCGAGGCCCTTTATAGACACCAATCCCAGTTGCCCTTAAGAGGTGTGAAAAAGTTTTGCAATGTTCTGCCCCGGAGACAACATGCCTATCCCAGATGAATGACACAGCAACAAGCCATGACACCCTGTCCTAAAACTGCCTTCCAACCCAACAGTCCGCTGGCATCCTGGGAGGTCACCAGAATGCCAGTCATTCATTCGGGGCCCCAGCATGTGTGCCCCCAGCAAATAGCTGTGCTCGTCTGCTGCTGAGGCTGCACATAGCATGTGATCTGATGGCTGGCTTTGGCCGACGGCACCGTGGAAAGAGAGAGACAGAGGGAGAGGGCCCTTTGCCTGCGTACGAGCTCGACGATACTGAAAAAGGAACCAGGGGCTTTCCATGGTCCAGAAGCAATGAGGGGAATGTGGGCTGGGATGGTGAGTGCGGGGGTGTGGTGGGGCTGTGTGTGTATAGGGGGTCCAGTGAGGGGTGAGAAGAGAGGGTGAGCAGGTAGGTGACGGACATAGTAGACCGGAGAGGACCGGAATGTGATGAGAGGTGGAGGTTGGAGGAGGATTTGAGCCTCTACTCTACAATAAACTACACAATAAATGTGATTATGTCATGTTATGAAACTTAAAGCAACGATTATTGATGTATTGCCAACAGAATGGCATATTCCCCCTGTAACCCTGTTCAAATTGTTAAAGTAAAAATATTTTAAAACTATAGTAGTTACTTCGTTACTTAAACGTACCATATGTAACTGGCCACCAGGGGTCTCTATATAAAAAAAACGGCTAACTGGTTAACTGGCTAGCAGTATGTTTTTCCTTCATCATATGTCATTTGGCACAGATGTGATAGCAAAGAAAGGTAAATACATGGGTAAAGCATATATCTGAGTTTTACCAACTTCAGTTTTTGACCTCAATGGATGTTAAACAACAAGCTGAGCTGATTTTACTGCAGAGTTCAAGTATCAATAATTTAACTTTAAATAAACTGAACTTAAATGGTTGCTTAGATTCTATTGGCATTCTATTCAGTTTCATTTGCTTCTGTTTTTTTTATTATGATTATTGATGGTGATGATGATGATTGATGATGCAATCAATTGTTCTTTTAAAATACTGGGACTTCATTTTGTTTATTAAAATTTGTTGCCACAATTTCTAGATCAGGACGCAGAGATCATCCTTAAATGTTACTTTTAACAAGACATAGCCATAGTTGTTTTCTTTTTCGAATAGCTAACTCCCTCTGTGGCAGCTTGTTTTTCTGCTTGGCTTGCTGTGTGTCTATTGTGCAAATCAAACAATTTATGAAAGTGTCAACTGGAAAAATCCATTATCTTGCGGATGACTTCCAACTTTGGTGTTACTACCAGTAAGTGGTGATGATTCAGCTGCAAGATATGTTAACGGTTGCAACTCAAGGCCCGCACCGACACACAAAGACTCTATTGTGTTGCCTTAAAGAAGGTCATTGTCTTACTGTACACAGACGGTCTATTTTTAAGGAGGGCCAGGGGGGATATCTATTCTTGTCTGAGATGAATTCAAATGGCCAATTATACAAACTGAAAAAAAAATCATTTAAATCATTTTAAAGTTCATGAAAAGTCACATTGTGCATTGACCCAGATAAATTAAGCTGTCAGTGGATCAGCTGTGTCGTTCATATTTGTAGAAAACAGAATCAGTTGCTTTTGACCCCATGTTATTGATGCTGACTAAATATCATTACATATCTCTCTATTATCTCATTGTTCCTAATGTCTGCCACTGATCTGTGTAATCATTTGACCAAACATTATCCTTTACCTGAATCACATCAGAACACAACTGACCCAAACTCTGTTCTGATGTCGTGAAAGTGTCAAGATTCCACTCAGCCCTCTATCGTAAAACTAAACCGAGCAGCTGTAACAACTGATTATCTTTCATTCAGAATGACTCTGGATAAGATTGTTATGATCCACGTCAGAGTTATCTCATCCACTCTTTACTAGGGACATGGCTCACTTCAGTTACATTATGTTCACTACGCTTGCTTGAACATATTCAGATTTGAAAATGCACCTCTGCAATGTAAAATCCAACATTGTTTAACAGTCGGCTAAATAATTTTAATTATATTTTCCTTAAATTTCTTTCACGTGGGCACTTTGAATGTACATAAAACAGTTATGATTAACAGCTGAGACAGACTCGCGATTGGTTGAGATTGTGTACCGTCAGGACCACGATACCGCAACTCCCCTCACCGACCATTATTGTGCAGACGCTGGCTTTAAATGACATAAAATGGTGGCACCCAAATCGAGAATGATTTAGCTTGATTTATGCACAGCGAGAGGATGTGGAGATGCTTTGTAGCAGTAGCAATAATGTGAATATGCCATTGAAATTCTGTAAACCCTATGAAACTATGTGAGAAAATCTGATTTCTATATAAAATAGCTGGACAAACTGCACAGCTCAAATGGTCATAAAACATCTGAAATAATTGGCTGAACCGGTGACACCTCTGAGCAGTTCCCTGTGTGCAGAGGAATGCTCAACATCTGCTCGCCTTCATTCCCCCTCATATAATTCTCGCCGGGGACAGGGCAGTGATCACAGGAGACGCTGTTAGCGCTGCTGTCCCAAAGCAAGAATGCAAACAGCAAGAAGCTCTTCCAAGAATTCCCAGTTGAGGACTTTTCTGGAATGTCCTAATGAGCCTTCTCCGCTGTGTTTACAGTTTGAGACGGATGGCAACCCTGCAATCTGCCCTGCCAGCGTATCATTATCCGGCCTCTTCTGGGGACACACAGAGGAACAGTGAGAGTTAGAGGAGTTTTCTTCTCCTCGACCAGACGTTTAGACTTTTGTCCTCTGACCAAATTACGAAGAAGAAAAAGACGGAGACAAGAGGCAATCACAGGCCGTGACTTCATGAGGTTTAATAAACTGCTGTAAAACACTTCAGATTAGGGAGATGTCCAGACAAATTGCTGGATGCTGGGGAGCCGCCACTGGCTTGTCAGATTAAATTGTGCTGCGGTTACTCTGTGTGTGTGCTGCGTCTCAGCTGTGTGAGTCAGTGTGAAGCAAAGTGACCATTGTTTTTGACTTGAGCCCGGTGTCAAGTTACAGAGGTGTCAGGAGCGAGAAAAGAATCAACGGTTCTTGGTAGAAAGCTTGCAACACAGCTGTGTTTGTGTGTGTGTGTGTGTGTGTGTGTGTGTGTGTGTGTGTGTGTGTGTGTGTGTGTGTGTGTGTGTGTGTGTGTGTGTGTGTGGTTTGGGTATTTATCATGTTGTTGGGACCTAAAGCTGTTTACAGTCACATCACAGGGACTTGTCTTTCTTATGGCTACAAAAAGCAATTCTCCATAATGTAAATCATTATATTTGAAAACATGAAGACGTGTTTTAACGTTAGGTTTAGGTTTAGGTTTAGGTTTAGGTTTAGGTTAGGGTTTAGGGTTAGGGAAGTAGTAACTATGGTTGAGGAAAGTGTTTCAAGTAAATCAATGTAAGTCAATGTAATGTCTTCTGAAGGAAATGTGTGTGTGTGTGTGTGTGTGTGTGTGTGTGTGCGTGTGTGTGTGTGTGTGCGTGTGTGTGAGTGTGTGTGTGTGTGTGTGTGTGCGTGTGTGTGAGTGTGTGTGTGAGTGCACCCCCAGCTAACAGTATGTTCTGATCTACTTCAGCGAGATCAGAAGCACAAATATGATCTCAGACTTTATTGACCTCAGACTTCTCTTATGTAACACAGGAACGTTGGAACTGAACCATCTCACTAAATCAAAGTGGCAGAGGTTACACTTCTCAGAGCTGTTGTGGAAATTCTTATCAAATACCTTCAAATATTGTCTTCAAAAGCCATATTCAGTCAACTTTTGTTAATATGTTTTGCTCAGATTATCAGGCAGGTGTAGAGGCCTGCAAAGTGCCACTTAAGTATTATCAGCAAAATACACTTTAGGTATTTAAACTAAATCAGAAAGTAGAGCAGATAAAAATCGGCACTAGCCTTTCACAGACATATCAGAGGTATCAGCATAATGTTTGCTGATATGTACCAATTAAAAAAAAACCATAATTGAAATAAATAAAGTCCCTTTTTAGTTTAGTTGCATTCTGATATTGATGTTATTATTGATGATGAGATATCTGAGCAACATTTTAATGCTGTAGCTAATTGAGACAGCAATGTCTTAATTAATTAATTTACTGTTGCATCTTTTACATTTCATCATATGTTATCAATCAAGCACTTCTAATAATCAGTCAAATCTGCAAAAGAACTGGTGACAAGAGCTAATAGATAAATATGTGTGGGTAGGGCCTTGCTTGTCTGAAGTTGAGAGTTACTTATACTTATACTTATGCATCATGCATCATGTATTTGATACAGTGGCCCCTCCATACATTGTGTCTCTTACAAACTTGACACTTGTGTGTGTGCAATATTTCCCATCTGATGATTATCAAGTACCATAATATTTTAATACTTAAAGTACAACTGTAAAAGTACAGTACTTGTGTGAATGTAAACAGCGATTGCTTTGCATCCCAGCCCATCTCTCCACTGGGTCTGTGTACATGTATGTGCCACATGCAACTGCACCGCTAATCTACCTGTTTAAAAACCAGTTAGACAGCCTGGTGTGCAAGAACTGCATGTGATTGTATCCATTAAAGCTTCAACAGCTCATCATCCCTGTAATAAAAACAAATACAAATCTTGCTTTATCAGTGGAAACAGTGTCCAATCTTTGTGTCAGTGCCATGTGCTGTCATTACTCAGTGGTTAAAAGAAGTAAAACCTTCTGCTCTGGAACTTCTCCCCAAACAATGCAGGGCCCCTCGCAATTTCCTGCCTGCAACAAAAGTCTGAAGAGAGAGTGAGTGGTTCTGACTGGAAGTCATGCCGGCTTCACCTCTTCTGGAAACCCTCAGCCCATCAGAAGCCCAGCTGGAGGACAAAGTGGAGAACTGCCCACGGATATGAAGTGCCAGAAAATGCAAGGAGAGGATGCCCAAAGCGTGGGAATTTCACCTATCATATTTTTTCCAAGAATTCCAGGCATGTGACCAAACGAATCGTAACAGAACAGGATGTGTGTGAGTGTTTGAGGAATTTAACCTTGTGATTCCACAATCACTGACTGACACAGAAAACTACACATATACAGTGTGTTAGTGTTATTATTGGTAACTCTCATGCACTTACCAAAAACTGTTATGTAGAGATACTCACCCTTTCAAAATAAATTGAAATAACAGAAACTTTACAGGTCAAGAATATAGATGTATATAAAAATGGATGACATGACTGCTCCATAAAAGTGAAGCCAAAGCATCTTGATAGGCCCCTGGTGGCTGGATGCAGTAAATTCTGCCTCCTACAGTACATGTTGATGAATGGGATCCGGAACCAACTGAAAAATCAAAGTACACATTAAATAATTATTTTGCTAGTTCTTATCGCACTTTTTCATTTTCTAATTATTTGTTGCTATGGAAACGTGGTGAAATGTCATGATTGACAGCTGAGATTGATTCGTGATTGGTCGAGAAGGTGCGTTGGCAGAATATCGCTCCATCCCCCAAATGTAATGACATAGATGTATAAAATAGCTTAAATGGAAATACTCAAGTGCATGTACTTAAAACTGCCCTCAAGTGTAGTACAAGAGTAAACATGTTGAACTCTTTTACCAGCACAAGATGATTTACACACAAACACATTTTCCTCAGCCTTGTCACACAACTTATTTGGGTGGGAAATAGTTGTGACACTTTTTTTGCTCTGATGCAATCTGGGTAATTCCCAATTATACTTCCTCTTATTATTTTTGCAATACTTCTTGAGACTCAAGCTTCAATACAATGCTTAACAATTGCATCACTCACGGATCTGTGCCACCTAGTGGTGAGAAGTGGTTTGTTTTTCTTTCTTTCTTTTTTTGTTCGAGCAGAGTGGGATCTTGGAGTAATTTATCATCTTTTCCATGTGGTCTCTTGTGTGGTATGCAACTAGAAACAGAAGAAATGTCTGTTATTGCAAGAGTAATGCAGGAGTCGAGGATCCTGCACAGTTGAGGAAAGACTTTTTATGCAGAAATCTTCCCCCTCAGCCAGAACGGAGATTAAGCAGTGCTCACTTGCTGCTATGTACACCTGCTCTGTTAAAGCTCCATTAATCTCAATGCGTTAAACTGTCTTTGATTTTTCTTCTTTAAAGATGCACAGTAAACTGTTTCTGTCTCTGATGGTGATGGTCATGTTTCATTGAACGGACACAGAGCCCTCGAGTATGCAGGACGATTCCTCAATCATAAAGTGGACTGGTCAATAAACAGATACACACATCCACATATAAACACACACACACACACACACACACACACACACACACACACACACTGGAACCAGAATGTTTCTCATCCCTCTGTTTTGGGCCTGTAGGAGCTGGGATCCATGGCAACCAAATACCGGGGGGAGAAAAATGTGCACACTGCCTGGCTGAGCTCCATCCCTCTGGCAGCTCTGCTCAAACTCTTGAATCCCGTGACAAAAACAACATTCCTCATCTAAGTGATAGTTTTCATGGAATTCCTGTTAAACAGAGGCATTTCTCCGTGTGCATACTTCATTGTATTGAAACCATCTGGTGGAACGTGTGAATGTGAATTCTCCTGCAGACCCGCACAGAGAAACAAACAGTCTTTGTGCACGTGTGGAGGTTCGCATTGTCCTTTTTTATCAAACACTGTACATGTGTGTGTTTATTCGCTGTGGTGAGACACTGCTCTTGTCTGTCTTCAGGCGTTTGATATGTGATTAAGTCTTCTATCCTCTCCAACACTGTTTTCCCTGAGTATACACACAGTCTCACCCACATGACAACAAAGATGAAAAAGCAAAAATGCACAGTCACACTTGTGGAGCAATGACAAATTCAAAGTGTATTTATTTCATGGTTAGAAAAATATTGCTCGACTTTTGCAATGTCCTTTTATTCCGAGACGATGTTTAAGCTAAAAAGTAGATAAATGGGTTACATCAAGGATTATGACCCAGGAGAAACACACAGATCCTCAGGGACCTTCAAGGCTCCGGGTTCACAGGTTTTTGTTTAAATACATGCTGGTATCACTTTACTACAATATGAGATCAAGCTTTTTGTTACTTGTTAATTTTGCAGTCATGTTTTGTGGTGGCCCTCATTTCAAAATCTAGTTTAAAAGCTTCAGTTTATCAATATCTGACAAGGTGAATAGAATTATGTTATGTAAATTTTCTACATCGTATATTAAGTGTCATGTTTTCCCTCCCGTCCGTTTGGTTTTTGGTTGGTTTGTTTGTTTCTAAGCAAGATTACGCAAAAAAAAAAACTACTGGACGGATTATCACAAAACTGGGTGGAAGGATGTGGTTTGGGTCAGGGAAGCACCTGTCAAATTTTGGTATGGCTTCACTTTATTTTATGATGCAAGATGGGGCATTTTTCTTAATTTCCCCTGATTTTCCAGGAACTCATTCAATGAGAGACTGTATAGGGCCTTGGCAGAGGGAGGTCTTGTTTTGTGGTGGACCTCATGTCAAAATCTAGTGTTAGGTGCTCGAGTTTATAAATGCTGCATATTCCTAAATAAACCTGTGTGTACATTTTATACAGTCCCATAAATTAAGTGTCATTTCGGCAGAGCTGGTTTCACTGGCTTTAATGTTAACATCCTGTAACTGGTTAATCCGACCAGTCATCACACATCCCAAGACACAATGGGTTATCTCAGAGGAAAACACTGTGAAACACATTAAAACTGAGTTACAAATATCTTAGTACTTACTCTTGACAAATCTGGAGCTTCAAAAGGAGAAATAATTTGATATTCTCCTCGTGTGGCCTTATTTTAAAATCAGTTCTTTATGCTCCATCGATGGTGATTTGCAATATAACTTCAGACGGTGAGAGCTCATTGGTGCAGGTGTGATCACATGTCCGCCTGTCACTGGTAACACCCTTGTGAGTCTGGAAGAGGCCGGGAG
Organism: Verasper variegatus; assembly: GCA_026259375.1. Classification (NCBI taxonomy): domain Eukaryota; kingdom Metazoa; phylum Chordata; class Actinopteri; order Pleuronectiformes; family Pleuronectidae; genus Verasper; species Verasper variegatus. The sequence continues at coordinate 9,978,981 of CM048053.1, read as the reverse complement.
ATGTTGTGAAAAGCCCACTGCAAGATGCCGTCCATGGATCCCTGCTGAGACACAAAGATCAGTGGGGGGGGGGGCGCGGATCAGTCCCAGCACATAGATCCATCATTTGATTAATGTGTGTGTGATGTCATTCAAAACAATGACATCATACAGCAATGATCTTTACCACCCTCCAGGTTTGTTGTCAGTTCATCTGACAACAAACTGAAACACACATTATTACATTACGTAAAACAGCAATACACTTAACGTCTAACATCTGTGCAACACACGTTTCGGATCAACACAAAACAACTTCATGACAACACCCCCTGCCACCTATTGTTTGGTCCTCAGGGCTCCGGGTGGTAAGAACTGCAGCAGCCATCTCTGACATGCATGATCACGTATCGTATCTTGTCTACGTGTTTTGCGTTCATGTGTAACCGAGCCTCTACTCACATCTCCCAGGATGGAGTCCAGTTCGGCCGTATGGAGGATGGGCTCCGGGGCAGAGGTGATCTGATCATGACTGAGTGTGTTTTGAACCGCTGGGGTGAGCTGGACACACACACACACACACACACACACAGGGATAGGAGAGATTACTCAGGTTACACTCTGACATATTCAGATGATGCAGTGAAGGTTTATATATACTTTCTGCACACATGTGCAGACCAACCTGTGAGCCTCTGGATTCAGCCTCTTTTTCTGCAGAGCTGCCCCAGGGTCTGGAGCAGGACGAGCAGGACGAGCAGATGGATCTCCCTCTGGCGAACACACACAACCGTTTGTACTTCTATCTTTGTGAAGACACTCATTGGCATAATGTATTTTCCTAACCCCTTACCCTAACCTTACCCTAAACCTAATTGTACCCCTTAAAACCAAGTCTTAACCCTCAAACAGCCCATTGAAAAAGTGAGGACCGGTCAAAATGTCCTCACTTTCCAAAAATGTCCTCACTCTGTAGGGTCTATGCTTAAACTGGTCCTCACAAAGATTTAATTAAGGGAATACACACACACACACACACACACACACACACACACACACAGGGAGTGACTCAGACTGTTCTCTGTGGTGTCTAATGTTACTGTCAATCAATATGTAATATTATACGTATAATATACTAATACTGTCCAATGATTTCAATTTGTGGATCACACGGGGCTGAAGAGATTTGAGTTTGTGATTAGCAGTTGATCACGGATAAAAGAACAAAACATGGCACACAGAGAGTGAAATAAACGGTGGTAGAAGAGAGCGTTATATGGATTTCAGCTTTCACACATATGTACATTGGAGAATACCCTGCTGCGGCACCCGCCCTTAATAATCGACAGGGTTAGGACGTGCGCAATGATACTGGGATTAGTATTTGTTTCTGTCATCCTCTAAAGTTGCTCCATCTTGAGTCATTTCTTTCAAAGCTTTTTAAATAAGGGATGAGTGGACGTCTCACTTTGAGAAGAGGCAGTGCACATGGAAACGCCCCAAACACTGGAGGCACTGAGTCAGGTCTCCTCCTCCGAGACGGCACAGGCCACACACCTCCCTCACACTGTCCAGACCTGAGCACTGGGGACAACACATTTTTATACATGCAGACTATTTTGTGACAGAAATGACAAAATGCTGAATGAGTTGTGAACAAAACGTGAAAGCAAAACAAAAACTGCAACAAGCAGACCATCATCAGGTCTGTACCTGGTTTCTGGCAGCGGGTCCATTCACAGAAGCTGTGACACTTGTGAGGGAGGAGGACGACAGTGAGGAGAAGAAGGAGGCGTCTATGAAGGAGTTGCTGTTTGTTTGCTGAGGCTGAGCCACGACAGTCTGAGATACAAAATATTTAGACATTAGTCGGTGTTAGAAAATGATGAACCCCAATAAAGAGATTCATTTGTATTGTCAAGTCATGGGAACTTTGTAATTTGGGGCTCTGTAAATCAAACTGAGTTGAATAAAACTGAGGAAAGGGAAGAGGAGCTGCTAACCATGGTAAATGTAGTACACTAAAGATATCAGTCATAAACTTTGTAGAAGCCTCGATATAAAGAGGAAGACTCCGGGAATCGTTCTATATACGAATATTGAAAGCTGCACAATAACCAGGTTTAAAAGGAGAACTTGATTTCTTCCCTTTTCTTTTATTGTTTATTCAGGCAGCAGATTATTTACGGCTGTTATTTTTTCTTCTATGTATTGGGTATCTTAATATTCAGATGCCCTGAGATGTTGTGCATGTAATCATTATTTTTTTTTTGCCTGTGTCAGACTAACCAGAAATATCAGCTCCCATCTGGGAACATTCTCGTGAACGCCGCCTCAAATCAGAACAACAGTTCAGAAAGTTATTTATCGATTAGTATCATTTTACAATCAGCTCTAAATAGAAGCTTTTTGTCACTGATCCTTTTTCTTTGACCTGCGATAAAATGCAAATATTTGAAAGAGGTGTCAAGGTGTATTTTAAACACTCGAAACACATAAATAAAAACATTTGCTTTACAGCAACCATGTTTTCTCCACATTCCGACTTCAAAACACACAAACACACCAAAGTCGGAAACAACGACCTCAGCCCAAGGATGGCCATTTTGTGCTTGCCCTTATCTAGGCCTGAAACGCGTTGGCGTGTTTTTACTGTTGATATGATTAAAGTTTCCATGAGATATTAAAGGCTTTTTAACTTTACATCTCCTTTAGTGCCTCAGATTCCTTCAACTTGTCTAAAGTTCTTGGAACTCCAAACCAAAGAGCACCAGACTCTTAGCTCTGGGCTATTTGACTAAATACTTACTTACAGCCTTTGTCAATTGTCAGTAATATTTGTCTGCCAGGACCTTACTTGTAAAGTAAGTTGGTCTCTCTCTCTTTTAACTCCACGGCACTGCTCACACTGCCAGCTGCCACTGCAGATTAAAACATGCAACTGATTCAGAGCAAGGACTTAAAAAAAAAAAAAAAAGGCATCTTTGAAGGTACAGCCACATGCTGATATGTTAAAATAAAAGACACAGGTAGATTTGAGGGATCTGAACCTTGGTATGGTTGTGAGTGGAGGGTCGAGGCAGGTCAGATGTAACGCTCGAGGACAACCATCGCAACAGAGCAGCTCCCCTCCGTCCTTACACACTGCACACTCATCGTCATTGTAATGAACCTAAAGACACACGCACACAATACATACAAGACACATATCTAGGCAAACAGATGAAAAGCCAGGTGAGTGGAGGGAGGCCCTTTACCACCTTTACCTTCATGCCTGTTGTTGTCCCCCCCTTGTGGTGAAATGTGCTCTTTGCAGCCTTGAACTTGAGCGCTGCACTGGTGTCCTCTTTAATGCACTTTCTGGTCCCTGTTGAACAAAATGTCATTGTTGTCAATTATTTTTGATGCTGTTTAACACACAAATGTATATTGTGGATTATTGCTGTACCGATGATGCAAGACAGTTATATCAATATTTGGAAAAGATTGAAATAATGATTTTCATCTCATGGCTTACCGTCGGGGCCAAACACCTGCTTGATGTGGATCTTTTCTCTGGCTTCATGGCTGACTGACAGCTCAGTGGAGGAAGAGGAGGAGGAAGAGGAGGAGGAGAGGGTGACTCCTCCCTGGACTGAGGAGGACACTACCTGCACACCTGTGGCACAGGTTTGGTTAAATGTATCTGTAGCATGAAATAAATGTTTCTAAATATATTTTCTTTGACTACACTTTTTTTTATTTGGATCTGCACCAAATTGTACAAACTGATGAATATCAGTCCCCTAAATATGTCTGATTCTTTACACAAAGATCAATGAATGATCCTGATTCAATGAAAATTAAAAAAAAGACCTATATCGCTATGTTTAAGAAAGTGAAAAAGACTCCTGGATCCGCCCACTGATCCAAAATCAGTTGAGTAGTTTTTGCATAATCCTGCTAAATAACAAACAAATGATGAAGATGAAAACATAACGTCCTTGGTGGAGGTAATTACTATTTCCAGATGTTAGCTGAGGTGCTGGAGCTTCATTCTTCACTCTGTATAACTTTACTTTTCCCCCTGGAGAAAAAAATCAGAAAAACAAGATTCATTTTTATTGAATGTTAAATGTTAAAATTCATTCTTATTGAGCAACAGAAATGACAAATCGTCCTGAGGATTTTCTTTCTTTTCTCTCCTTGTCCTAATCTGGAAGTACAATGGGCTGCAGTGTAACAGAGAGACAGGTGTAGGATGGGAAATAACCTGGACCGTCGCTTGTCTTTGCATGATAGTGTGAAATCTTGCTGGAGCCGGTCTCTCTATCGTCATGGCTCCTCTTCTTCACGTGAGGAGTTTTGTCACATCTCGGGGATCTCTTCTCACCTCTGGAACCTGCAGCGTCTCGTTCTGTCAGATATAATCAGCGATGATGATGAAGGAGATTAAAGACTAAACTTGTCTGACCTAAAAGCTGCTGTTTCCGCACTGCGTCTGTGCCACATTGAGATAGTAATCATGACTAATGGAACAGTATAAAAACACAACAACCTTCAAGATTTAAAGAATCAAACGTTCATTACTTACTTTACGAAAATACCGTTTATCGATGACTGACTTAACTGAAAATGTATTTAAATATAAGAGTATGCACAGAAACATATTATTGATGAATTATATAATGGGTAGTACCCCGTTTCTCTGTGCTCACAGAATTTGGAACAAATAACACCGATAGATAAAAGAATATCAACAGCATTTTTATGCCAAGCATTTTCAAGAGTGAGCTTTCCTGAACACCACGTACTGGAGTGCAGGTTGGAGAGCAGTGTCTGCAGCTTGCTGTAGCTGTCCAGGTTGTAGTCCTTGCTCATATTTTTCCAGAAGGCCTGGATGGTAGATCTTCTCTGTTCCAGGACCCAGGACAGGAGCGAATACATGGCCTTGTGGATCCCCTCCCTACTTTCCTTCTCTAACGTGTCCTGCAGATCCACACAAACAGAAAGAGAAACTGTGAGGAAAGTCAAATATTTCTGGGTAACATATCCACTTGGGATATTTGGGATATTGCCGCTCGTATATACCAATACAAATTCTCATGTTTTCAATGTATAATGGTGGTAATTCCATTTTTCTATGCCTTACCTTGAGCATTTGGTCAGTGATGATGTTTTTGTCTGCCAAACCATAGACAAGAGGGAAAGGGTCGTCCACGGCCATGGCAATGTCGGTGCGCAACTCCCTCAGTAATGAGCGAAGGTTCGTGTCCCTGAAAGCCTCCACTCTGGACATGATCCGCTTTGAGTGTCAATGAGATGCAAAGTGACCCGGACCTGAGAGACCGTACAAGTCGTAGATTGGCTATAAAGGGGTGTGTCCTAGTCAGGGAAGGAAGCATTGTACGATGTCTCCATTCGTGGGATATGCTGAATTATTTGTGTCCAAGACAACCTTTTGCAACCTCATGTAACCTTGCATTTCTGCTTTTAATATAGTTTTATAGTCTTTTTTTCCCCATTACATGCGTACCAGCACATTCATATCCATACAAATGACATTACCAGTATAGTACAGGGCTGTTTACTGACTGGCTGAGATTTCCAGATACTCCACAATGAATGTGTCACCTCCTCGACTGCTCATCTCTGTGGACTTCATCTGTCAACCAACAGCACTAACTGCCTCCGTCCGCCTGTTGAACCCTCAGGGGATCAGTTGAGGGGAATACCTGTCCTCTTTCATCAGGAGAGCTACATCTAAGCCACCTGATGCATTGGTGACAGTTTTTTTTTCTTAAAAGGTTCTTTCCACTGCAACTTCCCCTGAACTGTCAGGTTCTCAGACACTGACTCACTGCATGGAGTCAAGATTAGTATCATTATGACTTTGCAATATTCCCTCATAAAGGGGTTCGTTACGGAACTTCTGCTAATCAAAGAGCCATTTGCAAGAAAATAGAATGAAAGTTAGTATTTTGCCAAGGAAATGCGAAGTTACCCGACCAAGCTAAGGTTGGTAGCACTCGTCTTTCGACATTTGTAAGCTCCATTTCTTGAGCATAAGCATTTAAATAAGAAACACACCTGAACACCGCTCTGCTCTTATTTAGATATCACTTAAACCAATCTGCAATTAGTTTGAATTCTTACACTAGTTAGGACTTGAATAGTTTGGGAGCAACTCATCTTCTCTTCCTTGATGAGATTAAGATATCTCTTAGTTTAATAAAGCTGGAAAATGTAGCTTGAAAGGGCAAGTTGTAACATTTAAGTGTTAACTATCGCTTTTCATCAGTTGTTAGATGCTGCTCAGTTTTCTTTCTATTTCTATTTAACTTGTAATATTTCTCTAATGTCATTTTTTTAGATCGAGACTCAGCTCTTTCAAGCACAAGTGTGCAGTATAGAATGCACATAGAATTTGCTAAATATTTGAATGCTTTCTACAGAGGCAAATCAATTACAAAGACATAATCGTACCAAACCCTGACCCCTTGAATCACATTCTGTAGATGATAAAAATGATATAATACCTGTATTATCCACATGTAAAATCAAGATAGCATTCAATAGAGCAGACCATGTTGCTACCAGGTAAATGTTAATGGTTAGGAGAGTGAAGCCCTTTAATTTGTAATTTATTAATCGTTAAACATTATTACATTATTCATACTGGTGAACAAGGACCACTTCTACAGAGGGACGTTCACAACATACATATTACATTATTATATACAGTGCAGTGCATTACAGTGGATCGTTATATGTGTATTACCAGGATGGAGGGATGGGGAGGCTGGAGGGAGAGATAAAGGGACAAAGGGGACAAGGGGAGGAAAAGGAGGCGAAGGAGAGAAGTGGTTCGAGGGAGGGGGGGAGTTGTGATAGTAAGTTGTCTTTTTATTACTTCTTTTTTTTTTTTTTTTAACCACGGTACAGTTTGTTCTATAAAAGTTAAACCCATAGAGAGATAGAGTGCCACATTTTCACAGCTACTGTTAGGTGAACCTACTGGAAGTTGACTCTTGTGGGAATATCAAATGAGATACGTTTTTGTCATGAGATGCTATAGAGAGATGCTATAAAACATTCTAAGATAGTCAACCTCCGTCCAGAGTGCAGAGACCCTGGAGGGCAGGCCAAAGGTCAAAGATCAGATCAGCGTGCATGCGTGCTGCAGACATTCAGACGTGTTCGGCCCCCACTATTTCTCCTTCTATGTTTAGGCATCATTTTTGGTGCTTTCCCTTTTATATATAAAAAATACAAAACATAACAGCGAAAAGAACTCCGTTGGTTGTTCCATTTTTCTCCCTTTTTCATTTTTCCAAAACTGTATTTTGTTCATTTTCATGTCAGTGTTTTTTTTTTCTTCCCTTTTCTCCGCCAGTCACTTACATATTGACAAAGTATACAATATTTTACAACTGAACAAGACTGAGAGATAACATTTGATTTGTCCAATCAGATACAAGGCCCGGATCCTATATCCAATTAGAGAAGTCAACTGGAAGCTAACCAGTAGTAAGCAACACAACAAGCCTATGGTGTGAAGGGAGCTGTCCGATAGCAGCTCTGCATTAACATGAGCACCCGCCCTCGGGGACGCTAGGCTCTGCCGGTTTGTCCAGCTTGATGTCGATCACTGGGAATTGTCCGGTTAAGGAAAAGTCAGGTGGTGAGAAAATGAGATGGGTATATTGCATGGAGGTAATATTGGCAGATTGAGAAGAACAGGAACAGCATAATATAAAAACAATGTCAGATTCATAGCCTGTATTAGCTACTTGTACTGGGTTACGGATTGGAGGCAGTTACCAGGTACAAAAATGTTGATGTACCTGAAAGTGATGGTGCATTCTTATTTGTAATTCTTCTAACCAAGTGGGAAATATCATCGGTGTCAGAAATTCAGATGAGTTATTTTATTAAATCAGTATTTCTCTTTTCAGTCAGTCCCTCTCTGTCCTCCATCACCCATCCAAAGAATATGTCATTTCCTATACAGCCACAATGTGGTGCTACACCTGTGCGTCCACACTGTCTTCCTGGCATGGTGCATTTCTCCTCTACTAAGCATAAAAAAAGATTTAATGGCCCGCCTCAGTAGACAGTAGGCTGGGCCGTTCTGTTTGTAATAGTGCCAGCCACCACTAAGAGATTAAAAATCAGCTGTTTGGCTCTCAGCACAGCCTCAGACTCACAGCGGCTGTAAAGGATACTGCCTTCAGGATTTGCATCGTCCAAGCTTTCCATTCCAGGTAGGGCTGCTGCAACCCGACGAAACAGCTAGTGGGAAGGAAGAGGAGGAGGAGGAGGAGGAGAAGAAGAGGAAAGAAGAGAGAGAGCAAGCAAGAGGACAGCAAGTTTAAAAATGACATTTGATTTTTTTATAAACATGTCCTGCACTGTCTACAGCATTTAAAAAAAATGTTTTTGTAGTAGGTTATTGTGGGATGTTGGGTGATTTCACTTCATTTTAAGTGAAAAGGTATGTTTTAGCATTTTAGTAATATATTTATTACTTTAAGCCACACTCTTGCATTGAATGTGTTACTTAAATTGAAGTATGTACAAAATGTACTGCACTGTTTTGGGGAGCTTGCATTGCTCAGTCAGCCCCGGGGTTGAATGTGCACACAGTCCACACTCCAATCACTGTTACACATATTAACACTTATCAATCCATGTTGCCTCAGTCACCTTGGAGGCGCTCAGAGAGATAGCAGAGGATCTGAGAGCAACTGAAACCCAAAATGCTGTGAAATATGGCGAAACTGCCGGCGTCACCTGTTTGACATTGCAGCCTGTTTTGGCACTGGTCTCGATGAACATGACGTTCAGCTCTTTGGCTCTCTGCTCGCCTTCCTCAATCGTGATTTGCCTGCAGTAAAGAAATCAGGCCAGACTCAGCATCACGATGATGAAGGCTAATTATTCAAGATTGACATGTTGCTTTTAACGACACACTTTCTTCTCAGGTTCAAAAATCTCCACATCAAGGAGTACATTTACTGCTACTAATTGTCACGTTCACCTCTTCTCTTCCAGATCTGTTTTGTTGCCGACAAGCATGATGATGACATCACTTCCTCTCTCTGTCCTGACATCATCGATCCATTTGCAGGTCTGCTGGAAGGAGTTCACATCTGTGGACACCAGACGTTTAATTCATGTTCAGTTTATTTATTTTCTTTGCATTATTAAAATGCCTTGAACAAATAGGGCCCCTCCACAGATTTTTTATGAACTATTGCAGTGCCCGTTCATGACCCGCCTGTTGGAATGGGCTTTTTGAAATTTTCTTTCTGAAACTGTAGAAGTCATCTGCAGGAATTGGACCAAGTAACGACCGGCTTCAGGACTCAGTCCACGGAACCCTGAAGCTGCACAAAGAGCTGTTCACCCGTTTATTCAAAGTTCAGTAAAGCTCGAACACTGAACTGGAGAAGCACTGTGAACGTGTTGTTATCGTGATCGACATCACTCACGCTTATGAGTTTAACAACACACATGCCGAGGGTGAAGCTGATAAGATGAAGGGCTCTCCAGATGAACATACAGACAGAGAGAGATTTCTGTAAATATTAGATAGATTATAAACAGATTCAAACACAAATCACAGTACAATGCATGTTTACACAAGGCAGGTAGGTTTCTGCTCACTTGTGATGTCATAGACGACCACAGCTACTGTAGAGTCTCGTATGTAGCTCGGGATGAGGCTCCTGAAACGTTCCTGTCCAGCTGTATCCCACAGTTGGAGCCTTACCTGCATCCACACACACACACACACACACACGGAAACACACACCTTCAGCAGCTGATTCAACATCATACTACGTATACTGTGTATACTATAGAGATGTCAAAGCCTTGTAAGTGCACATCTAAAGGGATAAGCTAGTATCAGCTTGTGTGCAGGCTGACAGAACATAATATCCTGACAAAGAGAATGTATTAATACCAGCTAAAGTAGCCTGGATGATCCATGGAAAAGGCTTTGACTTCTTAGGACTAGAAAAAGCCAAAGCAGCACCAAAGGTTGTTTCTAGCTATTACTACCAGAAATAACTTTAGGATAATCATGTTAGTGTGTGAAGAAAGCAGTGATTAAGCAAATCAAATCAAGGATTAGTCAAAACAGGGTGGAAACTGGGCCATTTCTTACTTAGCATGTCGACTGACTACAACTACAACTACATTGATCCATCTGTATGTATATATATGTGTAACTTCATGTGAGTTTTCAATGACAATCAAGGCGTCCTACTGTTCGGTCCTCCAGGTACATCGTCTTTGATAGGAAGTCGATTCCGATGGTCGCCTGTGGGGGAGGAAAGAATCACCATCAGTAAAAAAACAGACTTTAGGAGCGATACGTCTCCCTGTCCCCTCTGCTGTTCCCAGCAGAGTGAAGGTTGTTAAATAAAAAGGAAAATACAAGAAGCAAATAAGCTCTGAAATCAAATTAGACTGAAAAACGAATTTCATTTGCATTGCCTTCAGGGCTCAATCATTCAGACTTATCTACCTAACTTCTGAGAAAGGCAAGAGAATGAGTAATCTCCATTTCTTTTTTAGTCGTCTAATATCGCTCAAACATTCAAACTAGGACACGCAAACGAACAATTTTACATGGACCCAGATTATGGACGCATAATTTGCATATCAGTGAAGCATTACTCATTAATCATTATTATTATATAAAAAGCTTCACATAATGAAGACCTGTCCTGTCAGTAGTCGCCTCGATTACCTTTATTCAAACATTTGAGGACAGACAAATCATTACACTTTATAAAATATTCAGAGCTAAGAACCATCACTTCTTAAATAAAGTAATTAACCACACATGTCATCATATGATGCATTCAAGTCTTCTAAATACACTTTTAATTCTGGATCTGGTCCGAATCTTACCTGATACGTGTTGTCGAAACTGTCGTACATGAATCTAGTGATGAGAGATGTTTTCCCCACTAGAACAGAGCACACACATGTTGATTATTATTTTAGTCAAGGGTGTAAACACATTGATAAACAATTTCCTGAGTAAATTCTACAGAATAATCCGGGGGTGAAAAAGATAAAATGTGATTAAATAGCATCTCGGGTATCGAGAGATGTAGATATGGATTTAAATTAACTTAATCTGCAACTGTTTTGATAATTGACGAATCATAAACGTCATTTCTAAAGCATGAATACCAAACATCCCCATTGTTCCAGCTTCTCGAATGTGAGCATTTTTCCTGTTTTCTTTTCTTTCATGTGAGATCTTGGCGGTTTTACGCTGTTCACCTGATAGAACAAGCAATTTAAAGATGTCACCTCACAGGCATTTCATTTTCAGACATCCTATGGGGCAAAAACCATTGATTTAATCACAAGAATATTCATGGGACTCATCAATAATGAAAGGACTTGGGAGCTGCAGCCCTAAACATTTTTACAATGTCAAAAAAGATCCATAAATGGCCCTAACTATCAATCCAATAAGGAACAAATTAATAGAGAGGATAATGACGTTATTGGGAAAAGACTCGGGACATGAGTTGTAAAGGAGGTAAAAATGACCAGAGGGATGAAGATTTCAGACATTCAGTTCTGTCAAAACCAGACGGGGCCTCCTCCGAGGATCAAGGTGAGCCCATACTCGGCTCCATTTTTATTTACATCCCACCCAGCACCGTCTTTAGCACCATTTTACATCAGGTCTAGATGATGAGTGTGGGCAGCACCACTCCTAATATAGGATCCTCCATATATGCAGACAGCATATAAAGTATATAGTTTTGAAGCCAACCAGCAATGGGGCAGTGGCCAGGCCTCGATTCAGCACCATGGACAGAAACATTGCAGCATACAGGCCACACAAACACACATGGAGGCTTTTAGTCGACACACACACACACACATTGAAGCATCCTTAATGTAACACACACAACCTCAATGAAGCTGCTGTCCCATTAAGGCCTGGTCATGTTCATTCTGCTGTATTTTATTGAGACACCAGCCCCTGTGCTGCCACTCTGGATATCTGATGTCTGAACACGTATTCAACCACTATCGATCAGCGCCTCCGAATATGTGCCATCACACCGAACCGCACACACAGACACATCCAGCCACAATATACAGATTATATAGAATATAAAGCAAATAGAGCTGTGGCGCTGTCAAAACCCCGTTTTTAGTCCCTGTTCGATTATTCATGGGAGCGAAGTGGAGGCTGTGGTTTGGAGATGCTACCGACATCGCCCGGCTGCTTTGGGTGTGTCCCGAACTGACACATGGGGACTGTTTATGATCTTCTCTCTAAAAAAACAACACTTATGCTGGAATAAAAACACCACACACTGCAGCGTGAGACGTGATAAAGGATCGCTGGTGTCAGGAATAATAAGCGATGGAAGTGGAATAAAGCTGTTATGTGGAGAAAGGCTGTGCGTATTTGTCGGTCACTGCAGCACCATCAAAATACCACATCGCCCTGCTATGATGCGAAACATCACAATTTGCGACATATTCCTCAAGGATTTTACGCACGGTTTTTATTTTTTGAATCATCGCGTCGCATTTAATCCATCTGCAATCTAGTGAAGGTGCCTGCGTTTTTTTCATTTTTTATTCTTTGCTGGGTTCCCCCCCCCCCCCCCCCCCCCCCCCACCCCCCCTTCCTTGGTTAATCAAATTTTCTCCAGTCACATCTTGTGCCAGGAGCGACAACATGGGCGTCGGGAGCGCCAGGAGCCGGCCTGCACCTCCTCTGCATCCAGCCAGAAACTTTCAGAAATCCACTCGATCGCATGCATGGCCTGCAAACATATACGATGCGCATGTTTGGCGTTATAGAGGAGGACGGACCACCCAAAAACCCAAACCACCCCCGAGCCCCTGACTCACCGCTCTGCTCGCCCAGAAACACCAGTTTAAATTTCCTCAGGGGGTTCCCCAAATCTCCTCCAGCTGACATGGTGGCAGATAAGAGAGCTCGACTCGGATGGTTCCTTAGGTGAGTGTGTTCTTGTGGCTCCGCGTCTCCTCCGCTTGTGGGATCCTCCTCTCCTCACAGAATGATGGGAATGCAGCTCAGCATCCTTCTGTCAGCCTCGGGCCGCTTGTGCGCCTGCGCGACCTCACCTATTTCTGTCCCTCACCTTTCTATTGGACCCCAAACGATATGAGTTTCAGAGATGGGATATGAGCTAATAAAGAGTCATATTAAAGCAAATAAAGGTTGTTGGGGATTTTGGGATATTTGCATTTTCTACTAATAAGTCTTCATCACCACACTTCGGGGGGTTAACAGATGTTTTACTCCATTTTTGTTTTGACAACGTTTATTATTAAACATCTTTCTTAAAATATATCTTACTAAATTTAATGCATTGTTAAAGATGGAAAAAGTCCAACATGGTAAAAATAACTAATTCTTTAACTTGTCAAATGACAGAAAATGTATCCAACGATTCCAGCTTTTCTTTGTCATATATTATTGTAAACTGAATATATTTGGGTTTGAGAAAAAGCTATTTGAATTAGCAAGGTTTATATTTAGAGTAATAGTGTCTAAGAATATTGTATTTTAGGTCTAAAATGGCATAATGCGGTATCTAATTACAGCAGAATTAAAGTGTTTTATTTCTTGTTATGTCTATTATGATATAAAGTACGGCTTGTTACATGTTATTAGAGTACAACTGTGTTTGTTCCCTGTCTAATTAATGACATATTAATTCTAGGTTTAGGTAATTTGATTTAAATTATGTCTTTTTATGTCTAACCAGTGCGCCTTAAAATAAAGTGCGACCGAAGCACCTTCTGGGGCATTTTTCATTATTTTAATTAAAAAGATTAGTTGATTACTATCAGATTAATCAATAAATAGTCTTCTTCCTTCAAGCTGCATAAATAATTCTAGAAATTCTTTATTGTTGAATTAATGGTGAACGTCAATGGGGCAGGGGTAGAGATTTGTTAAATTTGAGTTTTAAAAATCCTGGATCCTACAGTTCCCATAATGCCACTGAATGGAGTCTGTCATTAGACCGTCTCTGCTTGGTAAACACCCATATCTTTCCATCTCTATGAGTCAGAGATGTTTGTGTGTAATGACTGGAGTGTGACGTAGCTACCTGAGTTTGTAGTAATAGTACATCGATCAACTTCACTTTATTCAGATCCAACCAGTCTCCCAAAAATAAGTACAGCTAAACATCATTTAGTGAGGAAATATCAAGACCGATGTTCAAAATCAAACAGCTCGGCCTCCTTCTCTTTCCAGAAAGCAAAGCTGCGGTCGATGTATTTACAAATGTCTTCATTGTTGAAACAAGAAGCGTGTGAGTCGCTGCTACACTCGTCTGGAGAAGCAGTTTGAACCATTACTTTGGGTACTAGTCTGGAATCTGGCAACAATGATGATGACAATGGTGGTGATGATGCACGGTAACATGTTCTCGATTCCCCAAAGAAGCGAACTTTGATGTCCTCGAAGCCGTCGCTCCACTGTCGCCTCCCGGCCTGGATTTCCTGTAACACTGCCTTGTGGAAGTCCCGCACCTTCTCCCAGGAGAAACCGCCGACGTGGTCGAAGACCTCGAAGCAGAGGAGATGCCTCATCTTCCTCTCCTCGGGGAACAGTTCTTGCTCTAAGATGTGAAAGTATCCCAGCATGAAGAGGTCAAGGGTCAAGCTGTCGTGGCTCACCGCAACGCCGTCCACATCGGGCAGGAATTGTTCTGGGGAGTAGGTTACTCGAGAGGAGGACGAACAGGACTTGGGCCCCTCATTGAGTTCTAAATTACTCCTCCAGGTTTTCAGTATCTTGTCTACGGCGTCTCGTTGCTGGCAGAACTGAAACATGGAGGTGATTTTCTTTTGGGGCGGCGCTGCTGTCACTCTACCTGATTCCACCTCCTGCTCATGTCTCCGCCTCGCCGTCCTCACTGAAATAGCGTATGCAGATTTTTTCCAGTGGCTCAAGAACAGCACCACTATGCGCTCTTTCCTCAAGCTGCTGGTCTCCATCACAGGTCGGACTTTTTTAGGAGCGTCACGACAGCTCAAATCACCACTGATTCCCGTTCTGCCATCTGTGTCGTTTCCTCCTGTGGCCCCAACCACTGCCTGGTTCTTCATGCCGTGGCCTCCACTCAAAACGCCAGCGAAGGGATAAATGCCACCAATCTGACCTTCGAAGTTGGATCTGAGGTTTCTTACCGACACCCCAGACTGTTGGATTTCCATCTCCACCCTCTCTCTCCGTGCTCTGCTGTAGCTGTTGGCCTCTAAACGATGGCTAAAAGCAGACGCCATACCTATATGAGGTATCCTGCATCCACCAGAGGTCTCCACGTGTGCTGGCACCATCTCTTGGCCTTGTTGTAGGAATCCCTGTCCCACATCGATCCCTGAACCATCTTTTACGCCCTGCAGCCCTTCCATCATCCCTTCCATTATTCTCCTCTCACCACTATATTCTGTGGTTTCGCTCAGGTTGGCCACCAGCAGAGACATGCTCTTAACAATCTCTGAGACGCGACTGCACCACACAGGCAAAGTCAGGTGTATTTTGCTCTCTGCGTCCACCTGTTGTAGGACCTCAGTGTTAAGGGAGATGCTGACAATGGGGTCGGGTAAAATGGCCCTCAGCTCCTCGGTCAGCCGGGTCAGCTCCAGCTCGTAGGCCCGGCAGTGTTTCTGCAGGGACACAGTCTCGATCTGCTGCTGCAGGTACACCAGGTCGTCCTCAGTCAGGAGCTCCCCGAAAGGCCCCAGGACTGCGTTGTGGGCCTCGGAATACTTCCAGCCGTCCTCTGTTGTGTAGCTGTTAGTCATGTCCTGTTAGAGGGATGAAGACATTTTAACAGAGAGGTTTTGCTAAAGGAATAGTTTAACCTTTTAATAACTATTTGCATGTATTAAACTGGGCGTGCACTGTGTGAATTTTGTTAAATTCCACCTCAAGCTCAAGAAGAAGAAGTCGAAGTTTGTGCCACCCCTTAAAGTCCCCATGCCACCCTCTTGCCACCCCATGAAAATTCTTTGATCCTGCATAAGGTACAAAGCTACAGATGAAGAGTACCTGTCTCCTTTGGTCCTCATCGTCCTGCAGCCTGACCTGCAGCTGCCGCACCATCACCTGTCGTTTCCACTCTGCTATGGGGCGGCCGGCTTCATCGTACGTGGGCACCAGAGAGTCAATGTCGGCCAGGATCACATCAACAATTGGCACCGCCTCTAAAACCTCCTCACTGTCAAGCCTCTGTCGGCGTTCAACAACGTGAGACACAGTCAGAGAGCGAGCTGCGTCTGGAGCCACATTCGAGAGTATAAACAGCGTAACATCAAACACCAGTAGGCTAAAGGTCCAGCCCAAATGATATATTTTAAAATCAAATAAGCATCAGTTTATTCCCAGCACAAAACATTCCGACTTGTCATAGCAGGGAAAGCGTACGTGGTTCAAATAACATAAAGGTGTTACTAAGGTGTCTCAGAAAGTCATGACAGCATGAGAGTGAGCCAACATAACAAAAATATACCAGGACCAACTAAATTGTATCCAGCGTTCACTCATTTCATTACATATACCTGTGCTTTTTCAGCTTTTTAAAATTTAAAACAAAAAAAAGTTGGTTTAATAAAAGCTAACAATATGAGCACAAACAGAAAACTAGATTACAAAGTGCATTCTTTTTGTTACCGTTTGTCCAGTGAAGACAGCCGTGAAGCCAGCGTGCTTCAGAGACTTTATAGACTTCATATGAGACATGAGGGTCAGATCCCTCTCTGGAGGCTTCAGGTGGTTGAACGATGTCACCACTGTAAAAATTAAAGTTCAAAGGTCAATTATTAGTCTTTTAGAATATGTCAATGTTCTTTGTTGCTTCAAAATGGAGCCAGTTGTGTGTAAAATATACAAAAATATTGTTGTTGGTGCTGGTTCACTTCCAGTTTATTTCTGTTGGTCAATGTAGCTTGACATAAATAATCAATACAAACACAGACGACATGAACAAAATTGGTTTCCTGTATAAATGATGATGCAATGACTGAAATGAATGGTGTAATAACATGTAATAATTTAAACCACATTCCTAAAACCTGTTTAAATGTACATGTTGAAAGGCCAATGAGTGAAATCACCTGAGGAGGCCAGCTGTACATGCTGGATGGAGCCGGTGGTGGTGCTTTTAGAAGAGGGAGCAAGGGGGGAGGCAGGGTGACGAGGGAGGGGCAGCACCTCTTTCACTGGCTGCTGAACACACACACACACACATGCTCATTTTAGTTAACCGTCTCATATATTACTAGTCTTTTCTGTTATGTTTGATGAAAATTAACGTTTTTAATTTTTTAAATTTTAGTTTGTTTGTTATCTCTCCTCAAGAACACATGGAGAGGATTTCTTGAAATTTGTTACAGTTCAGTTTGACTCAAGGATGAACTGAGTAGATTTTGGTGATCTAAGGTCAAAGGTCAAGGTCGCGGTGACCTCACGAAACGTTTGTTACCTTGTGAACATGATATCTCCAGACCTCCAGGGATTCCTTTCAAATTTGGTACAAAAGTTTACTTGGACCCACAGTTGAACTCCTTAGAAGTTGGCGGTCAAAGCTCAAAGGTAAAAGTTCAAGGTCACTGTGACCTTACGAAACACCCTTTTTGGTCTCGTGAACGCAACATCTCAGGAATGCCTTGATAGAAACCTTTCAACTGTGGCATTATGTTCACTTAAAATCGCAGATTAACTGATTCGATTTTGGTGGAGAAAGTCAAGGTGGCCTCACAAGACATGTTTTGGGCCTCTTGAAAATGGAGGCAAAGGCGACTCCACCCTCCATAGAGATGGTATTGATTTTTAGCCATAGACCATTTTCACAACAAACATTTTGACCTTACATAAAAGAAAAAGCACAGATGTAGCTAATAATATTAACCATGGCTCATTTTCAATTTTTCAAAGTTTTAATAAAGGGAGTCAAACACCCATTTTCTCGAGTTGCCTTAAGAAGCCTATAATTTGATCCCTTGACTGATGACTGGTCACCTTGCTGTTCTCCATGTTGACTCTGCTAATTCACAGCAGCAGGAGCTCAGCTTTCTGAAAATGACACAAAACGACGACAACACAGATCAACATGAACAGAGACCAGACAAACCAAACAACTGCACATGGCAGAGAAATGTGACACAGCTCACACAGCATCAAACCGCTCCGAGGTAATCTTCTAAGTGACTGAGAACCCCCAATGGAGAGCACACACACACACACACACACACACACACACATGCACACACACACACGCACAGACACACGCACACACACATGCACACACACATGCACATAGGGTTAATATAAATAACAGAGGCCACAGCTCATAGTACTTGGAGCACAAACAAGAGGTGGTGAAACTGGACCCTCGGCAGTGAATGTTGGTGAATGTCGGTGAACTTCGGTGAATGTAGCGTAGCCCCCACAGAGAGCAGGAGAAAGTGTTGTACAGTTTGGAGAGACTTGATATCCTGCTTCAGGTAACCTGACTGATTCAGTGGATTATTTTTTTTCACAAGCTCAGTGCCATTCAATAGCTTGAATACTACACTGACAATTACAATGTTCTGACTAAAGCAAATCTGTAAATGCTTTATGCACAACTTATATTACCATAGAATATAATACATTTCTGACTTTAATCATCTAATCAATCACTAGGGAAAGCTCACAACAAATGTGATGTTTTTATATATGAATTGTGTATTGTATTTAGTGCATTTACCAAACCAATGTTTTTAACTGTTACTATAATACCTTCATTGTATTTTATTTGATTATATTTCTATCTATGTCATTCATATTATTTTACTACTTTGACTTACTTAAAAATTTGTTTTTGTATTCCTTTTTAATCTATTAACCTCTTTTATTCTGCTCCTTTTATTCTCTTATTTGTATATGGAATGTGCTTTATAAATAAAACTGCCTTGCCTGTTACTGCCGGTGATGTTGTTTGTCTGTAACTCTTTTCTGCTTCCTATCTCTATCTCAATCAAACTTAGTGAGATACTAACAGTCAAAATCTAGTGTCACCAGTCCAAAATACAAATGTCAGAATTAAGTTTTTTTATATATTTAAAAGTAGGAATAGGTTTCCCTCTCTGGAGTGCAACACCAATTCAAAATCTTTGTCTAATTGCCATATTTACATTATTACATTTTTGATCTATACATTTAATATATCTTTCAATAAATTTGACATGTTTAAACCAAGCTAACTTTTCATTCAAACCAATAATCATTAATCAGCAATCATAACCTGATCACATACAATACTTACAGTTTAGTGTGACAGCACAAAATAATAATCGATGATGAAAAATGTTCATATAAAATAGTAAATGATACAGAAGAAGGTGTTGTCCGCCTCTTCACTGTGGAGCAGCGAATAAACAGTAAGACCAAGGAGCAGCATCACCAGGACCCAAACCTCAGATGGGGGTCCTTCTTAGTGTGCATAATTAAACAGGTGGGATAGGGTGACCTGCACCTGGAAGTATAGAACGATAGAACTGTGAACATATGGAGGAGAGAACATACTGTGTGTGTGTGTGTGTACTCGATTTTGTTACCTCTTTGGGACCTTTTCCAGTATATACATTGAGCCACTCAGGACCAGTGGACCTCATGGGGACAAAAGCTGGTGTGAGTGCAACAAGAAACTGGACCCAGTCTGCAGACACAAAGCGCAGAGGCAGAAGTAGCAGTTCCAAAAAGTCAATTGTGTTTATTTACACAATAAAACTCCAAGAGGTTTCAAGAGCGGGAGGTAATCTTGAATGAGCTGAACCGGAGGGATGGAGGAAGGCAGCTTGTCTTCAGGGAGGATCCAAGGAAGGGAGATTGGTGGACTGTGGAGAATCGGACAAAGATGGCGTGCAGAGTCAGGGTCTTTATATTGTGGAGATGATTGTAAAGCAGGTGCTCCGATCAGGAGGTGGGAAGGCTCCAGAGCTCCAGAGCTCCAGGAGGTGGGGAGACATGAAGACACGCCCTGGTTCACAGCCACACAGACAGGAGACAACAGGGCAGGGAGTGGCCCACTGCACAATCCTGGTTCGGTATAGATCGGTAATGGTTAAGGTTTTGGTTAGACAGTCCACAACGAATGAAAGTCAAGGCAGTGTCCTTACAGTCCTCGTTTTCTGACCCACTTCCATCTGGGTGTTTGAGGGTTAAGACTTGATTTTGGGGTTAGGGTTAGAATTAGGTTTAGGTCAGGGTAAGGATTAGGGTGAGGCATTTAGTTGCGATGGCTAAGGTCAGGGTAAGGAGCTACAGGGAATACATTATGCCAATTAGAAATACAAGGTTATGTGCGTGTGTGTGTGTGTGTGACATTTCAGCTTGAGTCCAAACTCCTGCTGACTTCTATACTTCTGTGAATCAGTTTAACAAACTAGTTATTTTTTACAAAAGGCCTGGAACAAATCTCTGTAATCATTCTCTGTCATTGAACATCTAAGACTGTTCTTCACAATTTCAGATGCCAGCTGCTGTCATGTCTCACTGCAGCAGAACATTTACACTGGAGATATTGAAATGCGCATGGTTAAATACTCAACATTCATTCCATAGAAAAGGCCGACAGACCGTCTGATCAGACTTATTGTTCGTCAGTGGTCTGGTGAAACCATAGACTGAACCCCAGGGCCTGATGGGAGGCAGCTGCCCCTCACTCAGTCCGGGGCCTTTTGTGTCAAGCCCAGTTTTTCTGCCTCTGTTCTTAAGGGATTAGTTGGACTGGCCCCTGCTGCAGCAGAGCACGTGTGAGTACATAATCAATAATGGAAGGCTGCACAAATGCAACAATCACACACACACAGACACACACATTGTGTGTTCACTCTGAGCACAACAGACATGAAAAGAACGTTACATTACACTTCCCTTTTTTTTTAAGTTGCTTTGTCAGCACTGTCTTGTTGGGGTTATGTTTAAAGATCTTTTTTTCTCCTGTGAAATGTGATGAGTTAGGGCAGGACAAGAAGAGCTTTATTTACAGTGGACAATATAGGATGTGTCAGTTAGGAAATCATTTTCTGCCTCCCCTGTGACAAACACAACCTTTAAATCAATATTTACTTAGGCTCTTATGGCTAGAAGTAAACATATATAGATGTATATATATATATATATTTTAAAGATTTCAAAGAGATTTCATGTTAAACAAAAATCCACAATTAATAAAAATGTTTTGAATCTATTTAATGAGAGAAAAGGTTTTAAAATATTTTAGGGAATTGTCTAAGATGTGGAACTATGTATTTCTTGATCTATCTTCTCTGGAACTGTCGAACAAATTCTGAATATTTGTTTTGACATTCAACACTGTTTATCATCAGTTTTCACACTACGGGACACAGGAAAATATACATATACATGTAGGCAAGGCAAATTATTCAATTTTTTTTGTTGTGATGTGATGTTTATAAGAAGTGTGCATTTTGCGACAGGTGTGGTACTTTGCAGAGATCAGTAGAAATAAAATAGAGTGGCAGTCGTTTACCTAACTGGACTTCACAGGGCTCAGGAAATCTCAATGGAGGTAAAAATTGCAGCCAGATTTGTGCAGTAAATTTATGTTGTAACTTTTTTTATTGTACATGTTCAGGCTCAGTATATGTGTAGTTCGGTGGGTAGAATCAGGCAATATCATTGTAAGTCACACCTAAAAGATGATTTTAATTATTTACAGTGTGATCAAAGATTTACAAGTGCATCATGTACTTTTCCATCCGATGTGTAGTATGAAGTTTACTGTGATGGATCTCTTAAAGCCAGATAGTGTATATTGGTTTAAGTGGGTAACAATGAGACACATGACATTGAAATGATGCATAAGTTTCAACACTCATTTATTTATTTCGCCTTTTATTTTTTTTTCTTCACAACTTTTGTTACGTGTCCACAGACATGAGAAAAAACTCTAGAACACTCAAAAGATAAACGTGAGCACTGAGATTAAGACTATCACAGGCTGGGACCCGCTACTGCTTCTGTCAATCGGCTCAGAGCAAAGAGAGTGAGTGCAGACCTGGGATCACCAACCCGCTCCACAATGACCACCTCATCCACGTCGAGCTGCATGTGCAAAAAACTGATCCCCGATCGGCACTCTAATCTAGGGTGACAAAGACGAAGCATCAGGCCAGTTATTCTTATTCATCATGGTATACAGAGGAAGAGAGAGAGTTAATATCATCTGTGAGATGAGACCCAACACAGAAATTCTCCATTTATATACAAGACAGAGCCAAGAGGAAGGTTTCCAGTTAGTCATTACAAGGATCATGAATGACAATACTTTACAAGCAGCACTTCAGGGAGGGGGGGGGGGGGGGGGGGGGGGGGGGCGGCTGTTGTCATTAGCAAGCAGTAAGGCAGGAGAGAGGGACAGAGTACAGCAGGAGATAAGTGGACCTGCATGCTTAGATCCAGATGATAATCAAAAAGCAGCCAAATATGAAATAATCAATTCATTTAACTTTTAACAATTATTGGCCAGTGTACTAAAGTGTTATTCCTTAACATGATACCCTTGATCTATTAGGGCTGGAACAACTGCAACGTCGTAAAACAACAACAAAAAAATCTATGCAATTTGGTGCAGCGTTGTTGGTTGTTTAGCCGTTGGGGCGAAAATGGCACGTTTCACTTTCATCTACTCTTCTCCTTTCAATACAGGCCGTAATATTCTTGAGACAAACCCAGTCTTTTCTATACATTCTTAAAACATCATCTGATGAAATCATATTAAATAAAGATGCTTTGTGCATGAAGTGCAATATATCATGAGAACATAATCTATAATTTAAAACTTTATAAATAAAACTTTCCATTTGTCTTCTGTTCCAGCAGACAGCACACATTATATCTTAGTAAGCATGTTACCAAACAAGGTGATTATACCAAGATGACCCAAAACAGTGAACTCAGCTCAAAGAAAGAATATTAGGTAGCAACAAATATAAAGTGAAATGTGATATACAACCTTTGTGTTAGATTGTACAGATTTATAAAGTATTGGGCTCTCTTGCTCAACAGGTTGTCTGGCCTGTGGCATAAAGAGTCCTAAATACTTTCTGTAAATTGATCTGAAAATAAACGGATAATCGAGGAAAATGAGAAAGACCAAATGGTTGGCTGACCATGTCTTTGGTATAAGATTTACAAACATATAAGAAGTTCTTCTCCAGCGTGAACAGATATGAATAATATTCCTTTAAATGCTAATAATACAATAAACATACCCAGTAATATGTAATGTAAATAATCTTTTGAGCAACAAAAAGCTACTTTGTTAGACGAAGATAGACAAACATTCGGGGTCATCTTGGTACAGTGCAAAAAAAACAGAAACAAAAGTCATAGCAACACCAAAGCTAATCGTACTGTACTGGTTTCTGACACAACACCAGGCTCTCATAAATATATAGTGCCAACAGTACATAAGCTAAGAGGGGATTTCCTTTTAAATGCAACATTTACAGTCAATGATAATGAGACATATGCTGTACTGTCACTGCACCAACAAACTATAAAGTATCATCGATAATATTCACTCTCCAAGACATAAAAAAAAAAAAAACTAACTTCAGTGTTGATGTCAAAGACAGTGATGAGGAAGGGAGAGACTAAAAAGAGGTGAAGAAAGGGAGGCACTATCTGGTGGATGGGCAAAGCTCTTGCCCACTCAAAGCAACTGTCCTCAACAGATTACAGGTCCAGGATCATTTCAAACTTTTCATGTAGCTACTAGAGGAGACGTAAATAGTAAACGTATTTAACGTAACAACTCTGCCGGCCCACAGCGGCCTGAATAAGTGCTTACTAGATACAAATGTAACCACACACACACAATACAGTTGTTCAATTTAGATATAATTGATTAGTTTAAAGAAATAGTTCAGAGTTGAGAAGAATACGCTCATTTGCTTTATTGCGAGAGGCTAAATAAGAAAATCTAGAGGTTACGTGTATAACCAGTGTTCCCTGAGGGAAGGACACTTGGTACAACACATCCGTATTGGGGCTAGGGCTTGTACTGAGAGGATGGTTAGCTTAGCAATTAGCAACAAGAGGGAAAACCTGACGCTAACGAATTAGCACATCATTTGTCCCTTTGTGTGCACCCGGCTAGGAAATAATCTAGCAAATAAATCTATTTATGTATGAAACTGACAAGAAACAACAGAGAATTAGTGTGTTTTAGAAGTACTGGCAGGCAGATGTTGTTCCATATTACTTCCAGTTTTGGTTAAGCTAAGCTAGGCTAACTGACTGCTGGTGGCTAACCTCATTTTTAGCATGCAGACCACAGAGCAGCATCAATCTTCTTATCTTTCTCAGCAAGAAAGCAAATAGGAATATTTCTCAAAATTATTAAAACTATTTACCATCCAGTTATTCTCGTGAACTGTCTGCGGACCTAATGCACAGTCAACAACATTTGGAACAAGTAGAATAACAAAAAAAATACTTTGGTTAAAACAAGTGAGTGAATGGTACAAGACATTAACTCAATAACGATAATAAAGTGCCATGAAACAAAACTGGTCAGTGATCCTGTCACAAATAAATAACAGTGCAGAGAACCTATGATAGCAACAATAAATAATATTCTGCTGTAGCTATATATATAAATATATAAATATATGAACAAGGGGGTTATGTTGAATGTAGACGAACATATCAAGAACAAGGCGAGGACATGAGTTATCTCTCCTGGGTTATTTTCTGCCTCAATCTGGCCAACAAACTCAGTTGAACTAGTTTAATAAAATAAAAAAATAAAAAACAACAACACAGATACAGCTTACCCTTTTGTCTCAACAAATCCCTCCTCATGCTACTTCAGTGTTTTAATGACTTGTCCGTTTTTGCCGTGAAACAACTACTCTATGTCATAGAGCACCAAGCCGTTGCAAACTGAGGTAATGTGCAGTATTTGAATGATCGATGTGGAGCTAAATACACGTCTACACAGAGTAACATCCAGTTTGGTGTTTTTCTTTTTTAAAGTATTATTGTTTTCCCCCCTCACCTGATGGCGTTAAGTAGAAATACATGAATGGTTGGTTTTTACAACTGGGACTTATGTTCAGAGCACATAGTAACTTTCCACAGGGACCGGGTGGCTTCACAGGAGACTGATTTCTACATGTATATGAAAAACTAATCAGAACAGGTCTAAAAGCCCAGCAGGGGTAGGATAACTAACATGTTTGGGTGATTAGTGTTTCTTATGTATATTTCTAATGGTCAGGAGGGAGCACACCATGCAGGGTCTGAGGTGTCAACTGCAAAAAGAGAGAAGAGGTGTTTCGCTGGGGTTTGAGATGATGTCACATAGAGAGCAATGTAAATGGTTTTATTTATAAGTTTGTTTATATGGTCAATGTTCATCGGAGCAGGATGGAGAGCGGAGCTTTTAGATTGTAGGTTCTTTTGTGTGTGTAGGTTTCCACCAGGCTGGTTCACCTCTCACATCCTCTGTGCAGACGGGACCGACTGGACAGACTTTCTCCGGGAGAGCTTTGACCTGAGGAGAGGAGATCAACAACAAATTGCAAATAGGACAGTCAGATAAAGGTAAATAGCAAGCCGTGTAAAAAAACACCTCATTTTATAAGACCCGTTATTAATTTTTTGCATCCGTCGCCTGTTAGCAACGTCATCAACGTGGCCCCTCATTGAATTTTCAGGGATAATTTCCGGCTGTATTCTCATATGAACTCACTTGGACATTTTCGGGAC
The DNA here is from genome assembly GCA_026259375.1 of Verasper variegatus. Lineage (NCBI taxonomy): Eukaryota > Metazoa > Chordata > Actinopteri > Pleuronectiformes > Pleuronectidae > Verasper > Verasper variegatus. The sequence goes on along the minus strand of CM048053.1, from coordinate 9,953,189 downwards.
ATTTTACTAGGGGAATGGCCGGAAAGGTTCTGGAAAATGTCGGCCCCTCTGGAAAATGTCAGGAAAATGTCCATAGTTCTGTGCATGTCTGAAAACAGCTACACTGTATCTGTTTCTCTTTAGGAAAACAGCCTGCACTAGACCTGTGAAAGCATTAAACACTCATTTTAAATGTGTTTAACCGACAGCAAACAGCTCATTTGTGTTGCTCTTCTGTTGGATTTTTCCTCGACGGTTTCTTCTCCACCCACCTGATGGTGCCAGCTAACAGAGGGTTGAAAGCATACAGCCAGTCATGCATCTCTTTGTCGTTGGTGGCCTGCAGCAGTATCCCACGATGCTCGGTGCACACAGCAAACGTGTTGGGAGTCTAGAGATATTTAACGCAGGGGTTACTGATGTTTATTCAGGTTAGCCAAGATAACTTTTTATTTTCTTAAAGATAAATCTGTATTAGGATTGAATTCAAGCTGGGTCATACCCGCAGTAAGGTTTGTTTGTCTTCGCTGTATTCCACCTTTGCAGACGACAGGTTGATGACAGCTCTCTCAACACTGTCCCTCTCGCTGCGGTACAGGTAGACGTAAGGCCGGCGCACCACCACGTATCGCTTCACCCAGCCACTGGTGTGGGGCTCCAGGAAGTGCAAGTAGCCCTTCTTTGACACGATGGGGCTGCATAGGATGAAAGAAATAAGAACTTAAAGACAAACTGAATAAACATTGATCACAACTGCTCTTCATCATGTTTATTCCCCAAGTGAAATTAGTTTAGTATGACATGTGAAGTCTGACCTGACGCGAATCTCCTGTATGTCAGGAACAAAGCTGTATCCTCGGAGAGCTTTCTTTCTGTCCACTGGGCTGTACGGGTCCAGATCTGGAGTGGATGCTCCTGAACCTGGTTCAGTATGTCTTCAAAAACAAATTTATGATTTGACAACAAGAAATTAGGGTTCCACTGAGCAAAGTTTCACAGCACAAATTATTTGCGCAAGATGGTGACGTATGAATCTGGATATTTAAGCTTAATTTCTGAATAGTGGGAGGAAGTGGAGACATGTCCATCTTAATGTACAACTCTGTGGCTGTGAACCATGGCAATGTCTCGGGAAACATTACATTTACCAACACACTGAATTAAAATGATACTGAGAGTGAGAACATGTAGTTAAATACCTAATGTCATAGTGTCCCTCGACCAGTGACGGGCAGGTAGAAGATGGAGTGAGCGTGCTCAGTCCAGATGATGACTCCCTCATTAGTGACGCAGACATCTCAGAGAGCTAAAACACACGCATCCATGTACACACACAAATGCAAACACACACAACATGGATGGAGAAGCACACGCACAGACACACACAAGACAAGAGGGACAAATACAGACATGGACGAAACATATCGGGAAACAATTCAGCACAAACAACACAGACATGCATTCAGAAAACAACTCAAGTCAGACAAATTGTCATGTTCTGGCAATGTATTGTAGAACCATCTCTGTAGCACTGTAACACAAATCCTCATTATGTCTAAGAGCCCCTCATTGATTAACATGTTAAAGACATGCAGGAGTAAGATCAGGTTAGTGGGAGCCTCGCAGTCTCAGAGGAGGAGGGACAGTGACAAATGAGGTCGGGGGGAAAAGAAGATGAATCTAAACCATTCTCAGGGTTTCAGAGGAAAGAGGTAAGCAGGAGACCTTAGTCAATATTATCCTGAAAACTAGAATTATCGCCCTGCGGTTGTAAGTCTCAGGGAGCCAGCCCACTTTCAGTCAACACACATTTATTTTCCAGAATCATATTAGGTCACCGTGACCTTTGACCTCTGCAATCTAATCACTTAATGAGTCCAAGGTTTAAAATTTGAAGAAATTCTCAAAAGGCAGATTTAATATATCATGTTCAAGAGGCCATAAACATGTTGTGTGGGGCAACCGTCACCTTGATCAGTTAATCATTGAGTCTAAGTGAATTTCTGAGAAAAGGGCTTTGTGAGGCCACTGTGGCCTTGACCTTTGACCTACAAATTCTAATCAGGTCACCTTTGAGTCCAAGAAAATGTTTGTGGCAAATATGAGGAAATCCCCTAAGGGCAGTTTTGAAAATACCAAAAAACATGTTTTGTAAGGTAACAGTGACATTGACCTCCAAATTCGAATCTCTTCATGTGTGAGTCTAAGTAAATGTTTGTACCAAGAATTTCTTGGGGGTTTTCCTGGGACAACGGGTCCACAAGGCAAATAATGTGCAGTGTGAGGTTACAGCGACCTTGACCTCGGTTCATTCGCGAGCCTAACTGAACATCTGTAAGAAATTTGAAGAATTTCCCTAAAAACGTTCTTGAGACATTGTGCTCACAACAAAGGCAAGGGTAGACAGACAACTGAAAGAAATAATGCCTCAAGCCACTAGATGTCACCGATGCTGAGACAGAAAACGTTTCTTGTATGTTTATCATATCTGACATATCTCATTCAGCTGGATCCTTCAGATAATATTATTGAATAATATTTGATGCAGGTCTACTGCGTGGTTATAAAGATCGAAATCTTAAAAAGAACTGAGGGAAATGAAATTAGATGGGAAAAGAAAATTAAAAAGAGATAAAAATCTGTGCTGAACAAATGATGAATGATTAAATGCAGTGGCAGAGAGTGGGGGAAGTGCGGGGCTTTAATATTTAGCGAAGGCAACAGAGTAAACGTTGAGGTTCAGAGGGATTATCGGGCCGGGTTACGGGGCCTAGGCTGGGGCTCACCTTGCTCTCACTGGCACTGCTGCTCACCTGGCTGTACTCCCTGTTGAAGGTGTGCATCAGCAGACGCAAACACTGAGGGGAAGAAAACAATGACACCAGATTTGAATTTTTAGATGATGTTGAACCTAGTCATTGAAACCACACGATGAGCTAAAATGAGCAGCAGTCACCTTGGCAGCCAGCTCCCTCTGCCTCTGGTTGGGGCTCTCGAGGGCGGGGCTGCTGCTGGGACTGTGGCTGAGGACGGGACTCTTTGCGAAGTCGCTGATGTCGCTGCTCTTGTACAGCGCGTCCTGCCCCGCCTGCAGAGTCGCCTCCAGCTTCTCCCTCAGCAGCAGGTAGTGCCTGGTCTTCTCCACCTATAGCCACAAGCAATGCATCATTTTGCTTGATTTTTGTGTTTCTTGTGAAGGATGCAATGAAGTTAGTTTCTGTAAAAATGTTATTTGTGTCAGGCTTTTCATAATTATATTTTTATATCTATAACGCCCACTTTAAATAAAGGTGCTGGTAGTTTTAAAGGGCAGCAAATAATAATAATAATAATAATAACAAATCTTTTCATCAATGTCAAGTGAAAAACACTGTATCTCAATGACCCAAAGATTCTGTGTAAGAGTAGTCAGTTAGTCAAATAGGATTATCAGGGAAGGGTTGTTTTTTTTTTGCTGATCTATATTCGTTCTTATTTTTCTGTCTGCAGACTCTCTTACCTCCTGCAGTAAGCTGAGCTTCTCCAGCTCCCACTGGTGATCGAGGATGAGGCTGTCGCTCCGGGGCCTCCAGCCAGCCAGGTTCTCCTCTCCTCGCACGTACGCCACCGAGGTGTCCAGCACACGCCTGCGACGGCGCTGCATGCCTGGTGAAGAGAAGGAAAAGAGTCTCACTTTAAGTACGACAAAACCCAATCGGTCATTTTCTTTTAAGATGATTATGTTGTTTGTTTTAGTTCCGTCTCACCTGGACTTCCATTGTCAGCCACATGGCACAGAGTGACTTCATAGACTCCTGTGACACGGTTACTGGGATGGAGAGAGCAAAACATTTTACAGTAAATAAAAAAACATGAAATATTATATATATATATACACAGATAATAGACTAGGTTGCACTTTATTGATTCAGATTGCACAAACCTCTCTGAGGGCCGGAGGCAGCCGGTGCTGAAGAGGTTCCTGATGGAGCGAGAGGCCGGCAGCTTTGCGTCACGCGAGTAAAACACCATGCAGAAATCTTTGGTGATCACTGTCGGCTGAGTGCAGTTCTCCATCTAGTCAAAATATTTATATTATCAATATTTATTTGAGACATGAAATGATCAAAGTATTGAAATCAATGTAAATCAGTGGTATAGGCAGAAATTGTAGGCAAATAAATAAATAACAAAGAAAATGGGCAAATACAGACACACTTAAGAAAAAACAATTTCCAAACCTCCAGATACGCAGACAGGGTGATGTAGATCTTCTCCCCATAGGGAGTGACTCTGTTCAGGAGAAGAGAGTTGTGCATGGAACTGTCCCATGCTGCCTCAAATCGGTAGAACGTCCTGAAAGAGAGAAAAAACAAAAAAACGTCGCCATTGATCTACGTGGTTTTTAAGCAGGAAGAATCAAGCTAACAAGAAAAAAGAAGCATGTGAGCAAAGGGATATCTTCTTATCATTAAATTGAAAAGATAAAAATGATTGTCATTATACCTATGATCAACTCCCAAGGAGACGCTGCCGTTAAAAAAGAATGAGAAGAAAAAGGCGGAGTTAGAAACTTTCATCTGAAGCTGCTGAAAGTTCAAACTCATAAAAACTATGGTGATCCATGCAAAGTTAACTATGTTTTAAAGCAAAACATAAAAATGTATTAATACAAAATAAAATTGTGTTGAGTATGAAAAGCCCTGAAGCAGTGTACAAAATGATACTAATGAACTGATGGTTGGATGGACGGATGGAAGGATGGATGGATAGATAGCATACTTGTCGTCATGTTTTGGCCAGAAGTATCCGGAGGACAGGATGTTGAGAGAAAGGATGTTGGGGTCGATGATGGTCTCATCAGCCTCTGGTGTGTTTCGAATGCGACCTTAATCAAGTTAGGGTTACGGTTAGGGTTAGGGACATTAGTTCAGTGACGAGACATTATTTAAAAAAATTAGGGACGTTTAATTTTTCTTCATTACTCACCAATGACCAGCTCTTTCACCTCTTTCCACTCGACATCATTTCCTGTCTCATGAGCGATGGTGACGGTGATCCTCCTCTGAATGCCCTGTGCAGTCCACAGAGGACGGGAAGCAAACCCAACTCAATTAGCTGAAGTGATTGACCCCAAGCTACTCAAAGCATAATTGGCTGCTGACATTTTTCCCCCTGAAGTCTGATAATTATTTAAAGAAAGGTTGTCCGACCTGATGTAAGAGGAACGTGCCGTGACAGGGCATCCCAGCTCTGTGGTCAACAACAGCAGGTATGTAGCTGGAGAAAAGGAAAAATCAGAGACATCAAACACATGATGAGCTACGTAAATATTCTACTCAACTACTATCCTATGAGCTACTTAAACTACTGACACAGATGACACTTTTTTTCACCTTAATGTTTTTTTACTTTTTTGTTGATTTCTTAGTTAGTAATTCATGGATCTTGATGAAAATGGACTGATATTATTAGTTTGTGCAGATCTAGTGGATTTATGTTGATGTGGTGGTTTGATCACAGGAGTTTCACCTGAGAGACTTGAATTCCAATCCCATATGTGTTGACTGCGTTAACCTATTATCAATTTTAGTTCACATTTTAAATCTTTCAAAAATAATTACTTATAACCACCATGGTGCAGCGAAGAAAAACAACTTTTAACAGGTTGTAGCCCTCTCACTCTCTCTGTCTGTCTTCATCCCTCTCTCTCTCTAAATGAAAAATGATCCCCCCCAAAGATTGTTGTTTGCCTGTCAGGGCTTCACTGCAGTGATAAAACACGACATATCCTTGTGTATCTATTATTATCTTAGATGGAAAACAGATACAAAGATAAGACTCACTCTCCGTTGGCCTCCAGCTCACAGATCTCAAAGAAGGCCATGAGATCGTACTTGGCGTGACATGGTCCCGCAGTGGAGCGAGTCAAAGTGCTGAGCTTGGTCGCCGGAACTGACGAGTGAACAGAGAACAGATTAATGTGTGACAGAGCAGAACAGTGTAAACCACACGGAACTGATACTGCCAATAGTTCAAGGGGAAGACATTTCAACATCACCGAGCAGCTCGTTTTTTTTTAACCTGTTATGGATTAATTGAATAGATTATGTTTGATTTCCATTGATTTAACTATCACAGATTACTGTAGGAAAGAGCGGATCACTAAATTAAACTGATGTGTAAAAATACTACTTATACAAGGTGGTGGTGAAATAAATGACACATCACAGAAATAATGATGTTTGATAAACTAACCTGGTTTGGATAAGGGCATCACCCTGGGGAACTGCCTCCTGGAGGGTCTGAGCGGACTAGGAGACAAGACAAGGACACAGAAACGTGAGGGAACTTGAGGGTCCCATCTAAAAGTGATCGACTCACACACACCAGGCATCCGCCGTCAGAAATAACAGTTCAGATTTCTCCCTGACCTGATCAGGTCTTTGCAGAGCGGAGGGAAGGGCTGTTTCTGGTAGTGACCGAACACCTCGAAGACGATGGGCTGAGTCTTAATGTACTCCACAAAGGATTTAGTCACCTCCACTGTGATCTGACATGAGGAGAGAAGGAATGAAATGTCACTACAACGCTTCACACAATTATTCAAGCAGCCTCATAGTAAATACAAGATAAGTCAAACATATTGCAGTAGTTGTAACCTCACATTTTGGACATGGTAGAAGCCCAGCGGAGGTCCTCTGCCGGTGTTCTTCAACGGTTCAGTGGAGAAAGCTTCGTCATGACGGTGGATGAAACTGAAACAAGAGAAGACTTTATAACAACTCTGACAGGAATACATGCTTAACGGATTAACATGAAACTTGGTGGAAGGATGCGGCATGAGTCCAGAAAGAACCCCAACCCTAACCCTTGGTGCGGATCCAGATAAGGGGACTGGCACAGGAACTAGTTTTCACTTTCTTTAACATTGTGCGAATAAGACGTTTTATTACATTTTCAAAGAGAATGTGAGGAATGTTAAGGGTAAAGATATTTATGAGTGTGTGAAATTTGTGCCGATCCAAATAAAAAAATGATTACCAAAGTCCCAGTCTGACATATTCTCAACTTGTATCCTACTCAAACCACAAACAATTACCATCCGTGAACATTTTAATAAATATTATTGAAAATGTGTTTATCTCAATCACATCTCAATAACCAAATGGGATCGGAAAAACTTTATTGATACTTTATTGATCACGCGTTGGGAAATAAACAACTGTGAAGACTTAATGGGACCAACAGTGTTATTCTCTTCGGTCAGGACTGGCTGACTGAAGTGTTGCTGTTCACTCACTTGAACTGGCAGAAGATGTCGGCATACTCGGCTGAGATGCTGGAGGCCTGCAAGACGGTGACTCTGAAGGTGAAGGTGCTGCCGATCTTCAGGTGGGACAGGGCAATCTCTGGGGAGAGGTCCAGGGGGAGATCCAGACCCAGACTTAAACTCTTCTCTGGGCTGCTGGGAGGCTCCACAGAGGCTGCATGACACAGAGACAGGCACAGTTACACTCTGAAGCTGCAGTTTCTTTTTTCACCACACATTTTGGCTTTTTTTCCCTTATTATTCTGACTGGATACTTTTGTTTTAAATGTTTATATCCTGTGAGCCCTGTAAAGGGCGAACTGTCATCAGCACAGTATTTCTCGTCTGCTCAAATCCTTAACAATGAAAGCTCCCAGTTCTATAGGCAGACATAACTAACAGTCCATGCACATATCTACTCTCACCTGCACACGTGTTGTTGTTGACTTCATCTGCAGAGAATCCAATCTCAGAGCTTTGTCCTTCTCCCTCCACGATTCTCAGCTCCTCCTGGGAGGTGTTGGAGTGTGACAGACTACCAGGACACGACTCAGTCTGGAACTAAAACAAAGACAAAAAAATATATATATATATATATATTTACCAAATCTGGTTTGACATTGCTTGTCCTTTTGGGCTCATAGGATACCTAAAAACCAATAGGAATGACCTGTTTGTACCTTCTCAAAATGTTTGTCTTCGAAGGAGATCTTGGCGGTGCCGGACTGCCTCACACCAGAGCCGTAATCAGGGGCCTCCTCATCGGCTGAAGAAAGACAAAGCAGAGGACACAGTGTTGTAATAGAAGTCATTTTAAATAGAAAGCGTGTCAAAGAAAGCAGCTATCATGATTTCAAATAAACACTCAATGTTTGTACCTGATATTGCCTGCACAGCCACTCGGAGGAAGCCTTTCACTTCTCCTTTCTCGCTGACGATGGCCACACGGTGTACCAGGGGCACCGGGTACAGCAGGTTACTCAGGTACACAAAAGCCCTGAGGAGAAGAAGCGAGGGAGGGGACGAGATTTCATGTTTACCAAGATGTTTAGTGTGCGTTAAATGAGATTAACACTGCCTCTCTTCAGTATCTGACCTGCCGACAAGACGGAACCAGGGGAAGCGGTCGTAGAACGGGTCGCCTCCGGTCAGGCTGTGGTCGCAGTCCTCCACAGCACTGCTGGGGAGCTCTGCGGCACGGTCGTACATTTCTCTCATCAGGTCCAGCCTCAGCCTGCAGAGGGTGAATTCAACAAAAAATACATAAACAAACCAGAACACGACAGCAGGTGGAGCTACAATAAGCAGCTGATATGAATGAATGTCTCTTCGCTTATATTAGATAACGTTATGAACCCTAAAATTCATCGTTTTTATTATGATGGATCAATAAAACCTTGAGCGTGCGATCAGCTTTGAGCGTTTAACCTGAGTTTCTCCAGAGTCCAGTAATGCGTGGCTCCGTTCTTCTGATCCTGGACCTCCACGGCTACGATGGTCTGAGGGAAAGGTCGTCTTTCTCTCTCCTTGGCCACGCAGGGGGGCAGCAGGTCAGGTGGCAGCGGAGAGTAGAGAGTGTCCGTCAACAGGACGAACTGGAACTGCACCTGTGGACCACACAAGGACGTCAAACATGAGTGGCAGCTTGTTTATATCCAACTGTGTCTCAACTCTGAGACAAAATTAGTCATTTACAAAAATAATAATAATAATAAATAAAAACTAGTAGAATGGATAACTCCACCATTTAACTCCATTTAAATTCACTAGATCCAGATTTTTATTTGTATCTGCACCTGTTTTTTTTTCATCAAGATCCATGAAAAAGGAAAATGTTAAAAGAAAGTGATAAAAACACACATCGCCTGTGTCACAGTGCTGAGTAATGTTTTACTAATGTCACACCTTCTTCTTCAGTTCCACACTGATCGCATTGGCCTCCTTGAGGAAGATGGCGTTGCCCCACAGCAGATCCCTGAGAGAGGTGAACTGGTAGAAACGCCACTTTCTGAACGCCCACAGAGCCAGCTCCGTCTCCCGCTGCGTCCACGGCACTGGGGAGGCAAGTGAGTTGATATGAGAATCAGATGTGACAAAAAAAAAGCCTGAGTTGTTTGTGTTGAATTTTAGAGTTGAAAGTGACAGTATCACCTTCCTCTTCAGGCTCCTCCTCTTCCTCGGGTGACTCCAGGCACCGAGAATCCACCTGTCTCTGAAGAGCCTCCAGTTTACTCTCATAGTCCTGAAAGAAAACACATGATGCAGATCAGGAACAGGGTGAACGCTATATTAAACAGGGTTTTTTTTAGGTTCCACGAAATTAAACATCTATTTCAAGGCTGCAAAGACACAAATTTATATTTGATGTTTTCAAATGAAGCTTTTTCTTACCAGTCTTTGCTGTTCCAGTAGGTTACTGGCCTCCTCCCTTTCTTTACGGTACTGATCCTCAAGTTCCTGAAGCCTGGAAGCAAACATATATCATCACATGTAAGTAAAGAATAGTGTAACTTTATTAAAAACATTCATTGTTGTGAACAAAATTCACAGTTCTCCACACTCACCTCTGCTCCATCTCCTGCTTCATGTCGATGCCTTGTTTCTCCAGCAGCTCTCGCTGAGCGAAGGCCCAGTCGACGGGCTCCACCGGCTGTCTCAGCGCACGGCGTCCTCTCTCGCTCCAGACGAGCCTGCTCCGGGTCGTTGAAGCGAAACACGTGGCTCTTCCCCATGATGATGCGATTCCCTAAAAAGTTCAAATCAAAATAAGTCTAAATGCTCAAATGTATGATGATGTCACACAGTAATTACAAAGCTGGCATTACTGCTTTGGCATTAGAACATTAAAGAACTCTTAGAAAGTAAAAGCTCATGCAACAAAAATAACAAAGTGACTGAAAAGTGTTGGTAGTTATTCAGATTTCCAAACTCTAACTTTGGCCTCAGACTTCTCTTTACATACTTTTCTATATTTACTGTTCTCTGTGCAATTACTTTGTTTTCCACGTCATTTCAAAAATAGACACTCACCAGATCGCAGAACGGTGGGGGAGGTCACTCTCTTCCCGTTGACATATGTCTCTGACCCCTCGCATGGCTCAAGGATGACACATCCTAGAAAAACAAGGTATATCTCAAATACATGTGCAAACTGGAACATTGTAATTTGACATATTGAGGCAAAGTTGTTTACCTTCTGCCCTGAGGGCCCGTGGTGCTGCTGAAGGTGCAGTGTTCGTCTCTGATGAAATGGCCACTGAGAACGATGTCTTGACGAGTCTTGGCATCTTCTCGGCCAACCCTGTGAGAAGATACGTCGATAAAATTTAGACAAATCCCCCAAAACAGCCCCATGTCTGGATCACAGAGTGTATTTAAAGATGGACGACGCATCTCTCCAGGTGGCGACCTAGATGCTTTGGCTTCTGTTTTGGGTAGTAGTCATGTCATCCATCTTTATCATTTACAGTCCATGGTTTGGATTAAATCTCAAAACTGAAAATATTTAAAACCTTACTTGGTGATGCCGTCTTTGATGTAATACAGCAGACACTCGGACATCAGCGGGTCCTCGTTCAGGTTCACCAGATGAGGGGTCTGAATGTAGAAGTCATGATCATCATTTTGTTGTGTTTGTGTGAGATCAGACAAATGTTGCAAAAAATATCAAACTATCATAACTAATAGTGATGAGCACCTCACCTTTTTTGGGGAGAAGACACCCACAGTGCCTCCGTCTTCTCTCATGGCAACACCCATCTCAGCCAGCAGGGCCTCTCTACAGGGAGCGTGATAACATACTGATATTGGTTAAATGTTTTTGCAATGGATAGCAACTGTCCTGTTGTACAGCTGAAGCCTAAAGCTTTCAAAGCTAGCCTCAACATGCTAACAATGACAGAGGAAACATGCAAATATTTAATAACTTAATTTTGCTACCCATCTAATAGTTAAAAAACAAATACATCGCTACAGACTGCAAATATGGCATAAAGTGTTGTTCAAGCAGCACAGCAGTGTTCAAACTATACTAGTTAGTCACTTTATTTGAGTTAAGGTGGAGCAGACGCAAATGCGGGTGGGTAACTGCAATGGTCATGAGCAGGATGTATGAATGAGAGCTGACATAAAAAAAGCTAGTAAAACACAGCATGAATAATTTGGACTGACCTCTCCATGCGGATGGCCTCAGTACGACGCAGCTTTTCCTCCCACGTCTCATTGAGCTCAGCAATGATTTTCTCAGTTTCCTGGTGGTGAAATGAAGACAGATAAACTCAATTGATGAACGTTCCCATTTCCCACCTCTACAACCTGAACAATCTCACAATCCTCTCTCCTACCTTGAGCCTCTCAATGGTCTCTTCACTGGCCGGGCTGAAGATGCGGTCGTGGAGATTGCTGATGGACCCGGCGCGACTGGACAGCGCCGACAGCGAGGGAGAGGGGCTCATTCCTGTCATGGCGTGGGTCACTGTGGAGAGATCACCCCTTTGATTGACAGCCTGGCGATTATTCACAAAGTTCTTGTAATCGCACAGGTCTGCCAGAGAGAGAGGCGTTGCATGGAGGAAAGCAAGGAAGGAAGGACAGAAGGAGGGAAGGTAGAAGCAGACGCCGGGTAATTAAGGAGAGACATCAGGGATTGAGAGGAATAAAATGAATAAAAGAAAAAAATAAGGGGGAACGACAGGGAGGAGTACAAAAGAAAAGAAGAGAAAGCTCAAATAATGGATCAAAGAAGCAGCAGTAATTTGCTCACCAAAGCCATCGCAGAGAGAAAAGAACAACGCCAATCACCCAAAATGCAAAATAGACAGAAAATTAGAGATCAGATGCGTTTTTCTATCCTCTGACCCTCAAATACATTCAAACAGATTCAACAAGCTTGCAGGCAAGAGAATGTTATGAGAAAGAAATGAAAAAATACGTGTCATTAAGATGCATATAGACCGAATACAGCCAAGGTTTTCTTTTTCTTTAACGTAATGCATGTCCTGATGCCTGAGGTAGCATAGCTCCTGACAGTCCAGGCCTCAAAGCTCCTGACTCATAGCGTCAATTAGCTCCACACACAGAGAACCAGGATACAACATTTACTCCTCGAGTCATCTAAAATGGCGTCCTTCCAGTCAGTCTTGTCTTCCATGATTTCTAATAATTGTTGAAGAAAATGCATCAAACAAACAGATCCATGCCAACTCTGGCTTCGATGCTATCTGCTTTCTATTTTTTTTTTTAAAACAAAGAGTCCTGATGGGATCACAATGCAACATTACTTTTAATAATACAATTAATGCTTCCCATGTTAAAAGGAAAGCAAGGAAACATGTGTTACCATGGAAATGAGAACTTATGGAGAGAAAAAAGGAGGCCATTTTGAAGAATATTTATGGATTAAAACCACGAGGTTTAACCTCATAGGTCATTTTTGTGGTCCTCTAAATAATCACTTCAGCAAATCTCATCTGACTTCACACTTGATCTCAAGGGGCTGTGTTAGTCAGGTTTCTGGTGTGGTGGAGGAGGAAGGCCGGCTTGTGATTTCAATTTTCTATTAGTTGCAAAGCGCAGGCTCGCTGAACGAGTTATACACACATTTCAAACCATCGATGACAGGGCCGGCACAGCGATACGCTGATAGGACAGAGGAGAGAAGAGACTGTGCGTGAGAGCTGTTGTCTTAATTGTGTATGTATATGTTTCATGTGTTTGTGTGTGTGTGTGTGTTTTTTTACGCACACTCACTCTCTATGATGTCTCCCAGGCCCTGTGCATACAGAAGGTCCTTGAGGCGAGCCACCTCCTCCTTCAGCTCACGCACCAGACGGTTGCTGGGGTCCTCGTTGATCACGGCGTTGCAGCGGATCTGTTTGGCACGGTCAGCATACCTGGAGGAAGAGAGGTCACCTGAGGTCAAGAAACCATTAAGCTATAATGTGTGATGCCTCAGACATTATATTCTGCTTCTCTCAAAATGTTTCTCTAGAAAATGAAATGACTTTTTTTTTTTTTTTTTTTAGCTAAACGTGTATGCCGTTACAGCTCCTTGCCAGTGGAGGCGCTGCACCCCTACTTCAAGCATCCTTAAACATAACCAGCACAGATCTCCAAAATCCTTTGCTTTACATTTTGAATCTGTGGTGATGGTATCTTTAAAATTCACTTAGCAGGTAAAAACTACTGCTTTAATTAGATTAGAGAAGATGTTTTATTGAGATCTTTCTCACCGGAGGGTACTGAGGGTTTCATCATAGTTAATATCAGCAGGGCTCAGGGCAGCCACCATAGCAGTACGAGAGTTTCCTCCTAAAAGACAGAGAATAAGACCATGCTTTGATCAACACAAGAAGTTATTATTGTTTAAATGTGTATTTAAATTTATTATTATTATTATTATAATCTTTATTATTAGCATTATTATTATTCACCGTAATAGTAGTAGTAGTAGTAGTCATATATACAGTATTATATTTTGCATACCTAAGTTCTCCCTCAGTAGCCAGGTCAGAACTGAATCTCTGTAAGGAATAAAACTTTCCACTTTCTTCTTCTTCTTGTTGTTCTGCACACAAAAATAAACATGTGTATTTTCTTTTGACCCTTAAAAAGATACAGAGAAGATACTGTACATCCCATTTGCCTTTTCCAAGTTGTGATAGTTGCTGTTGCTTACCTTGTTTGGTGCCGAGGCCTGACAGTTGAGAGAGAAATGTGTGTTATTCCAATAATGATAATATGAATAAAAAGGTTCAGCAGTTTAGCATCTTTGATGACACATGTAAAAACATACCAGTTCAGCCAGACCAGAAATAACTTTCCCCAGTGTGGTTAAAGACTTGTTGATGTTTGCTCCTTCCTGCAAATACAAAGCAATAAAATAGCAGTTATTTAGCCTGTATGCAAAAACACTAACTTGAATTTCCCTGTGGTTGTAGGGTGTTGTCAGGTGTTGCTGACATGTTGCGTTATCAATAATCTGAGGTCACCGTGACCTTTTCAGCTTTCAACACTGATATCTAAACAGTTAAGCATTGCATTCCAACTAGTCCGGAGTTGAAGAAGTGCCCTCAAGGCAGATTTGAGATATCATGTTCAAGAGGCCAAAAACGTGTCTTGTGAAGCCACTGTGACCTTGACCTTGGACCGTCCAAATCTAATCAGTTCATCTTTGAGTCCAACATTTGCACATAATTTGAAGAGATTCCCTCAGGGCCTCTCCGGCCACTGGCAACAACAACAACCTCCCTCTCACCTTCAGTCTGGTTCCTTTAGCTCCGGTTGAGTCGGCTCTCTCGCTGCCAGCCAAGTCCACCAGACTGATCTTGCTGACCTGTGTGATGGTGGAAGATAATTTCAAATTAAAACACACCGACAGCAGTGAGCACATTTAACGTGAAACTACAATAGGGGAACAGGCAGTATAAGTTTATGTGCGTTATTTATCAATACATCAACTCATCAATCAGTTAACAACACTGCTGGCGAGACAGGTCATAAAAGGCAATACAATATTTTCTGCCTCACAGCATCTCTGCTGGAGCTGTAGCGGCTTATTGATTTTTTTTTTTTAATAAGAAAAAATAACATCCTTCCGTTGGATAGAATGAAGAGCTCGGTGTCAGAACCTTTTCTAATGTGTTCTCTGTGTCCATTTCGTGTTTCTTCTGTGTGAAGATGATGTTGAAGACAGCGTGGGAGCGACTGCTGGTCTCGTTCATGTTGGTAGCAGCCACAGTCCTGAAAAACAGAAAAATAAATAGTATCACTGATCCTTCGGGTGTATGACTCCACCAACCAGTGCTGTTTCCATTTTTTTTCACCAGAACTCATATGAGGTCACCTTGACCTTTGACCACTGAAATCAGGGAATCCTGGTAAAAATTTGAACAACTTCCCTCAAGACAGATTTGAGATGTAATTTTCAAGAGACCAAAAACATGTTTGTGAGGACACTGAAACATTGACCTTTGACCTTTGACCACCAAATCTAATCAATTAATCTGAGAGTCCAGGTAAACGATTCTTACAAATTTCAGGGCGTTTTTTAGATATCGTTTTCACAACTACCTTCGGCCACTGGCTGTCGCAGGCACGGAGATAAAAATAGTCAATCATGATCTTGTACATCGATTATTTTTGCTGCTGGGATCCATCAGTGGTTCCATCCAGTGATTAATGAATTTATCCCAACCACATCACTCGTCTTTCATCTTTGCCATCCACTACATCTACCGATCAACTGGTTAATCCCTAGTTGACATTCGGGCTGTCACCTGGCTTTGTTTCCAGAATCCATCAGGTCCTGGATGTCGTTGTAGGAGGTGACGGCCAGTTTGGATAAATCTTCAACGTAAGGTCCCATCAGCGGGTGCTCTCTGACACGCAGGTTTCCTTTGTTTTTGGGGTTCAGCAGGTCACGTACACGCTCACAGTAAATCTCCATGTAACTCACCTGGAGACGGCAAACAGGGAGTCATGTCATAAAATGATTCTACGAGTTTAATGGTTATCTCTATGACTCGGCCGGTTGTCAGACAGCAATTCAGTTCAAAGTGCTTTACAATTGACTTATGAGCATAAACTCGAACAAATAAAAACAATTAAACACAATAAAATAGATTTTAATATTCACAGTTTTTAAATGTTGAAATGTTTAATACTGAGACAAATTCTGTGACTCTGTGTAGCAACGCCTGCTGCTATTTGGAAACCAGCATTTAGATGACTCACCTCCACAGAGTAAGACATGCTGTTTTCATTATTGATGTCATTGATCTTGGTGAACAGGTCCTCACACAGCTAGAAAAAAAAGCAGGAATTTTAACAGCAATTAAACAGGAAAAACACATGATCAATTTTAATTGAAATGCATTTAAATACATTTGTGATAAATAAATTCAGAATTTGTTTCTCTGTGAGGAATATTTCCAATTTTCCGAACTGTATCAGAACTGTACGCTGCACTACCAGAGGTATGATCCCTTGTTGGTCTTTCTCCTGTCGTCCCATCATGGTGTAGCTTTTGCCCGATCCCGTCTGGCCGTATGCAAATATGCAGACGTTGTAGCCTTCGAAGGCATGAAGCAGCATCTCCTCTCCAATGTCCCTGTACACCTGTATCTGAGACGCATAGTTGATGTCCTCGGGCTACAGACATGAAGGGAGAAGAGTGGAAATAAAGTCAAAAACAAATAGATGAGACAAACAGATATCCATTGTTTTTTAAAGCATGATATGACAAGTTATCTTCATGGTTTGTTTTAGAGAGAGTCATTAGTTTTCTTATCTGACCAGTAAAAATTATGATTTCATGAAAACTCACCGTAGTGTGTGACCAGTAAGAGAAGTCGAAGTTAAAGCTCTTGTTTTCTTTTGGCTGTTTGGGGTTCAGGATCGCTGAAATGAAGCAAAACAGATCAGTCAACCTGACACCCTGCATATTATTCAATTTCACCATTTCTAATGTCAGTTCTCCAGAATGAAGAAGGTGGCAATATTTAAATTCATACCACTTATAAATCTACATCTTTCAATGCAACACAACCTCCTCACACACACACTCAATATTTTGGTCTGGGGTCAAATCCAGAGGCCAGTGATTGGCCCCTGAAGTGCCCCTGTCCTGTCAGTAGTCTATATTTAATGAATTATTCACTTACTAACATATATGAATACTAACAATCAATATGGCAAATGCTTTTTTGAAGAACACAATCTGCTTCATGCAATTGTCAAAATATATTCAGTGATATGTGGATTTGCTCACAGTAAACAAGGAAAGACTCGAATGTGCCCCTTACTGAATCAGGACTCAAAAACATATATATGAACATTATTTATGACAGAATAAACATTAAGTCCTTATTATGGGATTAAATAGATGGAGAGGCTGGACAGACTGGACAGACCAATGACGTGGATATAACTGCATTTATCAGACTTCACCCTGTGTCAGTAAAAGAGGTTTTGAATCCACTGTCATCTTGTTTAAAGAGGGGAGGGGTGCTGGCTTTGTGGAATATGAAACAAGAAATGAGCAGTAGCAGATGCTCTGTTTGCTGCAAACTGAATCCCCTCTAATGCCCCCAGTGGACACGTTTAACATTACAGCAGAACTGTTCGGCTAAAACGTGCACTCAGCCGGAATGAACAACGTCGCAAAAATAAAAGAGCAGTGCAAGCTGTGAGCACATTCACAGCCAGTGAAGTTAATGAGCTTAAATAATCAAAGTTTAAATCTTTGGCTCTAGTGAGGTCATTAAAAACACTGACCAGCACAACGGGCACAAACACACACTAGCCTGCATCAGCTGACCCTGTCAGGGCTCAACCAGAACAATGGGGTCTATTTGGCCCCTGTGGCTCGTATGATGAGAGCGCAGAGCTGTGGCGTCGCTGCATCCGACACACTGACGGGCTTCAGACCTGACTGAAGCTTTTGTTTCCCCTCCCTGGCTGCCAAGATGCTGCGTGCGTGTCTCCCTGCCCACTCTCATGTTTCTGCCCCGTCAAAATTGCAGACGAGACAAATATCTGAGTTGAAAGTTGGCTCAGTGTAGGTCACAGGACTATAATCATGACGGGATGTGCAAGCAGCGACTGCACAAAAAGGTGAACGTCACAACAGCTCCCCCAAAAATGAAGCAAATTCATCTGGCTGGCAGCAGTATAGCTCATCAACACTGCCTACTCCATGTTAGCAGATGGAACATGGACCAAACAACCAAAGTTCAACAATTTAAGCCTTTTTATTGGTGACAAAAAATTGACATTTCATGGACTGTCGCAGTTGCCCCATAAGATTACATTGTAGCCACTGCTGCAGGGTCAGGACTGCTGGCAGGGTTTTGTAAGTACCATATATTTACACACCCACATTTATAAACATTCCAATTCTAATTGCAGAAAGTTACTGTCGCAAGGATTGCAGTGCATTTCTTTCCCTCCCGATACTGTTGAAATAATGTTTTACAGCCACATCATCATGTTACAGCTCAACAATTCTGCTGTCAACTGCCAATACACAACAAAGAAAAATCACTTGAATTCATACTCACTTGTGGTGTTCCCTGTCATCTGAATGATGCATTTACTGTCCTTCCCGATCTCTCTGGAGTTGAAGGGTCGAACCCTCACCGCCACCTTCACCGACGCCCCCTGCCATGATGCAGGTAGGTGTGCGGGCGAGCGGTACAGCTGGAGATCTGTGTGGCTTCACAGACACACGCCTGGCACCTGCAGGGGTGGATGTCAAGAAGCATATTTACTGGATGTATTAGCAACAGAAGTGGACATGTATAGGATAGAGACATTAGTTATCAAGCAAAATATGACTTTGTTATAATATGGTAGAAATATAGAATTCACTTGCACGTTTCAAGGCTTGTTATTGTCATTAATATGGAGGACGGGGCCACGTAGGCCTAAACAAACATCTTAGAATAACATGATCCTCCATTTTCGGGGCCTTGTATCAGTGAGTCTGGCCTCAGGCAGATTCACGCTCGGACTAAAAGGCTGGGCCATCATTTGTCAGGAAGATCAGCAGCGTCCCTGATATTCTACAGTAAGATGGCTGCTTCCTCTCGGGCATCATCCCCTCACCTCACAGGCCCTGTGCTTGCACCATGTCTCCTTGCTGCTTCACAGAGAATAACACAATTGTCTGGAGGTGTCTGTGGCGTTTTTCTCTGCATCATAACAACAACCATTCCTCTTACTGTACAGCTGTGTATCCTGGGAACCATTTAAAGTTTTCTCTGCCCATGACCCGAATATTTAGTTCGTTTTTTTTAAAAGGCCATTTTTGCTTTAGGGCTGCGCGGCGCGCACATCAGTCATCCAACCTCCACCCATGAATAACAACACCCCTCCTAAACATCTCAACGAAAAGACATGATCGACACTGCAATCACAGAATCTGAGGAGACGTTCGTGCTATAAAGACAGTGAATATGCAGAACTCGTGTAAATATTGTCTCCTCCATCTTGCCTCGCCTGCCGCACCTCAAACACAGGCCGCGTAAACAGAAACGGCACAGACGCCTGCTCATCCACCACTGCGTCAGAAAGGAGGTCAGCTCACATTAATACGCTTTAAATGACACGTTCGCATCATTTTGAGAGCAGATGTTCAGTCGTGTGGACATTTTAAAGGGGAATTAGATATTACAAATCCTCACTGAGTCCGTATTCATCGCCTCTGATGCGCACAAGAAATCGCACAATCACATCAACACGCACGCATCTGCTGCCCCTCACCTAGTAACACCCTTTGGGGTGAAAAACCTCTCACTTGATCCGTGCCTTACCTCAGCAACTCAGACTCGAGCTCAGAGGGTGAATCCTCCGCCCATTCAAACCAGCGCCAGGATGCGAATGTCCTCAGCAGCCCGTGTTTCTGTGTCTGCGCGTCTGAGCCGGAGCGTCTACAGCATCCCTCCTGTGAGCGCGTCCATACATGGAGAGGATCCGCCGGGGAAAGAGCCTCAGCTTCAGCAGCAGCTGAGTGTTGAACGTCAGTCACAGCCCGAGTGGGAGACTGGCAGGCGGGGAGGGAGGGAGGGAGGGGCGGATGGCTGCGGGATGCTCTGTGCGTGAAGTCGGTCTGAGTGTGGGGAAAATGGCGGTGCTGCTGTGGCAAGGGGAAGCTGGGAGGCGGTGGTGACA
The DNA here is from genome assembly GCA_026259375.1 of Verasper variegatus. NCBI lineage: Eukaryota > Metazoa > Chordata > Actinopteri > Pleuronectiformes > Pleuronectidae > Verasper > Verasper variegatus. The sequence continues at coordinate 9,933,247 of CM048053.1, read as the reverse complement.
TCAGCATCAGCATCATCCGCAGCAAGCAGCCATGATGGCAGAGCCATGCAGCCCAGAGGAGGAGAGGAGAGAGAACCAGGGTATTCAAATCCTTTACTTAAGTAAAAGTAATGCCACCATGAAAATACTTGATTTTAAGTAAAAGTCCTGCATTCAAAACCTTAGGTGAAAGTATGTAGGCTACATATTGTCAGCAAGATGTACTTATATGCAAAGTAAACTTACTCATAGTTTATCACTAATGGAGACGCCGGGTTAATGATATATATCCCCTTTCCAAGTTCTACACCAGGATGTGGATCTTATTTGCCCTTATTTTTGTTTTGTTTTGATATTAGCTATCACACATCCATGTCTGCATCATTGACTGGATATAAAGAAATGAAGCCCAAATTATTCTGGATCAATATGCCGCCATCTTGCTTCGATAAATGTCAGTCGGAGCCAGAGTTTGCTCAGTAAAGCAATCAAGGGTTAGAGCTGCAATATCAAGGTCCCACAAATAAACGAGCTCGACCAATCGCGAGCCAGGTGTCAATCATGACATTTCATCCAGTTTTTACATAATCAAATAACTAATTAAAACCAAAATTAACGCTTAAACATTTATCAGTGTGACCAGAGCCATCACCTGAGAAATGATCTGACGTGCACTTTGACTGTTAAAGTTCATTCCATGTCCCATCCACTAACATGGAGGAGAGGGGGGTTCATAATCTACAGTGCAGCCCGCCACCAGGGGGTGATCAAGATGATGTGGCTTTGCTTTTAGGAGTGGGGGACTACTGGGTGAAAAGATACATAGTTAGTATGAGGACCTTCAGATATCACTGAATGTTTACAACAACACTAGTGACAGATATTGTCATGGCGCCCCCTGCGGAGAAACCTGTGTGTGCTTCTCTCACCTTCGGTCTGTCCCTGTCCTGGCTCCTCCTCCCACTCTGTTTTGGTCGATTAGGAGTTTTCAGTCCAGTGCAAAGGCCAGTGAGGACGTCACACTGAGTCCTATTTATTTACAAGTGGTGTAATTATTGACCAAGCCAGACTCAGAGAGAGGCACCCTCTGCTGATCCTGCTGTGACATAACAGCTAAAAGAAAAGGCAACAACATCAGATTTCCAATTTTTATTAAAATACTGACAAGGTTAAATAATAAATCAGATTTTTAACTTTCAAAAGAAGGAAAGGGCTTCTCTAACCCGGTCAAGTATTCTTAAAAAAGAAAAATGAAATCCCCATTTCATCCAGATATATCTTTGTGAGTGGAAACGTTCCACCTGACCAGTTTGGAGTTTAGAGTTCTGAGATGTTTTCTGTTGTTATGAAAACCAATCAACGCTATAAGAAAACATGATTTCAGTGGTTTCTTCTTCATACTCAAACACTTGTTTTTATAAAAAACAAACGCAACTTGAAATGTTAAATAACCTTTGACCATGATAATGAAAGATATAGGGAAATATCACTGTTCAGCTTTTAATGAGCTAAAATAATTGGTGGAGAAGAAGTCCTTCCTGAGCATGAAATGGATTCTTCTCACTCTTCCTAAAAATATTTTACTGTTAAAATTACAATCTATTACGATCCTGGCCTCCCTCCCTCCGTCGGCTTGGACAGAGTTGTACACATTTGGCACTACAATTAAAAAAAGGACTGTGTGAAGCACCCACAACAAAATGAGGACATGTAACATGTGGTCTGAATTCAAGGTGTTTGTCCGAGTAGGAATTGCTTGAGGGAAACACAGAGGAACAAGCCACCTGTGCAATTGAGAAAAATGGGTTGTGTCTTTTTCTCTTAAGATGCACAACACTCCACCCAAAATAATATCTGATCCGAATCCAGTCTAATGCCTGGTGGGGTACTACGTTGTGTCTATAGATACAAACAGTATTTGTAGGGAAATGAAGCTTCAAAGGAGAAAATTCAAAGAAGAAACATTAGATTAAGAAAAACACTCACTATGATTATATAATGAAGTCTGTCTGTCTGTGTGTGTGTGTGTGTGTGTGTGTGTGTGTGTGTGTGTGTGTGTGTGGCCATCCTTCCTCCTTGGAGAGAGCAGATTGGCTCGGCTAGGAGGAGGCTCCTCTTTACAAACCCAACGCTGAAGTGAGTGGAGGGGCAGACAAAATCAACAAACCACCTGCAAACTAACCTGAACTGGATCCAAGCTGCAAAGTGCAAGTCCACACTTTTCTAGTTTAAGTCAGCAACTGTGGATATGGAACAGAAATGAATTATAACCAGTCCGGCTGGAAACTGGCAAAACAACAACACACTGCTGACAAATTAAGTTCAGTCTAAATATTGAATTATAAAAAAATTAAGTATTTGAATATCACACATTACACATTTATAGTGTGAACACTGTGTTGATAATAACATCATTTGCCAGGGTTTGTATAGTTCATTTGAACATGGATATGGGAAAAGGGCCTTGATAACCAGATGTCTGCAGACTGTGTGACGTTTATAATGCTGACAAAAAGTTTTCAACAGTGAAGTTAACCCTACAACATAACTCTTTTTTTTCCATTCTCTATTATGACCTCATATGCCAGTGTACCCCTTATTGCCAACAGTGATGCCTTGGAACACAAACCGCCCCTCGGCCAACAGGTCAAAGACCTGTTAAATCTTTACCTAAAAGTCACAGTCAGACTGACTCTCTCTGTCTGTCGGTGTCGACCTCACTCAGTGCGAGTCTCTCAGGAACAAGGACACCAGTCGTGATGCAGCGGTCTTTCCTCCGCCGGAGCGCGCTGCTCGCCCAGCAGACTGCAGTGGCCCTCGATGGCCCTTTGGCCGCCAGGAGCGCGCCTCTCCTGCAGCGCCTGGATCGGTCCATGTCCTCCGTCACCATCCCCCCGCCGGCGTGCATGCTGAGACCGCTCGAGGCTCCGATGCGTTACTTATTCGGACCGGGACCCTCAAACGTGCCTCCACGTATTTTGGCAGCAGGGTCGAAGCCAATAATTGGTCACATGCACCCGGAAATGTATGAGGTAAAGCTTTTGTTGGAAACTATGACTGGGGCAAATTTAACCCAGGTTCTGAACTTGAACACAATTTGGAGGAGCAGGTGCATTTTCTGTCTTATACAGAGATAACACTCTAAAACATTAATATTCATGAATATACATTCAATTTTCGTTTGCTCGAAATGGCTGAACATTTGTCCCTCCGCTGAAATGATGGTTTGATTTGATTATATCCAACTTAAAGGTTTGTTGTGTTACACGTGTTAACAGTTATACCACCATTCTGCAAAACGATGCATCTAATTTTTATCAATTAAACATAACAAAACCAAATAAATAACAATGGATTGTGACCAAACTTCACATCCAATTAATAGCTGTGCGTAATAGCGCAAAAGCTATAGGATTTACGCACCCACACAATTCACTCTGTTGTACCCTTTTGAAAGGGAATTTCTGAGAGCAGCAGTCACTTTGGCATTAATACGGCTTCCTGTCTTGTCTGTCACTTTTCTTTCTGAAAAAAAGTTGTTTTCACCTTTTCTCTTAGATCATGAATGACATCAAGAGAGGGATCCAGTACGCCTTTCAGACCGAGAACAACATGACGATAGCCATGAGCGGCTCCGGGCACGCAGCTATGGAATGTGCGGTGTTCAACACGGTGGAGCCCGGAGAGAGCGTGCTCGTCGCCGTCAACGGAATCTGGGGAGAACGCGTTGCAGAAATTGCAGAAAGAATGGGTACATCTTTACGCACGATTTTACGCACACCACCTATATATCTATACATCTATATATCTATCTATCAGTTTTTAATCATGAATGTTTTTATCTTTAGGTGCCAATGTACATAGAATGGTTAAAACTCCAGGAGGATATTTTACTAACAAGGAAATTACACAGGTAGGCTTAGTGTCCTGTACATCTATCAGAACCAATACATAACTAAGAAACATAACAAAATGTAATAAATAATTTACTCTATTCGTACTTTGTCTGTAGGCCATAGAAAAACACAAGCCCGTCCTGTTTTTCCTCACCCATGGAGAGTCCTCTGCCGGCCTCTGTCACCCAGTAGATGGCATTGGGGACATCTGCAGAAAGTGAGGCTCACTCTGCATCTCTCTGAAACAGAACATAAACTACGCTGGCTTACTGCAAAGCATAATGTCATATTTCCCAACCCTCTCTCCCGCAGACATAACTGCCTCTTTCTGGTCGACACAGTTGCTTCACTTGGAGCAGCACCAATTTTTATGGACAAGCAAAGTAAGGAAATTATGAAAAAAATGAATTGAGAATTAATCAGCTTGCCACCGTGCACTTGCATGTGATATAATCTGCCTCTTGTTCTCCCAGATATTGACATCCTGTACACTGGTTCTCAGAAGGCCCTGAATGCGCCTCCTGGCACAGCCCCCATCTCGTTTAATGACAGAGCATGGTAAGAAACCACTCTGTGGTGTGTGTGTAGCTGCTCGTACAGTTCCATGAATTGTCACAACAGTGTACAAAGAACTGACAACAACAAAAGAGTAATTGAATCTCTTTGTCTCTGATACCTCTCACAGCCACAAGATGTTTAACAGGAAAACAAAACCAGTGTCCTACCTCTTTGACATGACACATTTATCCAACTACTGGGGCTGTGATGGCAAACCAGCCAGAATGTAAGTCTGCTGCAACCAAGCGTTAATGTTCTACTCATACCCACATAAACTTTACTTCAATTGGAAATTGCAGATGATCTTTTAGAATGACATTAAACTTAATTTTTTGAACTTTGAACTTTGAAATGTTCATATTATTGTAGAACACCAATGTTTGGTATGAGAACCATGTGTAATCCAGTGTGCTCTGGGTTTTAGTTACCACCACACTGGTCCTGTGTCTGGATTCTTCGCTCTGAGAGAGGGTCTGGCAATTCTTGTTGAGAAGGTAAATCACCATTTTACCACTTTTTCATCTATTCAAAGGATTTTATTCGAATCGGGGGCAATGGTAATTTCCACCACCTTTCACATTTACCACACCATTCATTAACCGTGAACTCACCAGCCCCTGCCAGCACCTGAACTGTCTTGTCCTTTGTCTCCCTCTAGGGGCTGGAGGAGTCCTGGAAGAAACACAAGGAGGTGGCAGCCTATCTGTACAGAGGACTGGAAGACCTGGGCCTCAAGCTCTTCGTCCCTGAAAGGGTGAGGCGGGTTAACCACTGTATAATGGTGCCGTACAACACTACAACAAAAAACCTGATACTTAAGAACAACAAAGAGATACAGAACAGCACTGTAATGTCATAAATATGAGAGTGCACATTCCTTTAGCCTGTTTGCGCTGTAAGATTGTAGACTCCAGATTTTTCTTTTAATTTTGTGACATGTCCTGCAGGATTTAAGGCTTCCATCCGTCACCACTATTGCCATCCCCGACGGTTACGACTGGAGGGAGTTGTTGATGTACATCATGAAACACCACCAGATGGAGATGACTGGAGGCCTGGGTCCTTCCATTGGCAAGGTGAGCTCCTGCTGCTATTTTATCTCTTTTCAGAGAAGACTTATTCTTAAAAGGTATTTTTGGAATAAAAAACAAAACAAAAAGGGGAATTTTACCGTAAACACTTATAACGAGAGCAATGTCAGAAGTCAGGTGTTTTTATAGCTTCCTGAATCATGCTGCTGAGTCATCTGTGGACTCACTCTTCTCTCCATCGCTCTTTTCATTAGGTGATGAGGATTGGATTGATGGGATACAACTGTGAGAAGACCAACGCTGACATGGCACTTCACGCCCTGGCAGACGCTCTCAAGAACTGCAAAAAGAGCAAAGCTTAACAGAGCTTAAGATCTGGGGCAATGTATGCATTTTAGTAATGTGTGTGCTTTGGCCTGCAGAGATTTTATAAATATATAAATAAAAAAACACAGGCAATGTAAATGTGCCCTTATAGGTAAAGACAGTTATGTAGTGGTCCAGACTGAGTGCACTGTATAATGTCAATAAAGTGTGCTTTATTTTATTAGACATGTCTGTGTGCTTTACATTAATATTGACATTTATGCAACTTTCATACTTCCACTCCACTACATGTCAGGAAATATTATACTTCTCCTGTCTGACAGCTTTGGCCCTTTATAGATGCCAGTTTAAACCGCGTATCTGCAGATGTGTTAATGTTGAATTTTTCTGAAGAACTGTTCCTTAATTTCATATTCTAAATCAAATCTTTAAAAACCCTGAAACTATTAAAAAGCTGAAACTATTTTGCTGAGGTTATAAAAAGTGGACTTTGTATGGCTATCACAGACATATGTCGACCTTATAGAATACAATGCATTGCTGTAGATAAAAGTACAAAACTGAATAAATATTTTACTGCACTATGAGTCATTTTACTTCTTACTTTAAGTACAATTTTGTGATAATTTTGCTAAGGTTTTGAATGCATGACTTTTACTTGTAGCATTAGTATTTTTTAAGTGTAGAGATACTTTTTCTTCTCTTCACCTGCCTGTGCTGACGGTCCACATAAATTACAGCTCATCCGAAACCCAGCAGCCACACTTCTCACCAAATCTAGTTTCTCTTTGCTGGCGTCCAGTAGATTTTAGAATTAATCTTAAGTTTATATTGCTGACTTTTAAGGCCTGTTCTGGACTTGCATCGAAACAGCACTGCAGATCTTTTGACCAGTCCTTGAGTTTTCTGTCAGAAACAATCTCCCTGAGGAAAAGAGTCACGCAAACTCTCTATCCTCTCTTAAATCTCTGCTAAAGACACTTTTTTAAGCATGTGCTTCCTCCTAGTACTGACCTTACCATCTATTTAGTTTTTTCTCATCTATATTTTTGATATCTATATTTCTGTGCTCCAATGCTGTGTGATCTTCAAATTACTTTTTTTCAACAGTTTCCTATTATGTGCCTTCAATTTGTCTTTTCTTACTTTTCAAAGCCCCTGTAACTGTGTTTTGAAAAGTGCTAAGGACACAAAGTTAACCTATAATTCGAGTAAATGATCTGAATACTTCTTCCACTACTGGGAAAAGTAAGCTAACACCCGTACAAATGTAGACATTTTACTTAAATGTTACGCTTGCCTTTTTTTTGAATGCTTCTTGAGCTCTAACTACATTTCCCATGATTCCCCGCTGTACGTCTATATAAACGTCACTTCAACACGTCGCACTCTGATTTAAGGACGTTAAACCTGGTGGTGTGTCCTGTGTGGTTGTTTATTCCTTCCTGTTTACCTCAGTAATGTCGTGTCCCGTGAATCACGCGGGTAAGTTGTTCCATTTTAATCTTCACGAGCGGCCTGTTTGAAATGTCACCAGCTGCAGAGTCGTGCACCCTGGAGTTAACGTCCCACAGTTGGAGCTGAAGTCTGTGTGCAGTGTGTAGTTTGTACGCACAACTTGAACTCACCGTGGTGTGTTTACGGCCCACCCTGCTCTCGTAATGAACGTAGTGAACTCCAGCTTCAGTGACAGTAAACAAGCGTCTGTTGTCCTGATGCGGCCTCTGCATGTAACTCAGTGAGTCCTGTCTGTTGACGCTGGAAGTGGCTGTGCTGACGACTGCGTTCCACCAAAGAGGGGAAATGTCTTTTATTATAGTCACACCTTCCTCTGTGTGTTCGACATTAGCTAGATCATTTCTCATCATTTACAACTTCCGGGTAGGGGGCGCTCGTGAGGTCAAAGCGGGACGACATGCGAGGTCCCCTAAGGCAGGGGTCTTCAACGTTTTTCAGGAGCCCCAAACTGATGGCGAGATGGAGCAGGGACCCCCCTACTATATAGTATATTGTATAAAATAGTGTTTTATATTAAACTGGGCCTAGTGCCATGTATAAACATAGCTACCCTGTTATTGTGCATTCAATACTAAGCTATTCAAATAATACACAGGTTCATATCTTCATGTTTTTATTATTGTGTCGCTGAATGTGTGCATTGCTGACTGAAAGATAATGTCTTCTGCCTCCATTTAACCGTTCGCTACAATATGTTGGATTCATGTTAATGTGTGTTTTAAAGACATTTAAATTTGTGTTTTCATGGAGTAACTGTGCTTATTTTGTGTTTTACCAGCAGCAGAGTTGAACCCAGGCCTCCTCCCCATAGACTGGCTACTGGGTGCCTGGGAGTCAGATGAGCCTGGAGAGGGCTGCTTTCCTTCCATAAAACCTTTCCGCTACAATGAGACCCTGCACTTCAGCCATGTGGGACAACCAATGATAAACTTCATGTAGGTTAACATGGGAGCAATCGGACTTAAAAAGCAACACCTCATTGAATAGGCAGACTGGTGCCGCCTTCATTCCCACTCTTGACCCCGAACATCTGTTCGATGTAACTTTGGTGAGAGGGTACCATCTCCTGTGTGAAATGTGTAACTGCCTGAGAGTCACAGCTTACATTGCCAGATTCAGGCCCAGAAAGTCGAAGCGTAATGCTGAACTGTAAATCCGTTAATAGGACCTCGAAGTCATTAAACCAGAGTTTATCTCCAATATTCAACAGGGAAACTTAAGCTTGATCCACACTGTGTTGACAGGTTCAATGCGTTCCATGCAGAGTCTAAAAAGCCGCTGCACCGGGAGTGTGGCTTCATTCGAATGCAGCCAGGAACCAACAGAGTGGCGTTCATCGTCGCACAAAACTCGGGTATAGTTACAATTTATAGATTTTGTCCCTGGTTGTAACCTTCTTTTTATTTGCAAAGTCCCCACTTGTCATTGAATTTCCAGTAATCCCTTCTATTGCTGTCTTTAGATGTGCATGTGAGTAAATTGTTCTCATTAATATTATTATTTCCTTAAGATGTAGATTGTTTTAAAAACTAAGTCAAACTTGCATTTTAAAACCTTCATGCTTAGATAAATGGAATTAGATTGTTCCCAGAGGAAGATTTATTTGGCACAGTTGCCTACATTATGTCACATTTGGAAATGGCTAACTTACTTTGTCGCAAGCACACACACACACACACACACACACACACACACACACACACACACACACACACACACCTACCTACCTCACATGTATTGACTGCAGAGTGCTGTGTTGTGAAGGTCTGGTGGAGATTGAGGAGGGGGAGCTGACTGGGCAGCAGCTGAACCTGCAGACCCACGCTCTGGCCAGAATCTCTTTTGCCAAGGAGCCACATGTCCAGCAGGTAAACGTCTGATTCTGACTCTTTATGACCGCTGCACCGCTCTTCATTATTTACTTCGCTTGTTTTCTAAATTCAAATGTCATATTTCACCACAAAACAGCAACAGAACTTTTCTCTGTAAATTATCATGCATCGGCATAAGACCGTGGCAGTGGGGCTGTCTGTCTCATTCTTGTGAACACAACGTCCCCAAAATGCAATGACAGAATTTCTTCAAATGTGGTACAAACATTCAATTGGACTCAAACACTAACTGATGAGATTTCAGTGGTCAAAGGTCACAGTGACCTCCATAGGAGTCATGGGACCTCACCCTCTCTTTTCATTTCTTCCAGATTTCCAGAGTGTTTCAGCTCCGATCAGATGGAAAGCTGGAGCAGACAGTTTCCATGGCAACAGACAACCAGCCTCTGATGCAGCACTTGCACATCATCTACCGTCGGTCATCTTGATCCATCACGCAGGCAGGCTTCTCATGCATAAAAATAACTTTGTCTGGAATGACAAATGTTGCTAAAAAGAGGCTTGGTCAATACTCAGATGTGTCAGATAAACGTATAAACATCTCTATAATTATACATTATATCTATAATTCTATACTATGGTATGTGGAATGTTGTACATTAACCATGAATGGTACATACAGTAATAACAGGTAATGGTTTACGCATGGCTGTGGGACAGATGTAAGTTTTACTTAATGGCCTCGTTTGGGAAACTATTCTTTTAGTTTGATGGAGTTATGTTGCTATTAACTGCCAGATGTTTGATCTTTGGGTTGGAAAGCTTATGAAGGATGATATTGAGGACGGTATCATTTTTACATATCATTGCACTGTTATAAGTTTGACAGCTAAAGTAACTGCTGTGCTTCTGGAGTCACTTTTTTCTTTGTTTAGATCAGGAGCTTTATTCGTAGACTGGGTGGCACTGAATTTAAAATTGTGTTTACAGCTACTTAATATGATCCTGTAAGAGTGTCCCCCATGTGTTTCATGGTGTTTGGTTTATGTCTTTGAATGCAGAGGACCTTCAGTATAAAAGATCAAATAGTTTTTCTTTTACTTCCTTTGTACTTCTTCCTCTGTCCCTGTGGAGTTCAAATTTGAATGTCATTTTCAATAAAGTCTTTGTGTAAAACCCTGTGAAAATAAAAATTCCCTGTTTTTGTTAATTATTTACATCACAGGTCAGAATCTAACTAAAGCTCCTGCTGATTTTCTACTGGACTTATCCAAAAGAGTCTGTGTGATGGGATGGAGCCAATCTAGGTAGCGAGGTGTCATCAACACACAAGCCCGACAAAATCGTGTCAGTCTCAGCTGTCAATCATGGTGTTTCAACTCATTTTTTGTAGCATTGAATAACTAAGTAAAACCTGACAATTAGAACTTGAACAAACAGTGCGATCCATCTTTGAGAAATTTATTTGATGTATACTTTGACATTTTAGTTTGGTCCATGTCCCATCCATTAACTTGGAGGAGTCTGGGTTTATGACCCATACTCTAACCAGCCACCAGGTGACAAATGCGCTTTGGCTTCACTTCTGAGATCCATCTTCATATAGTCTATTGTTTAATTTGTTTGTCAAATCCCCAAAGGGAAAAGGGCCAGACATAAATTCAGATGGATAAATTATCAATACAAAATAATCAGCGAGTCCATGTCTGAAGATTTAAGTTTATTGTGGATTAAAATAAAAAAAAACAACTTTCAGACACATTTATAAGTTAACACAGTAACAACCATCAGGCATATCACACAATCATTCCGAAGAGCTGTAGAATTGGCTCTTTATACTATAATAAAAAATATAAAATCATAAATAACCTATTTACAGATTAAAAAGGAAAATGAACACCGGCCAAAACATGTGCAGTCAGTATGTATCACGCCTCCGCTCTTCAGCCAGAAACGGGCACAACGAGACCTGACATTTCTTGATGAATCGTGTCTAAACCTGCACCAGGTCACACCATTTTGGGTCATAGCAGGAAAGAGACACCCTGTGCGTTCATCAAGTACAAAAGTGCAAACCCATGAATTGGAGCAGTTGATACCACCTGATATTGCTCTTCTGAGTGAAAACACCCTGAGAGTCGTTCCCAGACTCAGGATTCTCAGAGACCCAGCCCGCTGAGCATCCACTTTCATTACGTAACAGGCGTCCGGCTTAATGTAATATCCTGAGAAAAACCTGACATCACAACATACGACTGTTTACCTCAGGAGTATGAACAGCCTCCCACAGCAGCTCACTGAACATCATCACACATCACAGTCACGACATGGGAGAAGCCTGGTTTACTGCACAGGTGTAAGCAGAGTGAAAATATACAAAAGGAGGCGAAGTGAGACACACTTGTTCCTTTCCATTTATGCCCTTAAATATCACGGTGACTACTCTTTGGATGAAGGGTAATCACCCGCACACCCATCGTACCCCCGAGACAACACAAACATGATGCTGATGAAACATTCGCTGGTGGCCCTTCAGCAACAGACCGATATCTGCGGGCGGGCCGAGTCCCCATCGAGCACAGTAACCATCTTTTTGTTGATAAGTCAGAGATCTCACTCTCCAATCAAACAGTCACGCCGTGGTTCCTGTGCGCTCCGTCTCGACTGTTCATGGCTCCTTCATGATGTAGACGTACATCGTGGTGAGGAAGTACTTCAGGGACTCGACGACAGACGACAACCACGGCTGTTCAGGAATGAGTTCTTTCTTTACTACACATTTCGTGAGCTCCGCCTGAAAAAAAAAGGACATTAAGAGATATTTTAACAATTTGATTTCTATTCAACTTAATTATGGATTGAGATATATTAAGAATAAGGACAAATATTAATCTGATTGCATTACACACACACACACACAACTATACAATATAAACAAATATATGTGTATACTCTTAAATCGTATATATAATGCACATCATCAACAGGAAGAGACAGTAGGCTGAGGAGAGGATAACTGGGCCTCTCTAATAAGGATGAAATCAGATTTGGCAGAACTCCTCTCTAACGCTTCTGAAAGCAAACTGAGCTCTGATCCACAAATTAGATAAACATCAATTAGTCATAATAGTCATAATGACTCATAATGTAGTCAGAAACCAGAGGCAAGCAGTGCTTTACCCCCTTGTTTTCTAAAATGTCAAAGCCAATTTTGTGTTTGTCCACAATGCCTTTTTAAAACAATGCTAATGCAGCATTCTTTAAAGAGATAATATGCTGTACCTGGGAAACCATCTCTCCTTGACTCAAATGTGAAAATTCTCTAAAATCTAAAAAGGAAAACAGCCTCCTCCAAAGCACAGCTCATGATTATCAGCATGTCCAAGCAGCAGTCACTTACCCATCCGCCACGTCTCTTCAACCAAGGAACCAGGAACTTGCGGACAAACTGTCCCAGACTGTCCACTATGATGTGTACGTTGGTCGCACGTCCTTGTCTGACACAGTCCACTGCCAGAGCTCCAGCCACTGCATACATGGATACCACCTTACCCCATGTTATACCTTCAGGGAGAAAAATAGACAGCGATGGGTTAGTTTTATCTGGGTGAAACAAATATATTTTAAAGTCAGGCTATCAGTACGGATTTATGGCCTATACTGCAGGCAGCCACCAGGGGGCCATCAAGATGCTTGGGATTCACTTTTGGGGAGCTGTCGTGTCGGCCATCTTTAAATCAATCCAATTTCATTTTGATAGCCCATATTCAGAAATCACAATTTGCCTCAGAGGGCTTGACAAGGATCAACACCCTCTGCCCTTGACCCTTAACAAGAGTAAAACTATTTTTATACAGACTATGAGCACGCACCAGTGTCAACAAGTTTGTTTTATGGTAAATTATAAACAAATGAAGGCCATTACTGGAAACGATAAACCGCCATATGTATTCATAAACATTCCTTTCCTGGGCAACGCCAAACTTTAACCTCGGTTTGCTCATCGTCTGTGACCTGACAGGAGGCCTGTGGGGCCGTTGGTGGACCTTGCACTGAAATAAACTGTAAACATGAGGTGTAAGTCAACAAACTGCCACATTTGAGGTAACGTGGCTGATAACAGTTCTAACTGCGTCCCACGCCAGCAGTAAATTAAGGGGGCCAGACTGTGCTGCCTTTGCATTGAGGTGGTGGGCGAAGCACTGATGAAATTTCAGGCGTGGGGAAGTCGACGGGTTCAGAAAAGGATTTTGTCTTCATCTCTCTGGGGAAAATGAGATTCATAAAGCTGAAAAAGGCCAAGTTTACGTCTTACGAAACTGACTCTGATAATCAAGGACATCCGGCCACTTGTATGTACGGTTTCCAGGGGCAGCAGGGATTGTTATAATGACCGTCTGCAGTTCAGGGTGTAATGGCATTAGCTTCCTATAGGTTCTGCTTGCTTTGTCATGGCTGTAACTCCGAGCTGGGCTACAGCGTCTGACCGGGGCTATAAGGGGATAGAGCCCTGAGCGAGCTTAAATGAGATAACGGTCCATGAAAGCTGTCAGAGCACGTCACGTCTCGCTCCCTACGGAGAAGCAGGCCAGGAATAGAGACAAGATTGTCATGGATAAAGCTGGAGGAGAGGAGGGCGGAAAGAGAGAGAACAGAGGTGGGAGGCGGGCGAAAGATGGATGGAGAGGCGGCGAGCAATGTTGATTTTACTGAGGGAGACCACAGTGCAGATGGCTGCTCCACAAAAAGTGGTGATGATATGCAGTCGGATTCCATATCTTGCTGGTTTCTCAATTCATGTTAAGCACTTGGCGCCATGATAGCAAATACCACAAAGCTGGAAAAAAAGAACGGCAGGAAAAACAAACTTTCATAACTTAATCTATTTATATCCAGGTTTCCACTGGTCCAAGAAGGATGGGGCAGCCTGGGTTCACCAGTTTGTTATTCTTCAGAAGGAATCCCACGCCGTTTCCCCAAATTACACCCGCGTGACGTCGAAATAATCGCAAGTTTAGTGAAAACACAGGCATGAAATTCACATTTAAACCAGCCTGTTTTGATCTTTCCTAGAATAGAGACAGATCTGAGTTGTTCACTGTGATGCGAACAGACCAATCTCCCCCAAAGGCTTATGCAGACGACATAAAGTCAGTAGTTTTTAATTATGCATATTTCGAAATTGGCTTTGCTGCTCTGAGCAGATCATTTGTCAAGACAACTGAAGACAACCCTCAGAAGCCTCTCCTGAGACCAACTGGGAAAAAATGTATTAGGACAATCCATGATATTTAAGGTGGTGTATACTAGAGGCTGACTGATGTGATTTAGTGGGGGGACAGTTCCAATACAGATATTAGATGAAAACGTCTGATCCACATATAATATATCACTTAGTTTAACCTTATAAAAAAAAGGAGTGCCATTCTAGTTTATACATTTACAGTCTTGCAGTGATGACAAAAAAAATGATGGTGAGCACTTCATCAGTGTGATAAGAACGAATATGAGAGAAACCATCGTTGAGAAAAACTTATTTGATGTGTATTTGGACTTCAAACTACAGGCAGAATATCTTCACAGCAAGTCAACACCTTTTATACACAGAGCACAAATCCATAATCAATCTGAAACAGAGTGTTTGAACTCAGAGCCTCTTGCTCACCCACATGCCCAGTTCGTAACTTGTAACGTCATCATCGACACTTTCGGGTCAGAACAGCCGTGTACCTGTTGCGAAGATCTCCGTTGCAACGCCGATAAAGGCATCCGAAACCATGTTCTCCATGGCAACCGAGATGTTGAGCTGCCGCGCCACGTGCCTGTACAAAGAGGGCTGTATGCACTCCAGCTCGTCGCCTAGGTAACAGAGGGAGAGCACAGAGGGAGAAAAGAACACACAGTTATTCTGAATGAACGAGACCGAAAGCAAACACACAGATTCCGTTCAAACCAATTATTTAAACGTCTCTGTCTTCACAGAGACACTGAGGAGTTTAGCTGCCTGTCTGAAATGTGTCAAGTCATCCGGATGTAATCACCTGGTTCTCACGCACACTGACATAATCCTCCTCTTATCATTTGCTTCAGACTTATCACAGTTTGAAGTAAACAGCACACAGACCTACATTATGTGGAAGTCAGTTGGGTCCAGGTCCTTTATTTGTATAAATCAATTATCTTGGAGATGGAATTCCTCGGTCTATACTGTGTTCTGAAAGTCGACAAGAACGCAGCATCTCTGCTTTTTAGGCCCAAAATGAATTATCATATCGCCATGACAACTGTGAGCTCATGTTGGCTTTCAGCTGAAGACACACGAGATATTGTTGATTGCTTATCAATTTTATGATCTGAGCCTTTCACAGGCACATCGGTATCTGCGTTTATATGAAAAACTGTAATTTCACAGAAAAGACAAATGGGAATTTATGACTACATTTCAACGATTCAAGTTCTCTACATTTTTTGTGATAAAAGTTTTAGGTTAAACTGTAAAATATCAACTCTTTAACATTTAGTCTTTAACATTTTGCCTTGAAACTTTGGTCTCAATCTCAAATACAAGATTGTTCTTATTCTAGCATATCGACTGCTCATATTATTTTACTAATCCACAGAGGGGTATGTTCTCAGGTCTGTTCATTTGTCAGTTTACTTGTTAACAGGAGTTTTAAAAGCCTTCACCATGTTCATGACTTTTATTTACATCATGATGGGGACCACCATGTATTCATTGTGTGAAATGGTAAAGATTGTCCAAAGAAAACATTTTTTTTCATAAAACTCTAGATTTACATGCATTCAAAATCATTTATTTAGCCAATTTAATGCAGATCACAGTCTAAAAGAAAAAACAACATGTCTCTACTATTAAAACCTTAAGGATTGTGCAGCCTTAACTTTTGAGTTTTTCACTAGTTAAAACAATAATATTGACATTATGTTTATGTCTAGCTGTAAGTTAAGTAGAAGCCATGGTTTTATAACTTCAGGTAAGGCTGTAAATATTTCCATAAGTCAGGATCAACTGGAGATGACAACCACAGCCTTGAATGCGTGAACATGTTGCTGGAATAGTTTTGACATTCTGTTTTTTGAGAGTTGAGAGGCCATCAGGTTTCTCTTACCAAGACAGAGCAGGACCAGAGAAACCTCGGCGAGCGCCGCATTACAGGGAGAGAGGTTGAGTTCAGACTCGGACCATCCCAGGCCGTTGTGGTTGAGCCTGGACAAGATGAAGTCCCTGCACAGGGCTTTGGACTGAGACACCAGCTCCTTCTCTGTCAGCGAGCGGTCAAACACATCCAGGACCTCTGCGGCGAACACAGAAGACCTCCGCAGGACCTCCATGTCCTGCTGCAGAGGATCAGGGTCAGAGGGATGTCTGACCTCTTTGGATCAGCTGTGTCTCAGTGTGTCTTTATCCCCAGGACGTTTATTGGAGGAGACGATTTGGCAGCTGCAGGAAAGAAATAGGCTTATTTAGAGGCATCTAGAGAGAACTTGTTATGATTTATACCATTTTATCTTGATTTTCCTCTAAGAGGAAGAGAAACGATAAAAACGTGGGCGCATAAAGACATGTAGACACCAGCATCTAAAACAGAGCAGAAACTTATATAAGAATATAATGGAGGCGTTATTGTTGTGAGTCACATGGAGGGATAGACAAGATATTGCTACACTTCTTTGGATTATGCAACAAGCACCGATACCACAAGATAACAAGATAAATGTTTGTGTTGCTAAGGCACCAACAGACCAACCCTGATTTACCAGACTTGTTGCCAGTGTTTTATCTAAAATAACCCGAGTGGAACATTTGATTTCATGATCAATGTGTTTGTGCGCCATGAGAAAAAAGACGCTTACCTTTTACATAGTACCCACAGAAAGATGCCCACGCGCCTGATGTCACAAATATGCGATTCTTCCAATGATTGATCTCCAATTGATTAATCAGGAAACTTCTCACACCGGCTCTCTGTGACTCGTCTCCTCTCAAGCAGCTACCGCTCCAGGCACTTTGGGGAAACCACTGCATAAAGTTGGGCCTCGGGCCCTCGGAGCTCGTGGGCTGCTCGGTCCACTCGTTTTGCCGAAAAGCACCGGTTGCCAGATCCGTGAGACTTTGAGGACGCCTACCTGTTGTTCCACCTTCCGATTGGCGCTCAGAGGACGCGTTGGTTTTGCAGCACAGGGAGAGCCTGGGAGGGGAGGGGTTTGACGCACGGCTCCATGCAACTCAACGAGGAGAAGAACGCACGGCGCACAGAGGGACACCAAACAACTGCACCCTCGTTTTCATTCAACAAATTCCGGGCAGATTATAACGCCTCTGCTGTGAATCTCTGACCGGATGTAGCTTTCTGTTATGTCCTTTTAAAAAATATGCCATCAATCTGTTTCCAATCTTGTGCGTAAAAGTCTCAGACGTTTAGCTTTAAACTTGGAGTCGGTGGTCAGAGGTGTTAATCAAACTGAAGCGAGGCCACATACAGTCTATGGGTTTCCCTGGGGGTGCAGGTGTGTCATATACCTGCTGCTGATCTCCTGACAATGTTTATGTAAGTGTTCCTGCTCAGGCCAAAAGAGGCGCACTTTTAATCCCATGCAGGACAGATAAATATAGATGTCCTACTCTGCACTGACCACACAGTCTACTGGGCTTCTGAATATATGTTCTATATACGAGGCAATTCTATTTGATCTTGTTTCATTTTATTTTACTCGGTGAAAATACAACATGGTCAAGTTCAAATCATTGGGACTTCCATAGGTTTGACTTTATTTTGTTTTATTTGTTTCCATTTATGTAAAAACACAATATGGTCAAATTCAATTTATTGGAAATTCCTTCGGTTTTATTTTATTCTGTTTCGTTTTAAAAATACAATTTGGTAAAGATGGCTCTAATTTAATTTATTTTTTTCAAAAAAATGACGGGTACTGGCAAAATTATTTTATTTGTGTTAACCTATTATTGCCCATTTATATTGTTTGTAGGAATGCTTTTTATTTATAACAAATGTTACATCAACTGCTTGGCCGCTTGATGTCACTGTTACTCACTCCCATTACTTCATCCATGGGAACATCAAGAGGATTAATGCTACAAAGGATATATAAGCTTTTCTGTACAAATGAATACTGTTACATTACTAAAAATCAATCACTTACTGCTACCAGCACCACACCGGCATTTTTGTCTGTACGCAAGACGTATCAAAGAATGAAAGGTCCACAAAATATTCTGCAATTTAGTCCAGGCCAAAGTTCAGGCTGAAATAACTTTTAGAAATAGTAATACCTTCAATAATAGATTAGAATATAATAGAATAGAATAATCTCAAGATGAAGATACAGTTTGTGCATAATAATTTTACCTACATATGTAGACCATCAATTTCTATACGAATACACTTGTAAAATTTTTTAAACAAGATTAATAAACAAAACTCACAACAGTGTGATGTCACTGCAATGGGTGAGATTGTGTGAAACTGTGACTAAAAAGAAAAAAACCTGCTCCCATTTGAAACCAGATTCACATTCACACATAAACTTGCCAAAAAAATGTATATTGCAATGATGCAAATTGTTATACTGTATTGTGAAACATACTCAGCCATACTCAGACACCATTACTAACCACTGATCTAGTTTTGTCTCATTCCTGAAACACGAGCGTTACTGAAAACCTATTTAGCTTATTGACTGTGACTCATTTTTTTAGGCAATCGTACCTGCTGTTGAACCATATAACAGCAGGTATGTACCATACTGAGAAATGCATGTCGACATTGTAGTGGGTCCATTCATTCCTTTTCAACAGCTTTTCACATTCAGAGGCATCCATCCTGTCCACTTTGTCACAATTGGCTAATTGAAGATGCCTGGTATGTCACAAGGGCTGGGACTATTCTCTGGTGTTGCTGTTGGACAGAGAACCGTGGGCCACAGACAAAACCGTGTTGTGCTGTTGTTTGTTGATTTCTATGTGATAAATTCTGCAAAATCCAGACTTAAGTCAATGCTCAACTGTCACAAGACCAAGAGGAACAGGGAGTTTGTTGTTGTGTTCTGGAACACGGCAGCTCTGACAAACAGCGGGTCAATGTTGTTGGAGACAATGAAACCAATTCTCATATTCATGTCCAGTTAATGACATGATCCTCCATCAGTCGTCTGGGCCAAACAACAAGTCAGCTAGTGCAGCAAAATAACAATATCTATTGGTCACAGCTGCTTGTCAGCATCTTTGTGTGGCTTCATTTCTTTTTTATAATAAAAGGTTTAAATTCATTATAGTGTGGTTTTGTCATTTTGCCCACTGCTTATGGAGATAACATGCTATTAACTTGGTTGTGTCCTGGCTGATGAGCGACAAGCTTGTTAATGCAGCAGCTTTGTAAGAAAGGCATCAGTGCAGTTTTTTTTCCAATGCAGAGACACTTGGTACAGTCCTCTTAAAAGGTCCAGTGTGTGAGATTCAGGTGAAAGGGAACTATTGGCAGAGATTGAATATAAAATAATCCTAGTGATGTTTTCACCTAGTGTGATTCATCTAAATTGCACGAATTGTGGTTTTCTTCACCAGAGAACCGGCGATTTATATTTAAATACTTTATATTTACATCAGGAGTGGGTTCTCTCTGTGGAGGCAGCCATGTTTTTTTTTTACAGTAGTCCAAGCTGAACAAACTAAACACCTTTTGAGTTTTTATGACAACTGAAGACTACCACAGGTTCTCTTTCCTGTTTGGAAGGGGAGGTTGAGTTCAACTGCAACATGCAACTTCACCACTAGATTTCACTAAATTCTACACACTGAACCTTTAAATGAAACAAAGATTCACCAAAATTCACACACTATTTTTTTCCAGCGAGATCCAGGAATTAAGCAAAAATAAATTTTATAAAAGCCACATCTCGCAATGTTAAAGAAATTGAAATTTCTCGAGCTAGCCCCTTTGTCCAGATTCACGCCAAAATGTTATGACTTCTCTCTTACTCCATGTTCCATCCACACGGCAAGTTTCGTGGAAATCTGTTCAGCAATTTTTGCGTCGGTTAATCCTGCTGAAAAAGAAACAAACCAACAAACGGACAGGGGTGATATTAACCTCCTTGGCAAAGATATTATCTGTATTCCCCTCATTACCTTCTTTAGATATCAACCACTGAAACTGAACTGTTAATTGTGTTAACAAGCTCAGTTTCTCGTTTCTGTGACCCAAGGCGAGTGAGAGTGCCACACCTTCAAGTGGCCATTCGGTGGCCACTGATCCCTTGTTTTCAGTACAAACTGTATGAACTGCTCCTTTGTTGTTGTCATTTAACTGTATTTGTGTGCTCGCAGGACCTGGGAAAAGCAAATTGGTTTCACAGTATGATTTAAAGATATGGGTGGACTGACATGAATAAACTTGAAACTTGAAACAAACGATCTCACAAACTGTCATCGGCCCTATCGCTTGAGATATAAACACTAAACTGACATATTTTTCCCCAGAATTTTTCGTGTTGCAATCGTCCACATCAAGAAATTGGTTCTGACTTATATTAGACTTGAGAATTAAAAGAACAGCGAGGCAGTGCATTCATATAGCATCTTTTACGTGAACCAAGCTTTGTCACTTTAAAAATTCTGCATATTTGCACCTAGATTTATGTACAATACTAGAATGGCACTCAGTAGAGCACATACCTACATACCTCTGCCCAGCAGCCAGAAAGAAGCCAATGTACCTTTTCGTTTATCCAATAAAATTGCATCAAGCCATCTTTTCTTTTGTATCTATGTGGGAACTCTCTTAAAAAGAGGATGTTCAGAATACTAAAAGCTGCAAATTTTGAAAATGCTAAACTACACATCGATGTAATTATACGAATATACTACAAACATGGTGCATATGTCTACAAATCAGTTCCCATAAATGTGCCAGATTTTTTTTTTTTCATCAAGATCCATGAATTATTCCCTGGGAAAATGCTGAAAATTTTAAATACCATATCTCACAGTGTTAAAGAAGTTTGTTGGATGCACCATAATTGAATAGGTTCTTCCCTGGCCCATACCACATCCATGCACCAAGTTTCATGGAAAACTGTGCAGTTGTTTTTCAAACAAACATACGGGAGTGAAAACAGAACCTGCTTGCCGGCAGAGGTAATTCAAATTTTGAAGGTTCTAGTGGCAGTGGTTTGCACAGTATGTAACTAGATGCTTCCTCCTTCCTTTTCTCTCTCTGTCTCTCTCTGTGTCTGCCTCTCTCTGCCTCTTGTGCACAGATTCCTTGCGTTCCAGCCGACACTTCAGTCTAACGTACGTGTGGGGGGGGGGGGGGGAATTTCAAGCACCATCACACCCTTTATTGCCAGTGCTCGGGGAACAGGTAAAACCAGCAGGGGTTGATCAGGAACCAAGCCTCTGGGCCTCCACACAGGAAGGGAAGGGCGACACAATGTGACAGTTTACCTTTAGCCTGGATAAAGTTAGATTTTTTATTTAGTGACATACTCTCGTCTCTTTTTGGAGCGGCACTGTCAAACCTGTTCTTTCACTCAGGTCAGACGTTTCGATCATTCTACCAACAATGTTTCTTCTTTCATGTGAAGCTATAGCCTTATTTCTTTATGCTAATGTTCCCAATAATTGAATGGATCTAGGTTCTTTCAGACCTCATCCATCGCTCTGACATCATCCCCCATTCCATCATTGACAAGGTCGTCCAATCACAAACAGGCCAAGTGCACATAAGGAGGTGGAGCCGAGCACTGAAACAGGGTGTGGTCCTGAAACCAGCAAGGTCTGTAGTAGTGCCCTGGGGTTTAAATTGAGTTGAATGATCTCACTCTCATCGTTATCAGAGCTGGCCTCACACTTTTACTCACCTCTCTTGCTTTCTGTCCATCTCCAACAATTCCCCTAAACCTGTGGGAGTTTCAGCCTCTGGATTTTTACCAAAAGAAACCTTGGAGGACAGCTGGAGGCCTCCACCACCCACAGAGTAGCTCTTTTCATGTGTCTGGCCTCCACCTGATCCCTCGCACTGGTGCTGCAGAGGCCTGGGATCCTCTGGGCTGGGTGTGCTGCCTGCTCCGGCTGAGCAGGAGTTGAGAGCTGAGGACCTGTTCTCAGCAGGTGAGTCACTTTGTATGAATGCAACTCCAGCAGTTTGAGGTGCGTAAACCTCGGGGACCTTTTTGTGCCTGTGCTGCTCCTGTAAAATGCTTCTTATGCTTTGATTGTAAGTCTGATTCTTTGTGTTTTCTGGTTGGATTGGTGACTTTTTGTTTGCCACACGCTCATTCAGTTCAGTGTTTTAAATTTGGTTTAATTTCAGGCAGATTAGGACAAAAAAACACCTTTATTATATCATATATTTTTAGTTTGGGGTTTGGTTTGTTCTGTAGTTGAACCTCCTGGGATTCCCAGATCAGCTCATTCCTCAGTATCACAGTTGTCTGGTTAGGTTAGACGTATGGGCCAAGTTCTTTGCCTCACCTGTTTGACTTGCTCTGTTAGTCAGTAAAGGAACATTTCATTTTTTTAACAGCAGGATTCAGATGGTTCAAAATTCTTCATAAAAACAGTCAAACTAACCCTATTTTGTTATTGTATGATTCTATTTTACTTACTAATTGAATTAAAGCATTTTCCTTTGAATGAAGGACTTTTATAATTTTTTTTTTTTTAACATTATGTACATTATGGCTCTCGGAGGGGTTTGATGAGCCAGCAGCTGTTTCCTTGTTTGTTCAGTTGGTGGGAAACCAGGTGGAGGGCTCTTTCAGTTGCTCACCTGTCCGGCTAACCTCATTTTCAGCTCCACTCCTCGTCTGCTGGTTTCACAATCTTGTGTCTTTATCATATTCTTCAGGACTTTCATAGGAACAAAAGAAAAAGCAAGTCGTCACCATGCTGGGGGAAGCTTTGTCGAACATTTTAGAGTTCCACACGTATATACTACGAAGAACCGGTAAGTGTCTTTGTCTCCGTCAGTGATTCATTCCACAGCAATTTTTTTTTTAAAGATGTGATTTACTGAGCATTTGTGTGTGCTGTGTGTGTGTGTGTTTGTCCTCCCAGATGTCAGAATCAGAGAATACCCTCTGATGCAGAGTCCCGTAGAGATGACCATCATCCTGTTGGCCTACATCTTCTTCTCTGTGTACGTCGGGCCTCGCCTGATGGCGAACCGCAAACCTTATAGTTTAAAAGCAGCCATGATCGTCTACAACCTCAGCATGGTTTTACTGAACGCCTTCATAGTGGTGGAGGTAAGAAAACAAGTGACGAATGGAGCTGACTCACATCTCTTGTGGAGAGTTAACCAGCTTGTGCTCGTATACACTTCTTCTAAAAATGCCTCTCTTCTGACTACACCTTGGTTAAGAATATGATGGTCTAATAACCATTGTCAACTCACAAAAATGTGTAGTTGCACTTACATGTAGCACTTTGTAGTTAGGCTTTTTTTAAGCTAATGTACTTACATGATTCTTGCTATTCTGGGTTTGTACCCTCGTGGGTGATGCACTTGTTGTAAGTCGCTTTGGATAAAAGTGTCCGCTAAATGAAATGTAATGTTTGTTTTGTTTTTTTTTGTTTTACACATAGTTTTTGTTGTCTGGATGGGGCACCACCTATACATGGAGATGTGACCTAGTCGACACCTCCACCAGCCCTGACACTCTCAGAGTAAGTTGGGTTCATCATCTCGTCTCATTTTATTACACTGACAAAACATGTCTAGTTGAATTTATTAAGTTTTATTATGTCAAGCGGTCAATTAAATAAATGAATATAAATCAGGATGTATTTTTTAGTTGACTATACCTAGTTTTTCAGTATTTTAAAGATCATTTAAGTGTGTGTGTGTGTGTGTGTGTGTGTGTGTGTGTGTGTGTGTGTGTGTGTGTGTGTGTGTGTGTGTGTGTGTGTGTGTGTGTGTGTGTGTGTGTGTGTGTGTGTGTGTGTGTGTGTGTGTGTGTGTGTGTGTGTGTGTGTGTGTGTGTGTGTGTGTGTTCTGTGAGCAGGATTACACAAAAACACCTGAAAGGTTTTCCATATAATTTTGTTGCCGATCCAGGATTATTTTTTCTTTCACTTTTATAATTGTTTTAATAATTCTCAGATCTTGATGAAAAAGGAGTGATATTTTTTGAGAGTTAGATTTGATGCAGTTAGCTTGAATTTAAAGGGACTGTTGGGCTTTGACAGGGGTATGTGCTCTAATTTATTTCTGTGTTTTTGGGCCCTGAAAATCATTTTTGTTCAGATCATTAATAAATAAATCGGTATTTGTCTCCTTTTGGTGAAAATTCACAGTTCAATTTTGAGATCACAACTATTTCCTATCTTTTCCTTCCCCCCAGATGGTTCGAGTTTGTTGGACGTTTTATTTTTCAAAATACATTGAACTCCTCGACACAGTAAGGACACTTTCATCTTTTCTTTTTTCTACTGACTCGTCGGAATACTTTGGCATCTGCCTCATGTGCATATCAACTTGAGCTTAGCTGAATTTTTATATTTCAGGTATTCTTTGTGCTGAGGAAGAAACAAAGCCAGATCACGTTTCTCCACGTGTTCCATCACTCCTTCATGCCGTGGACGTGGTGGTGGGGCATCACACTGACTCCTGGTGAGGTTCACTCAACATCATATCCATACTTTTATCATGTTTACACTTCTGGTCACACTGTCTGTGTGTGTGTTGTGGCTTAAACAAGGATAATGTATCTATTTAAAAAAAGTCCTAGGCATATGTGTGACAATTGAGACAATTTCCTGTGTTTTTCTTCTCAAGCTGGAGGAATGGGAACCTTCCACGCTATGGTGAATGCAGGCATCCACGTTATCATGTACTCCTACTACGGACTCTCTGCTGCAGGGCCTCGCTTCCAGAAATACCTGTGGTGGAAGAAGTACATGACTGCCATCCAGCTTGTACGTCCCCATTTCAAAAAACTAAATCGA
This sequence comes from Verasper variegatus, assembly GCA_026259375.1. NCBI lineage: Eukaryota > Metazoa > Chordata > Actinopteri > Pleuronectiformes > Pleuronectidae > Verasper > Verasper variegatus. Next base: position 9,908,115 of record CM048053.1, on the reverse strand, counting down.
ATACCATTGAAATCATCGGTAATGCAAACTAATTTTCTAACCACAGTGCCCTGTCCCCGTCTCTCCAGGTTCAGTTTGTCCTGGTCTCCGTCCACATCAGCCAGTACTACTTCATGGAGAAATGTGACTACCAGGTGACGATGTGGATCCACTTGATCTGGATTTACGGAGTCTTCTTCTTCCTGCTATTCTCCAACTTCTGGGTGCAGGCCTACATAAAGGGCAAGCGGCTGCCTGCCTCAAACGACAAGCCGAAGCTGAACGGCTCGACCAGCGAACCCATCGCTGTGGCGGCCAACGGCAAGCACAAGGAGAATGGAAACGTGTCTCACCACACCAACGGCAAAATCTTCATGGGCAAAGTAAAGGAAATATAACTTAAGTGACTGGGATTGAGAAGAAAGAACAGCAGGTGGCTCTACAGCGCCACCTGTCCTTCATCGTTCATATAGTAGCATATTGGGGTGGCACAGATTCCGATATACTGCATCTGTTAATAATAATTAGTCTAGTCTTTTAAGCATATGCACATTTATTGGGATATGCCATATTGTTTTAGGTGGTGATCTCTACATGTTACACACTTTTGGTTCTTGTGAAAACTATTGACTGTGACACACGCTACATGAAGATTGGTGCTCATCTTGTCACTGATAGTGTTCTCCGACTCGAACTTCACCCACACTGCCCGTTCGGCCGGCATGACCCTGGTTGTTTGAAAAGTATCACACCGTTCCCACTGAAAGACTTGCACGTGTAAATAACTGCCACAAAGCTTATGCCAAAACAAAGGTTTTAATAAAAGATTTTTTTTCTTTTGTCTGTTCTTATTTATCATTTGAAATAAAAAAAACAAAAAACTGATTCATGTCTGTGTCATTTGGAAAGCAGTCGTGTGATGTGCACTTTTGTAAGAAATATACCACACCTCAATTTTAAGAATTGTGGAAATGAAATGTTAAACTGTATATTACAGTATTGATTAGATTTTAGCATTTTTTGCATATTGAGGTAATGAGGTGTACACTGCTTTTGTGTGATCATGCATGTCTGAGTTTTACAACTTTGTACGGTCTATTCTCTCAGCCCACTCAGTGAAGTTAACAGGGTGCTTTCAAATACATCTGAATCAAATAAAAGAAAATGCTGTAGATGCTGTTTCCTGAATATGCACATGTGTATGTATATATATATATGTGTGTGTTTCTGTTAAATACACTGTAGAAGACGATCGAGTTGAGAAGTGCAAGCTTTTAAAAATTGGGTCTGCCGCGAAAAAGACAATTTAATATGTTTATATGATGTAATTGACTCATGTTTAAAACTTGTTTGACCTGTTTGACTTGAAAGCGCCATAGATGTTGTAATTTTCACTTTTGCCATTTAAAAAATTTACAATTTTCTGAACCCATAAGAATATCAGAGGTTAGATGAAAGAGTTTATGTAGGAACACGTGTGCAGCACGATCTTGCTGCCAGAGAAAAAAACACATTTGTAAATAAGCTACTGTAATTTATCTAAAGCAGATGTGTACAACTGTAAATTCCTTCGCATGTTTTTTGTACTGTTTGTAAATTGGCAGGATAATGCAAATTAAAACTACCAACATACCCAAGGAAGAAAAGACAACATATTTGGTACTCTAGGATATTTTCCTTCATGAGCAGTGCATATCTTAGCATGAGCATTGGTTTCTCAATAGAATAATTCATAGATCTATATGAAAAAAAATGACTTGTTTAGGGGACTCACGTCTATAATTGGTGCAGATCCAAATAAAAATCTGGATCCAGTGAATTTACATGTGGCTTCATTGTCAGACAGTTGGACCTTGCTGGAGATATGAAGTCTCCGAGTACCCTTGTAGTTCTGATAGTTGTCTGGTAGCGATGTGCGTGAATTAGGATCTGCAGCATAAATGCATGATTTAATTTTGTCTGATCACAAACCTAGAGTCTGTCTCAGGCAGTAAAGGACCATATAACCATAAAAGCATCGATAGAAAATGTAGAATTAAAAGGAAACAAGTAACAGTGGTAATCTGACCAATAGAGGATTAAAAACAAGCCTTGTGTCCAGGTTTATTTGTTTGCAGTAAAAAAACATCACTGGTGGTGATTAGGGCCCAATCCCATTTCTCCCATGGATTTCGAGTGAAACCAAAAGAGGGGGGGGATTGCAACATGAAATTGTTAATTATGGTCAACTCCCCCCCCAAAAAAAAAACTCATGGAACAATATTAAACTAAGATATTTCAATCATTAATTTTGAAATCCTTATTAATGGAGCAATACTACAGTTATGGTCTCTAGGCATTCTGGGAAATTCTCATAACCCTCGGTTTGAAATGAGAGTCTGAAAAATCTGTTTTGAGGGCTGTGCAGCACAAACACTGGGCCCTCCTCCTTCATCCCAAGTGTCTGGACAGCCTTCCCCTACACACGAATGCACAAAACAGAGGGAAAGGCTAAGGGGCTGAGGAGAAGGGGTGAACGGGATTGTCAAGAAGCATTAAATACTGATATTGTCCCAGCACTACAATTTAAAAGAAAAAACAAAATGCTTATAACAGTTAAAAACATTTATTTATAACCCAATCCATTGTATATAATCGATCATGATTACAATAAAACTGTGAGCTGTACAGTACTGCTTTAAAGTCCACATTTGAACTTCAGACTATCTGACCTGTATAAACAATTGAGACAAATAACCCATTAGGTAGAGCAGCAAGAAGCCATTCATGGCCAAAACACCAGGTGGATACCTTTATTGTTGATTAAATAAAATGTGCACAAATTCATCATACAGAGACTAAAAACCCCAAATCAAGACAAAAGAAAGTTATCTGATTGACTGATGAATGACACTGTTGGTTGTTTTCGACATCCTCTCTTTGGCCTTCTTCTTAACCAGATCCACTTCAAAGCTCTTCCACATACGAATCGTTTCGTCCCCAGCGACAGTCGCAATGGTAGAGCAGTCTGGGCTCATAGTCAAACTCAGAACTCTGTCCTCATGACCTAAAAAAAAACAAAACAAAAAAAACACACAGAATACATATTAGAGTATAGCTCTTTCAACATGAAGTGCCTGAACACGTACAGAAAGAGTCTCGTCGAAACAGTTCCTCACCGTTGAGCTCTGCGACTCTGGTGAGAGACGGATACTTCCAGATGACGACATTGTTGTGGGCATATCCATGAGCAGAGACCAGTTCTTTATAGTTTGGTGCAAACTGACAGTGATGAGATCTGAAAGGCAAAGTTATTGTGTAATTTAATTAAAAAAGGTCTTTGTTGTCACCGCCAAATTAAATACATTCTTAAAACTAAATAATCTGATATTTATAAAGCTGCTTCACAGGCACTGAACTCCAGAGCGGCAAAACAAATGTCAATTTTCTGAAAACAGCTTTAAGTGTGCAGTACCTGGGACTGAGTGTCAAGTGAACTGATGCAGGAGCCACTGTTTACATTCCAGATACGGATGTGACGATCACTGGTACCACCTCCGGATGCGAGGATATTTGGTTGCCATGGACACCAGGCCAAAGCCTAAAACACATCCAAAATTTAATGGCACATTTATAGCAGAGAATATTCATGACAAAGTATTTTCACATCTACCCACATTCTGGAAGTATAAATACAAAGCTGCTCACCTTGACAGCTCCTTGATGCTCGCTCCAGCAGCGGACTGATTGGCTGTCGTTGCTGGCGCCGCCCCCATTCACACGGGGCCATACGCACACCAAGTTGTCGTTGCCTCCACTGGCCAGGTACCGCCCATCGGGGGACCACGTCAGTCCACACACCTCCTGCGAGTGGCCGCTGAGTGTGAAGATGTGGTGGTCTGCCACCCTCACATCGTGATGGTGGATGTGTCCTGATCTGGAGCCACTGGGGGAGAGCACAGTAGAAATTACACCCGAGTCCAACAAAATAAAAACCATCCGAGAAATGTATTTTTTAAAAATCAGACGAGAGCAAATTTACCTGGAAAGAATATGGTCATTCCAGCTCAGGCTACCAACTCTGGCTGTGTGGCTGGGCATGCTGCGTAAACGCTTCTGGTTTTCAACATCCCACAGCTATAATATACATTAAAAACAAATAATTAGTAATTATACTAAATATAGTGCATGTATCCTTATGAACTAAGGGGGTAAATGTGTGTTTGTCACCATTCTGACCTGAACTTTGCAGTCACTTGTGCCTATGGCCAGGTAGCTTCCCTCTTTGGTCCAGGACAAGGAGCAGATGTAGTCCTCCTCACGATCCAACTTCATGAGCTGAATGATGTCTCCTTGAGAGGCGTCCCACAGGTAAGCAGTGTTATGAAGAGCCACAGCAAGAACGTTTCGACTGCTCCAGTCAAGCAGATTCAAATCTGTTAAAGAAAGAAACTACATAAATAGGTTGTTGGGAACTCATGTCAAAATATTTATGAATGAAGACCTTAACATACAGTATACAGTGATGCATTGATCTGCCTCTAGCTTATATGGATTGCATGAATCAAAAACATGTTGAGTTATGCATAGATTGCTGTTAAAGAATAAAATGCTTGAATGTGAATGAATGTCATTAGGAAACACTCAAATGAACAGAACCCACAGAAATCATTGCGAAGTGCAGGAGCATCCAGGATTCTGTCTGGAGTTAAAGAGATGTATCTCGTCTTTTGGGCCGAGGCAGGAGTTGCAACCTGGCTGTAGAGGACTTTCAAGTTGTTTTGATAACCTGCAAATAAGACAGAAGTATTACATTTTAAGAAATCCTCACCATCTACAGGCATGCAATATTCTTACTAAGCAGAATAGTCATGTAAGCATAAAGTCAAGGTTTATTTAAATATCACATTTGAAAAACCACAGATGAGCAGGATTAGATATGAAATATATTTACATTTTTTAACAGAATCAATAGAAAATACAAAAACTTATAAACTATAAATATTTGAGAATAAACATGATGCACAAGTCAGTGAAAACAAGTGCGACTCAACCAATACATTTAAAAACAAGCAAATTAAAAAAAGAAAAACCACTCCAGCCAGTGAAGACAGACCAGAACTGGTTTAACGCTGCTTCCTCACCTTCTGGTGCATTCAGTGGTTTCCCTCCAAGGTGCAGGATCTTTGCATCTTCAATGTTGTATCCATTCAATGACACAGACAAGGCTTTCTGGTTGTCCTATAAGAAACACACAGCGTTGATCAGTGCCACTTCTTCGTGTACAAGAGGGATCAGGGCAGATGCACCAGAATAGATTATAACTCACCGATTTCCCTGCTGTGTTGTTTGGGTCCAAGCAATCGTTCTCCTTCGCGAGCAGGAAACTCGCCACATCCATTTGGTTGCTGTTTCTGGTGGGGATGAAGCGATCACCCCCCATTTTGGAGGGCGTTTGCTTTTTATTTTTCCCTATTAACACGAAAAAACACGGAGGAGAAAACTGCGGTTGGTGATCGCAGAGGTAACAGCGTTGTCAGGTCGCGTGGTTTCAATGGCTGCTACGTTACCTGGGGTTTTGCTCGGTGTCTTGAAGGAGCTCTGCGACACGTTGGCCGACTTGCCGGGCGACAGGCCGCTCAGGGCGGAGGTGTTGGAGGAGCTGGCCTTTCTCTGCCACCTGGCCATGGGAGCGTTGCTGATGGGCATGTCCAGCTTCAGGATACTGTGGATGTCGTTCTCAAACCCGAAATGCGCCATTTTCTCTATCCCAGGTTTTCACACGACCTGGACACCGGAGGCAAAGGGAGGGGGAAAACGGCGTTTACATACATTTACAATGAACATCAGCAGCTACTCCAGGTTGTGTGTTTAATGTTTGTTAGCTCGGTGAGTTAGCACCACTCAAAACGATGATAGCTAGCTTCAACCCATTTGCGTTACGTTATTGCAGTTACTCAAAGCAGCTACAGTCGGTGAGAGAAACGCAAGTTAGCATTAGCTTCCGCAGCGATACACATTGTTTTATTTAATCTACTACGAAAAGGACAACTCGGCTGACTACCTGAATGAAACCGGAGCTTTTGGACAACAAATTCAATTCACCTCGTCCAAAAACCGTGGAGGATCTGCGGCTTCTCTCTCCTCTGCTCCCACAGTTTGAATTCTGTGGATATGACGCCACACGGTTTAAATGCCTGAAAGCCCTCCTGTGATTGGCTCGTTCAAGGAGCTGCCGCCATCGCCATGGTAACGTTTACGAATGCGTCCGTTTGATTGGTGGAGCTGACTTCATGACGTCTCAACGTCTGAAAACAACGCTACCTCGCCAAGAAAAAACTACCGCCATCTACTGGGCAAAGATGATAATAATAATACGTCTCTGCTGTATAAACAAACCAGTTTATACAGCGGATTTATAACAATTAAATCAAATTAAATGATAATTTAATTAATACAATTAAATTAAAATAACAAAATAGATAAGATAAAAGGCTGTTTGATTAAAAACAACTACGGACAACTAATACCAAATAAAATCAGAAAACAACAGACACAATAATATATACATTTTCTGTGGGAAGGTTTAAGTGTAGGTTGCTTCACCTCAAAATCAAATCCATTGATTGGATTATAGCATGATGAATTGTCACAGTATGACTATAGGAGAAACTAATTGGATAAAGACTTCTCACAATCTACAGGATCTTGATCTAAAAAATAGCTGAACAATTCACATCTTTACATGTTGACAGGAGATATTTACATATTTATTCACCCACTGAAAACTAATTAGCACCTGTAAGGTTTTTCTATTGGGTAACTCCTTATGTATGGAATTAGTTTAATACAGCTGATGAAGACCAAAACCACAGATGTAATCACGTCAAATACATTTTTTTAATATTGTCTTTGTTTTGTTACCCAAGAGTTATCACATGATTAGATGTGCATGAACTAATTGATGAGTTAGGTGCTGAAAAGTCATGTAAAAACAAAGAAATACAACATGGCCACTGTGTTATGAGATTGTTTTATGAATGCAGACAAAATGCTGTATATGCTCACAATATTTGAGAATAATATAATTTCTAAAAAAGTAATAATCACATTTAGACTCATCTGTGAGAATAAACACCTTGCAGGGATGTTACTGCAAACACAATACATTTTTAAAACTGATAGTATTAATTTCCAGTGGTCTCACAACTTATTTTAATTCAAGTATATCAAATCTGTTTTTAGGAAATGGTGCAGAAGTTAATTGAATTGCTCTAAAGTAAACACTTTGTTGGTCACATCTTCAAAAAACTTGAAATCCATCATGAAACCAGTGTACAAATACATTGAGTAATGTCGACACGCAATAAATTCATGCCTGTGTGAAAAGATAACCTTCCTTAGAAACAATCAGCGAAAAATAATAATTAACAAAACTGATGTGAATCATCGTTTCCATTTCATTCTCAAATCTGCAGATTAAAACCCCCCAAAAATGGGATCATATAAAATAAACCTGGAATAAAAGCATCTTTAATTTAAAATTTCTGTAAATTTCACACACATAAGAAACAAAATATTGACAATTGCAACAGCACTCATAAATTTAACCATTATGAAGTTTTTGGGGTTTTTTTTTATAAATCAAACACCATGGCTAAGTCAGCCTCTTTGGAAAATACACAGAGCCCTTCCATCCAATGTTTTTCAGAAGAGCTTTATGAACACACAGCTTGACCATTTGCTACATCCTCTGTCGTAACTTTCATTAGATACTTTGCAGACTTGACACAGAATCTGTCTGACTATGTCAAACTAGTGGAAACTTCTGCCCTTGTTAAGTGAGCAACAAGAAGTTTGTAGATTGCTGCAGGCAGTGAACATTCTTACATTTCTGTGGGTGAATGCATACATTTGAAAGATACACGGGATAAAAACAGCAGTGTAAAGCGTGACACATGCATGATAAAGTGTATATACTAATGTCTGAAATGCAGACTGGTTCATTACAGTAGGTGGTGCTCTATAGCAAAGATATATTTCCATTCATGGAGCGACAATGTCATCACAGAGAGAAGAAACATATTTAAGGTTTAAATCATGAAGTGGACATTCAACAGTCGATACAGAGGAGAGAGCTCAAACCCAAGTCCAACATTTAGCTGGAGCTTTGTATTACAAGGTACAGTAACCATTGCCTTTTTTCTCTGGACCCTTTTCGGTCATGTCCATGGGGTAATGTATGAGAGAGCCAACAACCCCTGCGAAGAAATCACATATTAATACATGTATGACCTGGAGGGACCTGCCGCAGTCATATTCAGTCACAATAAAAGTGAGTTGATGCCATTCACTTTCGTTCAGCGAATCAGGATAGACACAATCCCATGACTGGCACCTGAGCGCCTTGAAAAGTACAAGCAACGTGCCCATCAAAAATGGTATGTTGCTTTCAGTCTACTTAATATTTAACTTTCTATCCATCCTCCCCCTACACAGTTAACTGAGAAGTTAAAATGAATACATAAGGGTTGTTGTTCTCTTACCTCCAGGGTGCCTCAAACCTAGGCAGAGTGGGAGAAAGACAAAACACATGATCATGCTTTAGATTTCCCCCAGAGTATGAGGCTCCATGCCAAAAATCACATGACAAGACACGTTTTTAAAAAGGAAGGCAAATTATGCTCCACTTTATGAGGGGAACTGAGGTATTACATTCAGAGATTAAACATTAACATTAAAGTGCACCACCCTTGAAACTGAATCATTTTGCTGTGTTGTTAAGAATGTAACTGATTAAAAAAAAAAAAAGGTCATTCATCTCCATTTATTAGTATCCACATGGAAAAAACAATGTTTTTTTTACTCACCCCTGTTTCTGAAGAGGAGTAGGCTGATTAGGAAAAAGCCTGTAAACGCCAGCAAGGCCAGGATGGGGATCAGAACCTGAGGCAAGGGAATCCCTGCACCTAAAGAAAACATTTCACATTTGTAAACTGGTTACTGTAAAACATGTGGGGTTGTAGGTGGAGATGGGACAAAATGGGTATTACTTTAGTTTAACATTTTGATATTTTTTTTTAGCACACATTCAGTCATATGACTAACGGTCAAATGCCATCAGCTGCCTCCACAGTTCACAGCCACCAGCAACATTCAGAGTCATAACCACCAGACAACATTGAGGTCAGTTCTATCTATTACTACCAGCACTGTAGTGAGAACGCTGAACAGATGAATCATGTAAAATCGTTAGAGTTCTCCATGTAAAATTAGAGCCTGACTGATATGGAATTTTTTTGGGCCGATGCAAATGTCAATATTAGGGAGTAAAACATTTCAATATATATATAATAAAAAATGTATGTGGTATTGACTCCTTAGATGTAATTTTGAAAACCCTTATGACAAAGAAATGTAATTGTAAAATTCCTGAAGATACCGTGGCCTGTACGACTGATAATCTTCACAGACTACATCCATTTTAAACCAATGTAAATTGAATACCTTGGATTTTGGAATGTTGTTCAGACAAAACAAGACATCAGCTTGGCCCAGGGGTAGTGGGATATCTGGCCATTCCAATGAAACCGACTGATCAATTCATTGAGAAAATAATCTTTTCCTTATTATTATTATTATTATTATTATTATTATTATTATTATTATTATTATTATTATAATTATTATTATTATGCACTAGGATATTCACTCCGATATATCATTATACAAGTTAAAAAGTGTGCAGCTAATCTGGTCATTTGATTGGAAACACTGTTCACCCAGCACAAACCAGCAGTAACATCATCATTATTTTAAAATTAAGAGTTGCACCATGAGTTCAATCTCAGTACAAAGTACTTTGTGTGTAAAATCTTCAAGCTTGATGATGATGATAAAAAATTAAAAGCCACAAAGAATACACACCCGACTGTTCCCCCGAAAGCTTCAGCTCCCTCATGAGCTTGATGCATCCATCCTGAAGGCGGATCCTCTCTGCATGTGTGCGCTCCTCCTCCTGGTCCCACAACACTTTGATGGCCAGCGCTTGTGGAGCATGGGCCGTCCACGTGTCCGAGTGGTCCAGAGTGAGATAGACCTTCCCATCATAGAACACACGGTCCGTCCAGTGCAGCTCAGACCCCTCCAGTATGCATTCACGAGAGCGCAGAACAGTGTGGTTCCCTAGGGAGCACAACAAGAGATGTCACAAGTCACAGCATCACTTCTGACTTACATACAGCTAGAGCCCACGGTGAATTGCTTACTGAGCACTGAAGTCTGGTTGACACTGATAAGAGCAAGGAGGAGTGCATCCGTCGAAATGGTTTCCTTTATATTGTTGAATTCCTGGCTTGTGCCGGACAGAGAGACTCCATTGAGAAGAACCTGTTCCTCGACCCTCTGAGCACCCACCACTCCCCACTGCTGGGCCTGGACTATGACAGTATCTGATGGAGGACAAACAAAACATGCACAGTGAGGGAGAAAAGAAGTGACACTCCAAATGCTGCAGTGGGCCCCATCTGTATACTACACATTTAGAAAAACAGGCTTAGTTCTGTGTATGACATATTTCTACTTGTATTGTATATAGTATTTCTATTGTATTCTTACTACATTTCCCCCCTTGCGCTGCTACTTCCTTGTGCTGCTTGTGTCAATTGTGAATTTCCTCAATGCACAAAAGTGTTTATACGTGTTAATTTATACATGTGTCATATAAATATAGCGAAATAAAAAGGGATGCCAGCTTTGCCAGACACACCTGAGCAATCCAAACACAGCAGACATACAGTAAATCATGTCAGACAAAGCCGGATGGATTTAACTCTTTATGGTGCTGCCATAATCTATTATGTTGGAAGGTGTTCTGCAAATCGAGTGGATTAATAATCAATATGATCACATGCTTTCCATATGAAATAAACACACAGTTGGTTTGACGTGAGAAAAAACAAAACACAATAGTATAAAAGTTTTGCCAGAAGTAGTGGCCTACGTTACTGTCCACCCCATACAACACGGATATATGAATCTGTTGGTTCAAGGGGGGGGGGGGCACAAACAAGCCTCTTACCCACTGGAGCAGGAAAAGCACGAGACGAGTGGCACAGCATTAGCACGAGAAAGCCAAGAAACTTCATTTCCAGCTCGTGCTCAGCCTCCGACCTGCGGCTGCGGCTGCTTCTGTTTCTGTTTCTTCTTCCGCTGCTGCTCCCCGAGTTGTCTTTAAATGTGCATCTGTCTGATCTGTGATTGGCTGACGGAGCTGTGTCCCAGAGGACTCGTGGTCCTCAGCAGCAGACCCTGTCGAGCCGGGATCCGATCAGCTCCACGCACACTTATTTATCGAGACACTCCACACGAGTCTGCCCCACGTAACCGGTTCTTATGAACACCACCGCTGCAGGCGATAAGCTAGGTCTGTTAGAAAGCATAATAACAAGTTATCTGTGACAACAACGGACAAAGACCTAACCCCAAAGTCAGGCTTGTTATTGAACAAGTTTATTTAAACCAGGACAAGTGATAATAGTTGGTTAAATCAAGTGTGGTGACCATAGCAAGAAGTACCCATTCTCTGTGGCAGCAGCTGGTTGTAACAACACAAGTAGTACAGGAGCACTGGTTTTCATTAAATTCACTGGTTTGTCACGATGCATTTTGCACACACTTTACTTCCAAACATCTTGTCAATGTCAAGGTTTAGTGTTGTTTCACTCAAAATTCAGACCTGACTGCTTGTAGGCAAAATGCAGAATCAATTCTAAATGCTCAAATGTAGCTGTATCGATCACGAAAACACGGATACTGGTTCCAAGAAGTCCCACTCTGTGTTTAATTCATGTCTTTCGCAGTTTGTGGAAGCACATGATGCCCAGATAAGTTGTCTGTTCAGCAATAGCAGCAAGATTTGCTTTGAGTTTTTGTGGCTGTCTAATGTTTAATGTGCTTTTCCTCCTCTTTGGCTATAATTTGATTGGTCTAAATTTCAGGATAAAGCATTGCTGAGTCTGCATATTGTTGGAGGAGCCGAGACTCATGACCAGCTGGCCAACAGATCGTCTCATGGTGACCATATTTATTTTCCCATTAAAGCTCTGCATCCATTGTTTATTGTTTTTATATTGTTGAGAGAGATATCTCACGTCTCTGAGGTGAACGCTGATGTTTGTGTCTTCCCTGGCTCTGGGTCAGGTTGTGGCCAGGCTCAGGGCTCAGGGGTCATCAGAGTTTGAATAAATCCATCCATCCAGGGTGTTGTGGGTCATGGGGGGCTGGAGCCAATCCCAGCTGAAACTGTACAAGAGTTGGGACGCACCCTCTCATTCACAATTATAAGTCTCCAATCAACCCTAACCAAAATCTGCATGTCTTTAGACTGTGGGAGGAAGAGTATGAGGAGACAAAGAAAGGAAGACACAGAAAGACCGAAACAGGGATTCAAATCAGGAACCCTCTTGATGTGTGGTGACAGTGCTGAACTATGTGACTACACCATCAAACTCGTTCTTTAGAGAGAAAACAATGATACAACTTTCGCTTTTCAAAAGGGTCCTGCACATTAGAAATCTAAAACTCACTGTAGATAAATTCAAAGTCTATCCACCCATTACCCATTGTAGGGGAATGTTAATAAGTCAATTTAACTGCTACCTGGCTTGTCAATGATTCTGTGACATGTAGCTTCTAAAAATATTTAGCCAGATGTCCAGTTTAACATAATCCTGCGTCTTTACAATCATTCTTTATCTTCGTGAGCAAAGGCTTAAAGTTTAAAATGTATCTTTATCCTGATGCTGTGTGTTGTTTTTATTAGTCTGATAATAAGGAACACGTTGTTCATCTCTGTCTCTTGGTGTACTTATCCAAATAGTAGGTCAAGTATAATCTCTACTGTTATTTCATTATCAAATGACATAGGAGTGTACAAAGGATAAGATGTTTTCAGCTAGTATCTGTTTATCTGCTGCGTATGTGGGATGTTTAAAATGTCACATGTGTTCTGTTTTGAGCAGATCTCAAGACCCAGTTCTTCAGTCTTCTACAGGCATAATGGTAAAATGGAAGGTATGCAGGACAAACAGGAAAAGATTGTATAAACAGTCTGCTGTGAAGGAGCCAACTGCTTTCGCTCTTTTTTAAAGACATGTTAATCAAAACAACTTGCTGTGCAGCGCTACATGGTGAAATTACACAAACTACACTTTTTTTACGACTTTGGTTTTAAAAGCGTGTGACTCTGCCCACTTTAAGTAATGGGTTTTACATGTTTTTTTTTTAATATAAGTATACAGTATAGTATACTCTTTATACAGTATCTGACATTTCTTTTCCTTTAATTTGAAGCTCTAGTTCTTATAAACAAAGTTGGCAAGGCTGCATGAGCGTGCAATGGGAATTCAACAGGGACCAAAGTTCTTTGCTGGACAATGATCTGTACCAATACAATAGTAAACAGGAGTGGAAAAAATAAATACATTTGCAAAACCGCAAAGTAAAGTAAGGCATGATTTGTCTCACTTACTTTGAGCAACAAGAAACACATGAGAATAAAAAGACACACATGATTAGGACCTTCACAGATTTCAAAATATTTTCAAAAAAGAGAAAGAGTGTGAGGATATGTGTTAATATTTAAAAAATATTTAAATAGACGGCAAACAGAATAATATTTACATATATTATGAATGTTTTCTTCACACAGAATATCTTGTTTGAGTGTTTTATTGATATGTGTTTTATATTCGATGTACATCACATAAAAGAAGTAACTAAAAATTTAAATTCTGCGAACAAAAGAAAGGAGACGGCAATAAATACAAATAAAAAGACTATAAGAAACTAAACATAAAAAATATACAGTGGCATAGCAAATGCAGAAAATACTACTTAATATGATTCTGATTATTTTTGCTTTAAGCTCTTTATATGGTTTTAAGGTATAGTCTCAATTGTTAACACGAGCCAGTGCGCCTCTGTTGTCAGTGTGCCACAGCGCCTCTTGGTGGACAGCCGCGGAATGAGCCTCCACCGGATTGGCTGAGCGGTTGTCAGGAGTGTTTACAGGAAACATGGCTTCCCTGTCTGCTGGAGAGCTTCAAGAAATGGAAGGTGGGTAAATGTGTGAAGATGCAGCCGCGACATGTTTGTACGATGCGGGTGAACCGGTGTTCGTGCGGATGAACATCTGCGGCTTCGTGTGAACACATTCGGCGACTCGTTCTCCTTGTTACTAAGCAGATCTCCATCCTTGGCTAGCTAGCGAGCTAACAGGCTAACAACAAGACTCGCTGGTGGAACGCTATTCAGTCAACTCACCCCGTCTTGCTAATCCACATATTAACAGTTTCATCCTCTCCGACTTGTAAAAAAACCCTATAATATATAAAAATGGGATTTTATATTTAACATAGCCGGTCCGCCCATGTGACATGTTCCAATTTCAGCTTTAAACGTGGTCCAGTCAGCTAACTAGCTCGCTAACATAGTTAGCAGTGTTCAGCTTGTGTCTGGATGTTAGTGAGCTAACCTTAGCCTGCAGCTGTCTCTTGAATTAAAGCAAGTCACGGTCCGATGTGTCCACTGGGAGTTGTAGTCCCGATGGGGGCACGAGTGAATCTAGATCAAGATCTTCATCTAATGAAGCTTCTCTTGTGTTCGTCTGCTGACTGCAGTGGACCGGAGGGGCGAGTCCGAGGAGTCTGGGGATGATGAGACCAGGAGGAAGAGTATCAACGGAGACGTGGACCCCAATCAGCCCGCTACCACAAGTAAATCATACCATCCTGACATGACCATGAACTATACATCTATCATGGCAGTGTTGAATAGCCACCCATCAGTCTTCTCAACTGCTTTAGGAAAGCTTTCTGTGTCTGTATCCTGGTTATTTTAACTGATTTAATTTCCTTCTTGTTAAAGGTAAAGAAGAGTCTCCTGTTGACATGGAAACCATAACGTTGGACCCTGAGGAAGAGGTGAGAGCAGGGTCTAAAAACACTGCTGCTGTTCAGATGCACTCATCCATCTATCCATTCTCTGTACTGCTTATGCATATGCTGGTTAGCTGGAGACAATCTCAGCTGACAATGGGCCTGAGACGGGGTACACCCTAGACACAATCATTCACATCCACACCTACAGTCAATTTATTCCTCTTTTACACCAAAATTAGAGGGTATTTTAGAAAGTTAACATTTTGTTGTAGATGTTATTTGTAGAGCTTGGGATACAAAGCACAATGTTTTATTTTGAAAATATATTGATGTGTTTTCTCCAAATGTTTAACCACAACAGCTTCTCTGGAAGACAATGTGTGTAACAAAATAAACTCTTGAACAAGTGCTATTACCCATAGACAGGGTGTCATCTATAGTTATCTGTCTTTCTAGGATGTTGATCTTGTTCATTGTCGTATTGGAAAGATTGAAGGATTGGAGGTGCTACAAAAGGCTAAAGTAAGTAACTTCAGTTACTGAGTGATGATCTTTTATCTTGCTTCAAATCATTTTCCTCCTTTTTTTTAAAAGTAAATTCTATGACAAAAATCAAGTGATAGTTTTGTCACTTCACCTTCTATTTATCTCTCCATACAGACACTCTCCTTACGACAAAACCTCATTAAAAAGATCGAAAACCTCGACAGTTTGAGGTCACTGCAGGAACTAGACTTCTACGACAATCAGATCCGCAAACTGGAGAACCTGCACACCCTCACAGAGTTGGAGTAAGTCTGGAAAAACTCTGTAATCTCAACGTATGATGTCATGTTTTTAAATGTAGATATACAGTGGTATAGTCATTTTTTTATATGGCTGATATTACAGAACAAAGAACCCAGATTTGGATTATGATTTTTCTAATGGAGACATTTGTTTTATGGATCAACAGGCAGCTCGATGTGTCCTTCAACGTTTTGAGGAAAGTGGAGGGTTTGGAGCACTTGACTCGGCTGAAGAAACTTTTTCTACTTCACAACAAAATTGGCAGCATTTCCAACTTGGAACACTTCACAGGCCTGGAGATGCTGGAGCTGGGCTCCAATCGAATCAGGGTGAGATGTTTGAAGTTTGGTTAAACCTTTTTGAGAATGTTGTTTAAATCTTAACATGTTGCTGCGATGTTACTGGGTGAAAATGCATTATAGGTCATTAGTGAAACAATCATGACTTAATTTTAACATGCTTATTTTGTTTCTCTTGAATTTCTTGTGTTCACAGGTCATAGAGAACCTGGATACTCTCTCATCATTGCAAAGTTTGTTTCTTGGCACCAATAAAATAACCACGCTTCAGAATTTTGAGGGTTTACACAACCTGACTGTCTTAAGTATTCAGGTAACGCAAATGTTCTTCAGCACTTCTGGAGTGATTACAAAAATTGAAGTTAAATATGCATATGGACATGTTTGTAAACAATGTTGCGTACATTTATTTTCAGAGTAATCGGATTACTAAAATTGAGGGTATGCAGGGCCTTGTCAACCTGAGAGAGCTCTATCTGAGCCACAATGGCATTGAGGTCATCGAGGGCTTGGAGAACAATGTGAGTTAAAGAATTTCAATAGCCCCATTTCTAAAAGGACTGGATGCCAAACTGTCCATCATGCGTTTTACTAAATGTGCAGACATATACACAAAGTTTATTCTGTATTTTCAAACACATTGTTTGCTTACCCTCATAGAAAAAGCTCACAACCCTGGACATTGCAGCCAATCGAGTAAGACACATTGAGAACATCAGCCATCTGACGGAGCTGCAGGAATTCTGGGTATGGATTATGTGTGAAGTTAAACAAAATTATTTAACTCTGTCTTTATGATCTATAATTGATATATCTGTTTAATTTAAAGTCTCAATAAGCCATGCCAGTTAGACGGTATGCACAAGAGCATTGTGTTGGAATTAATCATTTAAATATATATAGTGCATATATTGCCATAACATCTAAAATGCAACGTATCAATTAATATGTAATTGGTTGATAAAACATGATGTATAAAATACTTTAAAAATAGATCAACAAAGGGCTAAAATAATATAAATTCAAATATTTATTAAAAAGAAAAGTTAAAAAACAACATGGTAAGTTGAGGAACCAGAACTTATTTGACAGTACAGGGTTTCAAAGGAAAATGTAAAAAGATTGATTCACACAGTGATCTAATTATTCATGTTTATATTGTCATCCATCAGTTACTTGTTGACACTTCCTATTTACCAACACTATTTACACAGGACCCAGATGCCTGTGGCAAAAATAATCTGTCAACGTTAAGACTCTTTCATGGGTTTTTCCGCAGGGGTCTTTAAAAGTCAATAATCAGAATTTTAGGCCTCAAAAGTCTTAAATATGTTAAAATATTACATACTTGGTCTAAAATATGTTTAAATAGGTCTTAATTATGTCAAGGTTCATTAACACTACTTCAGTGATCAAATAGACAACAGACAAATAAAACTACAAGCAAGACTAACATGGAACTTTAACGAATTCTATAAACATCCTGGTCAGAAATCGTACCTTCTGACTGATTAAACAACAGCTGATTATTTTAACGCTCTCCCCAACATCCATTTGTTGTAAAAGTCCTCCTCCATGCAGGACAATGCTAAGCGCGTCTCCTCATTGGCTACATTTCCTCCCATTCTCTCCCTAGATGAACGATAATCAAATTGACAACTGGTCAGACCTCGATGAGCTGAAGAATGCCAAATCTCTGGAGACGGTCTACCTCGAAAGAAACCCGCTACAGAAGGACCCACAGTACCGACGAAAGATCATGCTGGCGCTGCCCAGTGTACGCCAGATTGACGCAACCTTCATCCGCTTCTAAACTGCAGCATACGACAAACCTGCCAACTTCACAGTGTTCTCCCTCACCTCCCTCACCTCTCTCACCTCACTCCCCTGCCTATAGAAACACATTGGCCTCACTGAGTCATGTAGTCGCTCCGTACACAAATATACATTCCAACAATAAACTCACCCAACATACATGCATGCATGCATGCATGTATGCACTCATTCACACCGTGATCTATACTATTGTAGGGAAGCTTATTTATTTATTAAGCTGGATATGAACTGAAAGTAACTGATGCCCCCCCCCCCCCCCCACTTGCTTTTATTTTGATGTTTTGCATGTATAGGACACTGTATGGAGACATCTCCCTCCTCAATCATACAGTGCCCATTAGCAAATAAGAAACCAGTTTCATTTACTGCATTGTTGAAGTTGCACTGCGAACATAAGATAGAGAAAGGGTGGCATTGTTAATAGTTGAGGGACTTTATTGTGGCTTTATTCATTCTGGTTGAACAGGATGAGACTGTTCTCACCACGTACAACATTTAAACATCGACACTAAAGGGAGAGTCCATGACAAAATATGATTTACGTACTTTAGTCTTCAGTATACATACTTACTGTGTTATTTGAGTTAAAATGCTGCAGAATGGATCCAGATAGCAAATATGTTTGTTACGGAATCATCTAAAATTAAGCCTTAGATCCTGACCCTCTTCAGTAAAGTGGCATTTTACATATCAGCATAAACTGATGTGTCATTTTAATGAAGAAGTCTATTCCTTCAAAACAGCTCAGAGGCCGGTTTTCTGTTCAACAAGAGTGACTTGTGCAGTAGAATAAAGCTAATGAGAATGTAAGATAATTTGAATGTGTTCACAAAGATTGTTTTGTAAGCAGTGGTACACCCCCCACCCCACTTCTGTAAGTCACTGCCCACACTTAGTTTTTTCACCTCTGCCTTTGAGGTTATGTTTTCACCCGTGTCCATTGGTTTGCTTTGTTTTTTTGTCATCAGGTTTATGCAAAAAGTGCTGAACCAGAGGGATTGTTTATGGGGCAGGGAAGAACCCGTTAAATTTTGATGCAGTTCATGTTAAAGGGGTGACTCTAGTTATTTTTATTCAGCCTTGTGCTCTGAGTAGTATTGTTTTTTGTAACCTTAAATACATCACTGATAACAGCCTTGGTTCTCTTTTGGTCGTACATTTTATTTGAAGTGATCACAGGAATATGTCGACTGGTTTTGAAGGGAATTCGCTTGTGAAGTGCAGAGGTCGACACCAACGGGTGATGTTTTCCAATGTAAGATAAACTTTATGCAGTGTGCAGACCCGATTTTCCAGAATTACTTTAGACACCACATTGACACGTTTAGTATTAATGCTTTCTTAAGTAAAGAAATACTGATGTATATTGATTGGCTATTTTGCCATGTTAAAACAATAGTGAATTATTTATTGTCTCTTGTATATAAAGCTTGAGTGCACTTGATTAATTCCCATTTAAAATTAAAAGGCATCTTTTATATGAAAGTAATTTCCCATCTCAGGGCGAAAAGGTCACACGAAGGTAACCTCAGATTTCAGCACATCCCTGGATTAGAATTAAATTACCTGTAAATGAGTTTATAGTGGCCTGATTCAATACTCGATCCAAATAACATCATGCTTTGTATCATAGAGAAATCAGTAGCTAACAGTTATTTTTTTCAATGGAATAGAAATTGCGGTTGCAAACCCTTTAAATCTGATTGTTCACGGTTAGCAAACTTTACCATAGCTCAACTGGAGAACATTAATAAACCCATATGAGCAAAACTGAGGGACATTATGATTTACTGATTATCTCTGATATGGATGTACTGTCGTTTTATATTTGGTTTTAAATTACTATACAATTGGCCAGTGGGATTGGAGCTGTCACTTTGTGTATTTGTAAATATAATTTGGACGCGTCATGTAGAAAGTCGGTGCCATTATCACCTTCCCTTTGTAAAGTGATATCCTTTTTTCTTTCTTGTTTATGCCAGGCAGCACATCAGATGGGTGTGAGATACGGTATTAAGATAACATGACCTTTAGTGGCCATTGAATGAGCAACTGCTATTAGCTCTTTGTTGTTAGAACTGAGTCTCAGGGTTTGGACTTGGTTGATGCTGTTTTCAAACTGAATGTATTATGCAAATAACAATACAATTACACAATTTAAGTCTATGTAGCTTTAATTTATAAGCTGTTATATTTGTCATGACCAATGAGCCAATCTTGATGAAATATCCTCTAAGTTGACACTTATCAGCCTTTTTCTAATGTTCTTCATTTGCAACAAAGAGATAAAAAAAAGCTATTATTCATAAACATAGAAAAGATAGGATAAGATAAGGTATTCCTTTAGTAAATTCACTAAAAGTCACTTAAAATGTAAAATCAAAGGGGGGGGGGGGGGATCGTGTTAAATTATTAACATGATTCATGTAGAAATTGACCCCACCAATTTATGTCAGTTTCTTGCTTTGATATTTGTTAGTTGATATAGACTTTGGCTGGATAAAATTTATAAATTCATGAAAAACTAAATGTCTTAACTTACTCTGTGATTAGGTATCGACTGGGTAGGAGCCAAGCCTTCTCACATATCATCCACAAAAATGATTCCAAAAATGACGGATGTAGGATATTTCTAAATCGGGCGCCAGAAAGGGGCCACAATTATATCTCCAACATCCAGGACAGTTCCTGATTCAGGCACATTTAAGTCCCTGTTTACTTTTAGTTCTATAGCTTTGAGTAAACACACACATCATTTAATATAAATGTATTAATTGCGAGTTTTTAAAATTTGTAATAACGTTTTTTATTTATTCAACTACATTACCCTTCTTTTTCAAAACAACTCCTTTTACAAACGTGTATCTACATATATGTACTCAACACAGAAAACAGCGACTAAAGCGACAGAACTGTTAAATAAACAGAAACATAGATAAATATTAGATATAATAAATACAGCAGTAATTACATATATTATGACAAAAAAGCAGATAAAAGATAAATATAAGGAAGAAAAAAAGAAAAGAAAGAGGTTGGGGGGGGGGATTACTTATTATTTATCAAGTTGGAGTGATTGGATATTTTCTGTAATTCGCTTTGAAATCCTGCAACATTGTGGGTGTTATTTGCAATTCTACATTTAAGGGCTTGGAAAATGTACCGTACAAAATCATTAGGTTTACAATGAAGTCAGTGTTCGGGTTCTGCTCTTTAAAATGTGCTATAACATGTTTACGGCCAAGCGTCCCACTGAACTACACGACCCACAATGCATCGCAGACCTGCGCGGTGACCGGCGGTGACGCGTGGGCCTCGCGTCGCGCCAGGCGAAGTAGGGAAAAAGGACGGCGCCGCGCATGCGCCACATTTATGTTGTTGTTTGTGGCGGTAAGATGGCGGCGCTCGGAGACGCCTCAGCTCCGGGGATGAATGGGTTAATACAACAATTCACAGCAATAACAGGTGAGAACAACATTTCATTTCGGGTTGGTGCCGCTCAGAAGGTTTGAGGTGAACAGCGGGAGCAGCTCCCGTGTCCCTAAAACACAGGAAATCCGCGAGCAGGGGAGAGGAGGCACGTTGAGTCCCTCTGGCCCCTGCGCTGTCAATGCTCCACACACAGGGGGAAAGCAGCGCCTCTGATCTGCTTAACTCAGGGGAAACACTCGGGAAATGGAGCCGAAACCCGCCGGCTGGGGATCATATCCCCCACAGTCACTTAGAAATGTCTGATATCCGGTGTGGCGGTGGTTGATCTCGCTCGCAAAGAGCTGCTTTTCTGTGGGGGGGTTTCCGCTCTGCCTGGCTGCTCGGTAAATGTGGAATGGACGTCGACTGAGAACATTTCCCTTCTTCATCTGCAGCCAGGCTTCGTGCTGCCTTCACTGTCACCTCCACTCTCACTGTGCTGCCAACCACACTGGACACGTTTCTCCGTCTTTCACCGCCCGCTCACACGTCCCGGTTTGTTTTTTTTCTGTTGTTGTTGCGTGGACGCTGTTCGAGAGGACGGGTCTGGTTTTATATTTTCAGTTTGAAGTTATTTATCGGAGGAAACAGGAGCCTCAGGTCGGGGGCTGCTACTCGACTCGGGAAGTGTAACGGACATGCGCAGTGCCAGTGGAGGGATCGCTGTAGTCCGACGGTGCAGCTCCTCAGTTAAAACACAACGAAAGTTCATCCTCAGATCGTGTGTTTTCTCAATTTGCTTGGCTTTATTATAAATTCGGTCACTGTGTGCATTCGTAATCTGAATGTATTATAGGTCCCATTCTGTTGCTTTTGCATGTTTTCTCTCATTCGCTCCGGATCGTGTGAGCTGTACTCTGCCTTGCTGCCTTCTTTGTACAGAATCACACCGTAGTCCTTTTTAACGTGGTGTTGCCTTGTGGAAGTTGTTTTACTTTCATTTCAGTGGCGATAGAAGTTTACAAATTTTATGTAATGTCAATCAATCAAACTGTATTTATATAGCTGCTTGCAAACAAATCAAATTCAATTCAGAGTGCTTTACAATAATCCTGGACTTTTTATTTTGAGAGGCAACATTTTACAACCTAAATGTCAAGTTTCAGTTTTGTTTTTGTCATATGCAAGTTAACACAGGTTCAACAGTACAATGAAAGGTGTTGGACAAGAAGAAGGCCGGTCAGCAGTGGAATAGCTAAATAAAAATAAAAGCAAAGTAGAAAGAGCTTACTATAAAAGAAAATTAAAATACAATACAAGTCATAATGTGTAGGAGGAATGGTGAAAAGGGTTCGAGCCAGAAACTGTAAGATTGGGTTCAACAAAGACCAAAAACACAGTGTTGAAGTGTCCATTCAGAGTGATTTACTGGTAAAAATGAATTGTTGGAAGCCATGGTGCAAATCGTTTATTATCACAGTATTGCTATATAACATAATAATAATATCTTTATTTATACAG
This sequence comes from Verasper variegatus, assembly GCA_026259375.1. Lineage (NCBI taxonomy): Eukaryota > Metazoa > Chordata > Actinopteri > Pleuronectiformes > Pleuronectidae > Verasper > Verasper variegatus. The sequence goes on along the minus strand of CM048053.1, from coordinate 9,885,359 downwards.
CACTTCACAAACGGAAAAAAAACACATAAATAACAAATTTAAAACACAAAACGTGTGACAGAAATTTAATGACCACCCATTACAGTAATACAAATAGAATTGAGTCAAATCATAGCATTCCAATAAAAAGTATGTTTTAAACTTTGATTTAAAGGAAGCCACTGACTCCGTCTGCTGTATTTCCTCATGCAGGATGTTCCAGAGCTCATATTTTAAAAGCTCCGTCTGCCTTAGTCTTTAGCTTCTGTTAAAAAGCTCTTGACAGAGGATCTCAAAGTGCAAGCAGGGTTGAATGGAGATGTCAGTTATGTGAATTTATCCATAATCAGTTTCTCAATTGATTTTTTTGACACAATGTGATTGTATCAGATTTTATATTTTAAGTCATACACCTTCATAAAGAAGTAAAAGTATTCAATGGGCAACATTGTTCTGCGTGTTTAAACTCTGGCACTGAATGAATAACGTGGATTGTGTGAGTGTTGACACATTTACTTGTGCAGTGTTATGGACATACGTTTCTGAATATCAGCATGTCTGTGTCCTCCTCTAGGAGCCACAGAGAGTGTAGGGAAACATATGTTGGAAGCATGCAACAGCAACCTGGAGATGGCGGTGACCATGTTTCTGGATGGAGGCGCAATAGCAGAGGAGCCCAGCACCAGCTCCAGTTCAGCAGCTTCAAGCAGCAGAGCTCCACCTGAAGAGTAAGTTCTTCACAACCTTCTTTCAGAACAGAGTTAAACAGTTTTTTTAATACACGTAAAATTTCTCTGCTACTTCAGAGTTGGGGGGAAATTTGGCATTCAGGGCACTGTGTGATTTGGGTTCATGCTGGGTGGTTTAATCAAATCAGAGGCTGTATCATTATAGGCTAACATCATTGTTTAGCTCTAGATTGTTTATCTTAGATTCACATTTGTTGCCTTGTGTCTCAGTGAAGTACGAGCACCCATTCCACAGAAGCAGGACATATTGGTGGAACCGGAACCACTGTTTGGAGGTATTGTTCTATGTCTTATTCCATCTCATGTTGATAGATCTGAATCTAAATTGCTCTTTTTACTGGCTCTGCTGTTTCAATCATCTAATGGGTGTGACTTTTGATGTGTCTGTTACACGTGCAGTGCCAAAGCGAAGACGACCTGCTCGATCAATATTTGATGGTTTCAGAGACTTCCAAACAGAAACTAGTAAGTAATATTCAAGTTTTCCGAGCTTATGATATGTAACAATTCATTACAATGTCTAAAAACAATTTGACTTCTGATATATATTAAGTGGGTCGCTTGCATTTCCAGTCTGTTTACAACCATGTTTAGATTCTGAGAAACCCCCAATTTAATTCAAGGTAACATGACATTTAATTTTGATCGCCTTATAATTACGTGGCTTTGTCCGTCTCTGCGATAACCTCAAGAGCAAATGACGTATGACAAAGGATAAACACTGTTAGTATCGGTCACTCGTAAGGGATCCCAATCGGTCATTGCCCTTTGCTGCGTAATGTGAATAAAACCTGAATACATAACTTCATCTGTGTTCATGATTTGCACCTTAGGTAGATTAGATAGATTTTGATTAAGACACCCCTTGCAGCCGAAGTTGCACTTTGTACATTTAACTTGGTAACCAGATGACCCAAAAACAACTATTTTTGACTTTTTTGAACAGCAATTATTACAGCCCAAAAGTCAGAATAATTAAGATAAATGCTGAAATAAGTTTGAAATAAATTTTGCGTAATAACAACCAACAACAGCCAATTGACAAAATCTGTATTTTCTCTCTGAAGCTTTCTGTGGCTGTGCCTTTACCTCCTGTGATGACTGTGCATGTTTCTCTCTTCCTAGTCCGTCAGGAACAGGAGCTGCGTAACGGTGGGACAGTGGATAAGAAACTGAGCACCCTGGCAGACCTTTTCCGTCCTCCCATTGAGCTCATGCACAAAGGCAGCTTTGAGACGGTAAGAAGTCGCTAACTGGACACATTACACTGCACGTCTTTCTTCATCTTGTGTGAACTTGTAATGAAACTTCAGAGGATCACAGGGGGAAAGGGCAGGAGTGTGCAGGTTGTCACTTTTGTTATGACAGTGTAATTCACTCACTGGTATTTGTTAAATCAGCTGTTAGAGACTTGGTCCACCATGATAAATGATCACATACCACTGATGTTGATGGTTATAACTGTTCTCCATGAAGGAAAAGCTGTGTATGTAGTGAATGTGGTTAATTGTCTTTGGTCAAAGTGTAGGTTAAACACATACACCTTGTGCACTTGGTGTTCATCCACACTTGTCAACTTAAGCTGGCTTCAGACTGTAGGAAGTCCAGGTCAATTTAACCTCTATTCAGCCCCCGAGAATTGGTGGAGAAATTTGGTTTAGAACCTTTTTCGGTACTTTAACATCGGGATGATTACGTCAGTAGTGGAACCACATCAGCCAATGAGAGAGCTGGACAGATCGGAGCTGCTGACAGTGCTGCCATCAGGCAATAGTAAATATTATGAGGCTAACGTTCGCTAGTGTGCTACTGTTGACAGATCCCATCGAAAAAAGATAGATAACTCCTGGGTGTGTTTTAAGATTATAGAGAAGAAAACCTGTGAGGATTCTCATTATGTTCTCCTTATGATGCAACCTGATTTCAAAATCAGTTTGGTTTATAAAACTCCTGTCGTATGAGCCCAGCTTTAGCTAATTCCACCATTCGCTATTCATTTATAAAATGAATTTAATTAATTGTGTTGTTTTGCTGATTCTGTATTTTCTCTTTCGTGTTTACAGGCAAAAGACTGTGGGCAGCTGGAGAACAAGTGGCTAATGATCAACATTCAAAATGTTCAGGACTTCGCCTGCCAGTGCCTGAACAGGGATGTTTGGAGTAACGATGCAGTGAAGACAATAATCAGAGAGCACTTCATTTTCTGGCAGGTATGTGGTTTTAAAACTCTTCATTTTCATTGTGTTGCTCCAGGGTTTGATCAGCGGTACAAATAGAATTCATAAAATGTTGCTCTTTCTGTCGTTACAGGTTTATCATGATAGTGAAGAGGGACAAAGATACATTCAGTTTTATAAGCTGAACAAGTTTCCCTACATTTCCATCCTCGACCCCCGGACTGGTGAGCAGAGAGTTCATGTGAATTGAGGCAGTAGTAATGCATCTGAGCTACATGGTATTTAGAAGTCAGTAAATGCACAGAAGACTGATTAGAAACTCACTCTGCTCTGCTAGCTCCCTTTTTTTTCTAATTTGACGACATATATCTCTTGCTTGCAGTATTTTAAAAGAATTGTGGGATGCAACATCGTTGTAACAATAGTAATGTCTGTCCTTGATCTTTGCATCATTAATCTTAACAGCTTGGACTTGAGCTTTTGATTTTTTTTTTTAAATCCCCAAAAGGTCAAGGTCACTGCATGGGGTCAAAGTTATTGCCTATTGCTAATCTATGAGAAATGTTTTGAAAGCACACATGTTTGGAGTAAATAAAGAAAATGTGAACTGTGCTATCATCTGTGTGACAATACAAACAGAATAAATAAATAAATAAGTTAATAGCCAAATGCAGAACCCGAGAATGTTTTAATCTGCAAATGGAAAAATGTGAGGGGAAATGCATAAACCTGCATGCGCAGTTTATACCCAAATCAGGCAATGCTTTGGTTTTTAATTTTGTAATAATGCCTTTTCACAACGACGTCATAAACCTACCATGTTTGAACTATTTTTTTTTATCTATATAACCTTCAGGTTCTGTCGATAGTCCTATAGGATGCAAATATGCATTTTGAACTCTTATCGATTTACAGTCTTTCTAGTGATATTGTTGGTGGAGATATCTTTGAAAAAGTATTTCTCATTCAGCTCACACAAACTCAGACAGGGCTGAAAACATACCTTGCTTGCGCAGCCAAGTCAGAGTGCAGGGAAACTAGTTCCATTTGATGTATTTGAAACATGACCAGGTCAATTTCATCCGTTGCCTGTATATTGTTCTCTAAATTAATTCATTTACTGACCTTTCTAGGACAAAAAATGGTGGAGTGGAACCAGCTGGATGTGGCATCGTTCTTGGAGCAAGTGACTGGCTTCCTGGCAGAGCACGGGCAGCTTGACGGGCCATCCTGCCACGCACCTCCTGCCAAACGGGCTCGCTCTGTGGGTCTCTCCTCCATTGTGTCCCCTCAAATTCTCATTCTATTTCTTTTTCTCAGTTTCTTCTTCGGTGGCAACTCTTAACAGTTGCAGAGCCATCATCAGACTTGGGTCATCAATATGTTGTCAATTTCTCTTCCTGGCAGTAATGGATGCATTACATGTAGAAGACTTCATTTTTAGGGATAGATTAACAGCATCGTCTATCTGCTTAGTCATTCATATTTCTCTAAATTTGCAACTATCTTATCATCACCCTCTGTCATTTTGCCCAGCTTGTTTTTTACAGCTGCACTCTCTTTTTGTTTCTAGGAGAGTCTGATAGATGCCAGTGAAGACAGTCAGCTGGAGGCAGCAATCCGAGCCTCCCTACAGGAGACCCACTACGTGTCTTCAAATGTCCCAGAAGTTCCTGATTCCCCTCGATCAGATGACGAATCGGATGCAGAACCTTTCTCCGACAGCGAGGGTCCCATCTCTGTTGATGGCTCAGACAGTGAAACGCCAGCACCCCACGAAGAGAAAAGTTCTACCAGCCAGCACGCCCCGGTCCCTTCGGCCACTGTGGCACAGCAGCGTCTACATCCCGACAGTTCAACTTCCTCCCACAGAAAGTCTCCGTACAAAGAAAACAACCACAGTCACAAGAAAGAGGAGAGCAAAAAGAACCACCTGGAGCCCTCGGCTGCCGGTCCTCGTCATCCTCATCCTGTTCCAGATTCAGGGGACAACCACTGTCCCTCGGCAGCAGAAAATTCTGGAGCGGCGAAGCCCAGCACCACCAACGCCTGTGACGTGGACTGTCCTGATGACAATGGTACGAGTGTGTGTGAATCTTAACCTGAAACAGTTAAGATGAGGGTCGGTTTGTGTTTGAGTGGAAAGAGTCTTTGTGTTAGTCTTCAGCCTGCAGACAGAGCCCTCTCAAAGCATGTGTCAACAGTTAATTAATGAGAACTCAACCTCTTAAGCCTGCTGCATACTAGAGGATTATCACATCTTCATTTATTTTATAAAATGTGGGAGCCCACAGACATACTGACAGGTGTAACCGACTTTTAATCTTTTAATAATGAGAGCCCACCCTCTAGACGATCCAGTCCAGATGCAGGACCTCACACGTAAACAAATTCAAATCCAGATACATTACACACACACACACAATTCCTTATCAAACATGATTCTAGAATAAAAACAAACATGGCGGCTGACTGCTGGCGTGGTCATCTGATTGAGCTAGATTGTTTTATCCTGTTGTTTGCACAAAACATTTCACAAAGACTTGTATTGTTGCCACAATTCAACAAGTTAATAGTCCTGTACTACCGTTCACCTGGTACAGGAAATAAAAGCCTTGGTTCGAAACACTCACCCGGTTGTTGTCAGCTCGCTCTCCTTGCCTACTGTGGGCCTCTGCATATTTGCCCCATCGCTGTTCCTTTCGTACTACACGAGTCTCTTTAAATGCGAATTGTAAATATTGAACATGTTTGAAATTTATGATTCAGTATCATTTGGCCAGATAATCTGTTCCGATCAGCCTCAAATTGGTAACGCCCCCACCGATCGTTGGTAGGGCTGAATCCGACTGGACAATCCTCTGTGCAGCAGGAATTTGGCTCTGTCATTGAATTCATAGACTTAATTTTCATGTTATTTGTTGTGTTTTTCTCCTTTTATTCCCCACATAGGTCCCAAAGCCAGGTTGATGCTCCGTTACCCAGATGGACAGAGAGAGCAAATTTCCTTGTCTTCTAAATCAAAACTTTTGGTGAGAACACATCCTGGCAATTTCATTCGTCGTCACTTCAGCTGGGATCCTGTGTTCTATGTTCTGGGAATCTAAGAGCAAAAGAAATTATGCGAGTGAAAGCATAAAAAAAAGAAAGAAAAACTGAACCTTTTCTCAAACTGAACCACCATGCTCTTGAATAAAGATAAATCCTCCAGAACAAGGTACCATAGAGATGCTGATAGAGGGATTTATTTTAACCAGGCTAGCTGTTCCCCCCGTCTGTCTGCTAAGCTAAGTGAACAGCTGCTTGTCCCAGCTTCATATCTATTGTAGTTATGTTTTTTTATATATATATATATATCATTCTATATCACATGATTTTGACTCCTGCTTTCTCACTCTCTTTTCAAGGCACTGGTAAGACACGTCCAGTCCAAAGGATACCCTAATGAACGCTTCGAACTCGTCACCAACTTTCCTAGAAGGAAGCTTGCCCACTTGGACTATGACATCACGCTGCAGGAGGCGGGGCTTTGTCCACAGGAGACTGTATTTGTGCAGGAGAGGAACTAGCCTTTAATCAGACACACTCACTTTTTGCTCCTCTGTATCTCTCTGGTAGATCTCACCCTTTCACCAATGATCTGGGACGATGTTATTGGCCTTGATCCCGTAACCTTCTGTTCTCCTGGAATTAGGCCCTGTTTTTTTTTTTTTTTGTTGTTGTTGCTTTTTGCCAAGACAACTCGTAGTGGATGGACTTCTTTCCCCCGCCTCTACTAGTCTGAATAATGACATCTCTACTGACAGCCTAATCCCTTTGTAGTGCTCTCCAACTGGCCAGCAAAGTGTCGCAGACTCCAGCATTTCTATGTGATATATTCTGTTCTGAAGCAGGCTGCAGTTCTTTATGACCACTCAGGCACATCAGGATAGAATATATATGATATAGCTCATATTAAATAAATTAAAACCAAAAAAATCATCTTTTACAAAATGTGCGATGATGCAACAGGGATTTGAAGAAAATGTCAAAGAGCATATTTTCTAGTGCTGCTTGTTATTTCCTGTACCTGGAGACCAGTAAAGGGAGACTTGTTCATTCTGACCTAAACATTGTTTGAACAATTATAATTATTTGGACAGCAGGGGCACTAAATGTCTGCAAACTACAAACCACAAAAATGTTTCCACCATCAGTGACACACTTGTGTAGGTCTGAGAGGATTCGGGCTGATCTACACATTTTTATTCAAGTTTCTATTAGAGACTAGTAGATTGTTTTTTGGACTTCAACTTTTGATACAGAAAGGAATCAATGAAGGGTGGTCTCATCAGTCGGACCTACACTGTACAGAGATGGCTTAGAGAGACTGGTATTTAGCTGTAGTCATTGTTTCTTTTCTGTTTTTTTTATATGCTGCCAAGAAATTATGCTGATGTTGAAATATAACCACCAAAACAAAGGGACATTCTGTTTGGTCTTTTGTTAATTTACTCTATTAACTAGTTATTGAAAGAAACCTCTTAACTTCAGTGTCACTAATGTTAAAAACCCAAACCATTATTAGAACTGGCATTCAGTAGAGCGCATACCTCCACCAAGGCCCAACAGTCCCCTTAAACTGAAATGTCTTAAAGCCACAGTTACAGGTTTCTAGCCCTATTTATTTCCATACTGCAGCTGAAAAAGCCCCCAATGAAATCACATTTAAAGTCACAAGATCCAGATTTTTATTTAGAGCTGCACCAAATCAAAAACGCTGAGATATCAGTGCCCTTAATATGTCCGATTTGATGCATTATTTCCGAAAGCCAAAAGCGTTTGAATGCTAATCTAATGGTAGCTATAGACCTATCAAATATATCGATCAACATGGTGTCTAGTGCCCCCCCCCCCCCCCCAAGATTTTAACTTGCCATCGTCTTTACAGTTGCTGTCCACTTAGGAGGCAGCGATTCCCTGTGTTGTTATGACTGATAAACCTGGATCCCAGCAGAACAAAATGTTGTGATGTCAGAGGAAAATAGCCTCTGTCTCCTAAATGAAACAGGACGATAGCTGTATAAGGAGGAGAGATTCCCACACATCAGCCAATTAAGGAGTTTAAACTGGTCCCATGACAAGGTCTGAAACACATAGTTATAATTTCAGCTTTGTCATAAATTGCAGCTATCAACCTCTTCATACCTTCAGATAAAGCGTCTGTCACAGTTACACTCAGTTCTTCACATGGACAGTTGGTGGTGACAATGTGCCTTGAAGGCGACAAATGTGGAGTCTGTCTTGTGCAGGCTTCAAAATGTTGAAATAAGCTTTGTAAATGTTAAACAGGGTAGAAAATGCTGTAGGTGCCGTTTGTTCTGCAGACTGTACCGATTACCAACATCCTTCACAATGAACCTCAAGTCTAAGCTGTTGTCACCTCTGCTGAGAAGCTGTGTCCTCTACTCCTCATATTTTTCTGTTTCAAAGTTACTTTTCAGGCACTCTGTGATGTGCATGTGATGTGCACTCCCACCTTAGTGTTCTGATGCCAGAATAAGATAACTGGTCAGCTATTCAAATACATGTTTGATTACAGGAATTAAATTCATGTTTTGTGTTCCCTTTTTAAGATGAGGGCCTCCAACTAATAATAGTTGCAGTGTGTGCTCAGGGCAACGGTCAGAGGTGAAAGAAGAAGTCATGCAGCTGAACAAGCCGATGAGGACACTGACTCTGTTTTACTCCCCTCGCTGTGAGGATACTGCAGATTGCTTCATCAGCAGTTTTTTTTTTATGTATGTGCGTAACAGACTAAAGGTGGGTAAATGTGCTGGCAAAGGACAGTGCAGAATAAATGAGTACTGACCCCATTCTCTCCATTTAACCCCAAAAATCGTTCTTTTGCCCTGATTGGGTGATTTATAGATTTAAAATTCTAACGCGAGATGCCACTAAAAGGTACACTGCCATTGTTTTGTGTGTGTTGGTTAGAAAAGTTATGCAAAAACTACTCAACAGATTTCCATGAAACTAATGCAGTACAGTTCAGGACAGAAGCCATTACATTTTAGTGCAGATATGGATCAGGGGGCGGATCCATGATTTTTCTTCACTTTATTTCAATTTCTTTGTGAGATAAGAGTTTTTCAACATTTTCATTGATTTCTCAGAGAATAATTCATGGCTCTTGATGAAAATATCTGACATGTTTAAGGGACTGAGTGTTTGCAATTTGGTTGTGCTAAGTAGAAAATCAGACGACAAAATATCAACTTCAAATCAGTGGATTATAGTTCTGGATGATATACACTCAACTGATTTTCAGAGCTCTTTTAAATCCTGCATTTCATATAGAAACCTGTTTTTACTCCCCAGTGCTGGAAGGTTAATGAGGGAACTGGGGCATCAGCCTCAGAACTGGTTTGTTTGATGGGTTGTGTGTTGCATAAGCGGGATGTCGGTCCTTTGCAGCAAGTTCTCAGAAAGAAGTCAATGGAAGTTAATGAGTGATCAGTGAGCCACCATCACACCACTGATTTTTGCTCAGCCTCTGAAAACAGTTGTGTAACATCCTCTGTGTCATCTGGACCCTAATCATGTCATCTGAGTTAATTTAATCATTTCAAATATTTATTTCGTCCATTCGTTCAGAGCTCTGTGTGTGAAAAGTAGAAAGCTTGGAGGTGGTGTGGTGTTTGAAAGACGGGAGCATTTACGAGCGAGGGTGGAATCTGATAGACTTGGTGGACTTGGCCCACGCTAGAGACAGGAGCCTTAGAGAAGGCTCCTGTCTCTAGTGTGGGCCAAAAAGAGAAGGCTCCTGGTTGTGGCAGGATTGTGTTGAATCATGAGTCTTGCTGGTAAAGTCTGAGGACATGCCACCTTCCCCACATACCTCGACCTAGAAAGGTGCTGTGGTAGAAAGTAACATTACTCAAAGGCTGCACATACATAAGCCAGATGTGTGTGTGGGTGTGTTTTTAAAGGCCCTGGTCAAGAATGTTAACATGATGTGTGGATGTCAGGTGATCGTCACCATCTGAGGATCACGTCACAGTCGACTCCCAGAGGTATATTCGACTTTTACCTGTTTCAAATGTAAAATACTTTATACGGTGTGCCTTGACAACACTTTCCCTCCTTATAGTGGCACGTTTGCAACTGACGTATCCAGAACAAGCTCATGACAAAACAGACTGAGAACGTGCGTATATCCAATCCATAATGCCTTGTTCAACACCCTGCTCTGCATGGTACAGGACAACGTACACTGATGATAAGCTTATCTGATTAGGCCCAGTCAGGATGGCCTTATGGACCTGTGTCAGGCAGCTTGATAACAATGTTGAGATTATTTCAAATTATTGATGAGCGACATGCTTAAATATTCTCATTTACAACTAGAAACATGAATCCAAAACCAGACTTTTCATACAGATCGTTTTATTTGGGAATTCAAGATATTTTCAAACGATAAAGAAAATCTAGTAAAGAAGGTAATGCCGACTGTCGTTGGAATAATGGGTGCGAGGAATCAAATCAGATGTGAGGGGACGAGATCTGGTCAGGTGATGAGCTAATGAGGATGCTGACAACTGGTGGACAGGTGATGAACAGCAGGCTCTGTTGACAACATGTTATCTCGCATAAGAAACGGCTGCGTAGATCACGTCTTTTTGTTTACAGCACCCCGACACCGTTGTCGCTCTTACCACCACAAACTCTCTTGTTTTTTTGTTTTTTTTGCCTGTCACGTGTGAGAAGTGTCATCAACCTCGACTTCTCCTGGATTTCTACGGACTTTATGCTAGGAGATCAGGTGAATAAAGTCTGTAGAAACTGCGGAGCATCTCATTTGGAAATTTGCATTCCAACATTCACCTCCTCTGGAAAAAAATACAGAGGATCTGTGGAGTCCAGTGCATGCCTGAAAACAGCTATAGACTGTTTAAAGATGGATGACATGACAGCCTGCAAAAAGGGAAACCAAATCATCTTGTTGGCCCCCTGGTGGCTGCTTGCAGTATAGGTCGTGAGTTGGGTTGGTAAGTTGTTTCTGAAACACTTGGTCCCTGGTGTAACTGTTTGTCACTGACCAACCTGCTTGCTTGCACACACCCTGCTCGTGCTCTGATTGTTCATAACCGAAGGCTTCAGGCAGAGCGACATAGAGACGATAGTCAGAAGTTAGTGAGAGAAGTTGGCTATGAGCAGTTGTCAGTCAATGCACATTCACGTGTTTTGGGGGCAGAGCTTTGACGAGAGGGCAGATGTGAGGGGATGGGATGTATCGGTGTGTTGCCTGCTCTTGCTAGCTTTCCCACGATTACCAATCGTAGCTTTAATTAGCTAACTTTTTGATGTTGAAATGCCATTTCTTAATGATGTCTTTGTGACATTTTGTCACTTGTCATATGTTATCACACAATGGGGAATACGTTTCTGATCAACGTTATTCGCAGAGATATCTTGATTTTAGATTTTTCAGTCCATATTTAGTTGATACAGACACTGACCTTTGACTGATCAGCTCCACTTTGAACTACCCTCAGGTAATATTCCCAGCAGCACACATGCACACAAACTGGGGTAATGCAAGGTAATGAGCACAAAGAGTACAACACAGTGTGGTGAACAGGGTTCAAGAGATGGACAAAGAGAAAAAACCTGGCCTGGTAAACATCTTCACCGTCAGTTGTGTCACAAAGACTTAGGATGCAGTATCTGAAATCCATCCAGTCTTCCCGTATCTGCTTAGATCAAAGTCTGCTAAGAAAATTACAAAATGTATCGTAATTGGGTCACATTTCAGTATTTGGCAACAAAAGAGGAGGCGTTATTGGTTTGATTTAAAAATCAACATGAACTCAAGCTCTTGTGTTGGGTAATATTGACTCTGTAAACATGACTTTGGTCTTACCAAGTTTTATGAACCCCCCCACTGCATTTTTCTGTCTATATTAGCTTCGTGACACATTATTGTTCTGCTGGATGAATTCACAGTGTCACGGTTGTTTAACAGTTTGCGTCGGGGTCTTTCCAATGTGACGACATTTCGGACGGTTTCTCTGCCATCAGTACACAGGCGCGTGCACACATTAGGAAACCTGAGCTAGTTTTTTTTTTTCGCAGTGAGGCTCGCTATAAAAGGCCCTGAGCTGCCTCCCTGCAGCTCCAGTCTGTGCTGACCTGTCTGTGCTGACCGACATGAAGCCCCTCCTGCTCCTGCCGCTGCTCGGATGCCTCGGTAAGGACCTCTTTGAAATTGTGCACAGGCCTGTTCCGTCTTTGCATCTTTGCCTGATTTATTCATTCCAACATGTACATTGACAGCCACCATCGCCTCCTGCATCTCTAACGTGAACTGGTGCGTCACGTCGGACCAAGAGATGGCGAAGTGTCAGGCCCTGCATGCTGTGGCCTCGGTCTTCTCCTGTGTGCGGAGAGGCGGAACCAGGGACTGTATAACCGCCATCCAGGTACCAACACTCACAACTTCACTGCATCTGCCCACACATTTCTCCATGGCTTCCTTCAGCGTGGATACTGTGACTGATCTGAGATATATATATATATATATATATATATATATATATATATATATATATATATATATATATATATATATATATATATATATATATATATATATATATATATATATATATTACATATATTACAATGACTCTAATTCAGATTTCAATTCATTGAAGAAGTGGTGGATGGAGGATTCAGATCCTTAAGTAAAAGAAAAAAAAAATTCCGACAAAGTAAATCTGATATAGGCTGATATTTGTTATTATGATGATGATTTTTATTATGATTACCATTGTAAAAGAGGCAAACCTGCATAGTAAGTACATAAATGTTGGATGTACAAATATATATAAAATATCAGACTATACTGGATTTACACAGTCAGATTATTGTGATGTCCTTTATTTTACTTAAGTAAAGGATCCGAATAATTCCTCCAACTCTGATTAAATCAATTGAAATCTAAATGAATAAATCTAAATATATTTGTTATTATCAGGATTTCTGTTCAAATTGATTTATTTATTTTATATGCCTCGGTTACTTGTGTCTTTCAAACACCTTAAACTTAAAATATTTGTTTTGTCAATATCTCCATTAGCACATACTTCTTTAGAGTGACCAGACCAGACTGGTGGCCAGACTTTCATCTCAATGCAGTGAACTTATTCTTGACTCATTTTGACCTATTATTATTCTTATGCCTTTATTCCCCTCGGTATTAATAAAGTATCTACTGTATTTATCTATTTAAATAATAGTAATAATAATAATAATTATAATATAGTTGTCATCATTGTTAATATTAATGTCACCTGAGTAAAAGGTTTCTGTCCACAACGGCCACAATGCAAAAATTCTACATAATTTAATTCATCATACTTCATACAAGAAGATTTAAAAATCTGTGCAAAACAGCTGTAAAATATATTTACCCCTGGACTGTTGTTGAGACGTGTAAATTTACATCAAATTAGAGTTTTCAAGCAAAGATACATTCAACATTTTACGAAGGATCCGTGATTGATTTCATTTCCACTGCATTTATACCAATAAAATAGGCATGTTTGGTAAAAAATCTTTTTTCTAATAGGCTGGTGAGGCAGATGCCATCACTTTAGATGGTGGGGACATCTACACTGCTGGACTGGATGGTCTGCATCCCATAATTGCTGAGCAGTACGGCACCTGTATGTTTACCAATCAGCTCTCTTTACTGTCAAAATAAGCATGATTCAAAGGATGTTGTGCATTTTGTTTGCACTATGTGTTTTAACTTTTTACACACATTCGTTGGGTGTGCATCTAGCTGGTGATACCTGTTACTACGCTGTTGCTGTGGTGAAGAAGGACACACAATTTAAATTCAGGGATCTCAAGGGGAGGAAAACCTGCCATACTGGGGTGGGGAAATCTACAGGCTGGAACATTCCCATAGGAACTCTGATCGACCAGGGATACATTACTTGGGGAGGCAGTGATGACGGAAACTTGGAGGACGGTGAGTCTAGTTTAAGGCAATGCTCTAAAAACAACAAAGTTGCACAGGCACTCCATCAGTTTTTAGTTATTCATTTTATAAGGTAAAAAACCTGAAGAGGATGATGTGTGGAATAAATTATATAAATACCAAACAATAGAAGAATGTTGATGCACTGACACTATCATTTTAGTTTGGGGGCGGAGGTGAGTTGCCAGGACTGTGTATTTTTAATTTAATTTTTATTTTGCAGCGGTGGCCGGGTTCTTCCAGTCCAGCTGTGCCCCCGGGGCAACAAACCAGAAGCTGTGCGAGCTGTGCAAAGGAAACTGCAACAAGGACGATTCTAATCCTTATTATAATTACCACGGGGCTTTCCAGTCAGAATGAGTTTCTTTCTTTGATTTATTTCAGTTTACTTGACTTTTACTGACCTATCCTCTCTGTGGAAATACACAATACTACTGTGATGATGACTCTGATGCTGATGCATGTCTGCTCTGTACTGTTTAACAGGTGTCTGAAAGACGGATCAGGAGAAGTAGCTTTTGTGAAGCATCTCACTGTCCCTGGTCAGTGTGACACAATCATCTAACCTAACATGTCATGAATCATTGAATTATATGAATTTAGAATTGTCAAATGTCATTTTGCAGAAATCCTACATTTCTTATTTTAACTATGAATTGTATTCGAAATTTGTGTCTTTTGAAATAACAACAAAACAAACAGCACTGTTGATCAGGCCCCGTCACATTCATATCACAATCACTGAACTATCATAGGCACACATTATATTACCGTATTATAACGAGCGCTAAATCTTATTCTTTAAACCATCATTTCTATTTTCAACATCTTGCACTTTCTAAGTTATTTCTCCTTCTTATTTAAAAACTAACTCTGTCCATCTCATTGCCTCCCAGTGACAATCTGCTGTAGGTGGAACCAAGCTCTGTTTATTTATTTTTTTATATTTCATTTCTTTTACTTCCTTTCTCGCGGTTTTGTCAAATAAATACCAATTCTTTATGAGGGTTTTTTTTTGTTTTACATTACATTTAGATTCAAAAACACAAATAAGATTCTCACTCTCTAACTGATATCCATATGAGCAAACTACTCCTTTGCTAAACCATCAAGTAAAACTTATCCGTGTGAGGATAGTTACATGGCTTATTTGAAACTGTAAGATTGAAACAGACAAAAAAAACCACTCTAAAATCCCTGTTGTGAACCTCTTTCAGTTGATGAAAGGAACAACTATGAGCTGCTGTGCACTGATAACAGCAGAAAGCCCTTACACCAGTTTGAGAACTGCAACCTTGCCAAGGTTGCAGGTCATGCTGTGGTCACTCGCAGTGGCGAGCAGGAGCTGGCGGACTTCATCTGGAAAAGCCTTGACTCAGTAAAGGTAACGCTGTGAAGTTCACAGGATATAGATTTCTATATGTTTTCACCCCGACTTGTTTCTCTCGATGCTGGATTCAGATAAAAAATACTTTTAGCATTTCCACGAAAATCGGGTGAAAGATGAGGAATGGGCCAAGAAAGAAACCATTGAATTCAGGATTTTGTTAGTTTATATTGACCTTTTCAGTGATTGAATAGATCCATAGAAGAATTAATGGATCATAATGAAAAAAAATCTGGCACATTAAGGGAACTGATATTTGAGTTTGTGCAATTTGTTGGAGCTTGAATATTATAAGAAGAATGTGAGGTATACACTCAATCAGTTGCCTGAACATATGTTTGTGTGTTTTTTCAGAACTTTGATCTTTTCTCGTCGGTGACCTATAATGGAAAGAATCTGATGTTCAAGGACTCAACAAAAAGCCTCATGAAGCTGCCCCCGAACGTGGACCACAAAATGTATCTGGGTCCTAAGTACTTCCACAGCATTCAAACCCTTAAGAGAGGTACTGTAAACACAAGCAGATAAAACACACTGACTGACATTCATAACAACCAGAGAAACAGATATATTGACTGCAGCCACTGGCTTATGATTATATCTTACTTCACTTTCCAGTGAAAGCCCCAACCACCACGCCTGACATAAAATGGTGTTTTGTGGGCACCAAGGAGGAAACAAAGTGTGACGTGTGGAGCACCAACAGTTTGGGAAAAGATCTCACCAGCTTTCTTTGCATCAGAGGCCTCTCAACTGAAGACTGCCTGAAAAAGATTATGGTAAAACAGTTCTGGCTGAAACGTACAAATCTGTTAACTTGAGAATATTTTTGCTTCATTTTGTGCTGCTGGTTGGTGATTTTCTGTTTATGCCTAAATCCCCCGCAGGTTAAAGAGGCTGATGCAGTGGCAGTGGATGGAGGTCAGGTGTACACAGCTGGAAAGTGTGGTCTGGTTCCTGCTATGGTGGAGCAGTATGATGAAGGTCAGATGATCGCACTGAAAATACACTTATGCACTTTGTTTTTATTCCACATTTATCGACCTGAGTAATAATTGCATGTCTTTCTCTTCACAGTCAAGTGCAGTCAAAGTGGAGGTAATAAACCAGTTTGTGTTTCTCTTCTTTCTACACATCCGGCAGTTAAAATGAAACAATGAATTATTTATATCACAATCAAATACACACAAAACCTGAGGAAACATCTAACCAATAACCAATAGCTGCAATGACTGAACTATTGACTGTTAAACAAACTGATTGGAACTTAAACCCTGTAGATTTTCCCTGTAATGATAATTCAATTGTGTAGAATTGTATGTAAACAACCAAACAAAAAAATGATGTACCAATCTGGACTTCTATAAGGACATTCATGCATCTCAAGGTGATCTTTAGGTGAAATGAGTTCATTTTTTCATTCATTTTAGTTTTCTGATCAAGGTCTTTCCATCCCTCCACTCTTGTAGTCAAAGGCTCCTCTTACTATGCTGTCGCTGTGGTAAAGAAAGGTTCAGTGGCGAACTGGTCAGACCTGAAAGGCAAGAAATCTTGCCACACAGGCATGGGAAGAACCGCTGGCTGGAACATCCCCATGGGTCTCATCCATAACCAAACTAATTACTGCAACATGTGTGAGTTACCATTGGTTCATTCAAGCAAAGCACCCACTTTGACCAAGAGGCTAATTCTCCTGCTAAGAACGATGTTCAAGTTCTAATTTGAAATCAAATCAAAGCATAATAATGTTTTTATTGTAGAGAGAGCACATTTTGTTTGTAAATGTTCACTTACTGAATTTGTTTCCCACAATGTCCACTTGTCACAGCCAAACTTTAAGTTATTTTTTATGTTTACAATATGTTTTGCCAACATCTTTCCCATAACCTTAACAAAACTATAGTGCATGAATGTAGTTGTTGAGCTGTTTTTTTTCCTACACAATTTTAACACCAACACAACTCCCAGCGGCTTATTTCAATAGTAGCTGTGCCCCTGGAGCCGACCCCAGCTCTCCGCTCTGTGCTCAGTGTATTGGAGATTCGCACCATATGTCCAAGTGCAAAGCCAGTGCTGAAGAGAGGTACTACGGCTACGCTGGAGCTTTTAGGTAAGATGCAGCACTGCAGTTAACCTCTGTAGAAGGTTAAATGTACATGTACTGTATGTTAAAGTAGTAGTTGGACATTATGGGAAATACACAGATTTTATTTCTCTCTGAGAATACTGAGTACCGCAGATAATACTCCTCTCTCTCACACACCCCTTAAACTATGTGTATGTTGTAAGCATAGATTGGGCACAAAAGTTAAAATACTTCCCCAGAATTGTGTCAGCACTGGAGTATGGTCTGGTTGTATCAATTATCATTTTGATTCTGGGGGAATAACACTGGAGGGGAGTAATGCTGAGTCCTTACTGCAGAAACTCGGGTTTGAATTTGGCCTGAATTTAGTCGTTCCCTAATCCCACGGGCTGGAGTTACCATAAAGCCACGTCATCACGTATAGCACTCTGTTACGTCTCTGATGTCCCAGTAACGCATCATCTCCATATATGTTGTGCCTGTTTTTACAGATGTCTGGCGGAAGGTTCCGGTGATGTTGCCTTCATCAAACACACAATCGTCGCAGAAAACACAGATGGTAAGCAACTGATGCTGACCAGCTCTCACATCTATGACAGTGTTGTTTCCGATAAAGCTGCAGCGCTCTTCCATCCCTCTTCCATCCCTCTTCTTCCCCTTCTTCTTCTCTTCCATCCCTTCTCCTCTTGTCAAAGGTCATGGACCAGATTGGGCCAAAGATCTCCTGTCCAGTAACTATGAGCTGATCTGCCCTGGCAATGGTCCAGTGCCAGTCGGTGACTTCCTGAATTGCCACTTGGCTCTTGTGCCCGCACACGCTGTGGTGACCCGTTCAGAGATCCGCACCAAGGTGGTCGACTTTCTGAAGCATCAGCAGGTCAGTGATTCATTTTCAGGTTTCTTTTAGTTTTTGGTTGTTTGCACTAGAAAATAAAGCATCCATTTTACTGTAATGGATGCTTTATTTATTTGTTAATGTTTTATCTTTTGTCTTTGGTCAAGTATCGTCCTTGTTTGCACCAAGAATAAATCATATTGTCAAATACTTTAAAACGTCTACAGTCACAGTTTTTTCCGCTGTGGCAGGAAAAGAGTGAATTGATTTATTTTGAAATTCAACTTTCAACTGTACTTTTTTGCCTTTGGTTTTTTGACTCTGGTATGCATGTATAAATGACTTGATTTAAAAAGAAATGATTCGTTGTTCATTAAATCTAAATTTTTCTGGGTCATTTTAGGACAATTTTGGAAACAGTGCCAGCAATGACACCTTCAAAATGTTCGGGTCGACACATGGATCGAACCTCCTCTTCAAGTCCTCCACTAAATGTCTCCAGGAGACTCAACATGACTATGAAACGTTTTTGGGACCAGAATACGTGACAGTCATGAAGTCACTCAGAACTTGCAAAGAATCCACTTCAGGTTTGTACAGCTGGAGGTTGATTAAACGTTAATGGGACAGTAATTTGACAGATAAACAATAGCCTCGACCCTTCACACATACACACTGTAAAAATAAAGTTTCTGCTCTCCATTCACAAGTCACTTTATGTGTTTGTTTTTCTTCCTGACAGATCTGGAAAAGTTTTGCACTTACAATGTGTGTCAGAACAACAACTGAAGGGGATCATGGACTTTGTTGCACCTCGGCTGGTTCTCTGTGATTCAAGCATCTTCCAACAATTCCCACAATTGACCCAAAACATGCTTTGAGTATTTTCTTACCGACCCCAAATGTAGACCCGTTTTGAGAAGAGCGACCTGAACAATCATGTCTATGTGTGCAGCCCTTTTCATGCTGTTGGAGCAGAATGATATCTTTCTTATCATTAAATCAATCATGTTTTGTTGATCCATGCCTCACTTTTCTCAAATAAAACCTTTTTGAATGCTGGTTTTGAGACAGTATGTGTTTATTTTATATAAATGTGTTTTGAAAAATGCACATGTAGGTATTTTAAATGAAAGAGAAAATAAAATCAGACTAGTGCAAGCCCTTGTGTATTTGCTGTAATGACGTGCATTTAATAAAGATAATGTACAAAGCAAAACAGACATGATAAAAGCTAAATCACTGTGATAAACTAAATAATCACCCAGATAATAACCACTTAATAGTGACAGTTGAATAAGTTATCACAAATTATTCCAAAAAATGATTATGGGGCCATCCAGGGCCCCTGAGCAGCCACTTTGCCTGGTTGGTTTATGGTGTCTTGTTTATTTCTTATTTCTTATCCCTGAAGATGAATCGATGCTGGATCAAATCAATCAATTAGCTGATCTGTAGAAAATGAATCAGCAACTTTTGATAATCAATCCCAGATTTTTCAGGTAAAAAATTGTAAAACATTTTATTGATCCAGCTTCTCAAATGAAGTAACTTGCTGCTTTTCAAGTCTTAAGTGTAGAAATAAATAAATGTAAAAATACAGAAATAGTCTTTTTCATTGCGAAGTGTATATATTTATATATTTATTTATAAATAATAAATTAATTGATTAATATATACAATACTTACAATTGTCACGTTTGAGTGGCTTAAACAATTAATTGATAGCCAGAGCAATTTTCTTTCGATCATTGCAGCTATACATGACATTTTTTTCTCTGGTGTTACTTGGTATCAGATCACCACAGAGGACCTACCACTAAACTGGCGGTTTTTGCCCAGTTGTCACAGAAACAGATCATATGATCATTTTTTCCTTTCACCATTATGTTTTACACTCTAAAATTAAAGTAAGTAAAGCCCCTTCCAAAACAGGATCATACCTCCAGAGAAGTTTATTACTTTATCCACTGGGCACAATGATAAACATCAATCCTCATTAAACTACAACAACAACAAAAGTAAACAAACTTTAGCCATTAAAACAATAATTAATACAAATGAAGAAATTATTAAGTGGATGTGATAAATCAAATTCAGACATTTAAGTATATAGAGTTTCCTGACATGGGCACTTTGGGCTTTTTATACACATTTGCTAGAGACAAACGGTATATTTGTGTCTGTGCGTTTTATTATACATTTTGCTTATGTACAAGGTGCTGTATAAATTAAAACTGAAGGATTGAAAGCAAAACAGGAAACAATTAAATGCAGTGATACATGATTGAAAATAAATTGATGAATAAATACAAATATAAAGTTGAAAGGTGAATTCAGTCAAGGCAACAATTATCGAGCATACATCAAATTTCAAACTTTGTTGACTTGATTTGAAGCTGATTATTCTGGGAAACTATTGATTGGAATGGCAGTACTGCATCCTGCAATGTGTCCATGCAGAACTTGGTACTGCTCTTTTAATATGCTGTACCTTACCTTCTTGTGTGCTCTCCTTCTGTTCTGTCTGTTTTTTGTTCAATCATTTTAAACCCTTTGCTTTCCAGTGTTTAGTTTAGTGGTACTTATGTTACTGCAATATCACCTCCAGCACTGTGGAATGATTATTTACTCACACTCACATACTCTTGTTTCTCAAATATGAATTACTTATATGATAAAATGTAATGGGGAAATGTTATTTAATTGAATGACACATCTTATTACCAGTTTTAAAGTGCATTACCACATTTTTTTTACACTTCTTTATAGCGCACAACAGAGGATACAACCACATCATTGTGCAAAAAATGTGTGCAGAAACAATATCGAACAATAAAAAATAAAGCTACTCTCCACGTTAAAGGAGGAATTAGGAACCTCGGGGATCAGAGTTGTGTGAGGCCTGTGTGGATGAAGTGACAGAAGCTCCTGTGTCACATGACTAAGGAAACCGCATTAAATTTTAATTTCCCCGGAAGTTACCCATGCGACTTGGAGGCGCACCGGCTCCACAAACGAGAAACACCGCACCATGGCCTCGCTCTGAGCCGCTACACACGACAGTGGTGTACGTAACGAACCGGCAATCCGTCACCATCGACGCCCTGATCATGGACCCACGGTCCAGAGGCTTTTTTCGGGGCCATCGGAGTTGTCAGTAGTACTCCCAAAGTACTATATTGTTTGATTTTGTGCACTGGCACTTTTGCACGCCCGGGGATTTAAACCGAAGTGACAGCAGCAGCAGCAGCGCTCACCCCGGCTGCCGGTTAGCTAACTAGCACGCTAAGTCAGTAGCCAAGAAAAGGGCATCACTTTGCTGTTGGAGTAAAGGACACGGAAACTACAACACAACTACTTTCAGTAACAGAAGGCTGATCAGAGGCAGATCCCCCGACTTCAAATCGTACACCACATTCACTACTGATTCCCGGTAAGAGTGAAAACTAGCAGCGCCGGAGCCTGGCTTCATTTCGTCAAAGGCACACAGGCTAGTACGTGTTAGCCGGTGTTAGCAGGCCCCGGCGGCTGTCAGACAGTCAGTCGGCACACGGGGAGGGCTGGCCGGCTAATGGTGGCTAGAATACGAGGAGAGATCAAACCGATGTGAGCTGAATGTCGAAGCGTCGATCCGGTTTGTGTTTTATCTTTTGAGACGGGCGCTTTGCCAAAGTTAAGCTAACGTTAGCTGAAGTGACAGCCGGGGTTACTCGCTCTCGTGGCTAATGGTCACTGTTGTCACCTCCGGCTTCGTGAGGTAGCGATAGTTAGCTCCAACGCTAGCACATTCATGGTGTAAAAGCGAGTACCACCGTGTTCCATACACATGGCGACAATTTGATAACAAGCACCGATCACGTTCTGGTTTTGTTTTCTCGTGGGACGTTGGCTCCAGTTCTGTGTCAGGTTGGTGGGTCCGTGGAGGTTGTTGGGCCTGTAATTAAATACACCTCGGAGGGCAGGGCTGGGCTAAACCGCTAACGTTGAGCAACAATAGCCTAAGTGTAACATAATCGCTGTCAAGTGTTGTTTTGCCCAAAGTGGCTTTTTGTGGTTGTCCGTTTAGTTTTTTTTTTTGTCCGTAGACACACCGTCAATTTGGTGTAATACACGTGTCTGGGCTTTGTGTACGTAAAGGTTAAATGCGAACTCAGCGCTGAGCCACGTAGCGTAGCTAAGCGAAATGTCTGGGGTAGTGGGACACGTAACGTTAGCCGGCTGCTAGCTAACGATTTAACTTGCTCTGGTCGGGAGTCTCCCCTCGCTAGCGGGCCGGTAAAACGCCTTTTCGTGCTGTAACTTGGCTAAAACCCAGAGGAAATCCCCCCCCCCGTGTACCTGTCGTATTTAATGTCGGCTCTTCAGGCTGTTAGCCATCACTACCCTTCAGAACCATATGATATCTTTGTACATCGATGCCCCTGTCTAAAAGAGGCATGGCACTAGCTAGCAGCTAACGATAGTACCCTGTGTCAGCAGGTGGATGGAGCATGACACGTCTGCCAGTAGTATTCATACGCGTATTCCAGCATGTGTCTATTATCCCAGGGCATGTGTAATAACAATCGATCCAGATGAGACAGCTGTTTGCAGGTTTTTGAAAAAAGAATATGCACCAAGTGTTATTTGAATGGACGATTTGCACATGTAGCTAGCACAACCAGGGGGCAGTAGCCACTGTTAACACAGTAAATGAACTTTGACCCTAGGTATCCATTTTCTCAAACTCACCCCAAATCGGAGAAGTCCAAGGGGTGTGTTAGCTGTCACTTGAGCTTGGAGTACATATCCACATCACTATAAGTCACCTCCCACCCTGTATCATTGCTTTTCCCTCTCTGGCCAAGTCATGATCATTTAGGAATGTGTTTGTAATGCTCCATCTGTTCAGTGGCTGAGTCTGCAATGGCTGCTGAGGGCTGTACGTCAAATCCCCCTTTTTCATAGTGATTTAATAGCCTCCATGACAATTTTTCTGCAAAAAAAAAAAGGCGTTTTTTTTTTGGTCTGTCGCAGTCTAATCTGAGTGAGTAATCCACAACAGATTTGAACACTGACCTGCCCAAAAGACGAGATGCATGAACCCAGCAACAAGATTGCAATAGTTGCCGTTATCGTAGGCGAAACCCTCAGAACCACACCCTCGCTGCTTGGTTAGATGTCACCACACTAATGGTTCATGTGTTCACACTGTGCTGTCTGACCTGTGCGGCTCCAGTTATGTGTCAAAGAGATGTGTAACACCTCTGTCTGCGAAAGCATAATTAAAATCAATTTTGAACTGAAGGCACTTTAATTGTTTTTTGTAACTTTTCTGATGCTCACCTCTTTCTGTTTTTATTTCTTGCTCTTCTCTCCATCAGAAAGGCTGGCAACACAACGCCACCCTAATGCAGAACCATAAAAGAGCGTGAAATGAACAAACCACCACAGCCTATAACGGGACCCACCTCTGTCCCAAACCCTTCCCCTTCCCCTGGATTGACACAGGTGAGAGCCACTGACCTCATGGAATTCATTTTTATTTCTGGTTTGGGAGATTAGTTTGATAACATGTATTTATCCTCTATTCTCTCCTCTTAAGGCTGCCTACGGCCCAGGACAGCCCCCTTCTCTTGTTTTTGCCACCCCCCCACCTCCACAAATGAACTCTGCACCCCAGACAAGACAGGTATTGTTAACAGCCTGTTTTCTTTATTTTTCCCCTAGGTTTTAGCATTCATAGTCATTGTGGTATGTTTTTCCTTGAATGAGAACCCTCCCTCTCCTGCTCTTTCACGATGATCTCTGACATGGCTTCTCCTGCTTTAAGGCTTTGGCTAAACCTGTGTATGTGTGCTTGTTATAGTCTATTTGCCATCTTTCACCTTGACTGTCAATCTTGACTTCTTTCCTCTCTTCTGCTGTCCTCCCAGTTTGCTGCAGGGCCCCGTACTTTACACCAACAGGTACTAACATCCCTCTCTTTTCCCTACATTACTTCCGTCTCCCTTTTGTAATGCTTGCCTTCAGTTCCACATGTAGGAGAATTAGATGAGAATGCTGTAGTGTTTGTGACATAACTTAATTTTTTTCCGAGGTCCAGTAACGCTTCCATACCGCTTTCTAGAAATGCATATTTGTCTGTAGAACCCGTCATGATGTTTCAAAAGTAGAGTTCGTCAAGGCCTAAGTTATATTTATTAATTCTGCATCTGCACATTACTGTATATTTTTCAATCCCTATGTAATTGTCAATACAATGTTCCAAACCTGCCATGACAATGAAATAATAACTTGCCATACAGTGTAGTGTCATCTTTTCACGGTTATGTTCAAATCAAAACAAGAATTCCCCTCTTTGCAGCTTTTTGCTTTCCAACATGCGTTGACACTGATGCCTGCCTTGGGGTCAGTTTAACAGTATAGAGTGAATTCTATTTCAGTACCTGCAGCATTCGAACACCAATTTTGGCTTGTGCCTGCGGCCCTTAAAAGAAATCTCTCACTACTTCAAACCACAAGACTTGAGGGGATCCTATTTATATGCAGACCTGTACAGAGTTGCATGCCCGGCTATGATTGTTTGAGCTTACTGTTCATAACTGTGAGATGCACTGCTGCATATCATCCTCTTACCCCCTACACCCTTTAACCTCAACCTTCCACATTGTCTGTTGTTCTCATTTTCACCTTATTCTCACTCCCTCTCTTGCTCTCTGCTTATGTGTTGCGCGGCTGAAGGGTGGATACAGAGCATTACAGGTAACAGCTTTTCTCTTCGTTCCCCCCCTTTAACTTGGGCTAACCAGTGTAGCAGGGAGACCTGACATCCAGTGCAATGTAGGCGCAGCGTAACCCATGAACTGAACTCGCTGTACACATTGGCAGTTGGTGTGTGCATTGCCTCCAGCCTGGTGCTGCTATATTTCTAAAACCTGGATTAGGATTACTATAGCAAAGGCACTAAAAGCACAGGCCGAGCAGCACGTTTGCTTGTGCTAAGATACATTCTTCATCCTACCTTCCCTTCCTTCTTTTCTCCAGACATACTATCCAAACCGACCAGCCATGGCCACCAGTGCTCCAAGAGTACAGACGAGTAGTGGCCCCAGACCTGTTGGACCTACCCATGTCTACCCGCCCAGCTCCCAGATGATGATGATTTCCCAGCAGCAGCTGTCTTTCGCTGGATCCCCTCAGGGCTACTTCATCCCCCCTCCTGGACAGGTTGGTTCACTTTAGTAATCATCAATCGTTATAAATGCATATTACTTCCCTGTCCAACAACCTGCTCCCATAATGCTATCTCTATCCTCCTTATAGGCCCAAAAATAACCTTTTTAGATTACATTTAAAAAATGAAGGTCAAGGAATCAGACATGGACTTATCAACAACTGCAGTCTTGCATTATGGGCTGTAGCCTTAATGCTTGAGTTTTTCAGGCCTACATTTATTAAGAATCCCTGTTTTAACAACTGTATTTGCTGATGACTCATGTCATGAGTTTTGTTGCCATAAAGGACTTCAGTTCTTTACCCAGTGAAACAAAGTCTAAATCAGCTTTCCAGCAGCTCAGAATTTGTCGTGATGGGAAGCTTAAAAAATGCCTGAAATGTGCTCAGTGTCTGAGCTTGTGACTAAAGAGACATTGTGAGGAATTGGCTACATTACAAAGCACATTTGTGCAATCTACACAAATACAAAAGATGCACTTCTTCCAAAAACAGGTGTTTGCACAAGGTGGGTCATCTTGTATTTGTGTCGGTATGGTAGGTTACTGTAGGAGATGGTACCCTTTCCTTCAGTGTTTCATAACCTGTTTTACATGTAGGACATATGCTAAGTTACAAAGGCCAACAAAGACAGTCATCTCTCACAGAAAACACCTCTGAAGTGCCTTGCATTCCAGGCTTTTCCCCCCTTAAAGCATCTACGTTACCAAGTAACATGCTCGCCCTCAGGCTAGATTGGCTCAAATTGAGTTGGCAGAACAGACACCATTGTAACATGATCAGGATGCCTCTGGGTAGGGGGTGAGACATGTCCAACAAATGCTTTAAGTGGTTGACCAGTCACAAAAGAGCGGGACGGCTGACCAGTCACAGCAGACTGGGCTTTTTGGGAGGTGGGCCAAGAGCTAAGAGGGAGCACCTCAGAGAGTGGGTGAAAGAGTTGATGCAGCAATATACAGTATCAGACAAATCCAATTTTTTGAACATTACCTTTCAAACATCACAGGATGGACAACTTTACACGCAGACACCCCCCCCCCCACAATTAACACTTTAATTCTTCGCTCCTTTGTGTTTTGTTTCTGACTCTTTATTTTATATCTACAGTACCGGGCCCCATACATGCCTCCAACTCAGCAGTATCCTGTGACCAGTGGTACAGCTGGCTTCTATCCGGGAACCAGCCCGGCTGAATACACCACTTATGGTAAGGGGTTTTTGCCCAAAACCAACAACCAAGCACAACCATGAACATGAAAAACAAATTGGTTGTCTTTTCAAAATAGTTCAAACCTCTTGTAAGCATCAGAAAACGGAAATTTAATTGAGAATGAGAAGCATCTGCTTTCGGTCCATATTTGTTTGCGCACCTGTCTCTGCCCACAATGTTTTGTTGGGTGTGTCATGGTTCTGCCTGGCTGGTTGGTGTGTTTTAATGTCTTTTTCGGGGTCAAAACCCTGCTGTATATGGTGATCTGCCAGTTGCATGTGGTCTGGCTTAGTTCTGCTTCGGTCTCTGTTCTTTCTATCTGCAGTCTCACCTGACACTGCCTCATAGGTTCCATGAAATGACTTTTACTGTTGCTTCTGATACTTTTCTCTTCTTGTGTTGAATATACAGTCCACATCAAACTGAATGTGGAATTTAATATTGACAGGGAGTTAATTTGAGTTTAAAGGATGTAAAAAGCATCATTGTAACCACTGCACTTTTGTAAGATTGTCTCCCCAAACACCTCTGACCTGTGTCACTGCTGCAAATGCTTTTTTAAGGATGAATGTTCTGCAGGTTTTTTTAACTGAAAGATAAAATAAAAAACCTGAGTCACTGAACTTCTTAATCTCCAGAAAGTACAATTTTGATTTAATGGTATGCAAAAAAATCTGATATTTTTGTGGCCTAAACGAATAGACTGTAGCCAGGAACATGAGGAAAGAGTACAGCAAAGTCATCGTTATTTCATGGGACCTCTTTAACACCCTGCTTCCTCTGGATCCTCTCATTAACTCATTCTGCATCTGTCTCCTCCTGCCCTCTCTCCTTACCTCCCTCTCTCTTCCTCTCCTTTGCTGCGTTGGTTCAGAGCCCTCTCTTGCTGCGAGGGAGAGGCGGGGTGGTGGGGGGAGAGGGGGCGGGCGAGAGAACGGCCGTCTCTCTCTCCACGGTGCTCCTCTCACCTCCCAGCGCTACCCCGGTGAGTAGTGTGTGTGCTTGTGTGTTGGTCAGCAGGCTTCTGTGGCACTTCCTGTCTCTAGTAGTGATATTAATGTGCATTTTCTTGTGAGTGAAAGGCAGTTAGATTAGGCCACATACACACATTTCTTTTGTAATAAAAATGGTAAGCAAAACTTGAACTGTGATTAGAAGAGTGTATACCTTCAGCAAAACGCCCCATCTTGCAATGTTCAATAAATTCGAAAATAAATCCTGGATCCACCACTTGATCTGGATACTTACCAAAATTTAATGGGTTCTAGCCTGACCCATACAGCATCCTTCCAAGTTGCGCTGTAATTCATCTGGTAGTTGTCTTTGTACATTTTTAACCCATAATGTGCAGTTGAACCTGAGAAATCCGTTATGTACAAAATAGGAATAATTATTATTGGCTAAAAAAAATGTAGTCTCGTTATTGCACATGACCAGACATCTTTTCACTGGCATACCACAAAAACTACCCTCTCTGGCCTGCGCTGTTACCAGCTCCTCTGACATTGAAAGGTCTGACAGAAAGAAAATGTAAAACACAATTTACTGTCCCCTGATCAATGAAATCTGTGTACTTCCATTTTCTCCTGTTTACGAGCAGCCTGCCTACACAGAGCTGAGGCTGAACTTGAAGCCAGAGAGTCCCGGGACCGACCGGCAGATCTCTTGTTAGCTGGGTAGTCGACACACGTTTCCTAGTCCAAATTCCACTGATGCAATTTCGTGTGGCGTAGATTGTTATTGAGTAATGTATTTTGTATAATGACAATGCATTTTTTGGTATTTATAATCATAACGTTGTCAGTGAGGTTGACTGTAAATGTGCAGCTTCTATCCAAACTACACAGTCTGAAAGGTCATTATTCCACTCGCTTGTGTCAGTCACGCAGGCTTCCGTCATCTGAGGGGGTGATCAACAACTAAAACATAGTTACTAACATCCCTCCACTCTCCACTCTGTAGGTGCAAAATGTGGGTTGTTATTGTGTGTACGGGTGTTAACGTCGAAATATTATTAAGACCTCCAGCTGTAGAGACACATGAAACAACAAGCAAAAGTGTGTGTGTGTGTGTGTGTGTGTGTGTATAGTTGCACCTTGAAGTCCTTTTAACAATTACACACATAATTTAACAAAAAACTAAAAGAAAGATAAACAAAGAATTGTTTTTCATAGCCACGGGAGCAAAGAATCATGGGACTCTAGGATCGTTTGAATGTGAAAGTGCACTTGAGTTTATGTTACAGTTATGCTTTTTTGTTTCATTCTAACCTTCCAGCAGGAGCATATTATCCGGCTCAGCCACAGTACTCTCCATCTGTCCAGCCCGCACCAGTCATGATCAACCCCACCCAGCAACAGCAACAAGCCCCGCCTCCTCAGCAACCACCGGCACAGGCACAAGGCCCACTAAAGAGGGAACGCAAACCGGTAGTGTGTTACAACAAAGGGGCAGCACATCTCTTGTCTGAGTTCAAAAAAAAATTTGAATAGCGAGTGTCTGTATTGTCTGTTCCGTGTGGAACTTTCCCTTTTTACTTCCAAATAACAGCAGTAATTATTATGACGGGTGGCAGCTATAGATGAGTGTTGGCAGGATCATTATAAACTGGTTGTAATTTATTGTTAAATACTTGACCAATATTTGCCATTTCTTCTGATAGATAAGAATACGAGACCCCAACCAGGGCGGGCGTGATATCACAGAGGAGATAATGTCAGGTGGAAGGTCCACCACCACACCGACTCCCCCACAGGTAAGAACTATCATGGAATACCATTCTCTATTGAATCTGTTAAGTATATAGGGTTATGTATGTGTCATAAATTTATATCACAGATTATATGTTAAGTATTTCCTATTTTGAAAACGCAAACTGCTGTTAGCCATTCTGTACTGATTTATGACATTGCATGTTAGGAAAATTAAGTGAATGAAAAGAAAACTGTAAAAGCTTTTGAAGGTTTGATCAAATGAAACTTGAGCTTAAGGACATTTGGAGATTACAACTTTGGCAAATGCTTATTTTTTTCTCATCTGACGATGAGACTTTTCTAAATTTGAAGAAAAATGTTTTAAAGACAAAAATATTTAATAATTTAGTTTAGGAGATAATTCCTTATTTGTATTTTGTAAGAAAATGGATATTTGAGTTGGTTTGTATGAACAAAGCCCAGATTGAAGGGGAAAACAAAGGAATTAGTTACACGTAAGCAAGCAGTTAATTTTCACAATGGTGGTTGCATGTTTTCACTTCACTATGAGGCCATGCCAAAATCAACACAGCGCAACTCTAGCATGGGATTCACTGAACATACAATAGAAAGGAAGTCTACACACTTATGTGCTGTTCAGCACTGTGGTTGTATTTTTGGGCTTGATGGCATTAACTTGCAACTCTCGTGAGTTAGCTAGTTTGGAGTGTGGTCATGTCCTTGTGGTGTGGTGCAGCAGAACCCTGGGTGCATTGCTGGAGAGGGTGAAAGAAAAAGAGCCCCCAGGATCATCTCTCGACGCTGCACCCCACCACCGCAACTCCCATCTCTTGAGAGATGACACATGCACATTCACTACATGACCTGCTCCCACAGACAAGAGCAGATAATACAGTAAATGTGACTAAAGATTTGTAGTTTCATATTTTCATGATGTATATTTGTGTATAATGATAATAATAAACTTAATTTATGTAGAACCTTTCATAGAATAAAATGCACCTCAACTTGCTTTACACAAAACGGAAAAGAATTTAACACCTTTTTAAAATGGTAAAATAGGTTCAAACTATCACTCAGATCCACACTCATCGCAGTAGACGATAGTCCATAAAAAAAACGCTTAATAATAAAATGATTAAAATCTGTAAGAATGTTAACAGGTTAAAGAGTTGAGCTAGTAGCAGCAGTCCAGTAGGCCACATCCTGCTGAACAGCCCAATAGAAATTAGCTTTAACCATTAAGATCTTGATGTCGGATGACAAACATGTCAAAAAATTAAGATAAAAGGATCCAAATAAGTGTTTTTTTTTGTGTGTGTGTGTGTGTTTTGTGATTGTAGGCCTCCATAGCAGATTTAAGTTCTCCACAGACCAATGGTGAAGTTGTACAGCCTGTCGCTACAGTGACGAGACAAGGTGAGAACATTTTCTCATTTTGGGTGGAATAAAAATACAAGCTTCCCTTCTCAAATTCCACATTTTCCTTTATGACTGACCAGAGTCTTATTCCATATGTCCCATTGCCCAGATGATAACATGGAGCCTGCTGTTAGCGCTGAAACCCCTCCACCTCCTGCCACAGCGGACACAGAGCCTGTGCTGGAGGCCAAACAGGAAATGGACAGCCAGATGTCGGTGTGTGCTGAATCAGATGCACAATCTGTAGCCCCCACAGCTGCTACTGAGGATCCATCCCCATTGATAAAGGACGAGCAGTCTCCCTCTTCCCTCCCACCTGTAGTAGCATCTACTACAACTACTACTCCTGCTGAGGCAGTAAATAAAGACGTTACTAAAGTCAGTGACACAGTAGATGCTCCTGTCAGCCCTTCGGCATCAATAGCAGCACAAGAGGCACCTGTCAAACTAGAGGAACCACAGGCTGTCCCAGCTCCACCTGAGAAGGCACCAGAAAAGGAAGAAAAGATAACAGAGGAAGTGAAGAAAGTTGAAAAACAGGAGCAGGTGGCTAGTTCCAAGTTGGAGCCTGTAGTTGAAGATGCAGCGATAGTTACCCCTGTTAAAGTGGCAAAAGAAGAAGCCATGACAAAAGTGTCAACTGAAATGTCTCAGCCTCCACCCTCTGTACAGGAACATGCTGCTCCACAGACCCAGAGCGCTGCCCTCAACTCTGCACCTGAACCCAAACCTGAACCCGAACCTACTCCGGCTGAAACAGCAGAGCCTCTCCTCTCCAACGGTCTTCCTCAGAACGTTGAGGAACTGTCTGAGGATGTTGCACTTTCAGACACTACATCCCTTGACAAGCCTGATGCCTCTCAATCTCAGGAATCCACACCTGTAGGTAAAATGGCAGCACCAACCCAGGAAGAGGAGGTGGAAGAGGAGAAGGTGGAGGAGGTGGAAGAGGAAAAGGTGGAAGAGGAAAAGGTGGAAGAGGATAAGGTGGAAGAGGAAAAGGAGAAAATTGAGGATGTCCCTCCTGCCCCTATCAGCTGCCCTACAGAGGAATCTACTATGCAAGGTAAGGTGGAGTAGACTTTCACTTGCATCTATGAATTAGATCATGTTTATAATTCTGATTTTAATGTCAACACTTTGTCCTTTCTTTGAAGCTGCTACGTCTCTGCCAAAGAAGAGGAGGAACATGAAGGAGCTCAACAAAAAGCCCATTGGAGACCTCCTGGATGCATTCACAGATGTGTGTACCAATCCTTATGGTGTTAAAGTCACTGTCACACATTTCTGCTGTATCCATAAAGTACAAAGCTATTAAGTTTTTAAGTATGACATTCTGTCTTTTCTGTTATGTTTGCTGCAGGAGCTGGAGCCCAAGCCTGCTTCTGAACCTTTGCCCACTCCGGCCGACCCTGTCCCTGTTGCTCCAGCTGAACCTCCTGCTGAGGTCGTAGATGAGACTTGGGAAGAGAAAGAGGACAAACAGAACGCAGTACCTGGCAGGCCCAAAGCCACGCCGGAGTCAACTGAGCAGAAATACCAGTACAAAGAAGGTGAGTTATGAACAATAGTCTGAGGGAAATACATTTTCTGTATAGTTACAAAACAGCTACAGTACATTTGTCATTGTGATCATGAGCTTGAGGTTTGCATGCACCCTAAATTTGTTATTGTATTTGCAAATAAAAATTGCAAGGTTACACATTGGCTGTGTTTAGGTCTTCAAGTTTCAAAAAGAAGTAGAAGCACATACCTCAGCCAAGGCCCAACAGTCCCCTTACACACTGGAGCACCTTTCACAAACTCCTAGATATCATTCCCCAAATATGCTAAGCTTTTTCATCAAGATCCACAAATTATTCCCTGGGTAATTGAAAAAATGTCCAGCTCACTGTGCAACAGGTTCATGCTTCTTCAAGTGTCCCCTTTAAGGCTCAAGACAAATTCTGCCTCCTGTCCATAGTGCTACAGAGCTGAACCTAACTCCCAAGTTAAATAAATTGTATGAAATCAAGAATATGTTTTCCACATCACTGTTAATCCTCTGCATTTACACATCCCTCAGAACAATGGAAGCCGATAAACCCAGAAGAGAAGAAGCAGTACGACAGGGATTTCCTCCTGGGATTCCAGTTCAGCAGCGCCAGTATGAACAAACCTGAGGGTCTGCCCACCATCAGTGATGTGGTCCTGGACAAGGTAGCTGACGTTTTGCCTAATTCTGCTTTGAACTGCATGGACTTCAGGACTGCATTTCTAACTGCAGTCTGAAAAATGTAACATCCATAATGCTGAATGCTTTAAATGCTTGAGATGGATTAAACTGAGTTGAAGAGGGCATATTCTCCTTAAACTGAATTCATGACCTTTGCATAATATGTTTTAAAATATATCATGCTAAATATAGAAGAAAACAGGAAAGCTCAGGACACATTTGTCCAGACAGTGTTTTGTATTTGTTTTTGACCACACCTCATTTGTTTCCCTGCTGTATCTCCAGGTGAACAAGACTCCTCTGCGACCTGTTGACCCAGCTCGACTAATTAATGTTGGTCCTGATTTTACTCCCTCGTATTTGGGGAATCTTGGGAGCAGATCAGTGGGAGGACCACGAGGCCCAGTGAGTCAATTTGTTCTTTCTTGTCCCCATTTTTGTATTTTATTTGTTAAATAAGGTTTATTTTTACTCAAGTTTCATAATATGTATCCCTTTGCCTCCTTTCAGCCTCCTGGGCCACGTCGCTCCCAGCAGGGTCAGCGTAAAGAACCTAGGAAAATCATCATCAGCAGTATGTCCTTCAATGATGATGTGCAACTCAACAAGGCTGAGAAGGCCTGGAAGCCATCAGTGAAGAAGTCCACTCGAAGCCGCCCTGCCGAGGAAACCGAAGAAGATGACACCGAACAGGGCAAGACTCGGGAGCTGTTCAAGCGTCTGCGCAGTATCCTCAACAAGTTGACTCCTCAGAAGTTTCAGGAGCTGATGAAGCAGGTGACGGATCTGGCGATAGACACGGAGGAGAGGCTGAAGGGAGCCATTGACCTCATCTTTGAGAAGGCCATCTCAGAGCCCAACTTCTCTGTGGCCTACTGCCAATATGTGCCGCTGCCTTATGGGAGTAAGTCATGTGATACTGTCTGAATCTTGTGCTTGTGTCACTCGCTCCAATGATGGCTTCTCTTTTGTGCCAAGTGTCTGGGCCACTGAATGTTCATGATGGTATTGAGCATACCTAAATCACTGTACATTTACGTTTTTTTTGGTTTTGCTCATGGCATGTCATTAGTAGCAAAATTAAAAATGTAAATCCATCAAAAGATACTTACTGTACCTCATGTTTTCCTCCCCCAGTTGAAAGTCCCCACTTCGGACAAGCCAGGAGTTTTTGCCAACTTCCGTAAACTGCTGCTTAACCGCTGTCAGAAAGAGTTTGAGAAGGACCAGGATGATGATGAGATATTTGAGAAGAAGCAGAAAGAGTTGGAGGCTTCCAAAGATGTAAGATGCGATGCGTCATGGTCACTGTCCCAGCTAACACAGACATTTATGTAGACTAAACTGATACATTTTTACACCCCAACACTGAACGCAAACACCTGCTTGTGTGTTCCCTCAGGATGAAGAGCGTGAGCGCTTGAGAGTGGCGCTGAATGATGCCAGAGACCAGGCCCGCCGGCGCTCACTGGGAAACATAAAGTTCATAGGCGAGCTCTTCAAGCTGAAGATGCTGACTGAGGCCATCATGCACGACTGTGTAGTGAAACTACTAAAGAATCACGACCAAGAGTCTCTGGAGTGTCTCTGCAGGCTGTTCTCCACTATTGGAAAAGATCTGGACTTTGAAAAGGCCAAGGTTAGTAAAGCATGAACTCGTTCTGTTTCCAGTGATGACTTTTATTTTTGTGCCACGTGTCTGATGCCACTGATTTAGTGATGGGATTGAGGAACTGAGAAGACGGATGACGATAATAAGTCTTGTTTTCCTATATATGGTTCTAGTTGACAGTCATGTCTTAAAATCCACTTCTGTGTCCCTGCCAGCCTCGTATGGATCAGTATTTTAACCAGATGGACAAGATCATCAAAGAGAAAAAGACTTCATCCAGAATCCGCTTCATGCTGCAAGACGTCCTCGACCTCAGAAAGGTGAATGTGATTTCATCAACTGTATATTGAAACAAAGAGCCTGTATCGAAAATTACAGATGGTGAGGAATGCTCATAAGTGTTCCTGATTGAGCAGACCTGACTTTCACTGTGTGTGTGAAGTAATCATCAGGGATTTTGAGTCATGTTGATATTAACCCATTTAGACCTAATGCAACATTTCCGTTTATACATCTTTAAGACTGGGTGATACTTTTGCATGCTTCTCCCTTTTACAGTCGATATCTGATCCATGATATCATAGTTTTTAAGACCAGTGAATGAACTACTCGCCGAAAAAGCTAAATGCAGCAGTTTGTTGGCGCTCTTAGCGTTTGTCTGTGTGTCAGACTATGGCTCAGGATCTAAGAGAGGGGAGACATGTTAAAGCAAATTACAGCAGATTTTCATTGATGAAAACAACATTGAAAGATTAGATTTCTACTAACCTGCTGATCAAGGCTCAGTCGATAGGAAACGTGTTTGAGGAGGAAGTGGGGATTTCAGGGAGATTGCCAGAGTTTAGGGAAATGGCAATGATTTAAAAGGAAAGCCTTATGATAACTTATGATAAAGTCTATCTGCTTCAAAGGCTGAGTAACTGAACTTTTTGTAAATGTTAGTAATTGTGTTAGCTCTCCAGAAAACCCTCAGGTTTAAGGTGGTGGTTTTCAAGCGATGCTTAGTTTTAACAGTGCCTTTTTATTCTGTGCCTTAGGTCTTAATGTGTTAAACATTTCAATACTGCTTGATAACCACCGTCCATCTCTGATCCACAGTGCAACTGGGTGCCTCGCAGAGGAGAACAGGGTCCTAAAACAATTGACCAAATTCACAAGGAGGCGGAGATGGAGGAGCACAGGGAGCACATCAAAGTGCAGCAGCTCATATCCAAGGGAGGAGGAGGAGGAGGTGGTGGAGGAGGAGGAGGAGGAGGTGGTGGTGGTGGAGGAGGTGGAGGCAGGATGGGAGGGGGCATGGGGGGCCGAGGGTCTCACACACCAGGAGGTGGCCGGAATAACCAGCCTCAGGATGAGGGATGGAACACGGTGCCCATCTCCAAGAACAGACCTATCGACACAACCCGCCTTAGCAAGATCACCAAGGTATAAGACATTTTTATTCCTGTCTGTAAAGTTCTTGAGCTTTTCATTAAATTACCTACATGGTTTTGATGCTTTTCAGTACGACCACATAAGGTGAAGTCTTGATTGAAGTTTTGGTTGCACTGTAAGAAATCGACCTGTCTACTTCTCTCTTTCTGTTAAATCAAAGTTTACCCTGATGATTTGGGACACTTGTGTGAATGTTTATGTAAAGGGAATGTAAATGCTGTAATGCTTTTTCTCTGTAGCCCGGTTCTCTGGACTTCAACAATCAACTGTTGGCTCCAGGAGGCAAAAGCATTGCAGGCAGCTGGGGCAAAGGCAGCAGTGGAGGAACTGGAGCTAAACCAGCCAGTGGCGAGCAAGGTAAAACATGTTCCTCATAAAGATTGTGTATGGTTTACAGGTGCTTTAGCTGCTCAGGGGTTAATCTCTCCTTTTTGCTTTTAGATTCTGGTCGTCCAGCTACCAGCACCAACCGATTTTCTGCCCTGCAGTCTGGTTCTTCGTTGCCTTCATCCGACTCCGATCGCAGAGTTCCTCAGAGGTAATGTGAAGCTGTAAAATCTATCCCTCTTCTTTACTGTTTCACTGCATAGCTCACTGTTTTACTTACAACCCTTAAGGTCAAGCTCCAGTCGTGAGCGCGGTGGAGACAGGGGCGACCGCGAGAAGGATCGCTTTGACCGATTTGATCGCAATGAGGGACGGGAAGGTCGTGACGACAGGAGCAGCAGTAACCAAATCACAAAGAGAAGCTTCAGCAGAGAGTCACAGGAGCGCGGAGGTAGGGCTGGAGACAGCCGGACCCCGACTGATCCTGTGCGTCGCGTCGCCAGCATGACTGATGACAGGGACAGGGGAAGCAGAGACCGAGGAAGCAGAGACCGAGGAAGTCGGGACAGGGGAAGCAGAGACCAAGGAAGCAGAGACAGAGGAAGTCGGGACAGGGTTCCAAGCAAAGATCTCACAGGTATAAAGCCCAGACAGGCAAAGTTAAGATTTACAATGGATATAATAGAATTTAATTGTAGTTGTGCATACTGATGAAATGACCATGAAAGAAGTCGCACGACTGAGCTTTAACTTGGACTGTTACTTTTGCCTGCAGCTAAGCGTGAGAGCGCCCCCACTCCTCCTCCTTCTCTCCCTAAACCTACTTTGACTGAGGAGGAGCTGGAGAAGAAGGCAAATGCCATCGTTGAAGAATACCTCCACATTAATGACTTGAAGGTACAACCATGACACTAGCATCCGACACTGAATTCCATTTAAATACGTGCACGTTAAGCAGAAAACGCTTTAAAGATCCACTCTCATGGCCTGTCTCTCCTCCTCCTCCGCGCTCTGTAGGAGGCACTGCAGTGTGTGGCAGAGCTCAACAGTACCTCGCTGCTGTACGTGTTTGTGCGGACCGGCGTGGAGTCAACGCTGGAGCGCAGCACAATCGCTAGAGAGCGCATGGGCCACTTGCTGCGCCACCTTATAAAGGCAGGGACATTGCCCACACCGCAGTACTACAAAGGGTGAGCGCCGAACAGGAAAAACCTCACAATGGCTCACTTATTTTTTTTTTTTTAACTGCAAGTGCATTGTTGTAGTGTTGAAAGCGACACTAAGTGCTTTTTGTTTTTTTTGGGTTGCAGTCTCGAAGAGATCCTGGAGGCAGCCGAAGACATGGCCATAGATATACCTCACATATGGCTCTACCTGGCTGAACTCATTACCCCTCTGCTCCATGAGGGAGGCATCCCTATGGGACAGCTCTTCAGGTGAGCTCCACGTTGATTGATGACATTTCTAACATATGACTGATGCAAAAATGCAAACAAAATTAAATACAAATGTCTTAAGCTGAAAAGAAGAGGGCGGAGAAGATGTCAACCTCAAAAGACAACGAGATTCAAGGGCTTTTGGTGATGAGAGCCATCGCTGGTGTCGATATTCTGTAAACAAAATCTGAATGTTAAATATTCCTGTCTTACTAAAGGACATGTATATTAGACCTTATAATTTATTTGTACTGCTGTAAGGGAATGACGCCTGGATGTCACTGAAGCACCTACTCTCTGTGATATGTTTATTCAAACATGGAAACAGATCAGTTTCCAGCAGTTAACTTAGAAAGGAATAAACTTGTAATGTAACACAAGGTTTCGTTTTGTCACTCGTAACTGCGTGAATGGTAGTAAATAAAACATTAGTTTAAAGTAAGTGAAAAGTTTGTTTTTATTTGTGTCTTCAGGGAGATCTCAAAGCCTCTCCTCCCTCTGGGGAAGGCCGCTGTGCTGCTGGTTCAGATCCTTAAGCTGCTCTGCGACGGAATGGTAAGTCCTACATATCTCAAAGATCAAATCCTGGAAACGTCCACATCCACACTGGCACGCTTTTTCTCTAACCATTCACATAGAAATCCCTCATTCTTTTTGATTTAATGTCTCAATTCCTCATTAGACCCCTAAGAAGGTCGGGGCCATGTGGACAGAGGACGGGCTGAGCTGGAGTGACTTCTTGCCCAAGGACGAGGACGTCAACAAGTTTGTCACTGAACAGGTTTGTAGGAGTGTGTGGGACTAAAGAGAATAGTTAAAGGTTTGAGGATGAAGCTTTTTTTTTATGGGTATAGATTAACTTAGTTTTTATATATATATATATATATATAAATAAATAAATAAACTAAGTTAATGTACACTCTTTTATTCATTAGTTTACTGATAGGTCAGTAGGATCTGAATATGTCAGGCCCTCTGCTGGGCCACATGGTGAACTACTTCAAATGGCCTGTAATGCTTAAAGACAATAGTCTTAGAATTTAAACTGATTTGAGTATTATTTTTTTCTTTAATACATTTTAAAAAGTTTACAGCTTTATTCCCTCAACCTGTAACTTTATGGTTGAAATAAGTAGAAAAATACACGGAAGGGATTTTTATTTATTCATGGTTCTGTTTTGATTTGTTATTGTGTTGGATTTTTATTGATTAAAAAACACGAGTCAATCACTTCATCACTGTATTTCAGAAGGTGGATTTCACCACAGGAGAAGTGACGGAGTCAGTGGAA
The DNA here is from genome assembly GCA_026259375.1 of Verasper variegatus. NCBI lineage: Eukaryota > Metazoa > Chordata > Actinopteri > Pleuronectiformes > Pleuronectidae > Verasper > Verasper variegatus. Next base: position 9,846,235 of record CM048053.1, on the reverse strand, counting down.
GAGGGTGAAAAGAAAACCCTGAGTGGAGAAGAGCTCAGTAAACAGCTGGACAGACTCCTCGAGGAAAAGGCCGACAACCAGCGCATCATAGACTGGGTAGAGGTGTGTGGTTTTTCACAGATATGAAAGTGGAATGAGGAATTTTATGATACAGATACAACGACAAATCTGTTATACATATAGTTGACTTACCTGTACTTACGTTATCCAGAAAGTTTCCAACAATGTTCAAACAAGAGAAATCCACAATTTTATTTAAAGTAACCAGGCGTTTCGTTTTGATCGCCTTTTTTTAATTGCGTCATATCCACTTCTCACCTATGGCTTCACCGGGCTGCGGTTGCATATTCTACGTTTAGGTTCCCCCTGTTCAGCTGTTTTTTGTTTGGTCTTTCAGGCCAACTTGGACGAGCCGCAGGCGACTTCCAACCAGTTCCTACGAGCATTGATGACAGCAGTGTGCCAGTCCGCCATCATATGTGAGCATGACTGACAACAATACGTAGCGGCTGCAGCGCGAGTTCTCCTGCTGCCGAAACCGACTTGACGCAACACAAATCACAAGGGTTGTGATCAGGGTTGATTTTTGTTTGTTCCTCCTTGTTTCAGGTGACAACCCGTACAGGGTGGATCCAAGTCAGATCAAACTGAGAGCCAGTCTTCTGCAGAAATACCTGTGTGACGAGCAGAAAGAGCTGCAGGCCCTTTGCGCCCTCCAGGCTCTGATGGTGCACATGGAGCAGCCTGCGAGTGAGTGTCCAGCTCTCACTCTGTGTTCGAGCACACAAAATGTCTACTACACAATGCACTGAGTTTACTTTCTGTCAGGGGAGAGGAATATTTTGGACTTCTGTGTATTGAAGTTCTCTGGCGGGTGTCCTGCTGTAGCTCGCTGCAGATTAGTCTGCATGTCAAGCAGCCTACTTGATATTACAAAGATAGTTACACACGTGCACAAAAGTGTGTGGACCCTCGTGCATTTTATAATTCAACATTCTCTTCTTCCTAAAAGTTAAGAGGCAGCAGCAAGTAAATGCGCAAATTACAATGATTCAACATCTGCAGAAAGACCGAGACAGAATATTGTCACAGCTGTTTTGAGTGATAGTTCAGTGTGTGAGTGGCTGAGAGAATGAGAAGCTGCTTTCAGACGTGCACCAAACTTCTCCAGCAAGATGCATTTTAATTTTTTATGCTTTGGGCTTATTCTTATCTGTTTATCTGGTTAATTGTCTCTCTCTCTGGAAAAGTACAAACATCTGATATCTGCATCAGTGAAAATGACTTTGCTCTGACAGGAAGACACTCAGTGGGATGAGTCTGTTTAGAAACTAGTGATCAGTACTGACCTGTGTTGTTTGTCTGCAGACCTGCTGCGGATGTTCTTCGACGCCTTGTACGATGAGGACGTCATTAAAGAAGAGGCCTTCTATAAGTGGGAATCGAGCAAAGACCCTGCGGAGCAGACGGGCAAAGGTGTGGCCTTGAAATCTGTCACCGCCTTCTTCACCTGGCTCCGCGAGGCAGAGGAGGAGTCTGACAAGGAATAAAAGAGTGAACTGAATGCTGCCACGCCCCCCTTTGGCTAGGTGGTGGCTCTGCAGGCGGCTCTGAAGAGTTGTGGACAATATTGCCAGAGAGGCAGACTCAAATCAATCCTCAGTGAGGATAAATCTTTATTATTATTTTTTTCCTTTCATGGAGGGTGGACTTGGAAAACAATCATTTCTCTCTGCCCTCCCCCTCTTGCTTCCTCATTATGTCCTCACCTGCTTGTCACAGCAAGTGTCCTAATCAAATAAACTTGAAAACTGATTCATCAGGATTGGTTGTTAACAAGGTGTGAACTATCCCACATCACTACGAACCTCTTTAGGCACAATAATACAAACAGACAGGCTGCTTTTCTATGGTTCTAGATAATACTGACGCCTCACATCCTATCTGATCTGCGAGAATAAACAGCAGGGCATGTGGTGTAGTGGGTTTCTCTGATACATGGGTATCATCTTGCCATAACGTGTGTTCAATCCAAACACAGCTCTTCTATCTCTTTGTCCCTTACTGGAGTGTGCAGCATGACTGAAGTGTGTTTCTATTAATTATACAGAAGACGAAATGTACATTGAACTAATCTTGATTTGATGGATGGAGTTTTTAAAGCGATGGTTGTCTATTTTCTCTTCCTGCTTCCTAGAACTTAAAAGAGGACAGAATGATGGAGGACTGATGTTGACCTTTGACTACTAGGGGGTGGTCTTAATGCTTCCTCTAAGCCATCCTCACCCATCCCCAGTAGTGAACCACACTGACTGACTCCTCGTCTTTACCTCTTCTGTACTTAAACCTGAGCTGTCGTAAAGGACCCTTAATGACCCCAATCACCGTTAAAACTTGAACTCGACAGAAAATTGACTTGATGAAATATATAAAGTTAAAAGAAAAAGAAAAAAAAAATACCCACAGAAACGATCCGAAAGCCTTTTCTACTCTAAGTGGAAATACATTTCAGGAGCGTTCTGAAAATATATAATAATAAAACTTTTTTTTTTTTCCCAGTTTTATTTTTCAGAAACAATAAATTGCTGATATAATTGCAGTGTATCTCTTTTCCAACAGCAGTTGTCCAGATGCAGAGGTGCTTTAGATAATCCATTGATTATTAGTTTTATTGGAATTTTGTAAATATTTTTTTGCTTTCTTTATTTAAGAAATTATGCTTCTTTTGCATCTGAAACTGGAAAGATGAGGTAACGGAACATTGCAAATAAAGGACTTATTAAGTTGCAGAGCAGAGTTTTGTACAAGTCTGTTTGAAACATGTTATGTGTCCCAGTTATTTACCTTTTTGTTGCAGAAATACGCAAAAACTAGGAAGGATGTGACACGGGCTGAGAATTAACCCGTCACATATAAATAGATCCGGACAAAGTGGCAGATCAAATAAACATTTTTTCACTTTCTTTAACTTACTAACTCTTACTGTTTTTCTACAACTCTTGTGTAGGGGACTGACGTGTGACAAGTGTGCATTGTGCAATTTGGTGCTGACTTAGAAAACAAAATGCTTTCTACCATCCCTTTTTTTTTTTTTATATAGAAATACATCCCACGTGAACGAAATAGCAAATTCATCCAATAGGAATTCCTTTGAGAAAAGAATCCCTCGTCCTTTCACTTGGCACAGGTGCCTGTTTGAGTCCCACACTCAAACCACACGTACACACAGTGGATTTGGTGGCTTCAGCGGCCCCTGTAGGTCTGGTGCCCCAGGGCTGCTGTTTGCATGTGTCTCTATGCACCCTGCAGGCGGGGGCCAGGGGAATCACTCACAAGTGAGTGGGCTGATGACATTTAAAGAAACTGCAAATATCTCCAGATGAAAAGACGGGCATCCTGCAGAGGCCATGTCTGGATACAGCTTCACTGACTGTGGGACGTATAATTGTGGCCCCTGATGCAGGGAGAAAAAAAAAAAACTGGATCCCGCCACTGACTGCTGAAGTTTTGAAAACAGACATACAGATTTCTTTCTGATTTATCCTCTTTCTCCAGACCACAGCAGGTGATGAGCCGCCCTGCATGCGTCCTGTTGAATGTCTTTCCAAATGTCTGCTGATGAGGATGAGTGGAATAAAATCAAATATGACGTGTAGGAGCTGCAGTGTTTTCTCAGAGCAGCGGGTCAGTGTGATCTAGATGTTGACTGCAGGAGGAGGAGAAGGAGGAGGAGGAGGAGGAGATGTAACACCGCCTCACGTTGATGACGCGCGCCATCGGGAGACATTTGGTCAGAGTCTGTGCACAACCCGCATACACCGAGCAACAAATGGTGCGTCTGTGCCGGGGATGTGATGGACGAGAGGCGCTGAGGCTGCACCGCAGAGCCCGCAGCAGGAGGACGAGCCGCGCTGTGTACATCTGTTGATCGGATTGGAGAAAATAAAGCGCATTATCATGAGCCGCCGCGGTCCCGCTTACAGGTAGGTGCCGCGCGTGATCGGGCTGCAGCCGCGGGTGCATGTGGAGGGAAAGGACGCGGGGGGGGGGGGGGGCGTGCACTGTTGTGTCGTGCGTAAAATTGAGCGGATGCAGGAGATGCAGACATTCACAGGTTGCCAGGAGACGCGCTGCTGCATCGTGCGTTACTCTCCCCTCGGTAATAACTGCAGCCCACAGGCCTTTACCCTTCGATGGCCTGGATGAGGTGTCATTCAACCGCTAATGTCGCTTCAGTGCTTCGTTTCCATAAAAACAGCAGCAACTCATCCCAGCAGCTCTGAAGCTCCATCAATCCATCATTCATTCATTCATCCATCCATCCATACATCCCATGTGTGAGGCTCAGGCTGCCAACACACTGGCTCAACTCGCTCCCACTTGTTGGTCCTGCAAGGTGAAGGTCTCATCCTCACAGCTGCAGCTCTGGTGATGTCATAGGAGGAGGCATCACTCCAGTCAGACATGTTCAGTAACATCATGTTAGCCTCGGCAGGGAGTGGACCACGGCCAATAGACACAAGAACCAGGGGCCACAAAGGGGCCTCTATTTACACAGAGGGGCCAATTATGTGTCAAACGTACATGCTCAATTCCTGATTCAGTACGGTGCCCGTTTAAGTCATTCATTGTTTATTATTAGCTCTGTAGCTTTGAGCAAAGCCACATCATTGAATATATTTTTTAACAATTCTTCATAAACGGACATATTTATTGCTAGTGTTAATAAGAGTCTATGTTTGTAAAAAAAAAAAAAGAAAGAAAAGATAACCGACAGTACAGGGCCACTTCAGGAGCCAATCAGATTTCAGCTGGGGCCAGTGCCCCCCAGGTCCGGCCCTGGATCTGCCCCTGACTGGTGACCTGCCTTTATACATTTGTTTCCATGTCGCCTTTTTTTGCAGAACATTTGAATGTTTAATGAAATAACCTATATCATTTGAATCATTTGTGACTTACTGTATATACTGTATACTGTATATACTCGGATATAAAGTTAGGCAAGTCCACGATGCTGCTGCTGCTGCTGCCTGACCCAAAAGGCGACCATCTGTGGTGCTGCGGTCAGTGTGTCAGGGCTCCACTTGCTCAACATGTGTTGCTCTCATCATGTGTTTAGCATGAGTGACATCTGTGCAGCTCTCAGGTGTGTCCTGCAGCTCTGAAGCTCTCCTCTTCCGACGGACCGGCACAAAAATTCTGTTCACGCTTTCACATCGCTGCCTCCCAGGTCCTCTACCTGCCGGTTTTTGCCTCCGACAGACATTCGCTGTCACTTTTGACTTTCATCGTAAGCCTTTCATCTGCTTAAGGATATCCGTCAAGTCATGCATGTGCTCGGAGTTGTGTACAGGCAACATGTACCGCCCTTGTTGTAAGGCTCACCTGCCCTAGCAACAAGAGATATTTCAAAAGGGCCCGATCGATAGGAATGTACCGAAATATATTTTAAATCAATCATTCGTAAGAGGTTTTTATCAAACCTTTAAAAGGTAATTGAGGCTTGATATGTCACAGTTTGACCATAACATGTATTATAAATAACTATGAATAAAAAGGAAACCCTAAATCTACGTAAAATACAAACGTTTAATACATTGTTTATTTTGTAAAGTAAAACGCTGATACCGATATATAAGTCAGGCCCTTATTTCAGGCCCCTCTCATGAACTACTGGCACAGATTCCCCCGAACCACGAGATCTGCCGTGTGTGGTCATATGTGCATTTGATTTGAAAGACCAGTTAGTTTAGTTAAGCAGCCCTATCACTTTTAATAGGGATCAGCAGCTTTGGGGTGAGGCAGTTCGGGCTCGAGCCGCTTAGCAGGAGCTGGTCACTCGCCATGTGTTTGCCCGGTTGCATTGAGAAAGCCACCACTGCCCTCGTCACCTTCAACCCCCCGATCATTTGAACTGGTTTCACCGGCTTACCGTGGCTTTAGCATCTGTGCAGGCTGTTTGCCTGTATGCCCGGTGGTTTAAACCGGTAAACCGAAGCTAGGACTGTCAGTTGTGTTGGTGCAGCGTTCTGCGTCTTCCGCGATGAGGCTGAGGTCCAGGAGTAGAGAAAGAAGGGAGAGACAGAGGGAGGACGAGGTAGGACAGAGTCTGTTTGGAATGATCTGTTCTCCGGAGCTACTTCAGAATTATTCCTTGTCATTGATGACTAACCCTCCTCAAACAGTTCTATGCCACAGACGGTCACTTTGTTTTTGTAAGTGTGCAGAGCTTTTTATAAACAGTCAATGGTGCAGAGTGAAGTTAGAAAACTTTGTGTTCATCCTACCGGGTTTATCTGCAGTGGAGATTTTATCGTCAGTGTTTTTCATAAAATGTTTAAATTGTTAACTGAGCTGGTGTTATTTTTCATACATTAGTTGTTGGCTATTTCAGATGTCTGCGAAGCAAGCACACATTCTTCAGACCCAAGTTCAAAACCTTTCAAAATAAAAGCTCTATAATTCAGCTCGACATAAAGCATGGCAGCAAAAAAAAAAAAGAAGCCTTTAATTAGTAAAGAGGAAGTGGAGATCAGCACCCGCCTGAATGTCTGCGTCAGTATGATATGGTGAAATAAAAAAAACAAATTATCAAAGTGGCCTGGTGGCAATAATGGTTCCATGGGTACAGAGACACATGTTCCACATACGGACAGACAGGCGATGTGGAGTTAGCAGGTAGATACAGTATACCTGTATATGAGTTTCAGATTTTTATTGAGACGGAAAGGCTTTTAGAATTTTTCTCACAAAACTAAAATGACTGGGTAGCTGTAGAACTGACACAATCACAAACTGACATTAAATAAAGCTTTTCTACTTTCATGCACTGGCTGCAAACGCCTACAATCGAATCTTTCTTGCAGGTGAAATTTGAGGAGAGTGAAATGATCCCAAAGTCCGGAAAATCTCCAGCAGACTCTCGGAAAAGTGTCGGCATCCATGAGTTCGCAGCCCTCGCCAGATCCTCCTTAAATGGTGACAACCTTTTTTTTTTCTTCTTTAACACAAATGTCTGAAATTCTTTTGACTTTCCAACTTCTGGCGTCCACCTCTGTGTCTCTGTGTCGCCTCCAGGCATCTCGCAGGCAGTGAGGGACCATGTGACGAAGCCCACCTCCCTGGCTCAGGGCCGGGTTGCCCACCTCATAGAGTGGAAAGGTTGGCCCAAACCCGCAGACCCCCCACCGGCCGCCCACTCCCAGTTCAGCTCCTATTGCCATCTGACTGAAGGAGAGAAGGAGGCCCGGTTTGCTGCAGGTATTTACCCAAGTGACCTTTACCGACCCTCAGCCAATGATATGTTCCTCGTTCTCTTCATGTGGCGAGATACAAGTGCGGTGCATCTACAGCCGAGGTCTGTGCAGGACGTACACGTGTGGGCAGTGTGTGTCGTACTCAGCTTGGTTTAGCCCCAGCATCATCTTCAGCTCCCACCTTCTGTCACGCGACTAATCCTCTGAAACTCCTGTCCGTCAACACCCCGCCCCGCCCCCTGCGCTGTCTCCCGGGTGACGGCTGGTCTTGGCAGCAGATGGTGGCCTATTAGACAATCTCCCAAAACACTTCACTGCCCACCAATGGTTGCAGCTCCTGTTGTTCTGCTGTGACTCATCGTCTCTGGCGCCAGTGACATCGGCGTGGTTTGATCAAGAGAGAGGGAGGGAGAGTGTGTGTGTGGGGGGGGAGAGAGGACAGAGTACATTATGACGTCTGTATCTTTTTATTTTCAAACCCTCATCGACTCAGAAATGAAGAAGCATTTTCTTATTTATTTTTTTTCGCTCAGTTTGAGTCACTTTTCAAGCAAAAAAAAATGCTCCAGGCTGGTTTGATGTAAATATAATGTATTTGCAAAACCACTGGAAAAATCTCCTCTGATATATTCAATCACAAGTGTCTTCTTCATTTCAAACCATTAACCGTGTTTCTGTGATGTTCACATGAGAAGTTATGATGCATAAAATAGAGGTATGTCAAAATCTGGTAGAAGCATCTGCATTAATTGGACGCATGTTTCCCTCAGGGGTGGCGGAGCAGTTTGCCATCGCTGAGGCCAAGCTGCGAGCTTGGGCCTCTATGGACGACGACGAGGAGGAAGACTCCAATGATGAAGACTCCCCCAGCGGCAGACAGACTCACAGCCTCTTCTTCCAGAGCTCAGGTATCCGCAGTCGCCTACGTTTTGCTCATTTCATCTCATTTCACTCGTCTTCTTCATTTTGTGCGCCATCACTGACAAAACGCCTCGTCTTCCCACCCCTTCTCCCAAACATCCATCCATCCCCCAGGTGTTCTGACTCTTTGCTCCTCCTTCAGACGCCACCACGTCCAACCCTATTACCGCAGCCCCACGCCAGCCTGAGGGGGGCAGCAGTGAGGTGCCGCCCTCTGACAGTCCCCTGGGCTCCAGCAGCAGCGGCAGCCTGCTTTCTGGTCGGCCTGGATCTCACAATGACCCACATTCATCCCAGACCAACTCACCCACTTTACCCAGCGACCAGCATGACTCCGTTCCTGGAGGAAGAGGAGCGGCCGGGTGGTCACGGGAAGCAGCTGGCTCCTTCGCAGGAGCAGCACAGTGAGGTCTGCGTCCACCACAAGCCAGAGTGGAGGCCTCGGGGCCGGAGTGGCAGGTTCGACTCCTGCTACTCCACCTCGTACTCAGAGTCTCCTGGAGAGGAGGATGAAGAGGACGAGGACGAGGAGGGCAACGTGTTCCACGAGGCGCGGGTGTGGCACTGCAGCCCGAGGAGCTTCTTCTCGGACCGGGCCTCCTCTGGGGTGGCCTCGTTCGATGAGGAGGAGGAGGAGAGGGATGACGTTGAGGAGAAAAAGGAAGAAAAAGAGTATTATATGTGAAGTGTTGTCCATCTTTATGTCTCTTTGAGTCCGTGTTGATTCTGGATATGACATCTATTCTGCTTTCTCTGTAAACCTCTCACCACCTCCTCTTCCTCCTCTTCTCCCTCCTCTCCCTCCTCCACTCACTGCCTTCTGTCTTGGCCTTCGGGCCTCTCATGTACTGATCTCGCTCAACCGTTTATCGCTGCTGTGAACATCAAAGTACATCAGAGAGGTCGAACCAGAATGTAAAGCTGTTGTTCAAACTGAGTTTTGTACATTTTATTGTGAAGAGTCATGTGTTGCTATTGCATTTTCTATGGATATTTTGTAGTGTTGTTTTATTCTGGGTCATGCTGTGTCATGTGGGTCGGGCTACGTTTGATACTGAATGTCTGATTGTTCTGCGTACACACATATATATATATATATATATATATATATATATATATATATATATATATATATATATATATATATATATATATATATATATATATATATATACATATATATATATATATACACATATATATATATATATATATATAAAAATATGATTCTTTTTGACAGAAAATGATTTGCCCCCCCCTCTCCCACAAACACAAATGATTTAATCTCTTAAAGGGTGTTTTTTCTTTCAATTTAATCATTGAGTCATGTACAAAAAAACAATTTCATGTTCTCTGAAAAGTAACAATGGCTGTTGGAATTTCAAATGCATAATTCTCCTCTGTACAGAGCGTGTATGTAGCTCTCATCCGTGTATTTTCATATGTACAAAGCATATACAGGCCAGTGCCATATAAAGGGAGATACTACAGACTTATTGCTTAACTAGATACGCTGCAAATGCGCTTATACACTCTCTACATTGAACTCCTTATACGTTGTCTCATAAGACGAGCACTACTTCACATTCCATATGCAAACGAAAAAAAGTTAAGACGTTAATAGAATCGTTGCACAAACACAGACAAAGAAAATATGAGCCCGAGTCGGGATGTTGCCACGTAAGATTTGAAATATGGCTCGAAATCATCGCGTGAAGCTAAAACCCATTTGAAGGTCGTGGCACAGACTCACACGCACGACAGTTTTTGGACTTGTGCTTCATACAGCAGTTACGTTTCTCATCACTGCTTCAGAGGCCAGGCGGAATTTAATTTGTCATAAAGATATGTGTAACATATCAAGGTAGTAAATATCTACAGGCCGCATACAGTACATGTGTGCATATAAGTGTGTGTGTGTGTGTGCTCTGTACAACAGCCAGTAGCTTCCTGTCACAACGAGCTCAACAGTTGTTCCTTTATCATGCTAGAAACACGTTAAATTCATGTAGCGATTACATGTGTGGGCTGTTCAGTTGACTGGCGGTCTACATGTGCCCTTAGTGAACCAACCCCTATTGTGCAGTAAATTATATTCATGGTAATTACAATGTGCTTTAGCTTTAACCGGAGCCCTGAACCAAGCTGGGTGGACCGATGGAAGCAGCTGCCTTTGTCGTCATGTGAACAGATCTTGGCCAATGGTGGATTTTTAGGGCTGTTATCTTAAGGTGCTTTCAGACATGCACTGAACTCAGGATAATCTCCTGACACCTGGAGGGGTTGAATGAGAGAATGCAAAAGTCCGAGTGAGCGGCTCCAGATTTTCTTGGGAGTTTCCCCGGCCAGCCCTTAAGTTAGGAGAACTCCGGAGAATGTCCAAATGAGCCGATGCTCTCGAGGATTCACCGCGAAATGAGTGGGCGTTGTCACAAAATGAAATGTCTTACACGTAGACACCGACAAAGATGTCACGAGAGCTATTTTGGTCAACACCGGTGTCGATGTGCTGTAAACAAAAACACATGACGTCTTGTGTCTGCCGCCCCTCGCCTGAGTGGAGAAAGTCCGGACCCAGTTGTGCCGACGTTCTCCGGAGTTCATGTCTGGAAACGGCTAGATATTAAAACAAACTGCTGTAGATGCCGTGACGTTGTAACTGCAGAGTGTTGCAAACTAACTAGCGATGACACTGTTGCTTTTACAGTATTATTCATGTATATATATTGACATTATTGTCCAACAACCCTATGGTGTATCAGTCCAGTGCTGTGAATAGGCAGACGTATATATATTCATACCATCATGTGCTCATTAAGATCGTTTTCCGCGTCTTTTTTCTTCTGTGCTTTCTCGTCTTGTTAGTTGCTCCCGTTTATCGCTCGCCGCTATTTGCATGTGACCTATGTCATGTGACTTATGTCCTGTGTTAAAGGAACTGATGATGAGTCGGGACCAGATTTGAGCATGGCAAGGAAGGTGTCTCTCTTTCTCACACACACACACACACACACACACACACACACACACACACACACACACACACACACACACACACACACACACACACACACACACACACACACACACACACACACACACACACACACACACACACAAAAGATAAACCTGGGAATATTCCATATTTCTTATTGTCATCAGTCCGACGAAAAGACCAAACTAGTATTTTTCTGTGTAACCAAATATAGTTTATGTAGTAAATAACATATAAATTATACTTCTATAAATACTCATATAATATAGTTTATTCCACAGGACCATAGAGTTCTGTTGTTGTCCAAAAATTATTAAAAACACATTGAAATCATAAACACAACATTGCACCTTCCACATGATCCTCTATTACAGACTGTATATAAAGACAGACGACATGACAGCTCTTCCTCAAAAGTGTCTTGATCGCCCCCTGGTGCCTGGCTGCTTTATAGGTCATAATCCTCGCCTCCTCCATGTTTGCCTACACCAAGGAGGTTTCACTGAGCAGATTTCCAGGAAACTTGGTGGAGGGATGGGACATAAGCCAAGACAGAACCGGTTAAATTTCGGTGCGGATCCACTTTACTTTAAGGGGATTGTCGGGCCTCAGTGGATGTATGCGCTCTACTGAGGGCCATTCTAGTAGTGGATGGGACATGGCCAGCCACCAAGGGTGATGAAGATAATTTGGTTTCACTTTTGGGGAGCAGTCATGTCGTCCATCTTTATTTACAGTCTATAGTTTGGTCGGAGAGGGTAAAGGCAACAGAGGTCTGGTAGGGTCCCTCCTCTCTGACTCCACATCGTCTGATTGTTTCAATTTCAAAACGTGTTCCAAACGACGCAGACTCATGTCGTGTAAAAATAAAATCAGTGCAGGCCTACAAAAGTATTGTTTTTGGTCTTCTCACAGGATTTGTGGACGGTAAAGAAATATAGACTAAAACCAGATTTAGCATTTAAACAGGCATCTGCACAAACTCACTCACGCCACAACGTTAGAATCGCAGGTATCAAGGCTGGACTTGTCGGTGAGTGTGACCTCTACAAACATAAGAAACGTCAACATTCATGAGACGACAGGACGGATCAGATCATTCTGACAGATCCTCCGTGTGGGCGGGGCTACTCTCTCCCTCAAGTTCTGATTGGTCCATGTTCAGAGATGGCTGGTCATGTTGTTGCTCTGTTTCGTCCGGCTCAGGAGTGTGGGTGGGCGGGTCATAGTCACAGGCAAGCTCTGATTCCTCAGTGTGGGAGGGGCTGCAGTCAAAAGTGAACTCTGATTGGTCCTCTGTGAATGAGGGACTCTCCTGGAGCACCAATTCTGACGACTGGTTTGTAACGTCGCCGGGACTGGTTTCAAACTGCAAATTGGTTTGGTCTGAGAAGTTGACGGGGATCTCGTTGTACTGGAGATCGGGTTGGTCCACAGCTTCAGGGGGGTTGGGTTCCCGGGGCAACGAGAGCCCCCTGTGGCGGATGCACAGCTTGTGTAGTTCAGTTACCTCAGATACGTTTGTGCTGTTCCCGCTGTCACGGAAACTGGCCAACGGAGGGCGCACTTTCACTCCAGTCACTGTCACTGAGCCCTCGATGGCCTTACGCAACTGGAGCGCCAAAGGCGGTGGCAGAGAAAGGGAAGAGGGAGAGAGAGGAGGAGGTTTAATCATTGTGTACAGAAAATGAGATCTGAACAACTGAAGGAAATACACATGCACACCTCTTTGAGAGAGACCACTCCAACCAGACGTCCCATGCTGGTCACATAGGCGTGATCCAGACCCAGCAGAGAGAAGATGGTGTGAGTCTGTGGTGGAGGAGAGATGGGTTGTTACCTGGTTACAGACTCAAATACAGAGGGGCTTTATTTACATTGATTTCACTTCAGTGTTCTCAGTGCTCTTTGTTTCCATGTTACCTTATGCAGAGATGTTTGCTCCACCAGCTGGAAGGGAGCAGGATCAATCTTGCAGTTTTTGAAATCCACCGCTTCATCGAGCTGCTGCTCCTCCCACTCTGCTATCTGAAACGAGGAGAACAACGAGACACTGAAAACTTCAACACTGTTCATTTGAAAACTCAATTTTATGTATATATATATATATATATTCACATATATACATGTGTATGTGTTAAGTCTCACCTCTGTTTGAGTCATACAATCGTCTACTTCAGTTGGGTCCTAAAAGAACATACCACTATGTTCAATAACTACAGTATATCAACCACACACTGTTTATAAAGATGGATGACACTTTTCCACTTCCTCCCAATATCGCAGTAGCGATCGGGGGATGGAGCCACAGCATCGAAGTCCCATGATACATGCACGGTCGACCAATGGTGAGCCAATCTCGACTGTCAATTTTTTATAGTATCAAATATCTAACTCAAATTAATTGACGCGAACTTTGACTTTTCAGTTCAGTCCATGTCCCATCCATTAACATGGAGGAGGCAGGATTTATGGCCTACACTGCAGCCAGCCACTAGATGGCGATTGAGACACTTTGTCTTCACTTTTGGGAAGCGGTCATGTTGTCTATATTTATATAATCTAAAGGGAAGATCTGTTAGTTTGTATGTGCAGAACATTAAAATAAAGCAACAAAGCAATCTTTGATTGGTGCACCACAAACATTTAGATCCAGCACTCACTACGTGTGTGTGTGTCGCAAGGCAACGGTTACCAAGCAACAGTTTCCAGGCGGCAGACAATCTTACCGCCATGGAGATCCTCACTCGTTTGGGCTTCCTCTTCTCAGGAGGAGCTGGCCCAACTGGGCTCTTCCAGTCAGGGAGAAAAGGCATCAACACAGCACGTTAACACAACATCAGTGACACCGGACAGTTTTACACCTTTAACTTGGAGCCACCACAACACTGGGTCCCAGTCGGACTTCCAGTGGGAGAAGTCTCTGGGACATGAGCACAAGGTTGCAGAGACCGACACATGAAGAGAAAGGAAATCTGCACAAGAAGCCCAATGCTAATGCAACATTGGCTGACAGATCAAATATTGAAGGATTCTTGTAAAGCAGTTATAACCCCCATGTTTTCCCTTAAATATCGTCTATGGGCTCATTCTACTCAACAGTGGCTGTTCAAAGACCCCAGCATGGAAAACCCTGCCGCCTGTGGGTGGATCCTGCCGCAGCACTTACCCTTGAATACAACACATGACACACTTGCACGCGTGCATTTTTTTATATCCTGTTAAGTTTTCTCTCGCTCTTGTGCTCACCTCCAGCAGCTCCTTGTCTTGGTCCGCACAGGAGAGCGTCTGAGAACCTGGGAGAGAAAACAACAATCAGTCTTTATTCAGTTTGTTCCTCTATGTGTCCTACTGTGTGTGAAGTACGTACTATTTGGCGTCTCTGTGTCACTGATGGCAGACACAGTTTTCAAGGCAGATTTCAGAGGAAGCTGAATATTGGAAGCCACTGGGCTGAAGGAGGAAGACTCCTCCGTGGAGATCTACATGGAAAATATATTAACAGAAGAAGACACACACACACAGAAAAAATACAGATAACACGGAAGAGACAAATACGAGCACATGCACGTAAACAAACAGGACGGCACAGGTAAAGGCACAGACGACAGAGACAGAGAAGACGTGTGTTAATGTAAAGTAGAAATGAGGGACATTTATTCAGTTTATAAACACTTACCACAACAGCTGTCCAAAAACTCCATCTGTGCCCTTACCTACTACTACATGCTTCACACATGCTGTATCTGATCATCCACTTTTTCTCGATCGCTACAACCTTAATCGCTACAGCCCAGCCCTGGCGCCCCCGGACGCCTCACACCTGTTGGGTGCTCACCAGGAAGCGGACCCCTTGGCGAGCGCTGCCCGATGAGTTGACGTGGGTGCAGGGTGAGCTGGGGGTGCTGTCAGTTGTCAGGCTGGGCAGGTGATCGTGTGTGCCGTTGTCCTGGGCCAGCTGGTGGAGGTACTCCAGCCGCCGCTGGCGTCCCAGCTGAAGCGAGAGCAGAGACTGGAGCTGTAGTCGCTCTATGGAGCCCAGCAGGATCATGGATTCTGAAGGAGAAGGAAAGAAAGCGAGTTATGAAATGTCCGTCCTGCAGTTATATGCATTTATACATATTGTTTTCCAGACTCATATGACGCAAGTAAATATGAAATCTAAATTCATTTTAAACTTTTCAGTCGTACAATAAATCTGTGATAAAATGGCTCAAATGTAAGTAAAACATGAGGTGTATTTAAAAAAATACTTTTTCATTTGGCCAAAAATATGTGGACACAAATTACAGCCATATTGTATGTAATTGTTGAATAATCTTATAATAACCACAGACATGACTATGCTGCTGTAACAGCCCCCGCTCCTCTGGTCTCAGGTTTTCCTGGCTTATCAGTGGATAAGACCCCTTCGTCTCACAGGCGGTAAATGAGGGGTCGTGGTTCTGTGCGGGGCAGTGTCACGTCCGTCCACACCAAACTCAGAAAAACGATTTCTTTATTGACCTGGTTTTATTTTTGCATTGTTGAAATATTGTTCATGCACTTACCTCTGCTTTCAACCAGGGCCAGGGTTTTGAGTTGACCTGTCAGCAGCATCTCCTGCAGGTCCCGATAGCAGGAGTTCAGAGTGATGAAGCGCACGTCCCTGACCATGATGTCCTCCACACGGATATTATATTTCCTGAGACATAGTTTCAGGGGAAGGAGATGGAGGTCAAGTGATGAGGAGGGGGAGCAAGTGGAAACAAGAGAGGGAAGAAAATGAAAGGCCAGATAGATAGAAATAGAAATAAGGAAACCAAATCGCTGGGAAAAGAATAAATCTGCCCTGAGCCTTCAAACAAGACACACACTGGACACACTGACTCACTCGTGATGTCCCATGCCCAGCTCGGGCAGATAAGGAAGTTTCTTGATGCGGATGATGGAGTCGTACAGAGATGGTTGGAGCGACTGGGCCACGGCGTTGGCCAGAATGACGGCGATCATCACAGGCAGGATGTGGGAGATCTGACCGGTCAGCTCAAACACTATGACCGCTGTGGATACAGTGTGGGTGACTGCTCCAGACAGCGCTGCAGCACCTGTGTAGGAGGGAAGTGAATCGAAAAATATTTTTTTCTGTCTTCTGCAGAACATCGTTCTCATTCATAACATTTAACTCCATCCTTTCACACTAGCCAGTGAGTCATGACCGCTGCAATTTGTTTCCGAACGATTTTCTGTTTTACTTCAGTCAAAAATGTAATGTTCAATCTAAGTGGAATCAATTTTCATCAGTCACATTCTATAAGCTGGTATGAAGTGATAAAAATGGCCGCAGCGATTTCCATCACACAGTCGAGAGGAAGAGTGAAAAGTGGTGGGAACATTGGTTATGAAGGTAAATTAGGTACGAAATGGTGGATTTAAGTACAGTGTGCAAAGAAAACTGATTTAGAGCAACTCACCAACTACAGCATAACCGCCAGGAACTATGGGATACACGCTGCCGTCAGCATGTATGCCATCAGGAAACATGGTTGCCATGATCTCTCCAACAAGTCTGCCAAACGCTGCCCCTGTCCGTCACACATTGACACGGCAAGAAATGTTTATCAGGGCTCTGATCATTTCAAAATGTTTTATTTTATTAAATTTTCACATCTGTAAGAATTTCACTGTTATATTTCTGCCCTAATGTTGTGTTTGCCTTCGATTCTTCATTTTTATTTGGTAATTGAAATGTGCTATGTCAAATTTGGTTTATTATTATTTAAGATAAGATAATCCTTTATTAGTCCAGGGGTATTTGCTGTGTTGCAGCAGCAGCAGCAAAGAGGACAGTCCAATAATTAGACACCAGTAAAAGTGATAAAAAGTAAACATACAATATAAATACAAGGAGTAATAACATGATAAATAGAATAGGAATATTTTAAACAGAATACATACAGTGTGAGCGGAATGTTCTAGAATATTTACTATTGAATTTCACCTATAGGAATGAGTATTGCACAGTAAAAAATAATGAGTGAGATTTAAGGGTTCTACCAGCTGCAAGAGAAACCAATAGAAACATAGATTTTTATTCACCAATAAGAAAAACTGGCATGAAGGCCCCACATGGAACAGGCATGGTGGTGGCCACAGCTGACATCCAGAACTGAGACAGGCAGAGAAGAAAGTTTGTTTGAGAAATCCTCAAATCGTCATCATCAGACAGCTACATGTGCCAGACGGCCTACCTTCATGATGATGAAGAGGACTAGTGTGACGAAGACGTTGACCTGCGGGTGTTTCCAGGCGTGGTGGTGGCTGATGTAGTCGAACTCTTCGGCCACACCCTGACGGCACCACGTGCGGTTGTCGAACAGCGCCACCAGAGACTCGTGCTGCGTCAGCTGACAGGTCAAGATGAGGAAAAAAAACGTTTCTGAATGTTTGTTTGTTACATCCTCACACGTTAGAATCCGGGATATTTTAACTTAATTTCTGGATAGTGGGAGAAAGTCGAGATGTCTTCATAAACTATTCAAAATTCAATATTTATTTTAACTTGTTTTAAACATATGTTAATCTCCAGGATCTGCACACACCCTGCAGAGCACATCGTCTTAATTATAATAACCCATCATAAAACATGACAGCTTTGGGAGCAGGAACAAAAGACTGACCCACAACCTGACACTGACTCCCTTCATTTAAAGTTATCATCAATCATTTAGCAACAATAGAGACATACTCTCAGGAGAGCGAAAGTATGTTCTCACCTGTCCAGCCATGAACTGCCCGAAGCCTGGAGGGAACGTGAGCGTGGAGATGAGCAGGGTGACGAGTGCAGGATACACCAGACGCCTGACAGGAAGAGAGGGACTGCAGGGTCATTAATGGGTGCGCTTGTCACTCTGTGTGTGCATGCTTGATTTCTGGTTGGTGAGGAGGAAGAGGCTATACATAGCTCCCTGTGATGTGGATGAGTTTTAGCCAAGACTTTACTGTGCAGAGGTCAATCGTATCGAAGTGGGAGGGAAGTGTAAAGGATCACAACGTGAGGGATCAGATACTCACTTCCTCAGCAAGAACTTGTTAATGGTCTTCTGTTTCCTCATGCACTCTACAATCAGCCGGTTCAGGTAGACAAACAGAGCACCTCCAAAACCACAGGCAATCCTACAAACAGACAAAGACACTCCTGTTGGGTCTGTTTAACGTGAAGCAGACCCAGAGAATCCTGGGCTGAAATACAGCTTTGACTCATCTGAGACAGGAAGCCAACCAATGTAAGCATTTTGGCATCAAACACATCAAACATGCCGCATGGTGATCTGTATTCAGGCTCCACCTCTAATCAGTAGAGGTATAAATCATCGGATAAAAATCACCCTTCAGCCTCTCAATAGGAACTTGTGAGGGTGAACGAGAGATCAGATTCCCTCGTTTACCGAGAGGCCAAACTGCTCTTGGATCAGTTTAACGTTGTGTCAGACGAGACAAACACACTCACCCGAGGATGGCGAACGCTGGCAGCTCCTGAAGGTCGAACGGGAAGTCCAGACGGAAGCGGGTCTTAAAGAGAGCAGTGATGGTCTCTGAGGAAAAGGAAGATTAGGCCTCATTCACCAACTATCATATTTTTCTGGTATGTGGTTCTTCAAAGCTTATTATTAATCTCAAGAAAGAAATGTCCTTTTTTACCTATGCTTATCAGGAATAACTGTACGCGCTTTCAATTTACGAAGACAATGGGATTCATCAATATAAGAAGACAGGTGCGATTGACAATTCTGTCATGAGTCTGACGTACAACTTCTTAAGGTCTATCTTAAGATATTGTCCGGTGTTTTACCTTCCTCCTGATTCCACACGGCCAGCACTCGGAATATGAAGGCACTGAAGGTGGCAGCGAAGAAGCCCCTCCAGTAGTTCCTCACGGCGAAGAACGTTGATGTTACCTCAATACTGAACAGCACCCCTGCAACTCAGAAACACAACTGTTCAATCCCACAGGAAAACTGTTTCCAGAGAACAATTTAATCACATGTCCTTAAAAACATCACTGTAGAGCATAATGGTTAAAATCTATATAAAGCGTTTGAACACCACTACCACAGGGACCAGTTACACATTGTCCCATTATTTTCACATTGTCATTTGATTCATTATCATTATAAAAACATTGATTATATTCAAGATACCTTGATGTGGACTTAGTTGAAATCTCTGATCCTCTAAAACTATGGCAATCGTCCTTCGACCTCAATATTCATCTGACCAATCTCACTCAATCTGACCAATAGTTGTTGACACAGTATGTTGCTCTGAATCAGAGTGAGACTGAGGCACTGATGAAGACTGGCACCCCCTGGTGCTCGTAGGGTAAATATTCTCATCTAATTAGCTCCCATAATTAGCTCCCATAATTAGATACCTTTCAATCAGTGGCAGTGACCATGTCGTCTTACCTCCAATAGGGGCAGCGAAGCAGCAGCCCACACCCACTGCACAGGCAGCCGAGAGCATCTCCGTGTTCCTCAACTCGTTCTGTCCAAACACAGACAGACACACACATACAGAGAGAATAGAGCGGTGCATAACAAACGCACACACACGAACACACTCTTGTTCTCGATCTCAAAGTAAGGACACTCACTCTGCCCCTTCCTCTAACCTTTACCATCACAACTAAATGTCTAAACCTAGACCATGTCCTGATAATGTAAGAAATTACAAATGATTTGTCGATGTTTTAAATTGATTACCCCACAAATGCATACACAAAAACATATATGTAAACACCACTTTTATGATATTTCAATAACCCATTGTTTTACACAATAGAACTTATTTTCATTTAAAGTTCATATATATATATATATATATATATATATATATATATATATATATATATATAGTTATGTCCCATGCTCTTCTCAAATAAAATTAAAATAAAACTAATTGTACTTCTTTGAATTTCATTTATTTATCGTCATGTTAATATACATGTGCACACACACACACACACAAATGTATTCCTACAGGTATGTATGTGCAAATGCCACAGACACACAACACACAACAGTCAAAGTCACAGATCTTTTCACCTTCGATGAGGTCACACATGTGAACGGGTGAACAGTGTAATATGGGAGGCCGTGACTGAAAACACAGATTGAGTGTTGAAATCATGGAATGAGATGTTTGCACTGAAGCGAAGGCAACACAGATCGATGCCTCGCTGCGACGGTTCACCGAACAGAATCAAACACAGCGCGGACAAATGGAAAGGCATCGGCTTCTCTCAGCTGATCTGAAATGGGCAGCGTGGATTATTAATGCTGATGGAATTGACAATAAAGAAACTATCTGATTCATGCAGTCGTACCTTGCTTCCCTCAAAGGGCTCTTCCTTTAGCAGTAAAATTGAAACACAAAAAAAGAGAGATATGTGTGAGTGCCAACTGTGCGAGTGGAGAGGTTACCTTGGTTTTTTTTTTTCATTCATCCTCCTCCTGGAAGCCATCCAGCTCATTATTCAAACTGCACAAAATCAAACAAGCAGCGAATGAGCTTCGGCAAACACAGAATGAACATGTTCCCAGGCTGATTATATTTAATGGCTGTCGTCGACCCCTGGACGATTAAGAGTCTTTCTATCTGTGCCGACGTGTGTTTTTCCTGCTCCATGTCTCTGAAGTGGTGCCGTAGAGGAGAACTGACAGACATACAGCACGTAGGCCAGTGCAGGAAGAGACAGGAGGCCGGGGTGAGGGTTTCACATGAGTGGAGGCGAGAGCGTGTCCTGGAGAGTCCAAGGAATGTCAGAGATTTTTCATAGTCCAGCTATGTTCTTTCGTTGTCTTTCTTGCATACGTACGAGGACTAAAATACAAGCATACGACTGTTTTAATGCTGCTTTTACCGTATTCATGTACGTGCTTATATTTTTACACTTTTACATATCTATCTTTGACTGCAAAGAGAAGCATTTTAGGATGTCATTGTACCTGAGTAGAATGATAATCCAGACCTTTCTGATCCTGATCAAAATGAAGAAAATCTTTCTTGAATTTGAAAAAAATCTTGATGATCATATTTAGGGAACTGATATCTATGAGTTTTAGGTAATTTGGTGCAGATCCAAATAAAAGTCCAGATCTAGCAGATTGTTGTGTTTTCATAGGGGGAGGACTTTTTCTTTTTTGTCGTTGTATGGTAATTAATAGGACTAGAAACATGTAACTAGCAACGTATACTGAGATAACATAACGTGGCCTTGCCCTACTTGGTGGAGGTACAGTACGTGCTCTCCCTCATCTAGGGTTAAAACTAGAAAACAGCCCTGACATAGATCTTAGAAATATTCTCATCTACATTAATCAACACTAAGACTTCTTCTCATTCCTTAATAAAAACAATTGTGTTTTTGGAAGCCATCATTTGTCCTGATGATCAAAGAAGCGCCGAGCAATAGAAAGGTCTCCAAGTTGATCCTCAAACTATTGATGGCTAATGAAGTGGTCCTTAACCATCAACTGGTCCAGTGGAGCAGGTCAGTGACCAACACATCAGACTGCGGCTGTACTGATGAACTGAGGCTGTTTGTGAAAAGTGAGCACTGGTCCTGAAAACAACGAGAAACAACCTCTGACATTGATGTGAGGTACGATAAAATTCTTAAAAACAAGTTCAAATAATTAATGCCATTAACAATCATGACTTAATCACCATTGACTTTAGTTATAATGCACAAGTAAATGAGCCATAATATTCATTATAAAAATCAACACGGTTTACATAAAAAAAAGGAAGATTATCGATTTCATTTCATTTATCTGAGAGAGAAGACTAAGTTGCATCAGTGGAGCTCAGTAACTCAAACAAGTTGGATGTGTGTGTGAAAGTCCATTAAAAAGGTGGTTACCATTTTAAACATGTAAATCCCTCCGAAAAGAGCGGCCATGAATTTGCTGAGGAGAGCTGCGCACAGGCTGGCGACATGAACGAAGGGTCCCTGAGAGGGAGGACGGGAGAGAGATCGGAGTGTTAGCAGACAGGATATGACTGAAGGCACATTTTAGCGCTAAGTGAAGCTCAAGTTCAGCAGCGTTATTCCAAACCTATGCAAGATTAAACCCTGCTCAGTCAGTCCCAACGAATTTACTATGCTCCCAAATGGGAAATGCAAGCAGTAAATCACTTTTTTATTTTTGCCGCCACTGTCGACTTTAACGATGCAAGGAGATTTTTATTACCTCCTGATGGGAAACTTCCCAAACTGTCAAGCTATCTGTCTTGTGTAATTTGTGCAGCCAAGAGGACTGTGGAGATATCGGAGGAGATTAAAGACAAAAACTAAAACCCTCTACCTCCTTCCCCAGTGGCATCCCGCTGCCCAGGGCGCAGGTCAGGCCGATGACTTTGGCCACAAACGTCTTAAAGGTCAGATACTCCTTCAGGACCACCCCCCTCAGTATCGTCTTCATCTCAGGAATGCCTGAACCTGCGAGAGGAAGAAACAAAGGAGATGCCAGGCGCGTAGATGGAGAGGGGAGAAAAGAGGAGTTGAAAGAGAGCAATTACAGAGAGAGAGGGATGAGTAGAATAAATAAAGAGCAGGAGGGGGGCTGTGCGGGGAATAGCTGATTGATATTCATGCAGGTTTCTGTATGCACATCTCATCAGAGGTATATTTTATGGATTTGCTGCATACGTGACCCCGAACAAATGTACAGCTCATGTCCTTGGAAGCCTTATGGTGCATTGTAGGACCAATTACATTATTCAAATATGGATATGTGACCAGGAATTAGAGATGTGTATACAACACGTTTGTGCATATATAGTTTGTGTGTGTGTGTGTGTGTGTGTGTGTGTGTGTGTGTGTGTGTGTGTGTGTGTCTTACCCACAGCCTGAGGCGCCAGGATCTGTGTGAATCCCGCTGAGAAAGTGATGAGCACTACAGGGTAGGTCACCCAGGCGATGTATTGCAGAAGCATGTTACTGTCCAGTCCACCATACATCCACTTCTGTGCTGCACATACACAAACATACGTCACTTCCTCACAGGACAATGCAGCGGAAAACTCAACAATTTAATGACTAATTCCCACGTTTGTCGTGATTTATAAGTCGTGAACAGATTCACCTGAACTTTTTCCCATCACTTCTTTGTACTTCAATCTCTGCTTTATTTGTTCCATCCCGATTCAGTATTTGGTTCTGCCTATCTGCATGTGGCTCACATACTTTGAGTACTGTTCATTTTATATGCTTCACACCTGGCATGTGTATAGTTAAGATTTGGACACGTGAAACATTCAATATTAATAAAATTAGAATAAACAGGTGACCAGCGCTCTGTAGCAGCGGTGGTTGGGATTCATGAGTGCAAGTGACGTCCGTACTCGCCGCTCAGATGCTGCAGGTCACTGTTACTGTTTCAGAAAGAAAGCTGAGTCTGTATTTGTGGAAATGCACAATTTAAGGAAAATTAGCTTTTAAAACCAAAAGTCTCCTGCATAGAGATAGTCAGATGCAGCATGCCAGTCATATGATTCATGTCAGTGCCTCTCAGATGTTCATTTTAAAACATGAGCCTCTCATGGATAAATACTTTGTTCTTTCACAAGCCTATTGCCTCTGTGAGAACAGTCCTTAACTCAGACCATCTGTCCCACTAATGCCTCCTTCGCTCGCTCTCGCTATCTCTCCCTCATTCTGGCTCTCTGTCTCTCTCCTACCTTCTTGGCAGAAGGCGATGGCGTAGTCCATGACCCAGCTGACCAGAGCCATGAGCAGCCCCAGCAGAATGAGGAAGATCCAGTCCTCCCCCACCCGCGAGATCAGGAACTTCTGGCAGCGAGACGCACACACTGAGGGCACGAAGACAAGAAAGAGGAGCAGAAGGAAAGCAAAGATTGGACATGAATTTTGGACAAATTAACACATTGAGCAGGGTGCACAGAGATACACTGTGTATTTACCAGTTGTGAATAAGCTCCTGGTAAATACACAAGGAGGCCAGAGAAGGTTATTATGTGGTGAATATGATGCGAGGAGCATCACTTTATCTTCATCCACCTCAAATATGAGAATATGGAGACAAAACATAGCTGGGTCACAGTTATAAATGATACTCTTACATTACAATCCATAACTCTGAGTTGGGTCAGCTAAAAGAAGCATCACTGGACTCATTTCTTCCCTCCTGTCTGCGGACACTGCCAAACTGCCTGGAATTCACTTCAATATCCAGAGCACTCATAGATGTGTCCGTCCCCAGAGAAGCTAAAAAATGTGCTACTAACACATTTGCCAAATCCATATTTCAGAAAAACTCAATAGTTAAGAAACCTCAGTTTTTTTTTATTTTTATCATCCTGCTTGGAACTAATTTGTGTTCGTCATGGAGAAAACTGTCAACTGGGTAAGGGGGCAGGAAAAATAGGGAGACAGAGGACGACGAATCAGGCGGACTGAAGGATAAATATTGTATAACATTTTATCTCTGTAAACAAATTCCATATTCTACAAGTACTATGCCAGGGTGGCCAAAGCCAGATATAGATTCTCTTGTGCCACAGAACTCCAATACACTCAAAGTGAGCCACACAGAGGTCAAGAGGTCAAGGCTGAATCGCCATTTCCACAAGGCACTCTTGAGATATCGTGTTCACAAGAATGGGACGGACAGCACAAAAACAAAAGGCCTCCGGTCACTGGCTATCGCCGGAGCAGAGACGTAAGAACAGATAATGCAGCTTTTCTGCAGGATTCAGGTTCCGGGGGAATGCTGGGTCTCTGGAGGGAGCTGGGGCAAAACTGCCGGGCCACCTGCTGGATGGCAAGGTGCCACCAGAGAACACGCACATGCTGACAAACCACTCACACAGTGGGCACAGTTGTAAAAAAATGTATCTATCTGTTCAAATTACACCAAAAGCCTTTATGTTTATATATAGGTAAGTTCACTGGACATTCCCATGTGAGAGAGGCTGGGAAAAGTCGCATTTCATCTCACTCACACACACACACACACACACACACACTTTATCTGGCACCTTGCATACTTCCGTGTGCATCTTGGCTCGAGCTCACATCCGCAGGCTCAGTGGCTTTCGCAGATGATCCCATAATGAAATCACACTCAATGCCAGACATTCTCTCCACCTCTGCTCGCCCCACATTGCATCACCTGACAAACATAACATGTGATGGTGCGAGTGACTGGTAGACAAGAGAACAGCGTAACGTCAGCTATGAGCGCCCAGTGAGACTCTCTTCACGAGCCAAAACAAGCACAAGTGAGGCAGCAGCAGTATTTAAGTTTGCAGATCTCAGTCACGACCGGCAGCAGAGCCTTTAGCTGCATGTGTAGGCTGCCGTGTTTGAACGCTGCAGCTTCAATTGCTGATGTGAACTGAGGCACATACTCGTAGTCCATCACCCACAGAGATGCTGTTCCCACACACTGATACACAAGAGGAAAACACTAAAACTCCCACTTCCACCAAATCTAAAAGGTTCTCTCGTCACACATTACCTAACACAAACAGCGGAAAGCACAACCTGTCCGGCCGGAGCGTCTATCTGAAGAAAAAAAACATAAACACCTCTTGATCTACGAGCGCACACAGCAGGCAGACAGCGAGCAGCACACACATCACTCTGGCTGGCTCCTGATCTGAGAGTGATTGTTTTAAATGGCTGCCATTACAGCCCGCCAGCGAGCGAGGCTGACCTGATATAGTGTAGCGTTCACCTGTGGTGCAATCGAGCTTTAATCAGATCACCAGTAACAAGGGCAGGGAGGCAGAGACGGAGCCTGGGAAACAGCCACACTTACTCACTTGTGGGAAAACAAACACTCTGCCTGTCTCTCCCTTATCCCTTTGTCACTTTCTCAGAAGTGCTTAATGTACTGATTTGTGCATTTAAAGAGATACTGCACACTAAATTTCGAACTTTCTCTCTCTCTCTACATCATGACATCATTTTTATACATTTGAAAAGGTAAACACTCAAACCCAAAAGGTCACCATCGACTGCTCGTGAGTGGGCACGTCAGCCAAAACCTGGGGGTGAAGTTACACTTTAAGGGCTCGGTTCAACCAAATCTGATGGCGCAACAAAGAATTTATCCTACTGTGAGTTACTTTCTCAATTAATCAATTAATAATGTAGTCCATTACAGGGGGGTTTGTTTCGCCCCTAAGAGGGAATCAAGAATACTGCTTCTTCAATTCCTAGAATTTAGGAGATGTAAACAGGAAGTATCATTTTGCGGTGGATTCAGTGAGATACACTGTGGGCTACAACCATAGACTGTATATAGAAATGGATGTAGACTCTGGGTCCAGAAAGTGAAGCCCATGCAAAAGTGCCTGAAACCTGTATTCTCTTGAAAGTCCAGCAGAGGATGACTCCACTGATTGCAAAAGAAATGCATTTCTATAGGAGAGACGGACCCTATACTCACTTGATTTAAAAAGTCAGTAAACATTTTCCCAAGGAGTTTAAAGTCTTCATCGATACAGCATGATTTTAATTTAGTCAATGATGGGACAATTTAGAGTCAGACAGATGCGGCATCATGTGCATTGGGGCTTGGATACTATGATCGACAACTGTGCCATCCAACGGGTGCAGACAGCAGGTGTAGGTGTAGGTGGGTGTGCACTGTCCTCGAGCTCTCAACCAGGCCCCACTACCCACTCCTCAAAATATGGTGACTTGATGGCAGTCGACAAAATGCCAACCTCGAGGCTTGGGCCTAAATTTGTTTATACTATTGCAACTTTAGCAGTATGCTGAATTACTTACTACTGACAACCATCACTGGATTACTTTGATGGAGGAGAACACTAAAAAACATAATAATAAATAATAATAAGTCCTGGTCTTTTTGATTTTTAAGTAGATTTATCATCTTAAATCTGAAAGAAAGAAAATCATTTTTTCAGGTACTTTCGTTAAGCTGATCGATTTAACAATTAATGGATAAAACAATTCAGCTCAAACCAAACTCCAACACATTGTCTTACTCTGCTCTAGTCCTCTATAGCCAGGCAGTAATTTGTGTTGAATGAATCAGGTTTTCATTTCCATTAATAAGTTTCTTCCACATCAATTCAGTGGAAGTGAGGGGGATTTAATATGCGTAACTAACAGCATTGAAAATTGACACTGAAAAATATTAAAAACAATGTCTGTTTTTACCATTATTATAACTCATCCCCAGAGCTCACCTGTGAATTGTTTTTATTTCTATAATGTGCATTAATGAAGGTTATGAAGGTCAAAGTGTGAATAAAAATAAAGTAATGGTGGATGTGCACACACACGCACACAGTCACAATCCTTCACTCCATCAATATCGAGTGAATCAGTCTCAAGTGGAACTCTGTTCCGGTGCCACTCCCTTATCTGCAGTCGTCATCTGGGAAGACGAGACATAAAATTATGTGACAGTTCCGATCAGAGTTCTGCTCACACAAACAAAAAATACACTCAGAGCCAGGCATGCATACAATGAGCTATTGGCAGCCAGCAGAGGGGGCTGTCTTTGTCTGACATTGAGACAGCCCTGTTGGCTGGAGGTCATTGCTCACATCACTCACATTTAATCCTGCTCACATCCCCTCCTGCTCCCGTGTGTCTGCTGTACTTCAGAAAGGCAGTGTTTACACAACTTTAACACTTGCTGTAGCGCTGCAGTCTGCTGCTACAGGGCTACACACACACCAGATTTGTTTACATGCATTAAACACAGCTTTGGTCTCACCCTCAGGACACGTCTGTGCACTACACTACCTGCACCCTGCAAGTACACTCTAAAGATGTGGGGTTGTTACATGAGCATCACTTACACTTGCACTTAGCACAGGGGTCTTTCTCATAATCAAGCAGATCTGCAGCACGACTGCGAACACTGGTGTTCCTCCGCAGTCCTTTTCCATCCCGCACTCCTCCTCCATCCCGCAGGCGGGCCGCTTCCTCCTTGGCATACACACCCAGCTCCTGGGTGTACCGCCCATACATCTGTGTAAATGAAAAGCAGAATTAAAGAAATTAAGTAGAAATACAGGTACAGCGAGTGGGAGGCAGCAGAAGAAATAATGCAGCAGGTTTGTTGTTGGGTCAAGGTAAGGACAGTCAGCTTCTGTAAACACAGCTTTGACTCAACAGTCAGATGAGCAGTCAATGAGTTCCACCAATCAGCCCACAGCTGATTAACTCTACAGGGCTGCCACACGATTGGCTCCTAATGACGAGAGGTAGCAAACCTCACTCATCAGTCAGGTATAAAAGCCTGTGTCTGAGCCACATGTGTTGTTGAAGTTCTGGTCAACACCAACATGGAGCTTTTCAAGAGTCTGTTTGGTGTCGTCGTAGTAGTAGTTGTTTTGGTTTCTGATGTTACTGCCCAGCCTTACTGGACAGCATTTCAGCAGAAACCGCAGTTTAATTTTCTGTCTCTGCTGCCTCAGCAGCAGAAGGTTGCTGCTCCACCCGCTGCTCCCTCTGAAAAGTGCCAGGTGGAGGAGAGGGAGAAGATTCAGTGTGGGACTACAGACATCGAAGCCACGCAGTGTGAAAACATAAACTGCTGCTTTAATGGGCAGCAGTGCTACTATGGGAAAGCAGGTATGTGGTTTCTTGTACTTCTTATACAACCACGGCATGGTGAGAGATAAAAAACAAAGTAACAGATAAATGTGGATCTTATTTCCCTCTCCCAGTGACCGTGCAGTGCACCAGAGATGGGCAGTTTGTGGTGGTGGTGGCTCGAGATGCCACTTTGCCTCACATAGATGTGGATTCAATCAGCCTACTGGAAAATAACGACCCATCCTGTAGCCCTGTAGACTTCACTGATGCCTTTGCCATATTCCAGTTCCCTATGACTGCATGTGGTACTACAATCAAGGTGTGTGGAGAAGTCTTTGGGTTATTGATGTGATGCCATGGCCTAATGTTTTAGGGATGCAACAGATTATTTCCTTAAAACTCTCAGTGGTGGTTCTACTTTAAGATCCTGCACATTAAATATAATTTGTTTGATTAACTTGAAACCACACTCAGTGCATACTGTTGCCAAGTCCCAACAGTCCCCTTAAATTCAGTCAAGCTGCATCAGATTGCTTGCTCAAAGACCCAGACGATATCAAAGACTCATGAATTATTCCCTGAGAAATTTGTGAATCTTGGATGCCATTAAAGTGAGAAATTATGCCTTTCTTAACCAATGTTTTGTGGAAATCTGAAGTCTTTGCATAATTCAACTGACAGACCAGCCTAACGTGTTCCATTAAATGCAAAAAGTAGAAAAATGCATCTTCACTTGATAAATGACTGATCTCAAAGTTGTTTTAGCTGCCTACCTTAAACTTCTCTGTCCACTGCAGGAAGAAGATGGCTACATGGTGTATGAAAACCACATGTCGTCTTCATATGAAGTGGGAGTTGGCCCCAAGGGCTCGATCACCAGGGACAGTCACTTCGAGTGAGTTCACGTAAATTTGGTTTCTTTGGTTTTCTGAGCTGTTGGGTAATTACTCACTGTCCCAACAGGTTGTTGTTCCAGTGTCGCTACTCCGGCACAGCTGTGGAGGCTCTTGTCATGGAGGTGAATGATATTCCTCCGCCTGTGCCAGTGGCTGCTGCTGGACCCCTCAGAGTGGAGCTCAGGCTGGGTAACGGACAGTGTTACTCAAAGGGATGTGTGGCGGGTGAGTGGTAGAGCTTTAGAACACCTGCGGCAGATCATTTTGTGTTTTTTTTTTTTTTTTAACAAAGCTTATGTTTCCAGATGAGGCGGCATATACATCATTCTACGCTGCAGCAGACTATCCCATCACTAAGGTGCTGAGGGAACCTGTGCACGTCGAGGTGCACATCCTGGAGAGGGCCGACCCAAACATCATCTTGAACCTGGAGCGCTGCTGGGCCACCTCCACCTCTAATCCTGACAGTCTGCCACAATGGGACCTTCTGGCTGGCGGGTAAATATTAAAACTCCTACAAATGAGTATTTTAATAAACTTTCAGCAACTTGGTTTTGTTTTTTAACATGAGCTCATCTTTGCTCCAGGTGTCCCTACAATGATGACCATTACTTGACCACACTGGTGCCTGTGGACAGCTCCTCTGGGCTTCAATACCCATCACACTACAAACGTTTCATCATGCATATGTTCACATTCGTGGATCAGAACAGCTATACCCCACAGAAAGACATGGTACAGTTGAGCTTATTAACCCTTATCAAACTTCACAGTAAGTGCAATGTTTCTTGACTTTAAATATGCCACATTAAATGCTTTTCAGGTCTTCATCCACTGTGCATCGACGGTGTGTTCTCCCAGCAGCACCGAGTCTTGTGAACAGCCATGCCACCGGCAACGTGAGTAACTCCTCATGGGACAAACTCAGTAATTGGCTTTTCAATCTGGTAAAAGCAGCATCAGCAAATACAGATTTAACCTTTAGTGGGTAGAGGAGAAATTGTTATCGGATCAAGAGTCAATTCTGCAGATACAGAATTGATATTGAGTGGAAAGCAAAGCCGTGCTGAAACCAGAATGTTTGACATTTTTTTGCTCTCAGACTTCACTCAACAATAAAATGTATCTTTAGCACAATTGCAAAACTACACAAATCAAAAGTGGCCGATGCAATTTCCTTTCTGCTGTTACAGGGAGAGCTGTGGTGAGCAAAGTTTCCCTCAGACCAGAGGCCTGTCGTCTCGAGCGGAGGTGTGATTCTGACCAAGGAGGCAAATCTAAGATGACGTCCACTAGTGTCCGTGACTTTTTAATAAAAGCTTGTTTGAAGCTCACACGTACAACTGGCTTGTGTCTGAATGGTACTTGAAGGTCACTATACATTTTTGCTTAGGCAGCACAACCACTCGACTTTGAGAATTACCACGTTTCATTATAATTGGATGCACTGCTTTCCGTTTGAAATGTGTAATGGGAAAAAAAATGACATTGGTTAATCCTGGTTATTGGAAGCCTGCTACTTGAGAGATGACATCAACAACAGCTTTACAGCACTGCTGTGGCAGGAACATGATTCAGACTGTAGTTTCCCTCCCTGACATGCTCTTTCTAGCACGCCACATTAAGATGAGCGTCACGATTCCTCGAGACGCGCTGCTCGTCTCCTGTTCTCCCTCTCTTTGCTTTTTTTGACAAACGTCCCTCTAGGTTTCCCTGTGGATGCTACAACTTGCAATATCTCTGCTGTGCATCACCTCCCTTTTTGTCCACCCCCCACCCCCTCATGTTCATTGAGATGGGCATCACGACTCCTCCAGACTCTCTCTTTCTGCTCGCATGAACAGGAGGTGCAGAGGAAAAGCGGAGCGGCTATTTCGGTTTGGTTCTCATTGACAGTTTAATAAAATAAAAACATGAGGTTTTGGATCATAACATTCAAGCAGCAGCACTACCTCAGTCTGAGCAACACTAGATCTCTCAGGGTTCTGCCAGTAGATGTGTGAACACTGGTAAACATGTCATGAGTGAAGTGTAAACTGGTTTGATGTCAAAGTAAACTCACTGCTGCAGAGTGGACATTTTGCATGTGTAATGCAACACTTTCAGAAAATAAAAATGGACCACAGTTCTTCTTACATAAGAGATCTGCAACTAAGGCAATTCCACTACAAGGACTAGAATTGTTGTCCCACGTCTCCAAGTTAAGTCTTTTCACAGCCGTTGTGAACAGGGGAAATTGTGACACCAACCATTTGCTCTGTTTACATATGTACATTCTTAAGATGGCTACTGAATGTTAGACAGATAAAAACTTGGTATTCCAGTGTTTGTTTACTGTGCCATGCAAAGACGACACGACCTTCACACCAGGGTTGTCAGGTCTAATTTCTGAAAGTCAGCAGGGCATTCAAATGTGCAATAACATCTGAATGAAATATACTCTCAATTAATTCTTGATTTTGAGGTTATTTAATCAAAATGGGCAGGAAAAAAGAGGTAGAGCTTGCAGAATGTGATACTGTGTGCCTCTGGATTGCAAGCAACTCTAAAGCAATGAATGATTTTTACAGATACACTCAATTTTAGCAATATTGCAGCTTTTGTTTGCGGGAGCAAGGTCTAAAGGATGGAATGTAGCTGATTTGATTGTAGGATCAAGAAACGGGTGGCACTGCTATCGAAGAAAAGGAATGAGCCAAATCTGCAGAGCTATCAAACGGGACCTTCGTCAAATTAAGTGCTCAAGAACAACCTATATTTGTGCCAGCTGTTGCTGCTGTTCATCAAACTGTCCATTAAACATTTTGAAATACGTCCCGAAGCGGCTGTGGTACAATTTAAGCTCCCGAGCCAAGCAGTGCCACTCACCAAGTTCTCCTCGATTCATCAATATTCTACAAAGATATTTCGTGCTTTTTTTTCTGCTTATAATTTATCTGCTACATCGCGTCAAGCTCAGTGTGAAAAGCCAGGTGCTTCTGAATTATTTGCTATTTTGTGTTTATTTTGTGCGTCACCATTAATGTGTAAAAGCCTTAATTGTCATTGATTTTATAGTTTGCTCACTTAATGGGGGGGAAATCTAACTTAAATTGAAAACACTGAATGGACACACGCTTGGAGGAGGGAGTTCCACTTCATCCACATCAAAAGAGGAATCATTAGGGTCGTGTTAGTATTTCCTACATTAAATGACCCATATCTGTCGACACTGCCCTGATAACTGGCCTACATTTGTATCATCGCAAGACTGGTAAAGGAAACTATAACTAAACTTTCTTGAATCTTTATGTGTTGGCAGAGGAACTTTCATGCACCCACACATACAGTATAGACTCATGCAAACCCACAACCAGCACCAGACAAACTCCCACCAGGAGCACAAACGGGGCCTGTTAGTTTTTCTCTCTTGGGCCTGTGTGAAAGCGATCACTGGCCATCTGGAGCACGGCCCCCACCGCGAGAGCAGCAGGTGGGACCCTATGTGTTAAATGAGCTATTATCTGTAACCAGTTTACCTCCCACGTAACCAACTTCTGTACCTGCATTAGTCAGTTTACCTCCCACATCACCGCCCTTTAAACCAGTTCAGCTCCTGCCTCCCACTGGTTGCTATTGACTGGTTTTTCATAGACTGTAAAGAGCAGTGTTCCACCTCAGCGCAAAATAGGTTTTCTGATGGAATAAAGTGTATTTACCAAAAATCCATTTGTGTTACAAAGACATTCCAACCCTAGAGCCCAATGGTGATGTTTTTTGGGAGGTGATGTCATTTTTAGGGAGTGAATTTTTTCTGATGTAAAATCGTGCAATAGATTCAAGAGTCTTTATTATATGTACAGTAAAATCTACCGTATCATGAGATTCTTGCTTTATGTTTTGCTTAGTGTTTTATTATTTCTAGATTTTGGTTCATATCATCTTTTTTCTTTCTTTGAGATAATCAATGTATTTATTTTCATCATTTCTAAATGATGACAATTATATTGGTTAAAATGTATAATTTTAACCCTCAATTGCATTTCTTTTTAATAACATCTTTGCAATCAATGCAATTTAAAAAAAAAAAAAAAAATATATATATATATATATAGACTGATAAATCAATATTGAAAATGTTCTCCCAAATATTGGTATTGGCATCAGGACCCTAAAATCCATATAAGGCTCTAGTAAGTATCTTCTGTGTACTATCAATATATATATACTGTTTACCAGCTGCTCTACTGCAACTTAATCTGACTGTACAGCAGTACTCACTGTGCAGGATCACCCACCGACTTTTTCACAAGAAGAGAGCGCCACATGTCCACCAACTTTCTTCTTGTCGACCCCCCACTTGACTGCTCCGTCACTCACTCTGCCAGCTCTCTAAGTCAGACCATGTGCAAGCCTAGCACAACAGATGAGATAAAAAGTTCTCTATTATTCAGCAATTCCCAAGGCACTGCGGGCATAATTTATTCATTGCGAAGAGACAGCAAGGACAAATATTTGACACTATAATGAAGAAGGCTTGAACATCTAAAACTTTCGTCCTTGCTGCTTTTTATTAATGCATATTCATAAGATGATTTTAATCTCCCCCCTTTTTCTGTGTGAGACTTAAGGGACTGATTGCTGCAGAGAGAATGATGGATGTACTAATGTGGCGGAGTGAGTGCGTGTTGATGAGACCGGGGAAATGACAAAAGGACCAACGCATTGGGGCTAATCCAAGGTTGAACATTGCATTAGAGGAGAAAGTGACAAATTTGACTCCCAGTGCAGCTTTTATAGTTATCCATGAGTCAGAACTTACATGTGCACACACACACACACGCACACAAAGTATAATAAACCTGAAAGCCCATGATGCTCTTGAGCAGACCTGTGCATTACGTGAAACCGAGGGAAGGGAAAATACACCAAAATACACACGACCATATTCGTAGAAAGCAGAGGGGTGAGGAGGGTCGGGGGTTAACATCAGTTAAGATGAAGCATCAGGAGAGTGACATCTTGTCATGTAAAGATTTGAAAGGGGGGCGGTTGTTCAGCGTACATCGCGTATATATATATATCTATGTATATATACGCGATATACGGTGAAAGCACCCTGCACATTACAGTGAGCAGAGTCTATTTTAAGAGTCAAATGAACTGAGATAGAACTCTTCTGTCTGCCGTCACTGCAGTGGTCTGTTCTGTGGTGTGCAGGTTCTGAAATGGACTCCAGCCAGCCTCTGTGTCGGAGAACAGACAGAATGCTGACTATGAGGAACTAGACCCCCCTGAAGAGACAGCACTTTTGTGTGTGTGTGTGTGTGTGTGTGTATGTGTGTGTGTGTGCGCGCACGCAACAGTGACAGAGGGAACAAAAGATGCTGAAATACTAGATAGATATATACGGTATTGAATTTCTATTCAATATCTGAGTTTTCTTCCTGGAACACAAGCAAAGTTCTGCTGCACCAAATGGCAACGAGAGGCAACAGTGCCACTGTCTTATTTAAAGCTCCAGAAATCCTGAACCACGGTGGAAGTAAACTGCAAACAGCATGCTCATATTTACCAACCCAACTGGTCTGTGACACAAGACACCAAACAATAGAAAAGAGAGGAGAGAGGCAGCAGATCTCACATTGCTGAGTCCAGTTTTCTGTGGACAGGGTGCTTACTCACTGTTGTTCAGGAGACAATCTGTCTGAATTCTGCACAGCACACTCCATGTTGCTTCACTACTGTGTGTTCAGTTGATGCTATCATACATACTAATATGTATCCACCACAGGTGTTCAATATGTAGAATTTAAAATGAATCAAACACAGTTATTCTGCCTGGGAAATTGTCCATAATCAATACAAGAAATGTTAATTGGGCAAAGCAACAGTTGATACTATCTCACTGCATGAATATAAGCCCATCTTCTCTTGTCCTGCAACACTTTATGTATCTGTGTTTTACATTAAAATATTGCGGTGGTGTGACTTTAAATATTTATCAACCGCAGACATATGGAAACAGATGCCGAAGTGTGAGAATTGGATGTTGTCAGCGGTGTGTCTTGATCGTCAGTGAAGCAGGTTGCTCAGAAACAAAACACACAGACGCATTCATCCAGAAAGACCAGCCGCATGTTGTGCGATGTGGATCGTTTCTGCGGTGCTGCAGTGCCCAATGGTGGGGGTGGGGTAGGGGTGTGGGGGTGTGGGGGGCTAAGGGAAGATGTTGGGTGGCGGCTTTTCCTCTTCAGGTGACTTTCGATCCCTGCAGCAGCAGCAGAACAAAAAAACTCAAGCCTCCTGCTGCTGGAGGGACATGAACATGCTGTTACAAACATCTGCTCTGACAGAGACTTACCACAAATTCAATTAACACGTAGGCAGATACAGTACGTACGTGTGGGTACGGTACAAACCGTCCTACACGCACATACAGCGGGGTTCAAAAGTCTGAGATCACTTGAATGAGAAATCATACACACACCAGCAATCTAAATGCACATGCAAGACCCATGGAGCAAACTTGCCCACGCTACTGAAAAGAGAAAACACGTGCACAAACACTGTGACACATCCAGACCTCCCACACCTTTTGAAAGCTTTTGAAAGGCTTCAGATGGAGGGCTGCAACACTTTGACACCAAGTCACCACGAACACCGTCTGCCTCCATCTCTTTTCATTTCAGTCTAATGCCCCATCCCTCCATCCCGTGAAATACCGGGGAGGTGATGCCTGATTTTGTCAAGTTCCATGTATTCTCAGGGAAACAAACATTCCTGATCTGCCCCTTGATCTGGATTCGCACCAAAATTTCAGTTTCAGTTCTTTCCTGACTCATACAAAATCCTTCCGCCGAGTTTCGTGGAAATCTATTTGGTTGTTTTTGTGTAATCTTGGTTACAAACAAACCAATCAACCATTAAACAGACCGGGGTGTAAACATAACCTCCTTCCTGGAGATAATTAAGGCCTGAATTCAAACACACTACTTTGTCCATGAAAATCCTATTTGCTATAAATAGCTTGTTTATTCCCTGTTTTACTGTTCTCTTCAGATAATGAGTTCAGTGAGGTCACTGTGAAACGCTTTCTATGAAATCTCCATTAGATCTGTTTGATACAGCTTTGATCATTGGACAATACATGAATGGATATCATCTACATGTTGAATTGTTTTCATTTGGGGACGGTTTTCCACAGTAGGAAATGTAATCATTGCATTTGCAAAGTAATTATATCAATTATTCAGTTGTAAGCTCTTAAGGATGTTAAAGTTTGATAGGTTTATGATACCCACCACATTTAAGTTAATGGATTCGCACAGCAATGCTCACTGAGTATAAAGCTCAAGCAGCCATAAATGAACAGGCTATTTCTGTTCCATTCTCTCGGTAAACGCAACAGTCTATCAGCTGCTGATTCTGTAAAAAGATTGCTGCCAGAAAAGAACAAAGACTGGAGGGACATTGCATTTCTTAGCAGCTGAGAATGAGGAGACAATCATTTCTGCGTTGCTCCTTCCTGGAGAAGGTATCAGACAGATCTCTACTTTTTCTCTATCAACTCCGTGTCGTCTGCTCGGTCCTGCTGTGTTTCTGTGCTGCCAAAATATTCCCGGGAAACTGAATGACTGAAAATCCTCTGAATCTTGCTGATGGCAAACTAAAACACAGAGGATCCTTTTTGTCAACAATGGAATCTAATTTTAGACTGCGGCAATACACCTGAAATCCCTGCGAGCCGTCATTTATCTTGTTTTAAAAGGTTGTAGTTTGATATCTGCTGAATCTCTACATGTCATTCAGTTTTCTGAGAGGGGAGCACTGCCTCACCTGAGGGGGTGGGGGGGGGGGGGTGTTTTGATGAATCGCACTGCCACTTGCATGTGCATTTAAACACACACAACTGCATCTATTTTGGAGTAATGGACTGGTATGTAGGGAGTTAATGAAAAAGCCATTGATCTGAGAGCTATGCTCAGTGGATCAGTGGAGAGGGAGGCGGCAGACAGAGAGTTCCAATCCCCAGAGACCGTGACTGTGACACACAGCGCGGCACTGATCGTCACACACCAATATGAGCAGAGGGACACCTCTGTATCACACAGGCCCAACATGGCTGCATGTGCACAGCTGCCCGACAGACCGTGCACGTCATCCTGCATGTATGCCCAGACAAGACAAAAAGAGATGAACGGAGGACAGGAGATGAGTGAAGTGCAGACACACACACACAAAAATCAGGGTGGAAGGACACTTTAATCCACTGACTGGCCGCCTGCCTGCCTATCTGCCTGCCTATCTGCCTGCCTGTCCCTTTATCTGACTATAGATATCGCTGTGTGAAGTACCCCAGGATATCACTGTCACTCCTGCGGGGGAAAAACTGGTGCATGAAGCATGTGTGTCCGGAAGCACTCCACTTTTAGTTCAGTAAGGGCTGCTCTGGCAAACAGGATGGGCTGAGGGGAGGATGACAGAGGAATACATGAGGAGGCATAAGGAGGAACAACATCTGCAAGAGAAATAGAGGAGATAAGGAAGACAGGACGTGAGCGAAATACACAGAGCTCGGCAAGCAGGGTGAGGATATTAACATTTTAATAATGACTCCACTTAATTTGATCAGCAGATAGCCAGATACATGCATTTTCTTTTCAAGCTGAACAAATTAATCTGACATGGTTTAAAATATAGAAATTAATTATGAGGGTGGAGAGGCTTAGTGTGATGCAACACCTGTGGATCAAGGTGAATGGATGGAGTGCAAGGGAGGGAGGGATGCTCGATAACACAGCAGCAACTATAAGAGTGCAGGAGAATCAGCCATTAAATACAACATTGATCTATATATATCCTATAAAAGGCTGCACAGACACACAATCTCCTGCTGTCTTCACACAGGACACAGTTGGGCAAGCAGCAGCTGCAGGTCTATCCTCCGGCCGGGCAGGCATCCGTGAAAGCCCCATACATGACTGAAAACCTCATCCACGACCAAACTCACCAAAGTTTGCTGATACTGGAGCGTCCGGTTCTCTGCCTTGCCCTTCACCATTGCTGCAATATCCTCATTTAAGTTGCCCGATGTGAGATTCGCTTCGCCAATTAATCCATGGAGGAAAATGCAGCGCAGCTGCAGGCTCCCATCACATGTGTAACAGGTTCCTTAACATGAGCCCTCCTGCGTGATGCAAAGCGCCTGCTGCTGCCTCTGTGCGAGAGTGTGTGCCAGATGAGAGCAGGTACAGCTGAATGTTGCTCTTGCAGCAGCTCTGGTGCGGTTTGACTACAAAACACCGCCTCCCTCCTGCACAATCAGCTGCTTTGTCTCTCTGGAGTTGTACTGGACCTGGTGATGTTCCCTGTGCGGACACGCGCAAAGGACTGTCCAGACTAATTCAATTCTTATATTACTATTTTAATTATTCTCATTATTATGATTTGTAATTAATTTAGGTTTTTCAGATTTTTAACAGGGTACAAAGGTAAAATAGAAATGATCCATAATTCTGTACATATATGACAATTACACGGACTGTATATAAACATGACAGCTCCCAAAAGTAAAGCCAAATTGACTCAATCGCCACCTGGTGGCTGGATGCAGTTCAATGTTAATGGATGGGACATGGACCAAGTGCACATCAGATACATTTTTCTCAAAGATGGTTTCTGTCATTCTAGGAATTTCTTATCACACTGGTGCAAGTTTTTCTGGTAAGCTAGGTTTTAATTAGTTTTTAGGGGTAAAAGTCTTGACTGACAGCTGAGACTGAGTGATGGTCGACCTTGCTACAGCAACTCCCTTCCTCGATCGCCATTGAACAGACTCTGGCTCCACATGCGCAAGATGGCGGCGTTCATATTAAGGGAATCTGAGCTCCATTTCTGGAGAATAACTAAACTGCCAGTGTAAAATGTGCAATATCCCCTTTAAATGTACTCTTTTTTTCTTCCTTTTCTCCTTGATGATGCAGTCTCAGGATGATTCAAACCAAACAAGAATGACAGTGACACTGTCATTCTTTGAAGCGTGAAGGCAATATGCACCCTGGCCTTGAGGGGAAAATATAAATGATTATGATTGATGAATTGTTAGGCTGAAGAAGATGTGTAGAAAATGTAAAGGCTTCAAATGTCCCCTATTTTTACCTTCATAAATGTCTTTGGCCCTGTCCGTCTCTCTCCCAGAAGACAATATCGAGAGGACATCTCACTGGATATTAGTGGCCCAAACACCTCACTTACATTGTTTTCATGTCTGCAATTGCGGACATGACCCGGGTTTGTCTTTCACATATGAAGAGCGCAGCAGGGGATTGTCTGAGTCAAATGAGGGTTGGCGTCTGGGTAGACCAGCAGGAAATGACGAACAAATTCCGCTGCGTAAATGTTTGCAACATATCAACACTGGCGTCATCTGCAAAACAGCTCTCGAATCCAGTTGTATTTCCAAGTTGACCAAATGTTGGACATTCAATACGTGTACAGAGTTCAAAAAGTAGTTAAGACAATTAATGCTGTTTTTTCTTTTTATTAGTGTATTTTAAACGGGACTGATGTCTGTTTACAGAAGATCTTCTCAGGGGAGCTTGTATGTAACTGAACGCTCCAACATCAAGGTTTGTTGCGCTCTCAGATCATTTCCTTTCCACAGATGACACCTGTTTACTGTGCGTTCACTTCTCTGGGCTTTCACTAAAGGCTTTTCGGATGTGCTATCCACTGGCAGTGAAATCTGTTGCACTGAAATCTGTTGCACTGAAAGATGCGTTGCCAAGTGAGCCTCGCACCTGAAAGATAACCACTATTCCAAGGATTCGCTGCTGCTTCGTCAGGAGCCAAAAATCTGCCACGTCTACCACTGGACCTTCAGTTGGATGGAAAATTCAGATGGTTTGAATTTTCAGGTGTTCAGGATTTTCAAAACAAACGATTGATTTATTGCACTGTTATGGAACTGTACCAAAACAGTGGGTCACTAATGAATTCAAAATGATGTAATCACATTGAAGGATCTAACTGGTCAGTAGGCCAGAGCAAATTTGAATATCAAACAGATTAAAAGATTTAACTCCTCCAAAAGCCATGACTGGCTGACAGATAAAACAGACCTGTGACAGACTAAAGCTGACTGTCTGTCAGCAAGGCAACCAGTTCAAAGTGCTGGACCACAGGCAGCAGAGTGAACAGGGACCTCTGGGACCACTGCAGGATTTCACCCAAAAGCACACTCGAGCAAACACACACTTTTCATCATAGAGGTCATTAATCATGCACCACAGGTTCATATCCACCTTGGGCAAACAACCTGTCCTTGCATCATATCGCTTTGCTGTAAGAGCCGGTC
Source organism: Verasper variegatus (assembly GCA_026259375.1). Taxonomy (NCBI): domain Eukaryota; kingdom Metazoa; phylum Chordata; class Actinopteri; order Pleuronectiformes; family Pleuronectidae; genus Verasper; species Verasper variegatus. The sequence continues at coordinate 9,805,233 of CM048053.1, read as the reverse complement.
AAGAATGTCACCGTGCCCCCTTCATTTTAATAGGTAGCTGGCAGCCGCAGACAGGCAGAGGTATCGTGGCCCCGGCAGCAAAGGAACTGGGTGCTCTGCAGCCCCGAGCACCAGCCCACTGACCCACATCTCTCCATCTCCACAGGATTCACATACATCATCCACCTCTGCATGGAGGTCAAAGTGATACCAGCATGCAAGAAGAAGAAAAACATGTCTCCTGTGCTTGTTAGGACAGTGAGGAGAAAGATCATTTGTTTTCTTGTCTTATGAAGCCTCAGTGTCTGCATGAGAAAAGGATCACATGTATTTGCCAGACCTTAATATGTGCTTAATATGGGTTTGGATTAGGGTACTATGATGTAATTCTAAGTTAATAATGTTCTATTGTTGGGAAAGTTATTTTTATAATGGGCCTAAAAGTAATAAATAATAAAATTATTAAATCTGACATGTACGTAAATTTGTGCATTTCATCACACATCTATTTAGAATTAATTCATACACATATAGTAAGCCAACTACAAGGACCTTGAGTCATTGATGAGCAACATTAAGATGTACAACCACCTGTTTTGTGTGGCAAGTTTCTCGTCTCAGTCATAAGAAAATACTTCGAAATGACGGGAAATAATCACAAAAGATACCAGAATACCAGCAAATAAACCTCAACCCATCAGACCTTCAATTACTGTTTGCCCTTGAGCTTGGTCTGGACAAAGTTCTGGAGATACGCATGGATTTGTCACTTTATATAGAGAAAAGAGACGGTGATCCATCCTGTCAGCTCGCAGAATACTTACGGTTTCCACTGGGGTTACTTTCCTGATCTTTTGTTTCCTCTCTCCTCCTCGGGCTGCAGATTCAAAACCGTCAGCTGTGTCCCTTCATAGCGCCTTAGCGGGATAATGCCTGACATAAAGGGGCACGCAGCTACAGGTTGCTTCGCACTCTGGAACGATGATGTGATCAGGCTGCGGAAGACTCCCGGAGATAACACTTCATTTTACCGGAGAGAAAATCTCAGTAGATCCCAGAAACTGGCCTGTTGCTGGTGCGCAATCCATATAGCACCGCGTCAAAGTTGTCAACACGGCGCGTGATTACCGGGAGACCGGGAGCGACTGCAGCAGCTGCATGAGTCAAAGAAACTCTAGGATGAGACGCTACTGTCTCCTCATCGGCTCCAGATGAAGTGGGAGGGAAACAGCGGGGTACCGGGTGTCGTGTCCGTGATGCAATGCGGGAATGGTGTCAGTGCCATGGCCCGCAGTTTTCTCCTTGTGTGCAGAAATCCAGGCGCTCCGGTCATTATCTGCGGAGCAGCGGCGCGCATTCGTCTTAATTACCGGCGGTCGGGATTGTCTGCAGCGATAGGTGGAGGCTTGGAGGGAGAAAAACGGAACACGTGTTTAGGGTTCATTCTCTCCTCGTTTCTCTGCATCTCTCCCCTTCTCCCCTTCTCCTTGAATGTGGCAGACACACACACTCGCACCCTTCAAGGTCTATTATTGGGCGCCATGCGTCTTGATCATGCATGGCACACGTAAACAGCTTTGGCGCAAATTGAAGAGAGCAGCGGCTCAGTCAATGTCCAGGCTGGGGGTGATGGGGGTGAGCACGTGTGTCTTAAATGATGATGGATGCTGCATTCCCCTGTGTTTTCTCTTATCCGTGTCTTTGAAACCCCCCCCTCATGCCAATTGAATTGGTGCGTCACCACGTCCTCCAGCTGCGGCCCCCTGGCATTACACCCCCATGGATGATTTCATGTATCCGGGTATAGATCCTCACTCCTCCTCCTGGGTGATAAATAGTATAAGGTAAACCAGTAAGGCTATTACACAAACAGAATATCACTGACAAATATACAATACAGCTTGGTCAAAACTGGAGTCTGATTATTACAACAAAAGGTTCCAAAATACAAATCCAGGTTTGGAACTATTGTGTAAGAATTTATAAATCAAAAGTGAAACAATCAAGCTTACCCACAACCTTCAGGACAGGTTTGTTGGTGTCTAAAACAAACTGCACATACAGTACACTTGTATACGTGCACAAGTCACACAGATTAGTCACCACAAGCACAGACCTTACACACACACCCACCCATGTTGTGTGGGCCGGGTGGCTCCCTCTGACATCAGTTTTGTGATTTATATTAACCCATGCGATTGGCCGGGGCAAACCTTGACAAAAAGTAAATACCCTCCATCTGTAGTGACTGGATTTCATGTCAGCTGAGCAAATTGAGTCTTTCACAATAATAAATCATTAACCTTTTAGTCAGCAAGCACGCTGTCCCTGTAACGCTTCCAAAGCCAACTCTGGCCAGAGGAGGAGCAAAATAATCCAGGCTAATACCAATGAAGTGCCATTCTCAGACTATAGGGCTTTGTTATGCTACGTAGCGGGGAAGTTGAAGTGCATCCTGCTCTCAGGCCAGATAACACTTGCCCTTCCCAGCACTGAATGAGAAGGTGGGAAATCAAGTGCGAAGACGAAACGGACACACAGCACCTACACTACAGCGGAACACCGCATTTTTCCACCTGGCAAATCTCTTGATGGAACAAATGAGGACTCATCGGGAGAGGCTGAGCAGGGCATGGCTTTAAGCAGTGAGTAGTGAGCCTAAACTAATCGAGGTTTTACACATGAAGACATTAGTGCTACAAGCTGAAGAAGCTTGCAGGTGGTACCTCAGCTTTGTTTTTCATGCAGGACTCCTGCTGCTCTGTATGGTAGCCTCTGAGGTGTGGGATGCTGAGACGAAACCCATAGACTTTGTGTGTAATCGAGCCGCCAGAAGAGTTTTGAATATTGTGGCAGAAATGGAAAGTGCACTGGTAAGTTTTTTTCACAGTTGAGAGATAAACTTTCCCAACATTCCTCTGTCTATCTTCCCGCCTGCTGGGCTGATGTATCTGTCCTGTTTATCTGTTGTTACCTGTAGTCTCCCATCAGTCTGTCTCTCACCTGTTTGTCTGGCTACTGTCACCTCTTTTCCATGTCTCTTCCTTGGCAGAGTGACTGCAATGCCGTCATGACCCTTTCCACACCGGTTCAGCTGCCCTGCACAGAGCTTCATGTAGCATCTTGGGAAAACAAATCAGTATGTTAGCACATGTATGAATCCAAAATCCTCTGCCAGAGTGGATTTATTACTTGCTTACTTTTGATTTGAGTGGTTACTCTGGTTTTGAATGATTTGCTCTGAAAACATGTTTTGTCGTCTTTTTCTGTGCATGTGTTACTGCAGTACCAGGAGAGGAGAGGAGACATCATTGCATCCTTGAGGCTTCTTATTGAAGGTGTGAAGGTCATGAGGGCCCTGAGTACGCCAGGATGTGGCACTTCACTGCTGCAGAGATTGGAGAACAACATCAACAACTACTTGGTCATTCTCACACACCTTCAGCTGAGTGTAAGAAGCTGTCACGTTCATAAACTGCCACCACACACAAGTAAAGCGTTCCCATTTAGCACGGATTTGGTGATTTACAGGTCAAAAAATAAATGTACAGTACATGTCGAGGGTAAGATAACCATAATTTTGGATGTCTAGAATACATGTTACCATTTAAATTGACATATTTCACCACCAAGATTCTAATTATGCCTAAATATTGACAGTGAAATGTGATTAAAACCACCTTTCAGTGTCTATGAAACGTTTTTGTGTCAGACTTTCACTTTTCATTTTTAACCTACAAATTACCTCATCTAAACTTGTTGGTCTGTATCTGTTTTTTTCACTCACACTCAAACTAATTACAACAAACATTGCTAAGTAAAATGATCAAAGTGTTGCACATAGTGACTTAAAACTCTTTTGTTATTTGATTCAGAGGCATTATCAGTTTCTTCTGTTGAGGAAATATCCTGATTTCTCATAAACCTGTGGCTCTGGAATATCTGTGCCATGGGACCGATGATGTTATGTTGTTTGACCTCGAGACTTCCTTCCTCAGGACAAGAAGAAGATAGCAGCGCATACTTTCCCAGTGAGACAGTTATTCCCAAAAGTCACACATGGGCAAGATGGATGTCCTGCAATCAATGTTTTACATAATAACCTCCAATTTGGAAAGTTAATTTGTGGATCACGTGGCATCTATTGCACTTCTGTCTATCCTGGGAGAGGGATCCCTCACGTGTGTCTCTCTCTGAGGTTTCTACGTTTTTTTCCCCCTGTTAATAGGGTTTTTTCCTTACTCTTGTTGGGGGTTAAGGGCAGAGGATGTCGCACCTTGTAAAGTCCTATGAGACAAATTGTTAGTTGTGAATATGGGCTATACCAATAAAATTGGATTGATTGTTTGATCAATTGATTTCCAATGTCAAGAATCCGTTTTTATAAGTTTTGAAAGGATCCAATTTTGACATTTTTGAAAATTACAATTCTCGTCTTATGGTTTGGTGTCAAGCCACCTTTTCACAATTTTGCTCACACTCTGTCGTTCTGTTTTCATTTTGGACCAACAGGGGCCAGTGGAGACTCCATCATTGTCTTGTGTCCCTCTGAGGTCGCAGAGTCTGAGCACAGTCCTGCTGAGATACAACCAACTGATCTCAGGCAAACTGGAGAAGTTCATGATTAATATGGAAGACAGATGTCCTCACAACAACTTTGGTGGACCCATTATTCTTCACAAATGACGGGATGGATTAAACTCGGGAGCCCCGAGTCAATAAATTCCACCAACGCAAAACAGCAGGATTGATCTGGACTTCCCCCCTCACCCAGAAACGTCTCATGTGTAGAAAGTCTGCTATTGTATCTTATTATTGACAGACTCACATTTTAAGGGCAAAAAGCAGAAATGTATCTGCGATGATGAGCTTCATGGACCAATTGGAGGGAGGGAGGTATCGAGGTATCATTCTACATAAAGCTAAGGATGCGTTGGAATAGAATTTTAGGCCTTGACGACCAATACAAGCCTACTGATCTACCAAAAGGCAAGTAGCTTCTCTTTTTACATGTAGCTTAGAGGCAGCTTTGTCTCGACTTTGCTGTTTTTTTTTCAAATGATTGTTCAACGTTAAGAGAGCGATCTCCAGCTTGATCACATGGCCAGAACAAAAAAAGTCTACTTGGTATTTTTGGTTCATGTTTTCACGAAAGATTCGTTTAAGTCCTTTTAAAATTAGTGGTACAATGTGGTTACATTGCTAGACAGCCATTGCACTTAAATTAATATACATAATAATAAAAAACATATCAGCTACTTATCAACAACACAACAAGACTAGAAAGTATTGCTGCACTCTACTGGTATGAATTTAATAAGCAGATTTTTTTTGTTCTCATTGCACTTTTAGAACTTATATCTGTTCATATTTTTATTTCAAACATTACGATTTGCTGTATATATGTACACGTTCCTATGTATTTCTTTACATAGAAAATCCATCATAGTTTCTTCATGAATGTCTATATGTAAAATCTTCTAAGTACATGTTTGCAACACTATATGAATATGAATGTTGTGAATGATGATAAAAACCTTTACGATGTAATATGCAATAAACAATTACGATGTGTTATACACCCATTATTTAATCACACCTATTTATTTTGTTGGGTGCTTAATAAGATAGAACGGGGTTTTGATTTACGGTGAGCTAGTTTTTTGCTTCTTTTATCACTATCTAGTTAGGTTTTAGCATGTGCTGTTGTTATGCTAATGCTAACAGGTGGGCACATAGCATGAGGCGGATATTAATCAGGTAGAGAGTGACGACATCAGCCAATTATAGGAAGGGGCGTCATTTTCTAGCTCATTAAACGTCATCAGCCGCACAGGTGAGTCTGACGGAGGTGAATGGCGGTAGCTCGGGAAAGCTAACGCTAGATTAAGTGTTAGCACCGTAGCTCCTGGACCTAGACATTAGCCACTAGTTGAAACAGTTTCAGCTGAAGCCGTCGTCGTTAAAGCCGCCATGTCAGAGAAGGCTCCCCTCCTACATTACCGACTCACCACCAGTGTTCCGGAGCCGACGGACGGTTCCAAACACGGCAGAGCCAAGGTGGGCAGGGACGGCCGAGGGTCCCGGGAGAAACCCGCCCGAAAGCTCGGTGTGGTGTTCGGAGTGGTCACACCGACTCTGTTGTCCATGTTCAGCGTCGTCGTGTTTCTGCGAGTAGGTGAGTACGAGGAGGCGACTCTTTAGCGACTCACTTTAACACTAAATCTAGTTTGAAAAACCTTGGCTTGGTTTGACTGGTAAACAGCAGACACAAGTGTTAGCTGTTGACTAAATTCATGTAGGGCAAAGGTGAGCCATTGGATTTGAAGCCGCATCTAACAAAGGTTATTTCCAATGCTGGTTAATGTGCACGTTGTTTTCTGATGATTAGTCGATTTTCTGTCATTCGATCAATCAACCAATTGTTGCAGCATTAGATTGGATAAAATACAATCAGTTTAGAAAGTTCTTATTCAAACTTTTGCCTTGCTTACTTTTTCAAAGACTAGCTGGGATTTTTCACAACGGTTTGAAGTATTGTTCATAAATGTTATTTTGAAAATGATGTAGTCGGTACAATACTTTCAGGTTGTGTATTTGGTTCAATTAAAATTGGTCCAATTTAAGATTTTTCTTTATGTAAAAAGCTCTGGAAGCAAATACGTTAAATATGTCTTTGCGAAATGACTGAAGTGATAGATTTTTCACACTGTCTATCTAATGTAAAATAATTACAGAGATCATTGGAAAATATATCCGCAGGCTGTTTTCTAAACAATGATAAAGCTACATGCTTCATTATAAATTATAAAAACATGTATTAAATGCATCAATTGCATTATAAATTCAAGATGTCCTCCCTCTGCTTACAGGATTTGTTGTGGGACAAGCAGGGCTCTATCAGTCTATTGCCATGTTCCTGGTGGCCTACATCATTATCACCATGACTGTGCTCTCTGTGTGCGCCATCTCCACCAATGGGGCTTTGGATGCTGGAGGTGCCTACTGTATCCTTGGTTGCAGAGAGACTTGGCCTGAATCTTAAAAGCTTCACTTGTGAATCTGACTCGGGGGTTGAACTTTATTAGGTGAGATGTGGTGTCCGGTCTTTGTTTAACTTGGCTCCCCAGACATGATCAGCCGAGCCCTGGGTCCCGAGTTTGGTGGCAGCATCGGGATCATGTTCTTCTTTGCCAACGTGTGTGGCAGTGCTCTCTATGTTTTGGGTCTGGTTGAGGCTATTATGTCTGTCTTTGGCATCCCAGAAGGTGAGGTCCATCAGACGCAGTGAGACAGTCAGGCGTGTAAGTATATTGATGTATCAGATAACCCTGGTTTCTTGTCCTTTCTCAGAGGGGGGTGCAGCTTCTGCAGGTCCACATCAGGTGCTGCCTTCAGGATACTTGTGGTCTGTGCTTTATGGCACTGGCCTGCTCTTCTTGTGTTTCCTTGTCTGCTTGGTGAGATGTCATTATTTTCATTATACTTAATTCTTATAAATGCAGATACATTTTTGTCAGCAGTATATTAAGCTATATGCCACTAATACGTCAGTGCATTATGTTTGTCTTCACAGGTGGGAGCCAACATCTATGCCAAAGCCGCCTTTATAATTTTCATCATAGTCACAACAGTGCTTGTGTCCATTTTCATCAGTTTCTTCATTGTTAGGCCTGTTGGGGTGGTTTTGCCTGATACATCTGTTAACAGCACCAGCCTGACGATAGCCAATTTTACTGGATTCCGACTCCACACCTTGCAGAGTAACCTCTTGCGTAAGTGTTGGATATGTTGCTGTTATTGTTATAAAAATAATGGCTACATATTTTACAGCCTTTTGAAAGTATTTCCAAACAATGTGGCACCTGTATTAAAAAACATGCAATATCAGCTCTGGTTAGTTGGTTCATAACACTCTGATCTGTTCAAGGAAAACCCACCAAAATGAATTAGTGATCTGATGTGCCATAGCTCCCTGTTTGCACAGGTGAACTCTGACATGTATGAATGATCAGGTCTCCTGTCACTCCCTCCAGCCAATTACACAGTGGACTACACCACCGGTGCCATGATGAGTTTTGCCACAGTGTTTGCTGTCATGTTCAATGGTTGCACTGGAATAATGGCAGGCTCCAACATGTCGGGTAAGAGTGTTAAAATCATATCAATAAATGTGTTTTTTTGAGAGGCCATACAAAGTTGTCTTGTCGTTATACACCACTTCAAAAAGGAAGGGACCACAACTTAAGTCAGCAAAGCCTGTGATGGTATCCCCACCTCCTCTCCAAATCAGTTGATCTACCCTCATATACCCCTTTACCGCCAAAGTGAACTGAGTACTAGTGCTGGGCTGGTGATACTGTAGAGGCCAAAACTGAAGATGCATTCCTTTCCTCTTATTGTGAAGTACAAACATATGCAAGTCTGCAACATTTGGTCTGGGGACTTTTAACTGTGATACAAAAATCTGCTTCTGTCATGTGTTTTGCAGGGGACTTGAAAAACCCCAGCTATTCTATCCCAAGAGGAACAATTGCAGCTGTCCTTATAACGTTCATCACATACAATCTACTGAGTCTTCTGGCTGCTTGGTCCTGTGACCGGTAAGGCACACATAGTAATAGACACTTGAATAGAATTAGCACAAATAAGATAAAACGTAACTCAAAGCTTTCTATTGGTGCAAAGTGTCTGATTATGGAAGTCATGTGTATCAAAGCCTGATCTGTGATTAGTTGGATTATTTTAGTTGACGTTTAGATTATGCTCAACGGTTCAAGTTCCTTGAATGTAATCACAATCAATATTTATTCTTTTGTCCACTGTCATTCGTAGTTGCCTGCTCCAAAAAGACTACAGTTTTCTGGGAGACATCAATATATGGCCTCCCATGGTGACAGTCGGTGTTTACTCCTCCACTATGTCTGCTGCCATGAGTAATCTGATCGGAGCTTCCAGGATCCTTTATGCTTTGTCCAAAGACAACCTGTTTGGTGAGACTCTTGCTCATGTGTCTAGCTGCACAAATTTTTGAATTTGTATTGCCAGCTGTCTAATGGTTGTTTTTCCCATCTTTATTTAAGATTGAGAGAAGGACTTGTAGATTTCACCATGTCAGCTGTCAGCTTGTCAGCTGACATGGCCCCGGACCCTTTCTGTAGTGAGACATTACATTTGTAATCTTGCTTGTTCAGGTTATGATCAGGACTATATAGTTGATCCAGTGTACATGACCACAAATCCAACTCCAGCTGGTCTTCTACAAAGCTGAGTCAACCTTTTTAATGATCAGCAATCTGTTGAAAGAGGCTTCCATCTGAAAAGTGAGACACTGACCCTTATTATTAATTTCATCATGTCTCATTTTCCTGGTGTATGTTAACTTAGAAAGTATCGTTTGACAGCAGATGGCTCGCAGTGTTTTTCTCAGAAGAAAAATCCCCTCATTGTGGGTTTGGCTTAAGACGGGATGACTCTGTTGTTTATTTGAGTCAAGATGATGAGCAATTACAGACCGAGTGATTTTTGTATCTGTAAAGGTGGCGCCCTGGCTCTGGCGAGGAAAACATCTCGGAGTGGGAACCCCTGGGTCTCGGTGCTCGTGTCCTGGTTGCTTGTACAGGTGGGATTATTAAATTGATGTCACTTCCCTTGCCCTCATCTTCAACCACTCCCTGTTTATGTAGCTCTATCATATGTTTGATTGGTGACCTAGTTAAAAACTTCTGATTGTGACATTAATCAGTCACCATCTAAATATAATTTATATAGTTTTGTACCATTATGCATCAAGAAATATCAGTGATGCCAGGTCAGAATTATTTCATATAGGGTTATACAAGGTGTTAAACATTCTAATATTGTATATTCAGAACTTTAAGCCTTAAAAAGTCTGAATTAGCAGTAGACCATCTAAGTTGATGCCAGATATCGAGCCTCTGATCTGCTGATGATCTTTTATTTCTGACACTAGGTGGTGCTGTTTGCGGGTAAATTGAACACCATAGCTGGTATTGTAACCATCTTCTTCTTGTTGGTCTATGCTGCCGTCAACCTGGCCTGTTTGGCTCTTGAATGGGCTTCTGCACCAAACTTCAGGTAAAGTGAAGGATATTGTCGTGAGCTAAGCTTCCTGTACTGGATTTCATTTTCAAAAGCATGATTAAAGGTAATCTTCTTATTCAGTCATTCTCTTTTATTTTGACGTAGACCCTCATTCCGTTGTTTTACCTGGCACACCTGCACACTGGGCATCATTGGCTGCTTGGTCATGATGTTTTTGATCAGTGCCATTTATGCCTTTGCCAGCATAGCCTTTATGCTGCTGCTCTTGATGCTGATCCACTACTTTGGTCCCATCAGCAACTGGGGATACATCAGCCAGGCTCTCATCTTCCACCAGGTTCACAGTCACAAACCAACCATCCGTCTCACATCAACAATATTAATAAGGGTTAGGGTTTCCATTATCTACTTCAACAGCACTTCTCTCTTTCTCATCCCATCTTTGTTTTATTCAGGTGCGCAAGTACCTGTTGATGTTGGATGTGCGTAAAGACCACGTGAAGTTCTGGAGGCCCCAGGTGCTTCTGATGGTGGCGAACCCTCGCAGCTCTACGGGTCTTATGACTTTCATTAATGACTTGAAGAAGAGTGGCCTCTATGTATTGGGACATGTGAAGCTGGGTTTACTAGGTAAGAAGCAAATATACATCATTTAATTGGTGCTAAGACCAAAATTCACATTTTTAGTGTTGTAATAGTGTTGCAGAAAAATTCTGTAGTTTTTACAACTATTGAAGACTTGTTTTTAAAAGGTGATAGTTAAAGCTCTAAATGTGAGTAGTGGCCATTACTCACTAGTAATTCCATTAGTATCAGTTTCAATGACTTATAATGTTGATGAATTCAGAGGTGGTATGGGGCACATGTGGTCACATTCTTTTCTATTAAAGAAAATTACTCCAAATATGAAGGACGGCCTAGTGGCTACTTGTCTAATGTCTTCTAACCTGCCACATTTTAAAAATCATTCAAACGTATGTTTAAGCTTCTCAGTGTCCATACGTTGATTTGTTTGTTGCCACAATATTAACACTGACCACCACCTTTCAGTGTAGATACCTGACCTAAGCCCATTGGGACATAAAGATTTTGAAATGATGTTCAGGACACATTGTAATGCCAGGTGGAAAAAGACAAACACTGTATACTTGTGGTGATCGAATCTCTCAGAAAGGATGTTGATACAAGGTCTGAGCGAGGGCCACACACCTGCTTGTCAAAACAGACACATGCTGCCCTTGAGGGAATGAGATGATTGTCTTTTCTCTCTGCAGATGGGCTGCCCTCTGATCCTTTGCAAAGCTGTTATGAATCCTGGCTGTCTCTAGTAGATCATCTAAACATCAAGGCATTTGTCAACCTCACCCTGGCGGACTCTGTCCGACACGGAGTTCAGAACCTGCTTTTCATTACAGGATTTGGTAGGCAAGTTTACCTTATTGCTGTACAATGTTGATTTCAATTGAATTTTGATAACGTGGAGAAGCCTTACAGTTCTTATCGAAGATGCAAATTTGATACTTATGTCTGTGTCAAGGTGGAATGCGGCCAAACACCATTGTCTTGGGTTTCTATGATGACTGCACCCCACAAGACAACCTCCAAGGTAAAATTCTTGTGTCTACAGGCTACGGTTTGGATACTGTCTGTCTAACCAAAGACCCGACGGAGCAGCGGTCCCCTTTCTTCCCCAGTGTGCGGGGCGCGGAGGAAGACAAAGATCTTCAGGAAGAGGAATATGTGTCAGTGATTGCTGACGCTGTTAAAATGGGGAAGAATGTGACACTGGCTCGTTACTTTGATCAGTTCAAACGGGAGGAGGTCTTGGGTTCTGGAAGAAAGATTGCAGGCCACCAAAGCATGACGGGGCCCTTTGTCGATGTGTGGCCTCTGAATCTGCTTCAACCAGACAGCCATGGCTACGTTGACACTTGCTCGCTGTTCCTCCTGCAGCTGGCTTGCGTGCTGCAAGAGACTCGCACCTGGAACCAGGCAAGACTCCGCCTCTTCCTGTGCGTTGAGGCTGGTTGCAGTCTGCAGGAAGAGGAGGAGACGAAGCTCAGGGTGATGCTAAAGAAGCTAAGAATCTCAGCTCAGGTGCAGATGGTGACTTGGGATGAGGTGGTGGCGCTGCACTGGCAGAGACAAGGAGGGCGGGAGACAGAGAATCTGGCAAAGTGTGCGCGGAGTGAGGAGAAGATGGAGCAAGAAGAACGAGCTCAAAAGGAAGATGGCAATGAAATGTTCCCCAATAATGCTGCTCAGCTCACAGAAGAATACATCTGTGCTGTCAACAATCTGATTCTCCGACACGGAGCCCCTAGACCTGCTGTGCGTTTCCTGTATTTGCCACGCCCACCTGCAGACATAAACCGTTACCGTGCCTACCTGCACCAGGTGGACCTGTTGAGTCGAGACCTCGGCCCAACATTGCTCATTCATGGAGTCACTCCTGTGGTCACTACTGATCTTTAGATTTTTACTGTCACCTCCATCACTCATCTTGATCCTGCATCGTTCCTCCATGGAACTGCTTTTTGCCACCAATTAATTCACCAGATATTTAAGCTGTCAACCACAGATTTGAAATGGAGATCACAAACCCAAATAGCACTTATACTGATAATATTTTCCCTTAGTTCAATATCGGGCCACAACATGGATGTGGTGAATTTACTTCTGTGATTACTATGTATAAAGGTTTTGCACTTTTTACAGCGTGAAAGGAGGAAAATGTTGTTGCGATTCCTTCCTTCCCTGAAGTATTAGTCCTTTCCTTGCATTTTGTAAAGTACAGTTTAAACATGGTGGCCGAGCTTTGTTTGTTGTTTTGTATGTTTTGTTTATTAGAAAATAAATTGACTAAATTCTTGTATTACCTATTTTTCTTTACAACAGTTTTATTTATAAATTAGCATCGTTAAAATCTGTTGCTCAACACTTTATTCATCTCCTGTATTTAACAGGAAACTTTAAATCCAATTTGCTCAAAAGTCATACTGATGACCTGTCTGTTGATTACCAGCAGGGGGCGATATTTGCTTAGTATCATGCTGTGGTGATTGTTGTACCAAGTGTGTCTGGGCTGCTGGTATAGTATATTATCAGTGCTAAAGCCAGTTGATGAATATGTACTTTACTAACTGGTTTTCTGTTGTAGGTTTATATATCTCTAACAATCATGTTTACAAGATGTTGAAATGGTATTGCTTCTCAGGGGTGTGTTTGTGTCATGAATGTTAAATTGATTTAAAAGAACTATAACATAGTAACATTTGTTTGAGTATAAAATAAGTTCTTTATTAGTCCCACTATAGTGAAGTTTACTGTGTTACAGCCGCATCAAAAAGAGAATAGTGAAGCACGCACTCGGCAAAAGTAATTAAGTTTAAAATATACAATATAAACACGAGTAACGTTGATAAAATATGGACAGGATTATCCTTTATCAGTCCCACAATGGGGGAATTTGATATTAGCAATAGTGAAAAATAGGCATCAGTAAGCAATAAGTAACATGCAGTACTTAAGTCTAAGGTAATAGATATAATAGAAAAATATGAATGGAATAAAAACAAATGTATACAGTGTAAAAACGGGAAAGAAAAGCTGTGAGGCTGCTTTCTGTTAAAATCTTAAGAGGAGCAGAAATTGTGTGATTTGTCTTTAACCGAAATATCTGAAGTGACTTCATTGGAATGACATTTGGTGTGCAGATGAAACTGGGCTCTTGCAAAAAAGAAGAAATCTGCAGGTTTAACAAAGATCACCCTAAGCTCATTCCTCATACATGATGTATGTTCCTAACACGCACAGTGCCACGTGAGTAACATGTATTCATTCAATTAGATCAGTTTAAATTTGCATAGCATATTTCATACCGAGGTCGACTACAGTAAAGAGAAACCACTGAACAAAATGAGATAGAAAATATGTATTGATACTCCACACCAATAAAGTAACCCGACAGTCACGTACATGAAATACAAAATTCTTCTTGTGCAGGAGGAATAACGACACCCACCTACACATCACGTACAAATTGCGTGTGGGAGGGAGTGTGCTCACAGATGGAGGCAGATTCGGCTCCAAGAACTATTATGGGATCTTGCGTTCACAGGCTATGGAGGAAATATGGGCATCTAAGACAAAATGGGCATAACACTTTCATCCCTACCCATTTGCAAACGCAGTGAACACTAACTTTATTTGAAAATGACACGCAGGTAGATCTACTCAAATTGTCAGGGCTGTTTTTGGCATCAGATTCAACACCATGTCTCTCTTCCGCCCGAGTCAACAAGCTGAAAGATGGAAGGACTGAATCACTTCCGACTGGTGATGACTGGGAGGGGGAGATTTGCTGATGGAGGAAAGACATAATGAATATTAAAGACACGGAGATGTTCCGCTAAGCTTGTTTGATTAAAGAGGAGTCAATGAGATGAATGTACTTAGTGTTTTTGTTCCCCCTTTGGAAAACTGCTGGTGTCTTTGTCAAAAATCTAATTGACAATATAAAACATAGAACATGAATAGATGGTCCAGACACTTTGTTCTCAATGCTCAGAGACTGGAGCGGGAGAGACTCCTCTGTAAATGTATTATCAATGCATGGACTTTAAACAGCATTTCATTTTATTTTATATATTCAATTTGTCGTTCCGTAGGTTTTGCAAAAACGTAATTCTCTCCATGGTTTGAACCTCAGTCATAATACCTATCCAGGCCATCTTTGTTGGACTGTAACCATTTAATGTTCCAGCTTTTTTTACTGACTGCTAATAGCATCTTCATCTATCTGCAGTCAATTCCATCACTGATGAGAGTATTTAATCTTAATGGAATTAATGCACCTTACCTACTTAATTTGAAAGTGCTTTGAAATTGTGTATTTTCATTGTTGCCAGTAACTCAATTCAAGGTGTCAAGTGGCGCTTGTAGCTTGCTGACTAATATCTGTAGTTTCGGTCTAGAGCCTTAAAAGGATCAGGAACATCCTGTCACCTGACCCCCAGGTACTTCAACCAGATGTGAATTGAGGTCATGCTAGAAATGTAATGAAATTGGATTGAAATGACAAGAATGCCTGTCTTCCTATGGAACTAACTGGAAATAAGTGTCACAAATATAATAATTAACCCTTTTTAATCACTTTGGAGTAATGTCTTGTGTAAAGATGTATGACTTTATAGGCTTTATAGGATGTTGGAGTGTGACTAAACCAGTTGTCTTGGTAAACTACTGACATTTGAAGATACGGTTCTTGTAATCTCCATTAGATCTTCAGTAGAAAACACCCAAAGAAAGAACAAAACATTCGGGGGTCCCGGTGTTTGTGTTTACGCTGTAAATTACTGCTGTGTAAATTCTAGGCTTCATTCTTCCACAATCCACTTTGCATTGTCTAAGGCCATCACTTGGGCATGGAACACTAACCTGACTCGTGCATTTTCTCACTGGCTCACTGCCGTTTGGTGGCGGTGAGCAACAGCTAGGATAACTTCTCATGAAGTGAGAACACCATCTGTGGCGTACGTCACGTTTGCGGCAGAGTGAGGTTTCATAAAGGAGCACTGACACCCGCCCACGCGTCAGACAAACTGCATGTGGGAGGGAGCGTGTTCACAGACAGACGCAGCCGGGGCTGTGAGGCCTATAAATGGAATCACCGACATGCAAGTAACCAGATGTCTGCTTAAATATAATGGACTGAACACAGCATGTATCAGTGTCCTACATGCAACAAATGTTGTTGCACTCGTGAAAAAAAGCATTTCACTCATGTTTTTTCTACAGCTCTTTCAGCCTGACGGAGATTGCCCCGTGCTCACAGCCAGGAGGAAGGGACTGAATCACTTCCGGCTGATTGAATGCGGGATGGAAATTTGATGATGTGTGCAAAGTGTTAAAAGCATTTATTAGTCTCTTCAAAACAGAAACGAAAGAATTGAGGTGTCTTGTTGAATGGGACAGAAGTGCCCACCACACAAAGAGTGGACGTCACTGCAAGTGTTTCACCTTCAATCCAATCACAGAGTTTTACTGAAAATTCTCGATTGTATTGGCCCACATCAAACAGACTTATACTGTATGTTCCCTCTAGTCAATTTACTGGAGGTTTGTTATACTGTATGTTCCCTATAGTGAATGTACTGGAGATGTGTTATACTGTATGTTCCCTATAGTGAATGTAGTTGAGATGTGTTATACTGTATGTTCCCTATAGTGAATGTACTGGTGGTCTGTTATACTGTATGTTCCCTATAGTTAATGTACTGGAGATGTTTTAAACTGTATGTTCCCTATAAGTAATGAACTGCAGGTTTGTTATACTGTATGTTCCCTGTAGTTAATGTACTGGAGACATGTTATACTGTATGTTCCCAATAGGTAATGTCCTGTAGATGTGTTTTTCTGTATGTTTCCTATAATATACTGGAGATGTGTTATACTGTAAGTTCCCTATAATTAATGTACTGTTGGTTTGTTATACTGCATGTTCCCTATAGGTAATGTACTGGAGATGTGTTGTACTGCATGTTCCCAATAAGTAATGTAAATGGTAAATGGTCTCAAACCCATTTGCGCTCAGTTGAGAGGAATGAAATATTGTCGTCTTTGCCATCTGCCACCCACTGATAGTACTTGGCAGTGTTTAGAAAACCTGTAACTTCACTAACAAAAGGGAATACTGTAATGCTTGTTTGTGTGCAGTCCACCCACATACTCTAGCACCATCAAAATGAATTAACTGGGATGTAGACGTAGCCGCATTTTCTTACGTCTGAAGTTTTTATTTCAAGAATATCTATTCAATTGTGAAAATGCTTTAGATGGATGGAAGCAGGGAGAGAGGGATAAATGGGTGGGTGGACTTTGTTTATCCCTAACTGGGAAATTCCTGTGTTTCAGCAGCAAGTATTATTTTATTTTTGTGAGCAGGGTAGACTGTGATTTTGTCATGCAGCATTCATCCCACATGAACGTGTAAGTGGGGGAGGATGCAGCTGGGGTTGTCTCTGGGGTCACACATGCTTGGCACTCTCATGCGCCCTCTCACCTTTTTTCTATCGCACTGGCTCAGCCCGCCACAGAGCACGAGGCAACCAGCACCAGTCAGAACAGGCGAGTGCTTTCTGCCATCTGGTGATCTGTTCCGCATGTGAAAACTTGTTTTTCTGTCCGGGTATAAATCACACTGCAGACTCGGCTCCATCTGTGGACCCGCACACAGAATTAGATGATGGAGGAATCAAGACATCAACAATTTTTTTTTTACATACATTTTTTACATTTTATGCATTTTGACAGCACTGACCATGCTATCATGATTCTTTTTTTTTTCAACTATAACAGCATGGAAAATCACATTTATAGATCAATGCAAACAAGTAGAAACTTATTATTTGTGACATCTCTGCCCAGAGGGACCCAGCACCTGTCTAAATGTGTGAATGGATGTCAGGAAGTGTGGCAGGTTGATTCCTCACTAGTGAGTCAGGATGGAAATAATTATTCTAAAGGCAAGATACACTTTTACTTTAGCTTTATACCTTTTTTATAGTGAACAGTTTCATCTTTTTGTTTCTGAGTAACACTTTTGTATAAAAATGCTAAACAGTTATTTTATTGTGGTGCATAATGGATCAGTGATAATCTAGCTATTCAAATTCCTTTCTGCGAGGAAGCTGGTTTGCAAGCGTCTCCCTGCATCTGTCTGTTTCCTCCAGGTGGTCTGTCTCCTCACACAGTCCTGACAAAAGAGTGTTTGCATTGTTGGCATCAGTTAACAAACCTTTGCTGACAAAATCAGTAAATTCACCACTGACAAGTGATTTGACCCGCAGCAGGCAGGAGTCCAAACCAGACCCAGACACTAGGGGGAGTTGTCACCAACTCTAAAGAAAAGAATCCACAACCCAAGGAGTGTATGTATGTATGTACTTATGTGTGTGTGTGTGTGTATAATGTATTTCATCTGACTTAATTAAATTAAATACATGTACACATGTATACATATATGTGTGTGTCTATCTCATTAAATATACAAATATATAAAATATAAATATATAATATATATACACACACAAATTGTTTCTGTTATTTTATGTGACTCACATGTCTGTTAGACCTAATGCAGTTGCAAAATATCCAAATCTCTCTAACTCACACACACACACACACATATATATATATATATATATATATAGAAATGTATATACATTTACTTGTATAAATGTATGTATGTATTGATATCTGAAAATTACAATTTTCTATATATACAAAGGCTACATATAATCAGTGTTATGTATTTATATGCAACTTTACGCTGTATACACATAAACAACACATCTCTGCAACAGGACTCACACAAAGTGTTTTGGTTATTTTATACGTATAATACGACGTAATGCAGCTGCAACCTCAACAGCAACCTCCCTGCACACATTTTATATCCGACTCATTATATTAAATAACAGTCAGGATTTAAAAACACTGTGTTATATCACATTTCTTTACGAGAGTCGAGGAACTTCTCTGCCGCGTGAATGACCAATCAGTCGAGCCGCAGCGGCCCCGCACACACTTGTGTAACCGTTTAGATAACAGCGCTGAGCCACGCGGAGCCAACCATCGGCATCGCTCCATTCACCGGCAGCTGCTTCCCGGTGATTGGCTCTCTCCTCCCTCACGCCGGTGGCGGCGCGGAGGGTTTCCACGTGAACGCGGTGACATCCTTATGTAAAGGGAGTGGCTGCCGCGCTGACCAATCGCAGCGCGGACCGGCGACTTCCGCGACCGTGCCCATGGAGGCAGGAGTCGCCGATTGGACCGGAGCACCGTGACGCGGTGACGAGCAGCTTTCTGGACCAATAGGCGCATGGAGGCAGGAGGGGCTCCGAGCAGAGCACGGAATGAGGTCACCAGCTCCGCTGTAGATACAGAGCACAGTACCGACGTGAGCGGAAACTTCAGCTGCAGAGCGCGGCGTGTCGGACGGACTCAGAACCAGAGGCATCCGTACGCTGGAACCAACGACAGACACCCTCCATACAAGCACGGGCTCATCTCACGGACCCACCGGAAGCCGCAGAGCAGCCGTTCCTGACAGGTTGGTGGACTTTCTGCTTGTTCGCTCGAGCCTTCGTTGTTTTTAAAAAACCGTCTCCACTGCAGACGACAACAGTGTTGACGTGCCGCAGTAAGGACGTGGGAAGTGTCGGTTGTGGCTGGATGAAGCGTGGAAGTTGCAGAAGTGTGTCAGAGTGAGGGTCAGCCCCGGTCAGTAGACTACAGCACGCTCCAGCCCTGCCCACATAACACACATTTATGTAAGGGCAGTGAAGGCGTCACGCAGGGAGGCTGACGGTGCTCCAGTTGACTGATCACGGTGCATACTGTGTTGATATGTGGTGTCAGTGTGTGTCACATGAGAAACACGCCTGACATAAACAGCCCAGTGCAGCAGCAGCAGCAGCAGCAGCAGCAGCAGACACAGGTGTGAGGAGACTGTCTTGCTGCTCCAGTTTGCGTAACTGTCTTGGCCACGGAAGAAGAGCACAGCACTTACATAAAAAAAGGAAACGCTGCGCCTCGTCCATTCATAATGATGATGTTCGTGTCTATGGCTTCAAGTGAGTTGCAATGTATTTGCTTACAGGTCTGGTTCTATTAATGCATTTACATTGGTATTTAAATGCAGGAAAATTGGCAAGAGAATTAAAAGCAGGTCAGAAAAGAGAAGCAGTTTGTAATGTTAAAAATCTCAGGCTATACTAATGACACAAGCCTTTTTTCCTTAGCAAAATCAATAATTAATGCTATTTAATTCAACAAAAGCCCAATATATATTGATGCTATATGTATGCATCGTGCAACACAGTTAAAAGGTATAAC
This sequence comes from Verasper variegatus, assembly GCA_026259375.1. Lineage (NCBI taxonomy): Eukaryota > Metazoa > Chordata > Actinopteri > Pleuronectiformes > Pleuronectidae > Verasper > Verasper variegatus. Next base: position 9,785,289 of record CM048053.1, on the reverse strand, counting down.
ACGTAATTGGTTGTGATGTTTTACCTCAGATTTGTAAAATGTTTAGCTGTTGATCAAGTTTAAAGGGTTTAAAATCCCAACCTTCACTCACTGTAAGCATTGCTGGAGTTTAAACTCAAGTTTAATAACTTTGTAATTGATAATAACACTTACTTTTGATATCCTAGTTTGCATTGTACTTCAAATACTTTTCCTTTAAAGAGAAACTTTACTTGCTGGGCTTGTGATAAGCCTGGGCTATAAAGATATATCAATAATTATCACAGTATAATTTTCATCAATAGCCATATAACAAAGGTTCAAAATATATATCAAATATTGCTTATGTTTTGTTCAAGAACAATGAGGAGGTATACTATGTTTAGCAGTTGTTTGTATTCTCTGCTCTTGAAGAAGAGTAACTCCTGACATATTGGTGCATGGTTTCTTGCCTTAAGAAACTTAAATTGACAGTCACTGATCCAAAATTGAAGGTGGTGATACAAACCGCTTCTGTGGAATAAAATTAATCCGTTAATTCTTTTGATAAAACATTCAGGATGTCAGCATTTGAAACATAAAATATATAGTCCAGCACTGTGCTGTTTATCAGCAACAAGTCTGGGATGTTGAGAGACATGTTCAGTTTCCCATTGTGCTCGGCAGAGCGAGGACAAAAAAACAACTGACGCATGTGAAGCTGTTGAGGGAGAAGTCCTGAGAACTGTTTGAGTGTTCTGCATCAGGCCTGGGAAACATTTTTAACTGAGCCACAAGGAAAATTATATAAAGCCATAGGTGGTGTTGGAAGGTAGAGTAGAGTGCAGTGTGCATCGGACCCACTGCATCTTTTTTAAGATGTCTCTGAGGATAGATGTAGGTCAAGCAGAAACAAGCTGTAAACCAACATTCAGTCATGTCTTCACATGAAAATGATGACGATTCTGCTCCACTTTGATTAGGGACATCAGCCGCATTCAACCAAGTTCTCCTGTTTTCTCCCAAAGAATCAAAAGCAGCCCTGAAATGCTGCATTCTCTTTGCTCTCACACTCGGCTCACGTGATGCAGACTAAAAGAAAACTACCAGTGAAATAGAAATAGAGTGAATGAAAAAAACACAATGAATCCAGAAGAAACCTACTCTGATAACAAGAGAGGATTGTGATTCATGCAGCTCTTGTATCCAGGTTTCAGCTGGCGTCTGCCCATGTTGTCTGCAGGGAACATATTTTTCTTTCAAATAATGTTTCAAAAAAACATAATCGACCCATTTTTTTTAATGAATTCTTTAAGGCTGAAATTGATATCACCGAAGCGGGAAAGTTGCATAACTGTGTCAGTGGGAGGGTCAGACCCGGTCAGTAGACCAAGCACACTCCTGCCCTGACCACATGACAGCAGCTAACACACATTTATGTAAGGGCAGTGAAGGCGTCACGCAGTGAGGCTGACGGTGCTCCAGTAACTGCCTCTTTCACCTGCTGCCAGCCGCCGTGCACTTTGGAAGGAAAAGCATCATACATGACATTTAAATGTGTCATGGCCTGTGTTTATACAAAAGCTATAGAAGAGTATTAGGAACAGGTCTGACAAAAAGGACGGGTTTTTTTTTTCCATCTTGCATCAAAAAGCTTCTCTGTGCAAAAGAATAAACGACCTTGGTCAGCAGTTTGTGCAGAACAGGTCAGGAGGTGTAATATATCGCCTGGCTGAGTAATATCTCACAGTTGGATTGTCCACTATGTGTAATCAAAGGCCTGCTATGAAGGGGATTCGGATTTGATTCTTCAGAAAACAGCCTAAATCACAAAGCTGATCTTAAGTGCTGCACTTTGCACAGAAGGCAGGTCATTGCCCAACTCACGGCTCTATTGTACCGTGCTCACTCCCAAGGGGGGCTGACTCACCACACACTGACCCAATTCACACATCAGCAGGGATGAAAACCCCCTACAGGTCAGGTTTGTGACAAACCGAATTGCATAATAGTGAACTCTCTACCATCTAGGGCCAGAGGATGAGTTGATCATTAACAGACACGTTTTATCACTTTGTGATAAAGGTTTGGCAAAATCCTGAGCCTCTTTTCAAGTGACCAGTTGTTTAAGAACTAGTGCAGGGCCCATAAACCTGTCTGCCTGGAATGGGCTGTTGACCTGTGGTGCATTCTCAGTCATTAGCAGAACAACAGACAACGTGAGCGTCACAGTCTGTAAAACCTACGTAGCATATCTTTGTGCTTGCCCAAATGGATTTGCCATGGTTTGATGACTAAATAAACACAATAGACATCTCCAGCTTTGTAGTGCAGGTGAATTTGTCACGACACAGAGCGGCCTGTCCTCAAGGTAGAACAATTCTTTCCATTGCAGGCAGAGAAAAAGATATACCAGCACTTAGTCAAGTACTCAGCCAGGACAGAGGTTATACTTGGATGTGGCTTTCATGTGTTCTGTATCATTATAGGCTAAATTCCCCTTTTCACCTCAACCATTTGGCCACTTTAGTACATATAACTTCACATTATGTTCTTGCCAGTTATATTTTACTTTGCTCCACAATTTCTTCTATAGTCGTCAGTCATTGTTGTATTTGTATTTTTAATTCAAAGCTGTTTCCTCTGATCATGGTTACCTTCCATTTAAAACCCTGTTGATGCTCCAAGGGAATCTGGCGTTCACTGTTGACCTACATGGATCAGTGTGTAAAATCCACCATCATAAACCAGGGTTTTTCTTTATTGACCTGTGGTGGCCTTCAGATGAATGCTGTCTAGTGTTTTATGTGTTCCTCGGTGGATGATCCTTTTGAAAGGGTTGGACGGTTCAGATGGGATTGACTTACTGTTCTCAAAGGCCAATCTGTCGACCATTGAACCCTTTCATTGTACATCAGAGGAGCACCTGCAGAGGTCGGGGATCAAACCCTGCTCTGTTCTCTGATGCTGTACCAGACAAAAAGACTTGAAGGGGGATTGGTGCAGCATTTGTCTCTTTGAATCAGTTTGAACTGTGTGTGTGTGTGTGTGTGGATACCTGACCCAAGCCCGCCGGGCCTAATGGAATTGATATGTACAGTTCGGGTCCAGTCATAATGGCTTTGTTATCTACTTGAATTTCTAAACTGCACATGCCTGTAATCTGGGAAAATATCCAAACCACAGAACATCTGTGGGGTTTGGGTCAGGCTTGGTTACCTTTCTCTCCGCCTTGGTCGGGTTCGGACAGAAAATTGCAGCCCAAGCCACAAGTTAGGTTTAAATTCCTGTCTTCCAAGTGACCACTGATTCTATCGCCTTTCCAGGCAGAGTTGTGGTTTCAAAGTAAAATGGATGAATGTATTCGTAATTAGCAACCAAATTTAAAAACCAAAGTATATGTGTATTTAAAAGTTTTCTCAATATCTAAATTATGAATGAATTGCTGTGCGTGATGGGTAATGTGAAACACCTCTCTGTCAACAGATCTATCCACGTCCTACCATATTCCCTGCAGTGACACCCCTGTTAAAATGGGGTGATTGTTGTTATTTCTTCATCCAACCAATTGACCTGGAACAAGCCCAGGGCAGCACATTTCCCGATGTCTGAAGATTCAGATTCCAAACCCTACCACTTCGCAATTCTGGAGGACCAGAATGGAACCTCAGGGTGCCGAGCATCCACGTCCTGCAGCTCCATGCCGAGAAGGGCCTCTGGGTGCAGCTCGATGGCACAGCTGCACCGGATTGGAGGTTACAACCAAGGTGGGCCTGACCTCGGCCTCGCCTCGGAGGGCAGCGACAGCAGCGGCCAAGACCCCCCCGCCTTGCTGCACACCCATCGCAAGAACTGACCGCTCTCGCTCACTTCCTGAGGAGGACATAGAGATGAAGAGCAGTGGGTCGAGTGGGAGCGGGACCGAATCGCACGGCAATGAGAGTCAAGGCAGCGACAGCCACGGCCACGGCTCGATGGGCAGTTCAACTGGAAACAGCAAAGACTCTGCACTGCTGGAATCTTCTGAAAGCAACAAAAGGTCAGTAGTGTTTGATGACATGGTCATTGGGCCGTATCTTTTTCTGGTATGCTGTCTGTGATTGCAGGTGAAAAGGGAAAAGAGCGAAAGACTGGAGCGGAACACTTAACTGCTCTTCCTTCTGCCCTCATAGTTAATCGTCACAGATTCATAAAATCTCCAAGGTTGAAAAGATGAACAATCACGTCCGTTTCACTGCCCACCACCACAGTCTTGTCATAACAAATGCAGCTGTCAGCATCGGATGTGTCTGTCTGAGTTGACTCATGTCCTAGTGAGCCAAGGCATCAGGGATGGCCATCAAACAGGAAGGGCACTCGAAGCATAAGTGAATCCACTCCGTCGGTTGTCTCTGACCATGAGTTTCCCCCACAAAATACAAACGTGAACAGACATTGATTTGAATAATAGCTTTTAAATGATATTGCTGTCAATGACACTCTTTCTGCCCATTGAGCACACACACTGACATAAAAGTAAACAGATTTTTTTTTTTTTTGCAATGAACTTGAGATTGATTAAATTGTGTTTTTCTTGTATATATTTATGTATGTAAAGTTTAACTTTATTTAACTAATCACGCTCTAAGTACACCCTTAACAGCAAACTCAACTACAGAAGTAGGAATTGACTTTAGTCACTAGGAAAAAAATATTTCCATGACGCACAAAGGATTGTGTGGACATGAATACAGCCTGACCAAGAATAGTTTTTTAAACAATGCAGTAGGAGTGCAGAGCAGATATTGACCAGTGAAGGAAAACAAAGTCACAGCAACGTGGTATTTGTCTCTGTTTATTACTGGGCAGAGCGAGCAGCTTTGCATGCTTTCAAGTTGTTTTTTTTTTCTCCCAATCCCTACCCTGCCTCTCTTACCTCACCCTCTTTTTATTTTTTATAACCCACTCCCTCTTCCTGTCCCCAAACACACACACACACCAGCTCCCTCCTTCGTCTGCTGACGGAATCAGTTTCAGCTTTTTCTTTTGTAGACGACTCCCTCAAGGTTCAAGGAAACATGAACATGTCATTGTACGGATGTATCTGATGAACTTTGTTTACAAGACGCGATTAGTTCGGTACCTGGTTGTGCTCGGAGAGGCTATTTGCAAAAGCTATGTCTATACATAGTCATTTAATCCTGTTATTTATACCAACTAGTGCACTGATAAGCTTGTAGGCTAATGCAGTGGGTCACGAAAACACACACACACACTCACACAAACCTGAGCAAAGCGACCAATGAATTTTTGCTGAATTTGTATCGTAATTTTTCACCTTAAGAGACCATTGATCCAACTCTTAAACATATCTCTGCTTAAACCTGCTCTTCACGCTCATTGTACAGGTGTCTTTTGTCGTCAGGTGAGAAGTAGTCTAGCTTCTTGTCCACGCGCTTTCTAGGGAACCACTGAACATTTACACTATTAAAAAACCTCTTATTCTAAATGCTCAACCAGTGAGATTTGATGTTTATCTCCTCTAAATTCATTTATAGGCATGGAGTTCATTCATAGCTGCCGTACAGAAGGGACACATCAGATGTTTAGCCCACTGCTGCTCCTCTTTGCTTTATTCATATGCAGCTGTGTCACTGTGTTATTCACGTCTCCTCTGTGTAACGGGATATCCTGACACACACCTGATGCGGTAAAGGTCAAAATGTTCACTCTTGCCGTTAGTGGAACATTTTGGACTCGAACAGAGCCACCTTGACCTCTTTGAGAGGTCTCCTCTAGTGACATAATACATGTCCAGTCTAAAACCAGCAGTTACATTCTTGGATACTGAAGGCTTTACTTGCTAGTTCGATACCTGCTTGTGCTCGGGGAGGCTATTCGGGAAGGTGTCTTCTATTATTCGCCAGGTAAGCAGGTTATTCATAGAAGCAAATTAACAAATCAGTGTCTCAGACAGCTGTTAATAGCTTTTGGTTAATCTTGCTGGCTAATGCAGTGGACCACATACCCACACAGATCAGTGGAAGTGGCCAGTTCCCGCATATTCACAGTTCGAGGCCTTGAATTAAACTGACTGTAACTTTGTTTTCATAAAAACAAAAAGCAAAAAGGCCTGTCCTTCCCTCTTCTGCTTGTAACCAACCTGTAATGTCCTAGTCTCATGAAATCTATAGTATATATAATAATATTGTGTAACATGATTATTTTGGTTTTGCTTGATGTCTGAGAATTCTCTTATTTTTACCATGATATCTCTACTTGTTTGTCTTGTCAAATTATGACATGTTGCATTGCAATTAATAATAATTATAATAATAATAGACCTTTATCATAACAGACATTTCGACTTGTGTCACTTATTATTAAATCTATTCATTAATCCCAACCCTTTTCCTACTGTGATATGTCAACATTTCTCCCCCTGAAAAGTAGCTGCAGGTCATCCAAATGTAATTTAGCCATTTTCATTGTTATTAGTTTCTGCAATCTTGACATTTTAGTTTTCCTCTGTTTTGATGCATAATGTTCACTTGTCGTCGTCTCCCCCACAGCTCCAACTCCCACAGTCCGTCTCCTCCCAGCAGTTCAAATGCCTTCAGTCTGCTGAGCTCAGAGCAGGACAACCCCTCGACCAGCGGCTGCAGGTAAGTCCAGTAACTGCGGCTGAAACACTTGTCACCTGAAAGTCAAATTTCTATTTTAAATCTTTAGAGCCCAACCGATATAGATTTTTGGGGTCAATGCCGATACAGTGTGTCAGTGAGAGGCATGATTTTATCAGCCTAACCCTAATCAAACGGGCATTAATTCTCATACATTGTGAGTTACCTTCTACTTTCATTGTTTAATCTCTTTTGAGGGACCTTTTTCCTTGTTGCAAAATCTGACTGGCCTCTTTTGTCGTTGTGCAACCCACAGTAGTCAGGAGTCCGCCAAAGCCAAGACGCAGAAGGAGCTGATTAAAACCCTGAAAGAGCTGAAGCTTCACCTGCCTGCTGAAAAGAGACACAATAACAAGTCCTCCACGTTAAACATGCTCAAGCACGCGCTGCGCTGTGTCAAACAGGTGGAAGGTAAGGCTGCGCTTTGTGAGACCTTCACAAGTAAATTCATAAATACAGCTGCTGGTTATAAGAACTTGTTAGCAGCAAATGGTAATGCAATGAAAGCAGTAAAGAGCAGGTAGAGGTTCAGTTGTACAGATGCAGCTGGGTTGTTAAAGCATATGATGTATTTTAGTGCAACACTGAGAAATCTTTCATCATTAATACATGACTACAGTGTGAGTAGATCATCTGCTGTTCACGGTGCATATGTATTCATCAGACATTGACTCTGTTTCTACAGCCAATGAGGAGTATTACCAGCTTCTGATGACCAATGACGGTCAACCTTCAGGCCCGGATGTGTCTTCTTACACAATAGAGGAAATAGACAGCATTACGTCTGAGTACACCCTCAAGAACAATGTGAGTAACTGAGTAAATGATCACTGAGTAATAATCATAGACTGTGTGTAATTTGTTATATACATATATATAAATACTTTTTTGTTTGGTTCCCTCCACTTACATGGAGGTGGGATTTACAATCTATACTCCAGCCAGCCACCAGGTGGCGATTGAGACACTTTGGTTTCACTTTCATGTCATCCATCTTGGTCCATGATGATTGTTTTCACTAGAACACTGCTATTTATGTTCTTTAAAGCTGCTCATAACAATACATGCTTTGACAACTATAACAATTCATTAATGTTTTGTCCACTTTGCTTGAATAATGAAGGTTTCATTTTGTGCCCCGCAGGACATTTTTGCAGTGGCAGTGTCTCTGATCACGGGACGCATCGTCTACATTTCGGATCAGGCCGCCTCCATCCTCAACTGCAAGAGAGAAGTGTTCAAAAACACCAAGTTCGTGGAGTTCCTGACGCCGCAGGATGTGAGCGTGTTTTACAGCTTCACAACGCCGTACCGCCTGCCGTCATGGAGCATGTGCACCGGAGCAGGTACAAAAACAACACAACATCCGAAAAATCTGACATGACTTGATAAACATCAGACCCAGCTCCGGAAAACGTAACCTCTGAATTAAAACATTTTTCTTTACCCCTTTCAGAGTCATCCCCGCCTGACTGCATGCAGGAGAAATCCTTCTTCTGTCGTATCAGGTGAGTGGGTGTCGGTCCATCTGCTGCTCGGACCTGTGTTGTTTATTCATGCTTCCATTCCACTCCAGATGCCTTTCAATTAGTTTGTGACATCACAAGCGTGTAAAGTGTAATCGAATGCTTTTTCCAGGCAATTGACACATGCATATAGATACACACACACACACGTACACACATGTACATTTGAAGAGACAGACAGGAAACATGGGGGAGAGAGAGACGAGGGGAACCAAGGTCCACGGTCACAATAGAACTGCGGACATTGTGGTGACGTGGCATGCACTCTAACCATTTGGCCTACAGATCGCTCTGTAGACACACATGCATTTAAAACACACACACACGCACGCATGGAAGCACAGCACCCCCTGATGTTCAGAATCTTGAAATCCATAAACCTTAATTGAGAGTATTTGTGAATAGACCATCCCTGTCTAACTTAGCTCATCTTCTACATTCTAAATTACAGCGGTGGTAAAGAGTGTGAGGGCAACATGCAGTACTATCCGTTCCGCATGACACCGTATCGGATGAAGGTTCAGGACACCGTCCACTCTGAGGACCAGTTCTGCTGCCTCCTCCTGGCTGAGAGGGTTCACTCAGGTTATGATGGTAAGTACCCGACTGCAGATTTTGAGGAAAAACATGATTTAATATCACATTTCTATTTGTTTTCCAGGCACACTTGCTTCTATCAGTTATATTTCTACCATTTCTTCTATATTACATTGTTTTAATATATCAGAAATAGTCATACTACTACTTTAAATAGAAATTGTGTTATAAATCAGCACCTTTTCCCAGTTTGTACTCCTGTCAAAGGTTTAACACTTTTCACAATTTCACAAATTTTCTTTAAAGCACCCAGAATTCCAACAGACAAGCGGATCTTCACCACCACACACACTCCCAGTTGCGTGTTCCAGGATGTCGATGAGCGGTAAGCCACGACAGAAATGCTTTTAATGCTGAACCCAAAAAAATATAGTTGTTGCACTGAATCACACAAGGACATCGTGGTACTAAATAACTGAGATGATAAATGTTTTATTTGTATCAGGGCTGTTCCTCTCCTCGGGTACCTCCCTCAGGACCTGATCGGCACATCCCTCCTGCTCCACCTGCATCCCAGTGACCGACCCATCATGATGGCCATTCACAGAAAGAGTGAGTCTACAGAATTATAAAGATCAAGACACAATTTCCTATGTCTGCACTGCAAATCTGTCCACACACTGTTCTAACTTGTGTTTTTTGGGCTTTGTGTATAGTCCTTCAGTACGCAGGGCAGCCATTTGACCACTCATCAATCCGCTTCTGTGCACGAAACGGAGAGTACATCATCCTCGACACCAGCTGGTCCAGTTTCGTCGACCCCTGGAGCCGCAAGGTCTCGTTTGTCATCGGGAGACACAAAGTTCGCATGTGAGTATCAGTCTTAGAAATATCTAAACAGATGCACAGTCTGAACGTTTCTGATCTTCATCGACTGATGTTTTGTCGTTGTCCAACAGGGGCCCCGTGAATGAAGATGTTTTTGTGGCCCGGGCCTCGTCTCTCGGGGAGACAAAGACCATGGACTCTGACATCCAGGATATTACAGAGCAGATCCATCGCCTCCTGCTACAGGTGAGGGACGATGAGAAATTAAAAAATTGAAGGATGTTAAGTATGGATTATGAAAGAAGGCAGAATCTTTTAGATCCTAGAAGCAGAGCTGAGGGATTAGATCGACATCTTCCTTTCAAAAGACAAATCAGGCGAAGAGACACTTGGATTAATTTAGGCAGTTCTACATCATCTTCTCCTTCTTAATCTTCCCTCTCTTTGTCTGTGATTAGCCGGTTCATAACAGTGGGTCCAGTGGCCACGGTAGTCTGAACAGCAATGACCACCTTCTGGGACTGTCCTCCTCAAGTGAGAGCATTAACAAGGGCAAGATGCTGCGGGAGGAGGAGGAACTGAGCAGCAAAGCCAGACCAGTGAGTACCATCAAATACAAGGTGGCCATACCTGGACACGATCATACAATAACGGTCCATAGTCCTGGATCTAGTGACTTATATACACAATATAACACAAAACATAGAAGAAAAAAATATATTTCTGACCACAGCGTCTTGTCTCTATCTCACAGCGAACTTTTCAGGAAATCTGCAAAGGCGTTCACCTTCAGAAGAGTCAGGAGCAGCAGACATCCAAACCAGACAACAAGAAAAGCATCAGCAGTAAGTCCAGCTGATAAGCTGCAGATGCATATTTGTGTGTAAAATGTATGCAAATAATCATATATGCGGTCTAAGCGCTGCACTGGTCCCCTAACCACTGGCCTCTCCCCAGTAGAGTCTGTACAGAAGAGCCCAGCCGTGGTGCGGACCAAAGAATCGCCCACCCCTCTCAACTGGAAGGAGCCGTGGTCTATGGAGGAGAGACAGACATCTGTCCAGGAGGAGCTGGCCTTCAATGACCAGACTGTCTACTCCTACCAGCAGATCAGCTGTTTGGACAGCGTCGTCAGGTACAAAGTTGACATGATTTTAAGGAATAGTAGCCATGATCCCAGAATTTCATATATATATATATATATATATATATATATATATATATATATATATATATATATATATATATATATATATATATATATTATAACTAATTGACAATAAGAGATGGTAAACTGATCAGTGTGTTGTTGTGATTCCTGCAGGTATTTGGAGAGCTGTAATGTTCCCATCAACATGAAGAGGAAGTGTCAGTCTTCTTCCAACACCACATCCTCCAACTCGGATGAGGACAAACCAAAAGGGACCAGCAACATACAGTTGTCTGAAGGTGTGGCACTGCTTCTGTTCACACCTCGAAAGGAAACTTATTGTCACATAATCACATAAAGCTTGTAATCCCTTCACACTTTGCTCTTTAAACTCTCTCCGACTCAGAATACAGTGTCAGTATGTCTTCTCCTCTGTTCTCTTTGGCAGAACCAGCTTTGTTAAAGGATCAGTCTGGAGTTTCTGCTATGGATGATCGAGACAAAAAGTCCAGTGATGCCGCCACTGCAGTAGTTGGCACTTCGCTGCCCCTGCCTGTACCTAACAAACCGGAGAGTGTGGTGTCGATCACCAGCCAGTGTAGCTACAGTAGCACCATAGTGCATGTTGGTGACAAGAAACCTCAACCTGAGTCAGGTACAGTGCAGTGAAAAAATATTTCATCTGTTACTGCATATTTATACTAAGATATATCAGATCAGAAGAAAAAAGGAACCAGAGTTAAAGGTTCCGTGTGTGAGATGTAAGTGAACGAGATTGCTCAATGGCCACTCTGATGACTATGATAAACCAAAAACTCGAGGAAATCTCCCTCTAATTTGGGGCCAATATGAAACAGAAGTACTTTCTGCAACATCCTCCCTATAGCCAATGAGAAGGCCAGACTTACATTCAAACTCACAACCTGGTGATGTAGTAAAAGACATAGCTCATATATGTCATACTACACCTACAATAACAATGGGCCATTATTTTACAGGCCACTACCATGCCTGTTCAACGTTTTTTGTCATTTTCACTGCAAATGTTTCACCTGTCATTACTGGACTGTGTGTTAAGTAGTTTCCCCACTGTCATCTGTGCAGAGATCATAGAGGATGTACCAGGAGCGGGGGAGACGACAGAATCCTGCCAGAACGCTGGGACTCCTCATTGCTCTGTTTCACATCCCAGTCAGGAGAGGGAGTCCTACAAGAAACTGGGGCTGACCAAGCAGGTTTTGGCGGCCCACACGCAGAAGGAGGAGCAGGCCTTCCTGTATCGCTTCAAAGAGCTCAGTAGACTCACAACGCTGAAAGCCAACTGCTCTGAGTACCTGGAGCGCCAGCGAGAGCAGATCGCCACTGATGGTACCACTGAACACCACACTGACTCATAATCTCTATCATACATCACAATTTATGGGTATATCTTCAAACTGCATTAATCATTTTGGGCTAAACAACGTAATTTGTAAGAACTGTGGCAACGTCAGCCTAATAGAAGTCATATGGGCAAGAGGCAGAAGTAGTTACATGATTTTCCAAACTTATTTTAGTCGAAAAATTAAATGTCAAAATCACTTATCACTCAACCCATTTTGTTCTTCTCGACCCTCCAGCTGTGCCCGCTGCTCGACCCTTCAAACAGGCTGGACTGGTTACAGAGCCCGTCGCACGGCGAGGAACACGGAATAAGAAGACCAAGTCGAAGCGAGCGAGGCAGGTTGAGTCCTCGGACAGCACGGAGTCCCACTACAGTCATCAGCATCTGCGGCCACCTCGTATAAACCACGGTCTTAACCCCACCTGCTGGTCCTCCTCTGACACCTCGCAGTCCCCGTATGCCATGACCTACCCTGCCATGATGCCAGGCTACCCTCTCCAGGGTTACCCCACACCTGCTTCCATAGCGACTCGCACAGATCCCCCTCTAGCAAATTTTGGGGACAACCAGATTGCCCAAGCCCCTCCCTGCCCACCATCCATCCATCCTGTTCCCTTCACTGCCCCCATGGTCACCCCCATTGTGGCTTTGGTGCTGCCGAACTACATGTACTCCTCAATGACCCCCGGGCCTCAACCACCACAGCCAGTGTACCACGCAGAGACTGGAGGCTTCACCCACCAAACACAGCCTTTTTGTCAGGCTGCATTTCCAGGCCAGGGCACCTTCATGGTTCAACCCTCCTTTTGTGTCCAGAATCAGTTCAACCCCCAGAACCTTTTTGCTCCTCCGGCCGGTTACCTGACCCCAACATACCACCTCCCTCTATCCGCGGAAGTCCCAAAGGGCCTGGTGGAGACCCAGTCTCGCCCCTCGACGCCCCAGTCTGGATTGGGAGGAGGTCCGGCATCCCCACCTCTGTTCCAGTCTGGCTGCAGCTCACCCCTCAACCTGCTGGAGCTGGAGCTGTCTGTAGACCTCCTGGACAACACAGTGCTGCCCCCTGGAGGACAAGGGAACACCGTGGAAAGGGAGAAAGGCGCAAGTGGCACTCCATCCAAGGTGAGGGGGCTGAAGCAAGTAAACAAGGAAATAACCCTCTCTCTGTTGCTGTCTTCTTTCTCTCTCCTTTCCTCCCCAAGTCTTCCGAAGCGTGTGACTGATATTCTCCTTAAACTGTCAGGATAAAATGTCAATGCCTCACTGAACTTTTTCATTGAGGCTTGTGTGGACCCCATAGGGAGGCTGTGGCATGGTCCCACAAAAATCTTTTGTCTCTCAGACCCCTGTGATGTAATGCCATCATCACAGTGATTCCTCAGTTAAAGTGCCAGTATTTTACTGTTGTATTGCTATGCCATATGTAAAGTCGAATCCATCTCGACTACTCCGATGAAATGTGGCCAAGGGTATTAACACATGATGTTATTATCCCTTTAGCCATCTCTCAGTCTCCTTGGTCCACCTGGACCGTTGTTTTGCGAGTGCACGTGCTGTGCCTGTGAGCGTTTGTCTTGGGATAAAGTGTTCTCTAGGCTGAGGGCTTACAGCAATGAGGTAGGCGACTCAACAGAAAACCTCTATACTTCTCCAATCCCATTTCTTCCCAAATCATATGTCAAATATGTCTGTAACAGTTTCTCCTATTATCCCTTTTCATGACTTATGATTTGCACTATCCTTGTCTGTTGAACAAATTATATTGCGTTGTATTTTTAACGCATGAGACTGAGAAACTTAAGGAAAACATTCATAGCTAGAGATGTTCCAATACAATTTTTACCTTCACAATGCAGACTCTGATACCTGGACTTTGTGTATCATCTGATATCGTGTACTGATCCAGTACCAGTACATTTGAAAATATAACAACATATATAACATGTTGTAACAGCTGTATGCTACCAGCCCTGTATGGACGTGATGGCTGCTGCTATTTTTGTATGGTCTGGCTCAGGTTAAACCCTTTTAACTAACAAATACATACAGAGCATAAATGCCATAGAACTTATTTTATTATTTAGTTTGAGAAACTAAACTAATAAATCTAGGGAAACAATTACTTCCTTTTTAAATAGCTTAATACTGAAGTCTTGGATACAGTAAATGTTGCCACGTTGCATGAAATATTGCATATTACATTTTAGGAAGCTCTAACTGACACTACACTACCGGAAATCCCTTCCTCATCGAGATGTGTTTTCCAGGAATAGAAAATTGCAGTTTTATCTGGGTGGAACTACTACACTTTAAAGAAGTGGTATCGGATCAGTACATAGGTTTGCGTACTCAGCGGTGCCCGACCCGACATTTTCAGCAGTATCAGAGGCATTTCCTTTGCTGGTATCGGTATTAGAACATCTTTGATCATCGCATTAGTACTGTATGTATGACTTGTTGCACATATACTCTTTGATTTTGCATGATTTTGCCTCTGAGGCTTGAACCACATTAATAACATCAGTAGTTGAATCCAATTTTAGCAGCAGTGGGAACGTGCTGTTGTTTCCTCATGTGTTCTTTTGTACTGAGATGTGACCAGGAACACACAAAGAATGTTGAACTATCCACTGCTTACATATTGATCTTTTAACTTTCGCACTCGTAAATATATTTGACACTACTTTAAATCAGCAGGAGATGGATCAAGATCACTGTCATGTTGCTAACTGAGCTCAACCTTTTAATGGTGTGATATGGTGCACCCGGTTATCGGTGAGGCAGACAGATTTACATGCTCCTTACAGATATTTACTCCCAATGGATGCTTCAAATGCAGAGGCAAGACACAACTCATGACACTGCGCCTGCCTGTTTCATAAAGAAGCACTAGACGAAGGGAGCACTGCAGTCCATCTCTGAAGTCAGGCTCCTCTTTTAATGCTTTTGTTTTATGTTGTTTTTTTTTCAGGCAAGCTCACGTGGCGACGGGAACACCAGCGATGCCAACTCTTTATCCAGCGGCATGTTGGACATTCTGCTCCAAGAGGACTCTTGTTCAGGCACAGGCTCGGCCACCTCGGGGTCCATGGGCTCAGGGTCCAACGGACGTGGAACCTCGGCCAGCGGGATGTCCAACAGCGGTACATCTAATAGCAGGACATCAGGCAGTGGAGTGTCGGCGAGTGGGACCTCCGGCAGTGGAACAGGTCCGAACCTAACTTTGTACATCTCATGGACAGCATTAGATTAAATCAACCTCACACAACCTCGGGGGGGGGGGGGTCAGCAGAACAAAGTTACAACAAGTCACATCAGCTTTGTTTAAAGAAGGAATAATATTCTCATATTCAGGTTCATCATTTTACTTGAAAAGATTAATATGGTTTAATTTTTAAAAAAAAACACACCACGGTCCTCAAACTGTCTCTTGTTGCAGCTCCTCTTTTCAGCCCTTTGGTTGAAACCTGGTTTTAGCTCCCATCTCAGTCTGCACTGGCCATTGATTGGTCAGCGGCTTCAAGCGCATGTAGGGAATTCAGCCTATGCTCACGCTTTGCCTGGCTTTGTTAGGGGGCGTGCCAGATTAGCTGTCAAGGCTGCAGCCTTCAAATCTTTTTACCGTTCATAAGCCATGACACAGTTTCCTGCTGTTGTGTTGCTCTGCCACGTGTAAGGTCAAGTCAGTCTCGACTCCTCAGGTGTGACAAAGTTACTCTGTTTTTGTGATGAATAAAATCATTTGACACTCTCCTGTTTGTTTTCAGGAAGCAACAACAGCAGTAAATACTTTGGCAGCGTGGACTCGTCCCAGAACAGCCAGAAGGTCAAAGGTCATCTGAGCGGCAGCGACGGAAGGCCCGTGGACATGGAGCAGAGCGAACACTTCATCAGGTATGTACTGCAGGACCCGCTGTGGCTGCTCATGGCATGGGGGCCCAGTCAATCAGGAGTAGGGTAGTGGCTCTCTAGACACTGCTGAATTATAGTTAATCAAACTTCTGTTTGTTGTGGAAGGGTAAGAGTACCCCAGTAATAGACTGGTTTACCATTTAAGACTGTGGAGGATACTGTGGGTTCAGCCAGGAGGCAGAAAGTACACATGATCTCATCTCATACATACACAATAAGTTGCTAGAGGACAATGCAATTATTTAAGACATAAACTTGTTCCGAACAAGTTTATGACGTGCAAAACAAAGCCACAAAGATAGATTTTCTGTTGTGTTGAATTTAGAAACAAGAATCAGGATGTAGTGATATTTTCCACCACCAGATGGCCCCCTTACGGCCTCAGCACATTTGAAAGATAAGAGAAGCCAGACAGTCAATGGGCCTGTCAGCAGATGATTATCAGCAGAGTCTGACCTTTCTCGGGTTTTTCTGAAGTGTTGCAGGAAGTGGTGGCGACAAATAGCTCAAAACAATCATCCTTTTCTTTGTTGTTGTCAGAGGAAGTGATCTTCTTAGTGTTCAGAGCTTTTCAAACCCTAACCCTCATAAAGCGTTGTCAGATTCGACTGTTGGGTTGCGTGCTGAGTGCCTGTGTTTGCTTGCGTATGCAGTGACATCCAGCAAGTGCTCAGAGAGGACAGAGAGAAGCTGCGGCTGATGCACATGAACCAGCCGTGCTTCTCTGAGGAGCAGAAGAAGGAGCTGATGGAGGTCCACCCCTGGATGAAGAATGGAGGTCTACCCAAGGCCATAGACATCAAGGTAGAATATTTATAGTCCGTTACTGGAATGAGAATTTTATATGTGACTGAATAGATTTATTGGTTGATATTTCTATTACAGTTTGGATGTATCTGTATCCTTCTGTCTCAAAGTAGAGAGTAGTAGGCGGAAAAAACACTGTCAAAAGATGTGAAATTCATTATATAGTTATATAATAACTTAGGTTTTTAAGAAAGAGCCCTCCACATTTGTATGGATCACATTACATTGTCACTCTTACAGATTTTATCTTTCATATGAAAAACCTCATTTGAAAAAGTTTTTCTATAGACCTGACGTTTTCTGGAAATTTTCCAGAGGGGCTGTACACGAGAAGGCAAATGTTCGAGTCAGTTGCCTTCATGGAACTTTTCCTGCAGCCCCCGATTTAAAATACCAGGAAAATGTCCAAGTGATGCAGCAGGATTACAGAGGTGGCATACACATAGACAGATGTAGATGAAGTTGTCAACTTGGAAAGACAACAAGATTTGATAGTTTTTGGTGATAAGAACTGATGCTGGTATCGATATGCTGTAAATACAAATATTTGATTACATCAGAGTAATTCATACATTATGTCCTGTCCATTCATCTGAATGTTCCAGAAGTGTTCCTGTTGTGAACACAGAGAAATGTCCAGACCCAATTTTGCAGACATTCTCCAGAGTTCATGTCTGAAAACAGCTTGTGTTTCTCAAATGAACATGTATCTCCTCCTCTGCTCCTCTCACCCTCTCGCTTTAATAACTCATGTAAACCTGTGTGTGTTTTCCAGGTGTGTTCCTGCTGTGACGGAGCCTCAGAGGCAGCTACAGTATCATCGACCGCAGCAGCAGCAGCAGCAGTAGCAGCAGCGATGGCGGACTATCAGCCAGACCTGGACATCAGTGACACAGAGACGGGGGTGGTCGGCTGCCAGCATAGGCCCAGAAAAAAGCTGTCAAACACGGTCATTGTTTCCTGCCACGGCCCTTCGCTTGTCTCCAGCTCACAGACGCACACCAGCCAGACAATGAACTGCTCCAGATTTTCAGAGTGACTTTGATTGCCTTTGAAAATGGACTTGGAAGATGGACTTGACATAAAAATCTTCACTCCTGTCTCTGTCTGTTTCAAGAGTCGTACCTGTTAAAATATCAAAGAAAACCGGCTCAAATATTGTTGAATGTAATATGTAGTGGTTGTTAAATGACATTTTATTTTAATACACTTACGAGGTGCAGGAGGTAGGATTTTGTTGGTGCTAGCGAGGGTTGCTGGGCTCTATGACAGAGCATGTTCTTTTCCATTTGTTTCTGCGCAAAGATGTGCAGATAGAAGACGATGTGCAGAGGTCAAACAAACACAGAGTGAAAGGCTGCTTTACTTGCACACCAGGATGTGGCACAGGGGTGAACTAGCTGCTGTGATCATGTCAGTTCCTTTGTTACAGAGAGCAACAGACTCATCGACGGCTCTCTGAAGACTTTCGCTACCACCATCCTCAGCAGGGGTGGGAGAAATGCTCAGATGCAATGCAAGGACAATCCATTAAAAGTCTGGATTCAAAATGTTTGCTTGGATTATCAGCATTTAGTCTAAGTATCAAAACTACTATTTGTGCAGAAATGTCTTTTTCAGGATGTTACATTGGATAATCTTTATGTAGGATGTTTATTCTATATATTTAAGCTGTTTATATACGACAATGTCTCCTATTTTATGACGTAAATCTAAGTAATGTTCTGCTGAGCCCCGGTCGTGATGGAGGTGGTGAAAAGACAGACAGGTGCAACACATTCTATAAGCTCTGTAAGTTCTATCATTTCTTATAATATTGAATGACGCAACATTTAATATTTAAACTCTCCCTCTCTGGTATTTGGAGCAGCCTGCAGTGCGGCTATAGGAGTTCTTTCTTTTAACATCAGTTCACCAGCGGCTGTGGCATTCGTGTCAGTGTTCAGCTGTGAGGCGTTTACTATCTCTGACATTCAGGTTATATACTGTTATTCCAGTGCTCATGTGAATGTTTGTAACACTCCATGACTCATATATCTATATTTTTACATTAAAGAATTTCTGTTTTAATTTCTGTGTTTTTTAAGTTATGACGGAGGACAGGGCCACAAATAGAATATTCACTGTAAAGACTAAGTTGTGTAATTAGGACACTTCCCAGTCTGGACCGCAGCAGTTTATGGTTGGCGTTGAATGTTAAGTGGAGGGAATATGGATGCCCTGGCCAGTTTTAAAAGTGTGCCACATGACACTTGAGAGCTGGTCTGATGTCGCCCCCTCATAAATATGGAGAGGAGCATCCTGTGGGAGCGACTGGGAGCCAGGACAAACGTGTGGTGGCCTCAGAAGTCAGACTTTAGGGTTATTGCACGGGTGTAAAGCAGCTCAGACAGATGCCAGGTAACTGTGGAGACTTCTTCACTTTGATGCTGTGTCACTTTAAACTACAAGGAAGAAGAAGAAGAAGAAACAGTACTCTTTTCTCTTTTCTCTTTATTCATTTGTCTTTTGTCTTTTCTGTTATTTGAACAGACACTGACAGCAAATGCACCTTTTATTTGTTAAATGCATTTCCTTTATTTGTTCCTCCCTTTTTAAAAAAATATAAAAATAAAATGTTGCCTACTTTCATGTGCAGTGTTCATTTCTCTCATATTATTGACACGTCACAGGTACATCGCACGTGTTAAACCGGACTAATACAAAACTGATGATCGGTTAATGACCCAAGGAACTATTGGCTGTTTGCAGCAGGTCGATGCTTGACAACAGGGATCCGCAGATCACAGGCTTGAACTGGTTCAAACTGCGTCTGCACAAACGCCCTTTTTTTTGCACATTTCCAACATGAGATTTAAACACAAGAATGAAACTGCGGTGTTTTCCAAGCGGTGCGGTGTCCGCAGACTTTTATCCTCCTCTGTGCGGAAGTCGTGACATTCACCTTCCCCATGTAAATGAGTGTGTGTCCCGGCAGACAGACGCTCGGTAGCAGGCCTGATCAAAGCGGCTCCTGTTCACACCTTGCAAGTGTGAACATTTACAATCTGCCCTCCCGCAGCGGCTCCTTCACACCTCCAGCCACCCCGCAACTCCGGTGTGTGCTCCGCGGCGCACACGCAGACACACATTCAAGACACAAGTTCATCATCCCGGGTGAAACATCTTTCAGTATTGTACTGTACATATCATTTAGTGAGCTGGAGTATCAAGGGAGAAGTAATGAGTGTTTTATTAGTCCCACATTGGGGAAATTTTCTATATTAAAGGCAGCAAGAGTCAAAGTAGGCATCAGTAAGAAATAATAAGTAACATGTAATACTACATGTAATAATAAAATATAGAAAAATAGCAATGGGATAAAAACTAATGTATACAGTATAAAAACATGAAAAGATAGTGGCCTTTTTAATTTCCACCTCATTTTGGCTATATAAGTGAGTTTCCCCAGCGTGGTTTTAATCTTATCACCACAATGCAAAACATATACCCACTATATGCATGATTACACCTATATTATCACACACTGTTTCATTGGACTGGTAGGATTGAGTTGTTGTATCCAATCTCTGTCCTAACTTCAGCTGTCTGAAAGTTTTAGATACAGTCCATGTACTACAAGGTAGTATAATATTTTGTGTAATATTCAAGTAATATACAAATATCAGGATGCTGTAGCTGATCATATATAGTAATAATAATAATAAACTTTATTTATATAGCACTAAAAAAGGCCACATAAGAGATAAAGAAATATAGAAAACAAAAACAGTAAAATATCAAGGCAGATCTCATTTGAACTACTTTGTGTAAAGTTGCTGTATAATTATATATATATATGTTTTGTTTAAGCAGGCGTGTTCTGTAAAAACAAGTTGTAACTGTAGCTGACAGATTAATATAGTATAGAAGAAAGTATCCCTGTATACTGTAGTGGGGTGTAAGTGTAAAGAAACATAAAATACACATGTAAAGTAACACCACAACATGCTGAGCCTCTTTACTTGATCTCCTACATATTTGTGTTTTGGATACAAATGAATATACAAATGTTAACTACAGTCATTTAAGGAATTGTACTTAATTACAGCACTTGAGTACTTAGTTAGTCTCTGGAAACATGCCGTGTCATGACTAATACCTCAAAGCTCATTGTATTAATCTTTTTTCTTTCTCTCTTGTCGTTTTCACCAGTTTCCTCTCACTATGGGTGTTTTAAGACCGGGGACGGTGAGAGAAACGACACTCGGCGTGAACATCACAGGAACATCACAAGAGACACTTCACTGCAGACGGATTGGCTCAGGATTGCTGCCTATTCTTATTCATTTGTAGCCGTAGGAGCTCATGGTGCAGAGGATCCACACAGGTCACGTCTCGGGATCCGCAGACGCAGGCTTTCAAAGTGTCTCTGTGAATTAGCATGGCATTTTTGCCCCCCCCCCCCTTCTCCAGCTAGTATAAGGTTGTACACACATTCTTCTATATATATATAAAATTTGAAAAAAGAAACAATTAGTCATAAGCTCTATGCTATTTGAACAAATACTACAGATTTTATTGGAAGAAAGTGGTTGTTTTGTTGCTGAAGAGCCCAGAGTCATGACTGTGCAAGTTATTTGTGCTCAGTTATTTTAAAACTCGAAAAATCTGAAGTTATAAAACCCACGTGTCAAGTCCTCAACGAGGCCTATATAAGGAGCGAGTGGATGACTCATCTCACACCTCACAAATGTCTACGATGTGCTAAGGGTTCTTGGAGAGATGGCACACACAAATGGCCGACAGTCGCAGAGTAATAACTAATATCTTGAAAACAGCTGCGGGTGGGTGGTTTGTGGGATCCTTTTGTGTGAAATGTGTCTATCTTGGAAGAAGCTGCTGGATCAATGAGATTCAGAACAAATGATTTGTCAAAAAGATGTTTAATGAAAAAGGTGAAAATCAAGATGAAGTAGCCTAATAACAGACACAATAAAAAAAACTTTTAAAATATACTAAATATGAAATAATTTACACACAGCTAACAATCAATTTCTAGTGGGACAGCTATCTTCTATACAGCCCAGTCATATTCAACAAGTAAATATTTACATATGCATTTACCCCCTTCACAGAAGGCAAGGCCTATACATTTCCAAATGAAGACCCTCACCTCTACAACACATTTAATTACGTACTTTAAAATACATTTTTGTATAATTGTAGTTCCAGAATAACTTTACAAAGAGCTTCTAAAATACCTTCCATCAAGTTTCACAGATCTCCGCAGTGTTTCGTCATTTACTGAGGCCTAACTCACATCCTACCACAAACAATATAATAAAAAAAAAAACACATCTACTACACTTTGAAACATGCTGCTCCTTTTTTAGAAAATGGTCTACCAGGGTCTCCACACTGACTTGGAGTAAGTTAAAGACACGTCCGGGCCGTCAGCCTCCTCTGACGAAGAGACAAGGCTTTGCTCGGAGTCTGTGTCATCCAGGTCGGAGCCAAGGTCGTCGGTGGAGGTAGTGGACGGAGCCGGAGACACCAGACAGCTCTCAGACAGGGACCACGTGCTGCTGTTGCTGCCGGGGGGGCCGTCCGCCAGCATCACCCGGAGCTGGTCCTCATCGTTCAGGGGCATGCTCTCCAGGAGGTGGTTCAGCAGCTCCGCGGCCTCCGCTTGGTCAATCCCGGGACAGCTGGACACGAAGGTGTGCACATCCTGCATACACTGGATGTAGCCCGCCGCAAACCGCTCGCAGGCCTCCCGGTTCACTGCATCCATTTCTGCGGAGACACAGAACATCCACCATTCAAACAAGAGTTACCATGATGCATCGGTCCATTGTTTCATGTCTTATTTAACCAGGAAAAGTCAAGACAGCAACACAAACAAAGTATAATTTAAAAACATGTGAAAAAGACAAATCAGAGTTACAACATAAAACAAGAATTAAGGCACAAAACAAACCAAACAACCCCCAAAACATCAACATCCCAGTGATTCCATTTCTTGGTCTTTTAAATATAAGATTTAAAAGCATTAAATGGTATCTTACAAACGTCCATCTTGGTTCAAGCTCACCTGGGGCCGGAATACAGATAAGAATATGAATACACCGTTACTGTACTGAACTACTTTATCGGACCAAATAACTGTAATGCTCGGTGCAGGAATCGTAGATTACAAGTATGCTGGATTTAAAAGTTACAGGTTTAAGTGAAATGAATAATATATTAGAAGTATGCTGAAATTAAAAGTAAGTGGTTTAAGTGAAATGTGAAATTGATTTCACTTTGATTAATCCTTTAAAAAGTTGTTTACCTAGAGCCCTGTTCTTCAGGATGTTCTCCACTCGTTTCACTGTCATCTCCAGCACCTCCGCGTTCTCCATCTTTGATTGCAACTGCACCGGGAAGCAAAGACAAAACAAAGTGAGCGACACCAGCCAAACAAAACCAACCCACACCAGTGGGGCTACTGGCTCGGGAAGGACACCGCATTGTGATAGAAACACATCCACGTTGTCTTACGTCTGTTTCCGCGACGAGAACCCGGAGTTCCTGCAAACTTTCATTGATGCGAGCTCTCCTCTTCTTCTCCACCAGGGGCTTCCTCATCTGCCGGCACGGTACAAGGAGTGAGCACTTTGCTACAGTTCACACAGAGAAGTTCACTACAAAGCGTCCTCGCGAGTCCTTACCTTCCTGTCGGACCTGCCGCAGTCATCACCGTGTGCGTTGCTCCGGACGGGGGCCATGTTGGTTGGGGAGTTTGACCCGGACGCTGCCGCACAGGAGCCCGCAGAGGACCGGAGGCGGGTGTTTAATCCAGAGAGCCGTTACTGCCCGTTGGTGGGGGACAGATGGCCGCGGGCTTGCGGGGAGTCTGGGCTCGTCAATGCGGCTCCGAGGGGGCGAGAGCCGGGTTTATACCCCCCCAGCTCATTTACATATGAATGGCCGTGAAGGACACGCATCGAGGGCGCGCAGCGCTCGTACCCGCCAGTGGTCATGTTCGCTTTTGTCCCAGTGTGAAGATCCGCACGTGCACATGAAAGTCTGCTACTCATCTACAGCGGGGACACACAGGGAACCTGTTCAGAGATGGAGCTGTAATAAAGCTCCTTTCCCCCCCGTAGTCCCTTTTATTGTTCTTGCTTATTTATAAGCAAATATACAACAACTGGAAACAATACAAAACTCCCAGCAATAAAATAAACTTATATTTATGTAACAACAGTTGTTCTACTCGCTGGTGCAATCATCCTGCACCACTGCACTTTACTTTACTACATTTCTGTGCAAACCACTACAGTTAAAGGTGTATTTTTTTAACAACTGAATATCCCTGGTGTGTGGATCAATAAAGTTGTATTTTATCTTATCTTAATCATAACAGTAATACAAAACAATAACAGTGTCCAAATGGGCTTTAGTTGATTTTAGCAAATTTCAAATGTAGTATGAATAAATAATAACACTAACATGTCAGCATTTGCCCAGATAAGACAATAATAACTTTAATTATGTTGCACCTTTCAAAACAGCCATTACAAAGCACTTCACAAAGAGGACAGAATAAAAAAGGTGAAAGCAAAACATCATGGACAAGTATTACAGTAACATTTAAAAATCAAAGACAGCTTTAGTACTCTAATACAAAACCATGTGTTACAGCAGCAGATAGTCAAAACGAGGTGTAGACAAAATAGCAAGTGAAACTACAAAAGGGAATAAAATCTAAAAAATATAGAGCTATGAAAATAATGTGGGAAGAGAGCGTAGTTGAACACAGCAAAGTGGCACTTACGCCTTTCAGAGTGCTCACCACTATGGGCCATATATATGCCAATTCTCACATTGCATCATTAGTCAGCCAGGCCTATTTCATGCTTGATTGTGAGCCAGCAGTCCTCCTATGAAGAACAGGCTAATGCCCCACTTCTGTAAGGAAGATGAGAGCTGTTTGTAAAGTACCTCACTCGCATGTGTATAAGAGTCTGAACCCAACAAGTGGCCTGAAACAGTGCTGAGTCTGGTGCGGTGGCAAAACAGACGCTTTTCAGCCATTTTTATTGTTGTATCATCAACTCCAATAACATGTAATGTCCACATTCAACACACTGTGAGCTATATCTGTACTGAGTCACCCAGACAGACTGTCATGACTCTTCTCATATGGTGACGAAGGCCGCGTGTGTGTATCCCTGTGCAAATGTGCACGTGTTGTGCAACTGGCATGTGGAAGGGGAATGTGCACGAGTACATGTAGGCTGGTTTGCAGGCATTTCCATTGTTATCTTTTGGATGTGGGGCCCGGGGGAAGGTGGTTTTAGTTTGTGAGGGTAGTTACAGAAAAAATAAATTACTGCATTTGATCATTTAACCAGGAGAAAGATTCTTCAACAAATAAAGCCCCACTTTCAAACCACAGCCGGTGACACCTTTAAGAGAATTAGTTTGAACGTCCACATAAAGGGATAGTTCACCCAAAAATGAAAATTCACTCAATATCCTCTCACCACTATGCCGAAGGAGGGGTGGGTGAAGTGTTTGGGTCCACAAAGCACTTTTGGAGCTTCAGGGGTACAATTGAGGTAAATGGTGACGAATTCTTCAAATATATAAAAACAATGAAATGTTGGATCTGGCTGCAACGCTGTTTACCCCTGAAACTCCAGAAGGGTCTAGTGGACTCAAACACTTCACCAACCCCTCCATCGGAATAGTGGTGAGGAGATAATGAGTGGATTTTTATTTTTACCTTTAAAGTATACACACACAATGTCATTGCAATGCTATATCACACAGTAAACACTGAAACTAAGACACCTTATTATTAGAACTGAGTCCATGAATTATTACTACCACTAGTATCAGAAGCAGTAACCTGGTGCTAACTTTGTTGCAGTGCAGCAGTTATCTGAGAGTTGGAACATCCCTACATTTCCGGATGATAGTGGTGAGAACTCTGACATGGTTGAGAAAAAGACGATGCAGTTTTAAATAAATACGGAAAGCACTACCATATCTGGCACTAGCCTTCACAATAAGAGCGTGTGATATTTCACCCGAAGTAAAACTGGCAAGAAAATGCGAACTTCTCATTCCAGACAGCTTCAAATTAAACACGGAGAGCTTTCTGTCTACCCAAGAGGACACAGGCCGTGTTTCGTGTTCAATTGAAGCGTGCTAACCGGATGAGGGCTCTTATTTTGACAGCGGCGAGGCGGCTTTTCCTCCAGGCCCACACAGCGCTCGTTCGTCAGAGGAGACGCGCTGCTGAGGTCACTGAGTCCCGGGGGCGACGCTGCACCGCCGCTATAAGAACCGGCCCGGCCCGGTGCAGAGGGAAGCAGCGCGGCGAGCCACAAACGAGACCAAGCAAAACAAAAGAATCAGACACTCACACTCACCGAGCAATCAAACATGGTGAAGATCACTTTCCAGACAGTGGCGGCGCAGAAGCCCGACAAAGAGACGGACGGAGACAAGATCATTGTGCCTCTGGCTCACGTGAGTTTGCACACTTTATTTAGCTTTTCTTCATGTTGTGTGTGTTTGTGTGTCTGGACTGTGTAGCAGCCTCTGCTTAAGCGAAACTGTGTATTCTCTCCTGGGATGTTTGATCTGTATGTGCACCGACTATCACTTGATGTCTTTTTGATTTGTGCAAAAACACCCTAGACATGTTTTAATTTGAAACAAAAGATGCAGCTGCATACATGGAAACAGGTGGAAATCAAAGCTGTTGTTTGTCACCCTGCTTTCTGTCGGTGCATCTTCAAAATCCCACTGTGCAGTAATATCACAATAACAAGGATCATCTCAGCCTGGGGATGTTGGCATTACGTCACCTTGTTGGCCTCTGTAAGGTGCACCCAGCAGATGTGCAGTCCTGTGTGTGCCCTCAGCACAAAGGGACACCCTCGTTATAATGGGGTTATACAGTTTTCACATAGACAGGAAGAAGCTCAAGTGTGGGAATAGCCTCAGTGTTTATCCCCCCTGTCCTTTGTTGAAACGAGAAAACAACAGAGCTGTCAGATGCCACTGCAGCAGCATTCAAGTGACGTCACGGGGTGTTATATCACGTGAATCCTGCAGGTCTCGATGGAGAGAGGCCAGGGCCAATGAGAGAGAATGGTAATCCAGGATTACTGTCTGTACTGTCTGTTGTATGCAAACAAGGTCTAAAGACAGATAAGCTTTTAATTCTGTGTCTGGATTGGCATTCTTAAAAAGACAGAAGTCCACGTAAAAAAAAATGGACACATGCATCAGTTTTACTAGTTGTTACCAATTCCTCATTTGCCACACAAAAACAATAGAGTAGATCTGTAATCAGTTAAAGGACCAGAGGTTTCAGAGAAACTGAGCTTCTGACACCCTGAACATGATCTGCAACATGGCCGTTTCCAGGTCCTTAGTTTCAGATCAGCGATAGATAGATAGATAGATAGATAGATAGATAGATAGATAGATAGATAGATAGATAGATCGATTAGAGGAAGTCAGGTAACCTTTTCTACCTTTTCATATCCTCCCCTCTGGGCTACCTCCCAGAAATTATACATAATTAGATATCTGGCACATAATGGACGCCTGTCTAAGCCTCCTCCTGTGAGTAAAGATCACTTGATGATGCATCCATCACATCTGCGAACCCATTTCCTAACCTCTTACGTCCACGTTAATACAACACATGATGTCAAAGGCTGCATGTGTTCTGATTGGCTGCGACAGTAGAGGCCCGGCGTCAGAGCCAGCGTGTGTTGCTCTATTAATACGTCCGCCTCTGCTGAGGGACTCCCGCTCCACGTAGATGCTCCCATTTCGACTTTCTCTTTGGGTAGCTGAGAAATAACTGCAAATATGGAGTGTGGAAGTAGGCCTCTAAGAATAGACCCAGACGAACACGTGCCAGTATTTTTCGTCAGAGCCTGGCACAATCTGCTCTCCCCGCTTCCGCTCTCCATAGCAACAGTAGTAGGGAGAGGCAAGCAGATTGACTGAGAGACTGTGGGTGAGCATCTGGCATGTCTCATTCCACTCCTTCCTACGTCTAACAGATCCCCGTGCTTGACTAACAACCTGGCAACCGCCCGTCAGCAGAATTAACTCTGTTACGATTTTTGGACGTTGTACAGGAAAGCACGGCTGGACGTAAAACTCTGCTGACGCTCCATCATAGAAGTGGACGTGATTCATTTCACGCTGCCAATATTTCTCCAAAATGTTCCCAATTAGAAATAGAGTTGGATGAAAAAGCGTGTGCTCCGTTGACAACATCACATTTTAACAGTGTGCTCTGGCAGCGCTTCATTAATACATCACACTTACACTAAGAGATGGCACAAAAATCGGAGCCACAATTCTTTAGTCTTCTCTAGAATTGAAAATAACAATGATGAAAGATCCAGGTTCCTGGATAGCTATCTGACTTCACATTGGTGACGCTGACCTGTCCTCTAACCAGACTTTTTCTTTTTTTCTTTACAGGAGCAGCTGGTTCTTCCTGTCAGGTCCAAGAAGCCGTTTCCGACTGGCCTATGCTGCCTCACCTTCGGCCTGGTGGTTTTCATGTCAGGACTGGTGCTGGCCTCCGTCTACGTCTATCGCTACTACTTCATACCTCAGGTCAGTTCACTCTGCCTCCCTCTCCTTTTTATTTTTACCGACAGCCCAGGATATATATATATAAATAGCTGGGTACCCATGCTAACTCATCACTGTCGCATCCCATTAGCAGATCCCAGAGGACAGCTTGTTCCACTGTCGGGTGGTCTACGAGGATTCGGTGTACGCTCCTCTGAGGGGCCGGCAAGAGCTCGAGGAGAACGTTGGCATCTACCTTGACGACAACTATGAACAGATCAGCGTACCCGTGCCACACTTTGGAGGCAGCGATCCCGCCGATATCATCCATGATTTTCAGAGGGTAGGTTCAGGCATCTTTATGTGGTTACTGGTTTCCTCTCTTCACATTTTCTTTACGTTTACGTGTTTAAACATATATTAGATTTTAACCCTGTTTTTTGTATCCGTTCCAGGGCCTCACAGCTTATCACGACATTGCTTTGGACAAATGCTACATCACCGAGCTGAACACAACCTTGGTAATGCCTCCACGTAACCTGTGGGAGCTGCTTGTCAACATGAAGGTGAGGAACTTGACCCGCTTCATTCACTGTCAGTGGTGCAGCTCTTGAGAGAGAGAGGGAGAGGGAGAGGGAGAGAGGAGAGAGAGAGAGAGAGAGAGAGAGAGAGAGAGAGAGAGAGAGAGAGAGAGAGAGAGAGAGAGAGAGAGAGAGAGAGAGAGGGAGAGAGAGAGGGAGAGAGAGCTCTCTTCCTGAGTGCATCGTTCCTCCCACAGACAGATCGATTGAGTGATTCATGTGTGTCTCTTTGCCATAGAGGGGGACGTACCTTCCTCAGACTTACATCATCCAGGAGGAGATGGTGGTGACGGGGAGGGTGAGGAGCATGAGGCAGCTGGGCCCCTTCATCCACAGACTCTGCTACGGCAAAGAAACCTACCGCCTCAAACGCCGCAGCCAGCACCGACGTGAGTACACACACTCATTTCCTTTTCCTATTCTGGCGCTATGAGACGCTAAATAACGAGTGCTGGTCAACTACTGCTAATTTATCACCCTCTTTCACACCACTCGTGTGAGATGTGGACTCATGTGACGTGTGCAGGGAATCCAGCGCTCAGCTTTCGCGTGTGGGAATGAAGTGACAATTTGTGACCATGCAGAAAAATACCACCATGACCAAATAGGGACTTCCTGGTGAATACTTCAGTTAGTGTGAAACTGTCCTCCAACAGCCTTGCAGCCTGATTATCATGTATCTGTGTGTGTGTGTGTGTGTGTGTGTGTGGGCACAGCCTAGGAACCTCCTGCTCTGTGACTCACTCGTATTCGCCGTGGACACATCCACACACTGTGGAGGTGGTAGTGATGCGCGCGAGTGATATCTCTTTTGCTGCCGCCTTTGATTGGCGTGACAGCTTTAGAGAGGATGTAACAAACTTCCCCTATATGGATGGGATTTGAGGGAATCACTTCTGCTGATGCCAAAATGGACAATGTGTGCACGGTGGTGGCACAAGTGAAATGTAGACTCTTTACGTAGATTCTTGGCACTGAACTGATTTTCTCATGCTTCTTGTCTTCCAGGTATTGAGAGGCGCGAGGCAAAGAATTGCCACAGCATCCGTCACTTCGAGAATACGTTTGTGGTCGAGACAGTCATCTGCAGCAGGTTCTAAGTCTGAGGCAGAAATCAGAGCCATCCAACACTGAAGGCAATTTCAAATCATACCTCTTGAATAAGTTAGTCTTTTACCTGCACTTTAAAAGCAAGTGTTTGTCCAGCAGTTTCAGTTTTAATTCCAAAGTTTGTTCTATTGTCTGAACTTGGAATACTCTAACTGTTCATGTACAATGTTTAAGTCTTTTTTTTTTTTTTTATTCAGTCAGTTTAGTCTGTATATTTGACGATATAAATGTGTTTGGATATATCTGTAGCTCGTCATGTGCTAAACAAGTTAATGTGTTGTCACATTGATTTAAATTTTCATTTTCGACTCGTCCATTATTAGTAACCCAGTGCACTGTGGGTAAGGGTAACGATGCTGTTTGGCCTGTGCACTCCTGTGAATATCTGTTTCCTGTTGTTGTCGTTTTATTTTGTTTGAATGTCAGAAAAATGGCAAAACATACCTCATGTAGTTAATACGTTTCTTTGCTGGTTTTTATCATTAATGAATGGTGTATATAATTTTGATTGTTCCTAAGCAATATCTACTGTAAATTGACTTTTCTTCTGGATTTCATATTGCTGCATATGCATTGATTTTTATCTGAGATTGTTTTGTGAAGGTTCATTTCTTTATGGTTTGTCTCTGTATTTCCTTTGGTATCACACCGTACTCCTGGGATACAAGCTTTAGACTGTAATTAGTAGCAGTGCTTTACAGAGGGACAAAAGGAACCAAAGTCTGCAGTCAGCGATCCTATGCTTCGTGTTCTATACAGGACATTTAGAGAGAATGCTTTATAGTCTAGATCACTTACTGTAGATGATATCAAAGGCTAAAACTCTCTTCCTCCTCTTCACTTGGATTTGTACATTGTTTTCAGCTCTTGCCAGCTCCGAATCCTTCTTATTTTGCCATTATTATCACCACAATTAAGATTTGTCCCAAGTTTAAAAAAATAAAAGATTTGGGTTGTCTTTCTAATGTGCATCATGGAGCAAATCAGTCTCTGTTGAGACCTATGATAAAGTGCTCACGTGTCATCGACCTGGATTTCCCTGTACAGTTTTTTTCTTGTAATATCTTCCTGCTTTAAGAATAAATAATCAAACTTGAGTTTTGTCTTTTACGTTTTTATCTGCAACCGACTCATTCAAACATACACAATGTGAGGAAAATCTGGGCGGGGGAAGGAAAGATGTTTTATCCAAAGACGGATGATTTATTCTAAATACATCAGGGAGACCAGGCTGATGAGCCACGGAGAAATTGAGCTATTTAAGAGATGTATTGTCAAAAGGCAGATTATAATCTCACCGAATCACAGTGACCACGTAACTTTATGTCCATGTGGAGAGCTACTCTGTTGGGGGTGGCTGTGGCTCAGGCTCAGGAGGTAGACCGTGTTGTCTTCTAACCAAAAGGTCGGCATCTCGATCCCTGAAGTGTCCTTGGGCAAGGTACTGAACCCAAAATGGCCCCTGACGGCTGTGCCGTCATATGAGTGATGTGTGATAAAGACAGCACTGCACATGGATGCACTGTGTGAATGGATGATTTGAGTGGCCAAGACTCGATAAGTGCCATTTAATAACAAACTAGTTTCCATACAAATATATCTGAACCTTCTCTATCTATTCCCAACTGCACCTTGTTTTTTTTATTACATAATATTTTATCACAAATGAATGGGATAATGAATTTGGATAATCTTCCTCTTACTGTCATCCTGGGTTAAAGACAATGCAGTCTAAGTGAAATACTATAAAACTGAATTGACAAACTAGGCCTAAACCTTTCCATAACACACATCATGAATAATAATATGAAAGGAAGTTATTGTTCATAAAGGGAAATCTAGTTTTTATTTTCCTTTGTGAACTTCCTCGCAGCTTCTTTCAGTTTTATTCAGTTCACATGCTTTCGTGTTCTGTTTTCACAGAACAGAAATCTGCAGCTTCATCGTGGCAAAGTCATTGTAAAGTCATCCAATTGAATCTAAACATCAACACCATCTTCCTGTCAAGCTCTGATAAATACATATTTATGTTCACATGTTTCATTTTACAGAGCCCAGAGATAAAACTGCAGCTCAAGCTGGATCACTTCAGTCTTAAAAATCAAAGAAATGAAAGAAAACTGGAGCAGAGAGGAGGAAGGTGTAAAACCTAAAGTATCAAGACATAAACAATGTAAGTAAACTAAAACCTGACAGTTTTTATGTTTTAGAGAATATTTTACAGATTATACTCAATCGTAACAAAAGCATTCATGTACAGTAAACCCCCTGATAACCACCACAACAACATAACCTTTCAACATTAAGAAAATATGACTATTATACACGACTATTCGTGAAGCTGCATGTTTAAAATAAAAACCCTAATAAAAAGTACAAAGTTAAATGATATTTACATATTACATATTTTGTAAGTTGAAATGTAAAAAACACACCAACCAGTCAGTTTCTACTCATAAAACTTCAGATTACTTTATGTTCAATTATTTGCCTCATTATTCAGATTGGGATTATTGATAGTATAATAATATAAATAATTGGAAGTATAATCATCCAAAATATTATTTTTATTTGAATAATTGATACATGGCAAAATTATTTGTCATTAAGCCACCGGATTTATTTATGGGTGATGATGTACATTGTGGGTACTTTAATGTAAATACTATTCTGATGCTATATTTACAGTTACTCATAAAATCGGTGATAGATATTGTTATTTGCATTACAACAAAAAATGTGCTGAAGAAGAAGTCAAGAAATTATTATTTAAGTTTGATAAAAATCATTTGTCATTTTCATTTTCATTAAATTCCCATGTTTCAAGATCACAACTAAAAAGGTTATTTATATACTAGATAAATGAATATGGAAATTAATATTTGCATGAATATGTCATTAACAAAAATGTATTTAATTGCTTCGGTCTAATTTATTTACTGGTTTGAAGTCGATTTTTATGTATATCTGCATTTTATAGAGATGCGTGATAAATAAATAAATCCCATATATAACCCGTCTCTCGTAAAAAATGTGGGTATCTTTTGAACCAGCTTAATCCAGATTTTATCATCCCTAATCTTTAGTCCTGTATGTGTGACTTCACTTCTTAAAATAAAATGACAGTGCTCCTGCTGCTTTCAAGTGAATCATATCCCATATCAGTTTCTCGCTGTCAGTGTGTACCACCTGATGGTTCTTTGAGACATTTCTCATGCCATGGTATTTCTCTCTCAGGTTTCAGAGCTTTTTGAGGTTACAGAGACGCCTACTTTCTTCCTGTCACTGGACCAAATCACAAAACTGATCTTTCCTCAACACAACAGCATCAAAGTTATTCTCTTCTCTGTTTCCAATTGAGGTTGCACTCACCGGCAGCCATTTCTTCAGCCCCTTGAAACACAGGCTCTTCTTTCCTTTCACTAACCTGCTAAATCTCAAGACGCCAGATCTTGTGTTAACTGGTCCCATCATGTTCTAACTCAAACTCTCCTTCTTCAGACCTCTGACGTGCTGAACGTGGCTCTTCTCTGGTTGGTTATCGACCTCCTGAAGGTGTGTTTGGTGCTCCTCACCTCGTGGGCGATGAAGTAGTAGCAGAGAGCGTCCAGGCAGCAGGTGATGTTGGACAGACACATGGCTACCTGTATGAACAAGCTGATCCTGATCCGGTTGTTGCAGTCCTGAATGACTCTTTGGTGCACCTGCGATTAGTGAAGGGTGAGAGGAGTATTTAGGAAACTCTGCTCTTTACACATATGAGGAGATGTTGTGTTTTCACCTCTGTCAGTTTTTTGTTTGTTAGCAGGATTACACCAAAAACTACTGGAAACATGAAACTTAATGGAAGGATGCGGTATGGGTCAGGGAAGAACCCATTCAAGTTTGGGGTGGATCTGGATCATGGGGAAGATCCAGGACTTTTTTTTAATCACTTTATTTAACATTGCAAGATAGGCCATCAGACTAGTGTTATACTTTTTTAACTCTCGAGTACACAAAGGATCTATGTGACTTTTATCATCAATAGGAGTCCATCATTACAAGTGCACCACCTGTGCATGTGCCCTCAGAAAATGATTATTAATAATGTACATTTTGTATGAAACCATTCATTTGCTGAGCCAACAGTTTTAAATTAGTGAGAGAATATGGAAATTTAAACATCCACAATTCCGCAAGATCTGTACAAAAACCTTATCTGCTATGATTTACGATACGATATGATATGATACGATGACAGGACAAAAAGCTCCTGAACAGCTACTGAATGGGCCTTCAAATGAGATTGTGTTATCACCTTTGTTTGTTCCCTACTTTAACTCTCTCTTCACTTCAGAGTTCAGTTTACTTGTATTTTCTCTCACCAGGAACTGCAGGAGGATGCCGAGGTGGCTCGGGGTGAAGGGCAACAGGAAGGCGCTGAGGCTGCTGTAGATGACCTTTACACAGGCCCGGCTCTTAGAGCTGTTCTGACCAGATCGCTGAAGAGCCCAGATGGTCTGCACTGAACAGTAGACCACCACCAGGGCAGGCACCAGGAACCCAAACACCTGCAGGCAGATGATCACAGGGGGGCTCCAACCTTTGCTTGAAAACCTGTGGAAGCAGTGGAACTCCGTGTGCTCGCCCTCCCTGAAGCCATGGACGGTTGGAGAGAGCACTGCCAGCACCAGCACCCAAACCCCCACGCACGTCCCAAGAGCTGCTTTGGGCGAGCGCAGCCACTTGGCTTTCAATGGGTGACGGATAGCCACCCACCGGTCCACGGCTATACACATGATGGTGTAGATGCTGCCATATATCCCGACAAAATACAAGCTCTCCAAGACTGAGCAGAGAGGCTGGAAGGAGGCCGGCCACTTGTGGTGGGTCGCATGCATTTTGAAGGGAAGAGGGAAGAGGAGCAGCAGGTCCATGAGAGCCAAGCTGGTCATGTAGATCGTGGGCTCGGTCCATTTTCGCAGAAAGATGCAGAACACCAACAGCGCGACGACATTCAGGATTAGACCAAAGATGAATATGGGAATGTAGATGGCCATCTCAACATATGTCATCAGTTCGTCCACCGCTTCAAATGAGCAGTTGTTTGTCATGGTGTCACTGCAGGAAGTCGGAGTTTGATAGTTCATTGTTCATTGTCCGTGAAATGACAATTTAATACAATTTGAAAGGAATGTAGCATGATCTTGAATCATGATCTGTCAGATAAGGCACCTGCAGCCACATTATAAATACTTGTAAGGTTTTTTAACATGATATTAATGCAGCTGTATCTAATTTAACACTGAAAAAACAGTCCCACAAGGATAAGAGTAAAATAATAATCTAACGTATATCTCTGAGGTGTGTGGCTGTGATCTACATTATTAGAAACAGGCTACAGAATATACTGCATGTTAAAAATTACATCCACTGCTTGCAAATTACATACTGCAAATATATCGTGCTGGCTATAGAGGTGACTCACTACACCTCCATTCAAATTTAAAATCTTTAAATATTTTCTAAATATTTGCTCGTAACAAAACTACGACACTGACGTTCACCTTGTTACCAACATTCAACTGAAACACTTTGAAAGTCTAACCTGGTGCTGTGTAATATCAGGAATCCTGTGAAGGGGAAAATATGAATATGAAGTCGCGTCTTTACCTCACGGATGCCAGACTCTCCACTGAGTGCAGAGTGTCTGGCAGTGTCTCTGCGCCAGACACACTTCTGCTTTCTCTACCTTTGTTTCATCACCACTTCCTGAGTCCTGCCACACATCATGCATGTGAACTCAGATGTGCATCACAGCCATTTGAAATCAGAGCAGAGGTAAAACTGTCCAGGCAGATTTACATCTTATGTGCCTTTTAAAGATAAATGTATCTAATACTCATGTATAAGATTCAGGATTTTTTAAAAATTCATCTGTCATTAAGTATGTTTTATGAAACATTTATAATTGATGTTGTCAAACCATTCCCTTTTTTATATTTCCAATATAAGACGAGACAATTATGTGTAGGATTGTTCGTCCTTGGCGGAGGTATCTGCGCGCTACTGAGTAACTTTTACTTCTAAAATGAGATCATTTGCTCCTTTCCTCTGTCTTATATTGTTGTAAATGGAGTTTTATGGATTTTGAACAAAACAAACAAAGATTTTTTAGTCCATTCAATCAAGAATTATTGGACAAATAGTGGGTTCAAGTCAAGTACAGCACAGCAGTGCTTTAAGCTACATGCTAATACGCTTATTAGCAGATGCAATGTTTTCTATGTTCATAATTTTAGTTTAGTGTTTTCTGTAACAACAAATTACAGCAGAGTCATCAGGTATTTTGTCATAAACCAAAGTACTGCAGCATTGAAATGCAAATAGCAAAAGGCCTACTGATGACACTTGATGAGAAATGAAGGTATCCCTGTTAGCAGGTGACCGGACCTTTCTTCTAAAACCACATATATCATCTCGTGCCCGAGTGCGTAGAGTGAAACCGGCAACATGGCAACAGAAAACAAACGAACCATCGAAAGACTGAACACACACTAAATCACCAGGTTAAGATGACGTACAATAGAGGAAATTGCAGTGTTGGCAAACACCACAAGTCTCTTGTGAGTGTTTTTGTTAGATTGTGGTTTGTGTTTCCTCTGACTGGAATTTCCATTGAAAAACAAATAAAGTCACGCAGGTTTGAGTCTTCACTGCGTCTCGTGAATGTAGGTGTTTACAAAGGTTAGTGTTGAAATGATCACACGGCTGTGTTCATCACTAGGTTCCATTATACTTATTTGGCTGAAGCTTTTATCCAAAGCAACTCACATTAGTGCATTCAACATCTATGAGGGGCCATTTAGGGGTTCAGTATCTTGCCCAAGGACACTTTGGCATGCAGACAGGGAAGACTGAGGATTGAACCACCCACCTTCTGGATGGAGGACAACCACTCTACCCTCAGCCACAGCTGACAGGATAGTTCTTCTTCAAAGTATAAATGTGCTGATGAAGCCGATGACTGTGATCTCAGTTCTGATCTCAGTTCTCTGTTGGTTCTGAGATCAGTGATTAAGGAAATCACTCTTCCTCTCCCGAGACTGAAAACAGATGCGAAGTGTTTGTTCTTTCAGTTCTGTCTCAAGCTGCTGAGAGATTTTGACATGTGATATGTGATAAATTGGTGGTTTCCTGGTTTCAGTTGTGACGATAACATAAATGTATTTTTTACGTGTGTGAAGATGCTTCTGTTGTCTTTCTCTCAGACGCAACATTGCAAGATGTGTTAACACTAACGTTTTTTCATCAACATTTGAATAAGCCCTCTGCAGTCAGCATGTGGCACATCTGACCTGGAATAAACCACAAGGGTTTAGCTGGAATAATGTAACGTTACCAAACCAGCCTTTTCAGCAGGCAAGTAAAGTTGTAGCCACAGCGCCACCTACTTTTGAACAGTGAGGCACAGGCCAATCTGTCTTAAATGACAACATTTTTGCATTTAAGATGACCTTTTCCTCTGTGATTCCTCATGTTTTAAAACATGAGTTTGGTTGTAGTTTCTTTTGTGTAGTTATTTAAGATACATTGATCCTCTTACATACATTTTGTTGATTTCTTTGAACGGAGCGCTGCTCATTTAAGAAACATTGCATATTTTTATTGTTATCATAGCTTTTAAAATCGATGTTATGGTATTATTCACAATATATGTTTGTATTATTCTCAGCTTATAGGTCAATTGTGGAGCACTTTGAACGGCACCAACGTATTGATTGATTAACCGATTCAATAATAAAGACATTGTTATAATAATTAAGAAAACTTACATAAATATAATTTGCTTTTGATGTCAGTGATGAGAAAAGCACACAGCAGTCACAAACATTTGGCACGTGGTTTATTGGATTCACTTTTCAGTTTAAAATCTCAAAAATAAAATAACCGAAAAACATCAGGTGGTGAAGTCACCGTGGCAACATCCAGCTGTACGGCCGAGGGCTCGGAGGCAAACGGAAAAAGAAAAAAATGATTTACTAAATATTTACTAAAACAACAACAGAAAAAAAAACTACAGTCACTTGAGAGCACAACACACATTCACCCACACTGTGACTTAATGTTTGCTCTGCAGGTAAAACAAACAACCCTGTTCACATCCAGTGAAGGAGCCTTTTAAAAAACACTGCTCTCTTCTTATTCTGACTCAACAAATGTTTGTACATGGTTCAACACAAACTTCAAAACGTGTACATGGCTGACACCAAGGGGAATATTTCAGAAATGATACTGAGCAAAAGGTAAACTCTTTGAAAGACTAATAACCCCAGCAACACACACACACACACACACACACACACACACACACACACACACACACACACACACACACACACACACACACACACACACACACACACACACACACACACACACACACACACATTTCATGTACAAAGAGAAGCAAACTCTCAAGACAAACTAAATGCTCACAAACGGCCTCTAGAGCATGCACGTAAAAAATAAAAATGACATGGACGAGCTACAGTTTCCACTGGAAGAGCCAGCCAGTTTCTAACATCAGGAACAAGTGAACATGTTGAGCAACAGTTATTGAGAGTGTGTGTGTGAGTGTGTGTATTAACAGGAGTAAATCTGTGAAATAGTCAGTCGAGGGACCTGCCACAATGTTCAGCATCTGCAGGGAAGCGACAGACGCAGCTCAGAGGAGAGATAGGAGGTTAAAGATTGAGATGAGAGGCAGAATACACACAAACACCCACATGTCCACACACGCGCACACGCGCACACACACACACACACACACAAGATGGGACACGTTCACTCTAGGATGCGGTGAACTTCCTCAGTGTGATGACGATGAGGGCGAGGAGGACAGATGCTCCCAGGAAGACTGCTATGACGATGGCTGTGATGGCGCCCGGCCCCAGCACCCCTGCACACACACACACACACACATAAACACATGAAAACATTTGGTGGTTGTGCTTGTTGTATGGTTTGCATCAGTTTTACCTTCCACCTCGTCCATGGCCTGGGAGTGTGTGGCGTCCTCGTAGTCGTTGGTGAAGGACTGCTCTGTCATGTCCTGGAAGGGGTCTCTGGTGGTGACGTCGCTGGGTGGCTCCCCTGACATGGTGTCCTGGTTGTCCCTGGTCGTTGAGGCCGGGTCTGCGACTGTCTCTGCAGAACAAGAAGAAGAAAAAACCTCACCACTTGTACTTTTGATTAACGTGGACAAAACACTTTATCCCTGCACTTTTGATGATTGGCTGTTGGGCAGTATGGACTACCTGTATGTTTTCCTAAGGCGATAACTTCACTGATGGAGGTGCATGACTTTGCTAATGGCTCTGTAGTGCACGGCTGTACACATGGTTCTGTCTGTAGTGACTCCAACAGCCTCGCTCTTGTCTCACCAGGCTAACGGCTCAGAGCGAGGCATAAGGATGTCTTTGTGGAGGATGGACATTTTGTCCGTTTGCGCTACAGGTAGCCTCTCTACATGCGTCTCTTTTCCACATGGGTTCAACCAAAAAAAAAATACCTCCTCCAACCCAGGTTTGGTTGATAAATCCAGTGCAGTACAAACAGCTTTAGGGGAGGCAGTGATTTGTTGAGTGTTTACAGTTTCCGTACAACTCTATGCACTCTGGTCTGTCGTCTGTTCTCCTTCCATCCCAAATTGTCCTCCGACATTTCTCCCATCTGAGCACGAAGTTACCCTGAGACTTTTCACACCTCTGCAGGAGCCAGAAGAACAGAAGTCTCTCCTCAAAGCCACAATTCTGTCTCCTGACACAAACCTTTGGAAAACGCTCGGGTGAAACCATAGAAAACGCCTCTGCCACTGCGGTGGCTGTCGTTTCTCTGGTAACTCAACTTTTTCATTTGAAATCCAGAGGATCGGGTGGGGGGGGGTGGGGGGTTTGAACTTCATCTTCCCCCTGAAATAAAACAAGCCCACCCATTCACACGCTCAGTGATTCACTTCTCCTGCCCTCGACTCTGCTCATACCAACAAAACCGTAATCCAAACATATTTACACTCTGCATATTTAATGCGACATATTTACTTTGTAGCCTCTGACGCCCTCAGTGAACTCCTTCACCCTGTCTCTGACCAAATAAGCCTCAATTAACCGTCTCAAATCAAGTAGAAAACAAGATCACTAATAAACAAGTGTGTGTGATATAATCTCAAGTCTTTGTGCTGCTGATGTATTCTGATGCTGCTGCGTTGACTCTCCGCTTCCTGTCCCGCAGTTCGCTGAAGGTCTGGAGGCCCGGGCCTGCGGCCAGCTCAGCCATCAATGAGGCCTTCAGCCCAGGGCACAAAAGGCAGCCTGTGCGGTCACACTGGGCGGCGGGCTGCAACCAGTAGCAACCGGCCAGGCCCAAACCAGGCACCGGCCCGGGCACTGGATGTCAAACAAACATGTTTATTTAATCGTCGCTGTGTGTAAAGGGCTGTGCCTCCGCGGAC
This sequence comes from Verasper variegatus, assembly GCA_026259375.1. NCBI lineage: Eukaryota > Metazoa > Chordata > Actinopteri > Pleuronectiformes > Pleuronectidae > Verasper > Verasper variegatus. The sequence continues at coordinate 9,744,747 of CM048053.1, read as the reverse complement.
AGCTTGATTTAATAAGAGGGCAAAAAATAATAACACCATGTTTTCCGATGGTGTTTGTTTCCACAAGAGCGGTTTACTCAAGCTTGTAATTCGTGTTAAATGGAATTAATGTGACTGAAGCCTCTTGTGAGTGATGCAGCTCCACAGGCCTTTGATGGGAGCTCAGGTGTCCTCCTCCGTCAGCACCACGACACACATAAGTTCTTATGGGAATGGGTTATAGTCTGGATTCTGTTTTAACAATGATAATTATACAAACGTGTTTCCAGTATTTGTTCAGACAGCTGACTTGACTAAACAAATACTGTCATTAGTTTAAGTTAAGTTTGGAGTAAAATGCCTAAAAACTTTGGGTTTTTTTCATTGTTTATTCCCAAGTGAACACTTTTATCCACTACTTTTAGTTTAGCTACTTAATTTAGATGAAAAGTCTTCTATTCTTGTGCCTGTGGTTGGGAATCTTTGCACCAGACGTCAATCATGGCCTCTCCTACTTTGACACCACACAAGTCCAGATTCATAGAAGCCTGGCAGACGTTGAAAAACACAGACGGCCATTTATTTGTTCCTCGGACCTCTTCGGTCAGGATTTCACACCAGCCAGAGAGATGACAAAGCGCGTAGACGGGTGTGTGTGAAAAACAACCAGGCCGGGCACAGAAAAAGCACGAATTGATGCAGCCCTAACACGACATCGCTGGCGTCGCCTTCCCTCGCTTCACCCTCCGTCCACAGGCCGTGACCACATTTGGAGAAAACTTTTTTACAGGATTTTTAGAGTTGTAAAGTTGGTCTTGTGACAAAATAACAGTGATGAATCCCTTTTGTGTTTTGCAGAATAAGACCGAGTCTCTCACACAGTCGTATCGGCCATTTTGAAGAAGATCAAATGTGAGTAATTGTCACACTGCTGTTGCTTAAAACTTCTTATTCGACAAATCTCAGTTTGTTTCCCACGATGAATCACACATCGGTGCTGCATGTCACGCTGCGTCGGTCACTGGGTTGGTGGGAGTCTGATTAAACATCATGTACTGTACATGATGTTTGGTCACTGGGTTGGTGGGAGTCTGATTAAACATCATGTACTGTACATGGCGACCAGTCAGGTCTATTATCATTTGTCTCGTTTTTAGAAATATGTAAAATTTACTCAAATCATCAACAAAAAAAACTCCTCTGGGAAACATCAAGATAGTTACACATGTCAAATCAAAAATAAACTTTATCCCTGCGAGTTGTGAGGCCTTAAAAATATGTGTCCTCTTCTGCAGTGGACGTCAGCGAACTCTCCCTCATTGAAGCTCTGAGTTGAGGACGAGCTCTTGATGAGAAGCTGAGATACAATCGCACCAGATCAAGGCTCAAAATCTGTTTTTATCACAGAACCATCACTGACCGTCTTCTGTTTACACTTCTGGATCGACTTGATGCTGACAATTTGAAGGTACAATACTGTTTCTACCTCATTTACTATGCAATACTTTAGCACCATGCACTATTTTATCAGCTTTTACTTTTAATGTATAAATATAATCTATTTATTTTATTTAAATTTGTTTCTTTGCTGCCATCACTTATCCTGTGAACGTCTCGGAGATGCACAGCACATTTCAAAGTACAATGTACAATGACAATAAAGGCCTATTCTATATACTATATTAAAACCATGGCCTTTAGTGAATACTCGGATCTGACAATGCACAATGTTAATAGATCTTCAACACCACTAATTAATGTATAAATCAGTAACTTATTTGTATGTGTTTTCCTTCTTCTTCTCTCTAAATATATTTTCTTTTTTCCAGGTTGGAGGTTCTGTACGACTTCAGTGTTTCGGTTTCTCTTCTGGAAGCCGTACATCTAAAAATAAAGCACAGAAAAATGTTTCCTCTTTAGACTTGTACTGTCCAGAGCAAGAAGAGGAAGAAAGGGACATTTTTCTGGAAACCAGAACAATGTGTTTGTAACTATAACACAGCTTTAATCCAGCTCAACAGTTTATCTGGCCTTGCTGTGATCTGAGATGATTTAAGAGGGTGAAGAAGAGGAACCGAGAAACACAGATAGAAGTAAATGAAAGTAAAAGAAGGACCAGTGAGTTTGTTGCCAATCTTGATTGTTATCATCTCATCCTCCGCCTCACTACACCACCACCACCAAAGCTCTCTCTTCACATGCACAAAATAAACCCAGCACCTGTGGACGGGTCCACTGCCTCAAATCCAAATACAGAGACGACACAGAATCATTCAGCTCAGCCAGAGTCCAAGGGGCTGCGGGTTTTCAGAAGGACATCATGAAAGCAACTGAGTCATCCTGTTTGTCAAAGAGCAGCTTTCACGGCCCTCTGAGCTGCAACAACTGCATCATTTACATCAGGCTGCACACATCCAAGCCTGTGCGTGTGAGAAAATGACACGTATACACACACACCTCAACTATTTAATTTGATACCTCAACAGCTGCCTGATTATCTGCAGCTAAAACTATAAGCTCTTGGAAAATAAAAACCTAAACGATCCACAAATTGAAGTAAACTAAATTGAAAACTAACGCAATAATTAAAATCTGTTAGTTTTCCTAAAAGAGGTTACAAACTTGATTCAGAAGCTCTCCAGTTTGTATTTGTTATAAAAAAACTTTCTCTCGCATTTTTGATTTTAAGAGTGACAGCCAGATTTTTTTATAAAATCCAGACTGTGGTTTTAAATCATCTGTTACATGTCCCCAGTAGCACAAGCAGGCATTTCACACAAATGAAATATTAAAACAAACACATCAGTGTCCAGAGGTTTACCTGTGTGAACGAAGGCGACCAGGAGGCCGAGGAGCATCAGCAGGAACACTCTGCACACGCTGATGCTGTGAACCATGGTGGCTGTGGGGATGACTGTCCGACGGGAAAAGTGAAAAGCGTCTCCGAAAACTCCTCGAGCAGTGACTTCAAACGAGCGAATCGCCCGGCAGAGGAGCAGGAGAGGAGTATAGGGGAGAAGGGGTGGGACTGTAGGTGTGTGCACAGGTTGGTCTGGACACTGTGGACTTTGTGAGAACATCATCGCAGGGACCACCCCTCTCCAGATTCCTCCAGCAACATAGTTGGTTGTGAGGGGTAAACAATCAGGAGCCACCGACCTTACTGAGCGGGTTGCATCACAAAGGCCCTGCAGGATATTTTAATCCTGTAGAAAAATTGACTTTCACAATGAAACGATGACTTTGGTGGAGGAGTACTGTCATTTTTCAGTGAGGGAAAAGCACATCTCGAGCACATACCACCAAGGAGCAACCGTCCCTCTTATGAAACCACATTTAAATTCACTAGATTCTGATTATTTGGATCTGCACCAAATTGAACACTCAAAAATATCAGTCCCATAAATGTGCTTGATTTCTTTTATCAAGATCCATGAATAATCTAGAAATGACAGAAAATCTGGAAAACTCTGTTAAAGAGAAAAAAACAAAACCCTTGAATCGCTCAATCAAGTAGTTTTTCCATAATCCTGCAAAAAAAACTAACTAGAAGGGCACATAAAGCACAATCTCACCCAGGGATGATTGGCCACTTCATCACCATACTACAGATAAACGTATAGCATCAGATATATATATATGCCACGTACAAAGAAATGTTATATTAATATCAGTCACCTAAACATTGAGATCCATAGATTCTGAGAAGTAAATGAAAATGTTGTGATAATAAAGTGGATCCAGGTCAGGGGGCAGATTCCCGAAGGTGTTTCGGACATTTTAACTGACTTCCCAGGTAAGACGGCATCTTCAAACCCATGATGAAAAAAGGAAAAGAAATCTGAGATTTCCAGAATTACTTCTCGAGAGAAGAAACTGGCAACCTTACAAAAAAGAAGTAGTAAAACCAGTGGGTTGTGCCAATATATATATATAAATAAATAAATAAATGTGACTTTTTTGTTTATCTGGATAATGCATAATAACAAATATTCAGCTAGTTTATTTACATAAAAAAAAAAATCCAGATTCCTGGTTTCTATCTCATGTTCTCTTCAACACCAGGAAACAATACTTTCCATTTACATTTTGTAAAACTCTCCGTAGTGAATTACTGCCGTATTGCTGCTTGACTGAATGTGGATCCAAGTCATTTGTTTTCGTGAATGGTTCAGACACAGGTGTGAACAGCCCCACACATCAGACTGTTTTATTATTCCATACCGCAATAAAAAAAAAAGTATGAGTCCAGCAGATCATTTTCATATATTATAATACAGATGCAGAGTTGAAAGTTTATTCTTTAAACAGCCTAGTATTTTACAAGAAATAGATAACTACTTGGAACTTTTGAACATGCCCTTAAAACAGGACATAAGTGGGTACGAATCCTTGGGCTCTACTTTGCTGTAATTATCCATGAACACCCAGCAGAAAACGGGGAGGGGAAAGAGGAGGAGGAAGGAGGGTTTAAATTGTAAGGGGAAAAAATGTCAATAAATAAAACAAAACTATGGATATAATCTCTCTAACCTTTGCAGAATATCCCCACAACCCCATCCATATGTCCCCACTTTTAAAAGAAACGATCCCGTATGTTTGAGGTCAAATTTGAAAAGTGTTATCGCAGTGGATTCCTAAAACGGGTACATGCTTTGAGGTGGAGCAGCCAAACAGACTCTCTCCACAAACTCGAGTTCGTCAGGTGACGGGGATGTTCCACTGGCCAGTCTGCTCCAGTCCAGTTCTCTCTTTTTCGTCAGATTACACGTCCGTTACTAACGGGAAAACACACACACTGTGCCTCAGAGATCCCCCGTCTGTTCACAATTTAGAATCTATGGGGGGGGGGAAACGCCGGAGAATGTCTGATAAGTGGTTAACTGTAAATAAAAATGGTGAAAGTCGTGGCAGCAGTCGGAGGCCGGGGAAGGAGTTTGGGGTAAAACAGCTGCTGTTCAAAATCGGATACAGTCAGTGGCGTTGGTTGGCGGCAGTCCCTTAAAACTCCTCCAAAGTCTCTATCTCTCCCATATTCAATCTCTCAGAGGCCGCGTTCACAGAAAAACCTGAAAATTGAAAAAAGCACAAAGATCCGAAATTAGCGGATGAGGATTAAAGAAGCAGGGACGCGTTGTGGCTGACGGGTGTTTGCTCTTACCTAGAAGGCTGGGGTCCGCGCGGACCATCTTCTGCTTCTTTTTCTTCTTCCCTGAGGTGACGGTCTCAAAGCGCTGCTGCTGCTGCTGGCCACTCGAATGGTTGGACGACTGGTAGAGCGACGGCGATCCTGTTCCGCCCCATACAGAATCCTGGGCGAGAGAGAAATGTGGTTGAAAAAAAAAAAAACTCTGGGGGAGTCGCTTGCATTTGTTCCTGGTCTTTAATCGGTCACGACTCGACTTCCAGTGTTCAATGAAAAGTGTTTCTAACACTTGCTCATCCCTGCTCTTTCTTTTCACCATCGCTGCTTTTTGTTCATAGCATTTTCTGTAACTAAGCAACCAGCTGCAGAGGAGATAATCTGCTTCCATATTAGTATGGATGTAGACAATGCTGCCTTCAAAAGTTAAGTGTGGAAAATACTAAATACTATCTATCCTCCCAGCAGACTCTGAATTTCACGTTTCAAACAAGGAAACCTTTAGTGATTTAAACGTATGTGATATGAAGCTTTCACAGGCAGATTGGACAGATTCGGTCTTCATCCTCTTGCACTGCTATGATACAAAGGAGTGATGCAGGATAGATTCCCAACTGATGTGGGAATTAGGTTAATGGCCATGTTCACTCATGCCAGGCAGAAATACCTCAGTGAAAACTATTTTCAACAAAAAAAAAAAAAGGGACAGCTGTCTCTCTTCTTGATTGTATCACAAGGCAACATGGGAGCAAAGCATTAAGCATCCATATGCTGATCCTTTAAATAACCAGTACTCCGGTCTCGCTCACCTGCTGCTGTTTGTGGGCCTGCTGTTGGTTTTGCGGCGCCTGCTTCTGTTGATTCGCGTTCTGTTTGGCACGACGTTCCAGGAACTGCTTGGCAAAGTCCTTGGCCTCAGAAGTGTCCCCCAGATAGGCCCTGACGTAGTCGTGCACCTCATATGGAGAATCCACTTCTTTCAGGAAGGAAGCAAACGTAGGAACTGGCAGGGAAACAGATGGAGAGTATTTTTGAGTTTTGGCATCCAGATATGCTCCATCAATAGTTGTGGGTGCAGCGCCTTAGCACAACATTATTTTTAAAAGACGTACCATCCAGATTGTTGGCTGTGTTGAGGGTGTGCAGGGTTTGTTCACACCATTGCATGAAGGTGTCCTGCTGGCTCTTGTTGACCCCTTGGAACAACTTTAGCAGCTTCTCCTCCTCTTCTACCTTCTTGTTGACTCGCCCACTCGAAGAGTTACTGTATAAGCACAAACAAACGCAGGAGGAAGACAAAAGTCATTAAAAGCTGTGAATTACTCACATCCGTCGAGAGGATAAAGATGTTTTTAATAAATACCTGAGGTTGGCGTTCCCTTTGTTATTCTTCTGCGTGCTTGCTTTCTTGGTTGGAGGAGGTTGCTGAACAGCCTCCTTCACGGCCTCGTCCCAGAAGCCCATGTTAGAGTTGTGGGTGTCTCCCCAGATGCTGCTCGAGTCCGAGCCCCAGTTAGTGCAGGGGCTGGTGTTGACAGACCCCCACACTGAGTTACTCAGAGATGTCTGTGAAGAGAGCGACATGGGATTCATCAGGATTTATTAAACTACCTATAATTTTGTTGACATAGCAAGATGTTTGGTCGATTAAACATCAGGAAATAGAGAGAAATGCTTGATACTATTTCCTACAACCCAACTCTAACCCAAGGGAAAAGTTCAAAACCTAAAGATGAGTTAATCATCACTTTATACAGAGAAAATCCTATTTGCACTTAAAATTGATCGTCTACACAGTTCCTGATTCATTTCCTTTTGAATGACTACTTCAATTATGTATTTATAGTTTCAGTTCATCTTTGTGGTAAATGTGATAAAATCAAGGCAACATGAAAAACAGTTTGAATTCCAGATATTTGTGAGGAAAACAGAACCTGTTCCCTGAAATCTTCAAGCAACTTTTCTTAAACTGCTCACAATGATTGAGAACTGAAACGCTTTAATCCAGGTCTAACTGTGCAGCAGCTTTCAGCCAATAAGAAACTTGGCATTGTATATGTCACTTACGGTTCTGTTTTGCGTGCGGCTCTGCTGGGTGACAACGGGGTGTGGTTGTGGTGGTGGCTGCTGCTGCTGCTGCTGCTGCTGCGGGGGCTGCTGCTGCTGCTGCTGCTCCTTTCGCTGTTTCATCTGCTGGGCTTCCTCCCTCTGAATCTCCAGCAAGGACTTGGTAGCAACTGGCTGTTTGGCCACAGTACCCCAACCGGACAGCTTGGCCTGAGGCTGCTGAGCCTGTTGCAGGGCTTGTTGCTGCTGTAGCTTCAGGAGCTCTTGTTGCTGACGTCGCTGCTGCGGGTCGAGGAGAGTAAAGGAGAGTGAGGCATGACAGGAATGTAATCGTTGCGGAGCCATTGGGGTACCGCGGTTTGTCCTTACCTCCTCCCGGGCCTGTCGTTCTCGCTCCTCTTCCAGTTTCTGGATCTCGGCCAGTGACAGGGCGTTCTGAGTCTGGTTTATGGCGTTGGCTGACTGGTGGCCCCACTTCGAGGAGGATGGAAGCTACAAACCAGGGTGAGGAGTATTGTCAGTTTCAGATGTACAGATATATTCTGGATTTTTGCTGACTAATACTGTGTCCTGCCTATGAGGTGTTGCAATAAAATATTGATGTGATAATATCAAGTAAATGAACCAGTTCCTCTTACACCATCTTGGTTTTTTTCCATCGTGATGAAGTAACAATCTGGTTCACACACCAACATAGTAGTTATTAGTTATGATTAATACTTGGGTACATCCTAGAAATGGCTGTTTGCGGTGCTCTCACAATGAACCTAAAGATAAAATTGACTAATAGCATCATTATTATCACAATTTATATATTTCTATGGATAGTGATAAAATTATTATCATGGATTCTTATGGCCACAATAGTCCTTCTCCTGACCTTCATTTGTGCAAGCTGCTGTTGCTGCTGCTGCTGTTGAAGTCTCCTGAGGGCCTCTTGTTGCTGCTGCCTTTGCCTCTGCAGCTCCTGCTGTCTTTGCGCCTCCTGCTCTCGTCTTTTCTGCTCCTCCTGTTGCTGCTGGGCGAGAGCAGCCGCCGCCGCAGCAGCCGCGGCCTCCTCCTCCGCTCGCTTCTCGTCCTCGCGCCTTCGCAATGCTTCAAGTTCCTCCTGCTTTCTGCGCTCCTCTTCCTGGTGGACATTGCAAATTAAGGAGACAAGTTCAGAAGTAATGTTAAAACACTTTTATTTTAACTTTTGCTGAGCAATGGTGCCCCTCTGCAGCCGCAAGTGGAGATTAATTCTGCACAGGAGTGGTTTTCATGTACAAAACCCCCCCCCTAAAATAACTAAATTACTTGACCAGAGCTTCCACCCTGCAGCCCCCTTCTCCCCACAATACTTAACACACAGTCGTCATGATTCCCAGCTCTCCAAGGTGCAGTTGTTTTAACAAACACACCAAACTCCATTCGGAACCCTTGATGTTTTTTTCCTTAACGAATATCAGAGATTGACACTGGTTTTTACTACAGGCATTATTCTTTAACTGGGGCCTGATTCTGGAATCTGGAAGCAGTTGACTATTACTTTTCACAGGTGCCAGTGTGTCATTAAAAGGATTTTGAAGACGATATTTTAAGTTGAGACTGTTGCTTTTAGGTATAGAACATGTTTTCTAAGGAAACTCGCCTGTTTGCGAAGGAACTCTTCTCGTTTCTTTCTCTCCTCTTCTTCCCTCCGCCTCTCCTCTAGTCTTCTGAGAGCTTCCTCCTGTGCCAGTCTCTCCTCGTCTTCTTTTTGCCGGCGCTGTGCCTCTTCTTGCTCTCGCTGTCGCCTCAAAGCCTCCTCCTAAAGATTTATGACACTGGGTGAGTTTCAGTGTCATAAAGGGCTGTGAAGTGCTTCAGATTGTAAAGTTTGGATGTTTGACCTGTTTTTGCCGCGCCAGCTCCTCTTCTGCTAATCGTTTGCGTTCCTCCTCCTGTCGAGCCCTCATGGCCTCCTCCAGCCGTTTCCTCTCCTCTTCCTCCCTTTTGGCTCTCATCTCTGCCTCACGCCGCTCTAGCTCCAACTGGTGGGTAATATACATATAAAATATACATGTTAATATCTGTTGCAATGGAAATAAATTAAGCACATTTCTGAAACTGCCTTAATCTTAAAGATATTCTGTTTTTTTGTAGATCTCTCTTGCTTTTCCTCATTGTGCCTGTGAGTTTTAATAAAAAGCAAAAATTGTATTTATATTCTTTTGACAGTTTGCAAGTTTGCAATTTACTTTTTAATAGTTTTCTGACATCAATACCAATGAATGGCAAATCTCTTTGTTATAATAAAATATAAGCTGGGAGAAGTCTCATTAAGATAAAGAAAACAGAAAAATAGGTAGAAATAATGTTTACCTTTGATGCCTTTGACTTTTCTAACTGTTGCATCTGCTCGATGGTTGGAGCCTGTGCCATGGAGTCTATGGGTACATCCCAAACACTGCTGCCATCCCATGCTGTCGAGAATTATGGAATATAATGAATTACACTTGCTATAAAATATGACGTTACTTTTTTCTGAACTTGAAATTTGACACTCACTACTCGGAGCAGCTTGTTTTAGGTTTGGTTTGCAGGAAGCCTGAGAGGACGGGTTCTGCATTTCCCACACAGAACCAGAGTCTGGTACAGACAGGGACCGGGTCACAGGAGGTAGGAGGCTCTCAGATGCTCTACAATGACAAAAAGCAAATAAACGAGTCATAAATACAGCGTTATCTTGAGGTGGAGCTGACGTGTCTGTAGAATGATGCAAGTGTTACCGACCTTATCTTGAGTGCCTGGTATTGCTGTAGTAGCAGGTTGATCTGCTGTTGGTGTTGCTGCTGTTGTTGAAGAGGAGCAGAGCTAAGAGCTGCTGCCTTCTGCTGGGCCAGGGCCTGAGCATACTGCTGCCTGAAAGTTGGAAGACACAAAAGTTGGTTATTCTGACAGAATAACCAACTTCTCAGCCTCTGAGGATAATGCCATACCTGAGGAGGTATTGATATTGGAGCTGCTGTAACTGGTAGAGATTGAGAGCAGTGAGCTCCTGCTGCCTCTTCAACCTCTCTTGGTCACCATCACCCTGCATCACATCCAGAGATACACAGTCCCAATAAATAACGTTCAAACAAACAAATGGTACAAACATGTGACATCAAGCAAAGCGGGGACTTCTGGGCCTCTGGGTCAGATTGTTAAAAATAAAAGTCTTGACTTGAAGAAACAAAAGAAAATGCCACATTTTGCAAACACATGCCTGTAAAGGTGGAGGAGCAGGGCCTGGAGTGAACGGTACCCTCCCCCAAATCTTCATGATCTCTCCCAGTGCCTGAAATACTTCATCACACCCTCTTTTGACCAACAGAGACACTGTGAAGTAACCAGCTTGAAACCACTCAGTCATCTCCTGGTTATTGAATGGACCTGAGCAAGCACAAAACCAGCATTGGAAACAGGAACTATGTATTTAAGTCACATTTTGAGCACATAAATGCTCCCCAAGTCTCACCCTGTATCTCCCCCTGGGGATCTTTGTAGAACCACTTGAGAGCAGCTTCATGGGTGAGCGGCATGCCTGCAGACTTGGGCTTCTCTGAAGTCTTTGCTGCGAGTCTGTCATCATCCACCACGCCATCTTGTAGGTACGCCACCATCTTTTCTGCCTCCTGGAGAGGAATTTTGTGACGTTATGCATTTCTGCCATATTTAAAATCAACATGACCTAACATAACAGGTTTGAATAGTCAACCGATTGTTGGGGTTTAAGGATGAATTTCAATGAACAGATTCTGTGACTATGCAGAATCTGAAGTTTTCTGGTTTCTCTTTCTAGTTTGACCAAATCACATTTTGAGCAGGCTTTGGTTACCTGCAGGTAAACAGTCCGCGTGGAGAGAAAAGGAGGAGGAACACATTGATTGAAATGAATCTGCTTCATCTAATTCATATGTAGATAGCTGTCGATAGAGGATTAGGCAAAATGTTGCCTAAAACACCTACAAATAAGTATCACTGTTTGTGTTTTCTGTGGAGAAACATCAACTCTTGTAATCAAAGAAACTAGTTGGACTATAAACAGTGTAGAGTGAACAGAAGACAAAGTCTTGGCCTGGATATCTGCTGTCTACACCAGAACCCCAAACTTTTGGCAGTTGCGCCCAGAGGCTGATTAATCATCAGGTGATAGCTGATGGACTCCGAGAATGATAGTGGACAGACATCCTCTGACATCATGATCTTTAAGGAAGAGGGAAGTCATTTCCCTGGAATCATACTATTTACAATGTGCTTTTCTCTTCAATGAGAAGAAGATTTTACATCTAAGAAGTGTTTGAGGAATCGTGGTCAAGGACAGCAGCCTTACATTCCACTGACAGAGCTTCCTGTTACTGGTCAAATAACTCACCTGTTCAAAGTGTTTTAGTCCCTCATCTTCATCTGTGTCGTGTGTCACAGCAGTAGGCCGGCCTATATGTGCCAATATACTCGAAGGGAAAGGCAAAGGGTTGTTCATGGACACAGGAACCTCCATGGGCTTTTGCTGCGGTAGCTTGACACTGGGCGATGGAGCAGATACGTCTGCATTCAACAGGAAATTGAAAAAGCAGATGTTAGCAGGATTTCCTGGTAGGTAGAGTTAAGGGTGAGGGTCAGTCAAGAACCAAAGCCCACCTGTAAGGGTGGTAGAAATGTGGGTCATGGGTAGGGACTCCAGCATGCTGTTGGACATCGGGATGTGCATGGGGACTTTGCAGGGCTCTGGAGGGAGCTCCAGGGGTGGCTGCCGTTCAACTAGCCTATCAGCCTCTTCTGTTCTGCTCGGCTGGCTTGGGGGCAAAGACTGGCCAGAGACTTGAGGATCCGAGACAGGAGGTGCAACAGGTGGAGGCTCTTCTGACACTCTGGAAAACTCTGGAAAACAAAAAACACAATATTGAAGGAATGAGATAGGATTACATCTTTTTTTTTCCAAAAAGAAATCTGTGGGTCTTTTACAATCCTTTTTCTTGACACATTCTAGAGTGAAAACACCATTTAGCTAAGAGACTATGGTTGAAAACTTAGCTTTCCCTGAAGAAGTCACAAGCCAAACTGGAGCTTTTCTGTGGCTGAACTTAAAATGTTGATGATCATGATGGTGAAAAAAACTGTTACCAATGTCACTTGAACTAACTGACCTTTTCGATCAGCCTCCGATTCTGTTTCTTTGGACTCCTTGTGCTGACCGTCCTCCTCCTCCAAGCCCTCTTCGCACTCTTCCAGGGGCTTGAAGTCGAGCTCTGCCTCTTCCAGGATGGGTTCCTTTGAGGCTTTCTGATAACAGATTTACAGAAAAGTTGACATTGATCCTATCTTATGAAGGTTTCCAGTCAAAGGAATTATCTGCTCCTTATTTAATGATATCAAGCCATTTTTACAAATAAATGGCAGACCAATACTTCATTACATTGTTTTATTCAAAACTCGTCTTACCTTGAGCGAGAGAAAGGCGCCTGATGAGTCGAAGGTGCCTGCCTCCTCTTCTGCGTCCTCCAGACACCACTCTGGCAGACTGTCTCTTTCGTCTTCCAGGCTGCCGCTGCCTGACCGTGGCCTCCTGTAGCCGCGCTCCTCTTCTCTTGCATCAAACGGGAAACGGCGACGCTGCTCTGGGTATTCCCGCCACCCTGCTGACCGAGGGGCATCTGAACAAAAAGGGGAAATAGTTAGGATTAACTAACTAATAACTAAACTTAAACTCATGATATAACTTAGCTTCATTAAGATGGAATGTCATCTTTTGGCTGCAACTGCACAAAGTACATACATAGATGCCAATGACATTTGGGCATGTGCAAGTCAAAAACACAGTGAAGTTAAGAAATGAAGTCACCAGTGTATCACTAAATTGTCCCTCTAAAATTATTTCACACAAGCAAATCTTGTTGCCGATGTTAATGGTAAGATACCATGACCTGGACAACTGGGAATCCTCACAGATGTAACTCCTCATTCAAGTTGGTTGTATGGTCAAATTCTGTTACCCAATGTATCACCACCACAACCATTCACAGGCTGTAACAAACAAATATTACTTATCCCAAGAACAAGCCGAACAGCAAACATGGCATTTCACAAAGACAAATATATTTGTGATCTAGTCAGTGTAGTGCCCACCTGGGCTGGGGGGGCACCACCGGTCACTGTCCCGTTGAGAAACTGCCAGTCGACGACCCCACTCATCAACCTCACCATTCTGATCATCACGAGAAGAACGCCAGTTCCCGCTCTCTGAACGGAACAAGTCATGCTTCCTTGGTAGGCCTGGCACGACGTCCTCGTAGTTTGCTCGAACTGAAAAGGAGAAGTGGGTAGGGGTATTATTAAAAGTGGATCCATCATCATTACATTAGTAAAAGTGGTGTTTGAGTCAAGATTAGCAAACTCACTTAACAATCAATAATTAAACAAACTTACTGTGGTTCAATTGAAAATGTCCCGGAGCAGCATCTGTCAGGTTCACAGGGAGGAAGAAGGGGCGGAAGGTAAGCTGGTGCATGTCGTCAAAGAGTACTTCATGTATTGATTATTTACACAACAAGATTTAAAACCAACCTGGCTCTTTTCGAACTGGCTTTTCAAACCTCCTATCTCCCCTAGGGACGGGAAAAAAAACATTACATCAAGTAAAATGTTTGACTGGTGTGTAGCAAAAGTTCATATTGAATATCTGTACAGGGTGAAAACCTTGTACATTTTTGCGAAGAAAACTTTTCATACCTCTCCTCCCAGCTCTGGGAGCGATGCATCTCCCTCGCTCCGCGACCAAAACCGTCCACATCATCAAAACTTCTTTGGTAAAACCCTCCATCTCCTCTTCCTCGGCCTGAAAGCAACGACAGGTAGAAGGGCCCCAATATGACTCATTAACATTAAGCAGCTTAAATGTTTAGCACTTTTAATGAACACACTACCAGCATCTACTGCAAATAATGCTGAATCATAATGCTGTAGTGTACCTTTCCTTTCCATCTGGTAGATGTGCAACAAACAAGTGGTTGTTTTTTTATTTAATTTATCATGTTCTCTCCTTGATTCCTAGAAAATATCCTTTACGATGATGTCGCAGAACAATATCGAGCGCTATTTGAAACATTTGATTTATTGTACCTACGACACTTTATAAAACATCCTTAAACCAAGTGTCTCAACAAAATTTTAAGGAAGGAATTTTGAAAAAAGTTAAATGAAAGACCCAGGCTGTCCCAAATGCTCTGACGATAAGTCTGTTCATTTATAGCAAACAGAAACCTGCATTAAATTTGAACTCTACCCACTTCTTGGACCTAAAGCTGGGTGTGTGCACTTAGCCTGTGTGAATCAAACAGTAAAAGGCAAACAGTTGAAAGTATAGGACCAATAGTGGAGAAGAAACTTGACTATAAATGATGAGCTAAAGTACATTTTAGATTCTCTCTTGATGTGTTGTTAAGCTGTGTGCTTTTATAAATTGCCTGCTTAACATTTAGGGCTGACTAATCAATAATCTAAGCACTTTAAAAATCACAAATACATGGGGTAAGATGTATATAGGTGCGAGTGTGTTCATACAAACAGCTGCGGTCAAAGTATGCTGAGTAAGCACAACACCTAGAAAGAGCTAATATTACATTCCTTGTCTCAAGTTGTGCCCAAATTGGTGGGATTCTCCAAAGGCATCTTAACTATCTACAGTTGTTGAGTCTTAAACTGCACTGAAAGATTATATAAATAGCTAAAAGCAACTCATTTGAAAAAAAAAAACACTTCTAGAGTGTAAACTATGCCTGCAGCTACTTGAAATGAGAAAATAAACTTGACAAATCCATGTATTATTGCTTACCTCTACCCCTTGAGGTACTTCGGCCTCTTGGTGCCCCCACTATTGGACCATTTCCTCGGCCTGTCAGCCGAAGTACTGCTGCACTGTTTACAGACATGGAAAAATTTCTCTGCAAATACAAACAGGGGGAGGGGAGCAAGGGGGCGGACAGCCAACTCTCAGCTCTCTTCTTGGCACCCATTCATTATTTGGTAGCCCTAATTACCAACAGTAATGTATATTCCAAGAAATGTAAAGAAAAGGAAGCCAACTGGCCTCATAAGTCAGTAACAGTTTTTAGCATTTCTCTTTAGCCTGACAATATGACATGTTCTCCTACCTGTTCCTCCTCTGTAAAAGACACGAGTGCCAGAGGCGGCAGGGGCTCCTCTTGCAATATGGGCAGGAACTCCTTATCGTGTAGGTCTATAGGGATCTGGAGGAGAGAAACAAACAATCACAGGCAATGAAAGGATTTGACAGAATTTGTTATGACACCAAATAAGGGAGATGTAAATCTAATTTCATCAGTTCCATAATTTGTATGCATATCATGTCGATTGCAAGAATACAGCAAAGACGTTGTACCCACCTTGTTATCCTTTACATAAAGTGCTAACATTTCTTCTCTCCCGTAGCGATAGTCTGCAAGTTTATACTTTGGCAACACAGGTGAGAGGGGTGGAGAGGCAACAGGGTTGCTGCTTCCACCACCACCACCACTGGTGCCACTACCTCCAGACAGGGCACGGAGCCTGGAGACAGAGGAAGGGTTGTTAATATAGAAGGGACAGACAAAGGGGAGACAACACTGGTGCTGAAGTGGCAACTGGCATGCCTCAACAGGTAAGGAGAAGCTGGAAGAAGCCATCAAAGGGAAACCAGTTTCACCACCTACTCCCCCCAGATTAATCATCAGATTGATCACGAATTCATGATTGTTCAATTACCATTCTGGTCCAAAGTTGAGTGTCTGGGTTTCAGCCATTCTTCCTTTAAGGTTCTGCAAATATGAAAAGGGAGGAAGGGGATTGGAACAACTTAGACACCTTTTGAGACATTATTAAAGCATCATGATATAAAGACAATTAAACTTAAAATAATATGATACAAAGAGAAACAGCAAATCATCGCACTTAAGAAGCTGGACACAGACATTTAATTTTTCAACGACGGCAAGGATTTACAAAAAAGACATCAAAACTGTTGCAGATTAGTTTTCTGTCAGTGGTCTACCTCTTTATTTGACACGTCACTTCAACTTCAGGTCACATAGTGTTGACAAAACAGTTGTGTTCAATGTAGCCATTCAAAATGACTGAAATCAACTCATATCAGGGCAGGTAGTTATTTACCATACCATATAGATTTGATTTCCATTTCACAGAGACAACACCTACCACTTCACACTTTTGTAAAACTCTTAAGTTTTTCTTACTGGCTTCAATGTGGTCGAACCTCTCAGGATATATAACCCATCCCACTAGCAAACCCGACCAGTGTACAGTTTCAATGTGCTATGGCTATTTTAGGAAGTCCCCCTGCCTGCAGGGTGGGTTTGTCAGACACCTGGTGGTATTTACAGCAACAAATAAGTCATCACAAATAATAATAGGATGTCAACAAAATCTGTCGTTTGTTTACATACCCCACTGTCAAGACTTTAGTAAAAATGTAGGCCTAAAGGCAAAGATCTAGGCAAACAGCGAGACTTTATCACATATTAGGCACAGCCGACTCACAGTGGCACTGACCATATGGAAGTCAGTAGGCCACGTGTAGGTAGACAGAGCAACATGACTGACACCTCTGCTGCTCACTGGGCACGTTTTAAAATACGGTGGAAGCCCAACGCCTGGTGGAGTTTACACGATGTTAGGAGTTGTCTGCTGTACAACATGTTCAGGTCAACTTCCATCTGTTTACCTGTGCCAACATGAAACCGCGATAGAGGTGTTTACAGCAAAGGTCGGCAGAAAAATGACAGACCGCTAAGTTCTCGTGAAGTTGTCCGGATTGTTAGCTTCAGTAAAAAAGTAGCCAGGGGAGCTGAGGAGCACTCAGCAAACGGACGGTGATCAGGCCGACCCGAGCCTAAGCTAACGTCGGCTACATCACTGAACCATGCTAAAGCCCTGCTCACAGCGCTGCCTGGGATCCGCGATGGTCACCCGGGAAGGTGAAGACGGAAATGACCCACGGTTAGCAGCATTACGTTAAGCTAGTGCAGCAAGCTAACACGTCA